>CM038042.1:50799274-51999274 GCA_021397845.1 Areca catechu
AATGGCAACTTAGGTCATCTCAATTTGATCTAATTAGGTCAATCGGGTTCGATTGGATCGAATTGGCTTGGACCTAGACCAACTACTGGCTAGATGTGGAACCCAAAAGGTCACATACATCAGGGAATTCACCAAGGAAGTCAATTAGATTTTTATTAGGTTCAAGGGATCCTAATTGGCTAGCTAATTGACATACTAGCATATGTTGGCTAGCCCAACTTCTAACCCAATTGGATTAGGTCTATTTGCTTGCTAATTAGGCTAACTAATTTAAGTAGAAATTAAATTGGGTTGAGTCCTAAGTGGGGTAGCTTAATTCAGGTTTTATCTAGATTTTTATTGGACTTATCTTGGATTTATGGAAGAGTCCATGTTGGCATGGACTCTTAGGCACCAATTTGGTTTCACGCCAATATTGGTATGTGCAGAAGGACAAAGAGTCCTTCTGCCAGTCAGACACAAGTCCTAGATAAATGCTAAGGTCCTCATCCTAATCTCCACACCTTATGAGCATGACCCCGACTAGGAGCTAACCTCGGTAGGAGGGCTTGTTTTGGCTCTTTACCTGGCCATCATGCCTAGGCGGCAGGTCCGTCAGCAGCGTGGCCGCCTGTATGCTCTATGTCAGCAGATGTACCACATCAAGTTTTGATGAAAAGTAGAGGTCTATTTGTAGATTGGACCTTGGCCAAAGAGGTACTCATTTGGGTTGCCATTAATCTTTTCTCCTAGTGGTTAGACTAGAGGCACGGAGACCTACTTTGATACTAGTTGTTGTCCAGTTCGCATACCCAAGAGGTGGGGTGAATTGGGTATAAAAACTTTTTACAAATATGTGCCCTTTTGAAATCTTAATGTGGTGAGTGTAGTGAATTAGGTATTAATTGCGGAAGCAAGTAAATAAACACAATCAAAGTCAAGCACAAACACCATAATTTATAGTGGTTTAGAGCAACCTAGCTCCTATGTCCACTATCCAAGATACCACTTAGGATTTCTACTATATCCATGATGGAATATAGTCGGTTTGTTTTACACCGGGCTCACAAACCAAAACCCAATTTGGTTTTACATCGAGATTGCTAAGAATCCAAAATAATGTTAGTTTTTTCGAGCTCACTAACAACCCAAACTTCATTTTCAAGGCTCACCAAAAACCTTAAAACAAGTCATAAGTTACAACCCCTGTTATACTTGGAACAATACTCAAAATAAAGTAATAAAAGGAAGCAACAAAAACAAATGCTAAAAGTTGAGTTGTTGCAGTTAAAGCTCTTGAATGACGGCCTCTTCAATGCTTCTTCAAGGCTTCTTCAATGCTCTTCAAGGCTCCTCTTAATTCTTCAAAGGTTGACTCATATAGTAGTTCAAAGTTGGTGAAGAACTTGAGTCTTGCTTGAAAGCTCTTGAAAAATATTCAATGCACTCATTAAAATTCTTCAAAATTGTTTAGATCCTTCATTTATACCTTGTTGAAGTTTTCCCGACTGAGTTTTACCATTGTAGTGCCTTGGGAAATGAGAATTAGCCATTGGAAGGTAATAAGAATTCAAAAAATTAATTCTTGAACTAGTCGTTGCATTATGAAAATCTGGGACTCGAGTCAGCTCGGACAACCTCTAGTCTGCTCAAATTCTTCGACATATAAAAATAGTTCTGCCAGAGTCAGCTCTCTGCAGTTGAGTCAGCTCGGATGCTCAGACAGGTAAAAACCAATTTCTTCCAGAGTGAACTCTCTTTAGTTGAGTCAGCTCGGATGACCAATTTTCTTAGAACTAAAATTTACTCACTTTGGAAGAGTCGGCTTGGTTTCTTTGTGAGTCAGCTCGGTTGGCTGAGTATCAGAAATTTGTGTACCATGCCTGATCACTGTATCAACTCTAATCTTCTAGTCGGCTCAAGTGAACTTTGTCCAAGAGACTTCCAAACTTCATCAATCTTCTTCTAACAACTTCCAACCACTTTCAAACTTCTTTTAAACTTAATCTAAGAAATTTAAACTATAAAATTATATAAAATTGTCCCTTTTTACAAGAATATACATTTAAGTTTTCTTGGGCTCTTCAATATATGAACATTTTCTTATGAGTATATTGATACTTTACTATAATTTCAAAATGTAGGAAGAATGATTGTTCATTTGAACCATCCTACAAAATCTTCTTAAACATTTGAAAAGAGTTAGTATCAAATATATGCTCCAATATTTTGTTATCATCAAAATCATTCTAGGAGTCAATAATCTCCCACTTTTTGATGATGACAAAATACCGAACATGGAAAAACTTTACAATTATGTATATATGAATACCTAAAAGTATCAAAGTGACTTGTATATAGTTTAAATTGATGTGTATCACTAAGTATCAACATATGTCGTTATGTATCAAGACTGTATCAAAATGTATCAGAGTCAATATTTATCAAAGTGTATGAAAGTCAATATTTATCAAAAACTTCCTTTGCATTAGAATATATCAGAGCCAATTAAGTATCAAAATGTATTGGAGCCAATTAATTTTCATTAATTTCCATGCATAAATGACTTCTCATAAAAATTATTTTTCAATGAAGTTGTATTTTCCATGCACATCATTATTACTACTCCCCCTTTTTGTCATCAACAAAAATATTCTTTTATCATTCTTTATGGGAATACCAGTCAATGATTTTTGAAATACAACAAGAATATTAAGATGTTTTGAGATAATTTCACCTTTTCTTTATTTTCTTCATCTTCTTGTTAACATTCCCTGTTTTTCAATATTAATTGTTTGATATCAATTGTTGAGTCCAAGCTTAGATACATCACACAAAAAAAATGACAACCATTGTACATTGAGTGGAAAATATTTGTATCATTACTTCAAAAGATACATTACATCATTAGATGTTACAAGGTAATACAAAAGCATATAAAAAGTGATACAACAAAATGCATAACATTAACCAAAAAGATAATGGTTACTTTCATCACTACTAGAACCTACATCTAAGGTTTCAGTAGCATAAACTCTAGAACTTCTAATTGGCGGTGAAGGTCCTCTAGAGTTTCTAGTCCTAGATGCTAGTCCAGTTCTAGGTGGTGGCTGTCTAGCATGTGGTGGAGGCTATCTAGGTCTGGGTGAAGGCTGTGGAGGTGGCTGTTTAGAAGTGGAAGCTCCAAAGTCAGGTCGCACCCTACTAAGTCCGAGTAAGACAGCTCCAAGCTCCATCTGCATCCTCTGTACTCCTTACTGAATGTCATGCAATGCTATAGCCTGCTGAGAAGCAAAGGAATTTACAGCCCCCCAAAGTTTGCCAAAATTAGAATGCAGCTATGTAAGATCTATCCGGTAGTCATCCTGCATCCTTTGACTTATCTCCACTGTCTCCACTCTCAGTGTAAGCTCTCTCATCTCAGTGCAAAACTCCTGTAGGCCTCTCTCAAGTGTTTGGCGAAGATCGCCAAACATTGATCTGAATGTGCCAGTCAGGGTCTCTATGAAATGAGTGAGTTGGTCAAATGTAATAGCAGTCTGAGTGGTAGTACCAGCCAAAGTCGGAGGTGCTGAAAGTGCAGTAGATGGTCTTGGTGGTGTCCTCAGACTGTCAGGCTATCCATCCATCTTTGCTTGTCCCTCAGCCTCCTTATCTGAAGAATCATCACTATCACCAGACTCTGTGTCTGCATCTCCATCTGACTCTTCCTCTCTAGCATAGCAGTGGCAGCAGTATCAGGCTCAGCCTCCTCATCATCAGAAGAGTGATGCACTATCCTCTATCCTGAAGTCTTCTTCACCCACTAACCTTTGATCTTGTGGTAACCCATATAGTGAAGAGACTTGTTAGTATATCTACCAGTATATAGCAATGGTCTGGCATCCTTATCGGTCAGGTCCACTCCATAATCTTTGAAAATCAGGGTGAAAGCCATGCCATATGGAAGGCATGCTCTAGCCTTCCTAGTAGCATCTTTCATCTAAGACAACATAATAAATGGGAGGTTGATCTGCTCCCCCTCAATCAAATAACTCATAAACACCATGTCCCTTTCACTTACCCAATCAAATCTACCAGTCCTGGGCAAGAAAATTCTGCTGATAAAGTTGTGTAGTAGCCTCATTTCTAAAGATAGATGATTTGCTTGCAAATTCACAATTCCACTAACATGCTTCCTCTCTAAAACTATTCTTAGGGCAGCTCACTTATTCTTCAAAACCAAATGGCATTTTCTAGTAGTAAGAAGATGAAGTATCCTGCTCAAAACTTCTTCATCTACAATGATATTTACCCCTTTGACAATAGATGTGATTTGATCAATTCCAAGGGTCAGATTTTCGAAAAAACATCTTACTAGAGTGGGGTAAGTGGGTAAATCCAAAGAACTAAAGAATTGCCATCCTTAAAATGAAATCCAATCCCCTATCCGGAAACTCTCTTACTCAAGAAACTCAAAGATTACCTTTTTTTTGAAGGTTATGGAATGATTTCCCATCGGAATAATCTGTCTAGGTGAAGAAATGGGTTGATCTCTCTAAGTTGGCTCCTTATGACGAGTTTTTGTTCTCCGTTCTACTGTGCTAGAGCTTGGAATCTTTGATTTTCCATGTCAAGCGGATGCTTTCTTTGGAGCCATGGATTGAGGATTTAGTGGAGATTGGAAAAAGGTGTGGTCCCACTGTTAGTTTTAAAATGGGATCACTAACAACCCAACTTGGTTTTTAAATTGGGCTCACCAATAACCCAAAAACTCACAAAGAGTTAAAAGAAAGTAAGCAACTAATGACAAACCCAAGTTGTCTGATGGTTGCAGTTGCAGCTCAAGTGAAGCCTTCTTAAATGGGCTTTAATGCACTTCAATGGCTTCCTCTTCTTCCTTAATAAGTGCTTCAAGCTTCTGGTAGGAGTTGGTGAAGACTTGAAGGCTGACTTGAATGTTCTTTTTGTGCTCTCTTGCTCACAAGCTCTTTTAATGTTCAATTAAGCATTCCCTTCTTCAAAGGTTGTCCAAATCTAACATTTATAGAGTCTTGTACTCTTCTTGGGTGGATATAGTCGTTGTAGACCATTGGGACTTGACATTTCACCGTTGGAGCACTTTTTCAATTCAAAATTGAAGTTCTAGAACTAGCCATTACCTGCCTCGAATCGATGTTCGAGTTGGCTCGAATGCCTTGAGTCGGCTCAGATTCTCAAAGATTTGATTCTTCACTCTAGTCGAGTCAGCTCGCCACAATCGAGTCAGCTCGGATCCTTAGTGTCGATGATTCCTCACTCTGGTTGAGTCAACTTGCCTCAATCGAGTTGGCTTGGATCCTCAAGTCTTCAAAGTTGTAATCTGCAGGAGTCGACTCTTCTCAGTAGAGTCAGCTCGCCTGGCTGTTCTTTCAGAACTGATTTTTTCTGGACTCTAGAGGAGTCTGCTCAGATGCCTGAAGGGTCGACTCAAATGCCTAATTGAATAGATGAGTCAGCTCGGACTTCCTTCGGGTCGGCTTGCTTGTCTGATTCAAGAAATGATGCTCTAGACGAGTCGGCTCAGGTTCCTCTGATCGGCTCGGATCTCTGCATGCCAGAATCCTTCAACCGTGCCACGGATTAGAGTCGGCTCTCTTCATGTGAGTCGGCTCGAGTGAATCTTCAATAAAAACTTTAACTCCTCTCATGAATTCTTCCAGCAACTCTTTAACACTTAAAACTCTTCCCAACTCAACTGATAACAAATTCTAATGAAATTTAAGCTTGAAAAATACATAGAAGTAACCCTTTTTCAAGAGTATTACATCAATCTTTCTTTAGGTTCTTCTTTACATGAAACACTTATAATGCAACACAAAACAAATAATAAGGTTGTAGAAGTTGCAATTAGGCATTAAGATCATCCTATAAAAACTTGTAATTCACTTGAAGAGTTGTTAGTAAGACAAATGCATGCTCCAATATTTTGTTATCATCAAAATCACTCAAGGGGTCAACAATCTCTCCTTTTTTGATGATGACAAAACAACAGGTATGGAAAAACTTTACAATTATATGTATAATGTATTTGGAAGTAAATATTAATATGTATGAGCTATAGAATGTATTTGAAATCAATGTATCAGAGCTTGCATATAAACAATGTATTAGAGCTTTTGAAATAAGATCAATATGTATCATAAGAAATAGTTATCAAAAGCTATTTTTGCCAGAAATGTATCAGAGTTTTAGGTTGGCAAAAGGTATCAAATCTTGATATATCAACAAAAGCTTATAGCAAGATCTAATCAGAGCAAATTTGCACATCTTTGAGAGCAATTGTAAACAAATTTAAGCCATTCAACAAATTTTTCTCTTCCTTGTTGTATGTTCTGAAAATTTTGAAACAACATGATTTTCAATAAAAACATTCTTTTTCATTTGTTTTTTCTACCAATTTTCCATGCTTTTTTTTATTTGTTTCTTCTACCAATTTTACATGCATTCAATATCATTCTCCCCCTTTTTGTCAATAATCAAAAGGTATTCAATTAGAATCATTCTCCCCCTTTATTAGGTACATAAATCTTGATTTTGAAAGAAGTTTTGATATTCTGATTTAAATTTATCTTGAGTTGCATACACAAATCACATTAACAATATCATTCATTCCATAAATCACATTGCAAACATAATAAACATATAATTTCATTGCATTCAAGGATTTTCAATACAAATTACAAAGGTTTGAAAGCAGATATACAAACTTTAGTCCAGTCACAATCACTAGGCTCTTCTATAATAGGTTTTACCTTAATGTTTTCAGATCTACCTAGCCAAGATTTAGGTATATTAGAAGGCCCTCTAGTGCTAGTGGATGTTTCAGGTGGTGGTCTGGAAGAGATAGGTTCTAGGTCAAATAGACCAGGTGGAACAAAAGGTGGTGGTTGAGTAGACTAAGGTGGAGCCTATCTAAAGTATGGTACAGGCTGTCTAGGATGAGGTGCAGGCTGACTAGCTGAAGGTCTGGATTCTGCCCCGAAAGCTCTGACAGAAGAGTCCAAGGAGGTAAGAAGACCCAAACAGTACTGAGCTCAGTCTATATCTTCTTCATTCCTTCCTAGAGAGCAATGAGCTCACTAGCCTGAGCTTTAGTAAAAGTCTCTATTGAACCTCTCATTCTTCCAAATTTTTCTCTGAGAATCCCACTCCTTTTGTGTAATCATCTTCCATCTTCTTTGTTGCTTCTAGTGAACCCATTCTATAGCTCATTTTTCTCAATTCAGTTCTGAACTCATCAATGCTGTGAGCTATAGTTTGTCTAATATCATCTGAAACTGATCTAAAAGAGTCAAAAAGAGCCTGAAGATCAGTCTGTGGCTGTGGTCTAGTAGACTCAACATTGTCTACCTTGGAGTGTAGCTGCCTAATCTCACCACAGATCTCCTCAAGTGTAGAAAGCTCAGCAGCAGTCCCAATCTCCTCAGGAAGCTGCTCCTCATCATCATCATCTAAAGATCCTCCAGCCCTCTGATCTGATCCTTTCTTCAACCAAGCACCTTTAACCTAATGATAACCTATACGTTGAAGTGATTTAGCTGAGTAAGTATCAGTATGGTGTAACAACCTGCTATCCGCCCCATCAAGCACAACACCAAAGTGTCTGAATATAAGTATGAAGGCCATACCATAGGGTAAGCATGCCTTGGCCTTCCTAACTGCATCTCTCATATGGGTTAGCATAATGTATGCGAGATTGAGGGCCTCCTCCTCAATCATATATCTCATGAAAACCAAATCTCTCTCACTAACCCAGTCAAATCTACCAGTGCGAGGCAAAAATATTCTATTGACAATGTTATGAAGTAGCCTCATCTCTAGGGAAAGGACATTAGCCTTTATGTTAGCAATTTCATCCACACTATTGGTTTCCAATATCAGCCTCAAAGTCCTTTGTCTTTCCCTCATAACCAGATAGCAGCTTCCATTACTTGGCATTTGAAGAACTTGGCTCAGACATTCCTCATTCACAGTCACTCTAACCCCTTTCACAGTCGAAGTAACTCCATTTTCTTCTAGGGTTTGGTTTTCATAGAAGGATCTGACTAGGCTAGGGTATGTAGGCAAATCCAAAGTGCAGAAGAATTCCCAGCCTTGAGACTCAATCCAATTACCAATCTAGAAACCCTGGTTCTCTAAAAAAGTGAAGTTGATTTTCCTACCAGTAGTCACCGGTCAGTTCCCCATCAAAATGATTGGTCAAGGCTGCACAAGGGATGGATTCTGATCTTCCTCATTGACTTCTTGTTCTTCCACTTCATCAATCCGAGTCGGCTCTTATTGCCATCTCTTGGTTCTTCTTTCTCTTTCCACAATAGGCTCGGCTCATCGAGATCACTTGGCAACAGCTTTCTTCGGAGCCATTAGCACCAATTAGGTTTAGGTAGGATGGATTTTAGGAGAATGTAGGATAGGAGTTCTAGAATCTAAGCTAAGAGAGAGTGAGCAATAGCTCAGCTAAGGTTTAAGTGAACTTAAGTCTCTAAGAGGGGTTCTGTGATTTTTATATAAAAATGCTTAATCCGCAATTCGAGTCGGCTCGACTTAAGCACTGTAGCTCGAGTCGACTCGAACCAAAACTTCATAAAAGGTTCTACACAATTCAAAAATGGTTTCCAATGAAAGGTATACACTAAGAGAACTGATCATCATCCTTAATTTGATGTTGAGGGCTTTCTAGAAAATGTTTCCTTAGTTTTGAAGAATTAGGTCAAGTTTTCTAAAATGAGTCACATAGACCTAATCCACCTCTAATCAATTGAAATCTATCTAAATTAAGAGGTTTATGAAAAAGTCAGCAAGTTAATTTTCAGTAGAAACAAATTAAAGCACAATATCACCATTCAATACATGATCCCTAATAAAATGATGTCTAATCTCTATATGCTTTGTTCTAAATGCTGAATTAGATTTTTAGATAAATTAATAGCACTTGTGTTATTACATTTGATAGAAATTTTGAATAGTGTTACACCAAAGTCTTCTATTTGTTGTTTAATCCAAAGCACTTATGCATAACAACTCCCAGCAGCTACATACTCTGCCTCAGCAATAGATAGTGCTACAGAGTTTTGTTTCTTGCAGTGCCATATGATTAAATTCAATCCTAGAAATTAGCATGTACCACTAGTGCTCTTTCTATCAATTTTACAACCAACATAATCATCATCAAAAAATCCAATTAAATTCAATAAAGATTGCTTTGAATACCATAGACCTAAATTACTTGTTCCTCTTAAATATTTTATGATCCATTTTACAGCAAGCATATATGATTCTTTTGGATTAGATTGAAATCTAGCACAAACACATACGCTAAATAAGATATCAGGTCTACTAGCAGTTAAGTATAACAGTAATCCGATCATACCTCTATAGAGCTTTTGATCAATGTTGTTGCCATCTTCATCTTTATCTAATATGCAAGTAGGACTCATGGGTGTGCTTGCTTCTTTGCTTGTCTCCATACCAAACTTCTTGGTGATTTTTTTGATGTATTTGGCTTGGTTTATGAAGATCGCTTCCTTTGTTTATTTCACTTGAAGTCCAAGGAAATAATTTAGTTCACGCATAAGGCTCATTTCAAACTCACCCAGCATCAACTCAGCAAATTCTCTACAAAGAGTTTCATTCGTTGCACCAAATATAATATCATCAACATAAATTTGTACAACTAACATATCATTATTTTTCTTTTTGATAAACCAAATTTTATCAACATTTTCTCTTGCAAAATTATTTTCAAGTAAGAATTTGCTTAATCTATCATACCAAGCTCTAGGTGCTTGTTTAAGTCCATACAATGTTTTCTTGAGTTTAGAAACATGATTTGGAAAAGCATGACTTTCAAAACCTGGTGGTTGTTCTACAAAAACTTGTTCTGATATGAAACCATTTAAAAATAAACTCTTTACATCCATTTGAAAAAGTTTGAAATTTATATAGCAAGCAAATGCAAGTAGTAATCTTATGGCCTCTAGTCTTGCTACGGGTGCATAGGTTTTATCAAAGTCTATTCCTTCGTCTAGGTTATACCATTTGGCTACTAATCTAGCTTTGTTTCTAACTACATTACCTTGTTCATCTAGTTTATTTCTATAGACCCATTTGGTTCCTATAATGGGATGGTCTGATGGTCTATCAACTAAAGTTCATACATTATTTCTATCAAACTGGTTTAGTTCTTCATGCATAGCCATCATCTAGTTTGGATCATTTTTAGCCTCTTCTAAACTATGTGGTTCTATTTGTGATACAAATGCTAGGTAGTCATGTGCATCTCTATGTGATGACCTAGTCTTAACCCCTTAAAAGGGATCACCAATAACTAAGTCTCTTGGATGAGAAGTTATATACCTCCATTCTCTTGGTAGATCAGCATGGTTTTTACTTACCATTTCTTCTCCTTCTTAAGTTGGTCTCTCTTGAATGCTCATATCTTCCATTTCCTTTTGAAGTATACCTGCATCATTATCTATGCACTCTTCTTTCTTTGAAGGTGAAGGGTTAGTTTCATCAAATATAACTTGTACTGATTCTTCCACGGTCAATGTTCTTTTATTAAATACTCTATATGCTTTGCTATGTATTGAATAACCAACGAAAATTGCTTCATCAGATTTAGCATCAAATTTTTCTAGATTATCCTTTCCATTATTCAGCATAAAGCATTTACAACCAAAAACATGAAAATAGTTAATATTTGGTTTCTTTTCATTCCAAAGCTTATAAGGGGTTTTCTTTAAAATTGGATGGATCAAAACACGGTTCAAAATATAATAAGCAGTGTTCATCGCTTCTGTCCAAAAGTATCTTGGAAGATTGCCTTCACATAACATTGTTCTTGCCATCTCTTTTAAAGTCCTATTTTTTCTCTCTACAATACCATTTTGTTGTGGTGTTCTAGAAGCAAATAAGTTGTGATTAATGTCATTTTCTATGCAATAAACATCAAAACATTAATTTTTAAATTCCATGTCACGATCACTTCTAATAGAAATAATTGAAAGGTTTTTCTGGTTTGAAACTTTTTTATAAAATTTTTGAAAGACTTTAAAAGTTTTATCTTTATGTGCAATAAACAAGATCCAAGTAAATCTTGAAAAATCTTCTACTATCACAAGAGCATATTTCATACCGCCTAGGCTTATGGTCCTAGTTGGTTCGAATAAGTCCATGTGAAGTAGCTCAAGGGGTCTAGAAGTTGAAATCATATTTTTGGATTTAAAACTTCCCTTAGTTTGTTTGCCCAATTTGCAAGCATCGCAAACATGTTCAAAATCTATTTTAAATTTAAGTAAACCTCTAACAAGATTTTTGGAAATCAATTTGGCAATAGTATGCATGCTAGCATGACCTAATCATCTATGCCAAATTAAACAAAACTCCTTGGTCTTAGCATTCATTGCTACTAGACTGGAACTACTAAACATGGCTAGATCATTTAAATCTACCACTTAAATATCTTCAAGTCTATGTCCAATGAATTTGTTGCTAGAATCAAGTGAGTTTGTTATTATATACATAGATGATTCAAAGACAACCTTTAAGCCTTTATCACATAATTGACTAATACTTAACAAATTATGCTTTAATTTGTCTACTAGCAATATATTTTTAATAAAAGTAGAGGGGGTTAATTTGATCTTACCAATACCAAATATTTTTCCCTTGCCATTATCTCCAAAGGTTACCAAACCTCCTTCTTTCATCTCTAGGATGATGAATTGATCTTTGTCACTCGTCATATATCTTGAACAGTCATTGTCGAGATACCATCTTTTCTTCATATTTTTGGCTGCAAGACATTCCTGCAAAATAATCAACAAGTTCTTTTAGGTACCCAAGCTACCTTGGGTCCTTGCAGGTTAGCAGAGGTGGTTCCTTTGGGAACCCAAATCTTTCTAATTTTATTTTTTCTATTTATATTTTTCTTTAACAGATTGCATTTGAAAAATTTATGTCCAACCCCATGACATGCATAACAAACAATTCTAGTATTTTGAAAAGATGTAAACTTTGAAGTTCTAAATATAGAAGCATATGATGCAGATGTAGAAGCATGACACAAAAGTATTTTGAGAAATAGATTTTGGTACAAATGCTTTTGAAGATATAAATCTATTAGCTAAAATTCCATTTGAATTCGAAGAATTATAACTGATTCCAGCCTACTTGAAATTCTTTTCTCTTTCAAAATTAACTCAAGCTTATTTGAACTTAAGGTAAGCTTTTCAACCAAAGGCTTGAGTTTTTCCATTTCCTTTCTCAAATCAAAATTTTCATCAACTAAATCTTTGTTTTGCTCAAGATATAGATTTTTTTTCAATTTCCAAAGCTTTGTTGTTCTCAGAAAAGACAGTTAATTCCTTTTGCAATAATTTATTTTTTATGAAATCTCTTCCTTTTCTATTACTAAAGAATCATTAATATTCTTTAAAGCTTTAATTTTTGTACCAGCCTTTTTAAATTCAGAAAGCAAATCATGGAATACAGAATTTTGTTCATCGAAAGTAAATTCAGCTTGAGGTTTAGGGGACATTACCTCACTTCGAGACCCATAAGACATAGATTGGCAATTTTTATGGTCTCTTCTTCTTCTATTGAAGTCGACTCCTTACTGTCGCTCCAAGTTGCAACCATCATTTTCTTTTTCTTCTTCTTCAATATTTTCTTTAGTAAAGGACAACAGGATGGATATGCCCTGTTGCCCAGAAATGGAGTCCAAGAGGGGGGGTGAATTGGATCTTTCAAGAATTAAAGCAATTATGTGCCGGTCTTGAAGTGTTTGTGAGCATTGTGAATAAACTCAAAGTTATACAGCGGATAACAGTAAATTAAATGCAAAGAATAAAGTGCAAGCAATAAAAAGAGCAATCACATACAAACACCAAGTTTTATAGTGGTTTGGTGTACTCCAAGCACCTACGTCCACTCCCCAAGCCACCCTTAGGAGTTCCACTATAATCTCTCCAAGATTATAGCCGACTTGTTTTACAAGGCTCACAAGTCAAAATCGAAGTTGGTTTTGTCACCTAGGCTCACCAACAATCTTTACAACTTGTTTTGTCTTCGAGCTCACAAGTTAAACCCTAATTGGTTTTATACCTTTGGCTCACCAACAACCACAACAACCTACTTTCAAGAAACCCTTGAAAGCTAGGTCAACAAAGTATAAAGATAATGATACAAGAATAAAAAGCACAATCAAACTTTCTTCTAGAGTGGAATGTGGAAGCTTTGAGGCTCTTTGATTGATTGCTATCTTGTCTTCTCTTTGGAATCTCTTCAAGCACTTTTGGAAAGCTGAATTAATAGGCTTGTAAGCTTTTGAATGGAATCTCTCCTTTTTGGCTTTTGGAGGTGAAGTTCTTGAAGGAATATTTGACTTTTTGTATTCAATGGAGTTCAATGGTGTTCAATGCTTTATGAATGAGTTTGGTAAAGCTTAAATACTTTAAAAACTTTCAAAAATAGTTTGAGACCATTGGAGGATCAAAACTAGTCGTTGGAAGCTTGAAAAGATGAAATATGCAACTCAGAAAATAGATCCGTTGAAGCTGTCAAAACCCGTGAGTCGACACTTGACTTCCAGGTATTGATACCTAGTTCCCAGGTATCGACACTTGGTCCTGCAGGTGTCAACACTTAATTTCAGGTGTCAACACTTGAATTTCAGGTATCAACACTTGAAGCTCATGTGTCAACACTTGACACAAAAACCCTCCAAATGGCAAGTTCTATATTTTCAAAAAATCTTAGACCTTGAGTCAACACTTGAATTCTAGGTGTCGACACTTATGTCTCAGGTATCGACACTTGAATTCTAGGTGTCGACACTTGGCATGCTAGTAAAGAATTTTTGCATGCCAAATGCTGAAGTGTCGACACTTGGGTAGTCTTGAGTCGACACTTGGTTCTGCAGTTTGACAAAAAACATGTCCCAACAATCCAAATACATAAAGATATTCAATGAAACTTGAAATACACTTATATAAACCATGATTGATCAATTTTGAGGCATTTTTTAGGTAAGAAGACTTCTTAAAACATGAGTTTTGCTCAGCTTTAAGATACTTTTATTTTGAGAATTTAATGTGCCTGTATCCATTAACTCATAACCACAATCGAAATATTAGTATAAAATATGTACTCAACATTTTGTTTATCATCAAAATCAAGGGCTAAACCCAACATTCCCTGGTTTTTTACACTCATAGCATATGGCAATTTGTTCCTTCTCTTTTTCTCTTTCTTTGTCCTTACTATGTTCACCTCTCTTGTGAAATTTTCTGAAGTATCTTGCTTTCTTCTTTTCCATAAATCTTCTAAATCTTCTCATGACCATAGTGATATCTTCATCCTCTAAGTCATCTTCGAAGGAGGAGCATTCATCTTTCGATTCCTCATCTTGTTCTTTGCTTCCGATGCAGTTTTAAAGGCAATTATTTTCTTCTTTTTCTGATCATCTTCATTTCTTTGTTGCATGGCCAATTCATGAGTGATGAGAGAACTCAGTAGTTCATCTAGAGTCAGTGTGTTTAGATCTTTTGCTTCCTGGATAGCAGTTACTTTGGGATCCTATTTATCTGGAAGTGATCTTAGAATCTTTTGTACTAAATCAACATTAGAAAAAACCCTACCAAGACTTTTCAAACCGTTAATAATATCTATAAATCATGAAAACATGGCAAAGATAGTTTCAGTTTGTTCCATCTTAAATAATTCATAGCTATGTACTAGAAGATTGATTTTGGAGGTCTTCACTTGGGAAGTTCCTTCATGGGTCACTTCGAGTTTGTCCCAGATTTATTTTACAGATGAGCAAATGGAAATTCGGTTGAACTCATTTGTGTCCAAAGCATAATATAGTAAGTTCATGGCTTTGGCATTCAATTGCCTCATTTTCATATCATGTTCATCCCAATCCTCTTTAGGTTTTGGGACATCCATGCCATCAATTTTAATCATGGGTATTTGTGGACCCTTAAGAATGGCCTTCCATAATTAAAAATCAACAGCTTGAATGTATATCTTCATTCTAGCATTCTAGTAAGAATAATTCATGCTAGTGAATAGTGGAGGTCTATTAGTAGATTGGCCGTCGGCCAAGGAAGCACTCATGGGATGAGCCATTAATCTTTACTCTAAATAAGTTCAGAGACACTATTCTGATACCAGTTGTTGCCCAGGTGGCTTTTCGAGAGGGGGATGAATTGAAAATTTAAAAAATTAATCAGATATATCCTATTTTTAAGTCTACTTTAGTGGTAGGTGCTGTGTTTCAAATAATTAAGAGCGGAAGCAAATGCAAACCAACAAATTTATAGTGGTTCGGAGCACCCTCGCTCCTACATCCACTATCAAAGATACTACTTGGGATTTCCACTATATTCATTATCGGAATGCATTTGGATTGTTTTACCAGGCTCAAAATCCAAAACCCAACACTTGGTTTTCAACAAGATCACCAAGAATCCAACACTTGGTTTTGAACAGGATCACCAAAAACCCAACACTTGGTTTTGAACAGGATCACCGAGCTAACCAAAAACCCTTACACTGTTAGTTTTAAAATAGGATCACTAACAACCCAACTTGGTTTTTAAACTGGGCTCACCAATAACCCATAAACTCACAAATAGTTAAAAAAAAGTAAGCAACTAATGACAAACCCAAGTTGTCTGATGGTTGCAATTGCAGCTCAAGTGAAGCCTTCTTAAATGGGCTTCAATGCACTTCAATCACTTCCCCTTTTTCCTTAATAAGTGCTTCAAGCTTCTGGTAGGAGTTGGTGAAGACTTGAAGGCTGACTTGAATGTTCTTTTTTGTGCTCTCTTGCTCACAAGCTCTTTTCATGTTCAATTAAGCATTCCCTTCTTCAAAGGTTGTCCAAATCCCACATTTATAGAATCTTGTACTCTTCTTGGGTGGATATAGTCATTGTAGACCATTAGGACTTGACATTTAACTGTTGGAGCACTTTTTCAATTCAAAAATAAAGTTCTGGAACTAGCCGTTACCTGCCTGGAATCGACGTTCGAGTCAGCTCGAATTCTTAGAGAGTTGATTCTTCACTCTGGTCGAGTCAGCTCACCATAATCGAGTCAGATCGGATCCTTAGTGTCGGTGATTCCTCACTCTGGTTGAGTCGGCTCGCCTCAATCGAGTCTGCTCGGATTCTCAGGTCTTCAAAGTTGTACTCCAGAGAAGTCGACTCTTCTCAGTAGAGTCAGCTCGCCTGGCTGTTCTCTCAGAATTGATTTTTTCTGGACTCTGGAGGAGTCGGCTCGGATGCCTGACTAAATAGATGAGTCGGCTCGGACTTCCTTCGGGTCGGCTCGCCTGTCTGATTCAAGAAATGATGCTCTAGATGAGTCGGCTCGGGTTCCTCTGAGTCAGCTCGGATCTCTGCATGTGAGAATCCTTCAACCATACCACGGATTAGAGTCGGCTTTCTTCATGCAAGTTGGCTCGAGTGAATCTTTAATAAAAACTTTAACTCCTCTCCAGAATTCTTCGAGCAACTCTTCAACACTTAAAACTCTTCCCAACTCAACTGATAACAAATTCTAAAGAAATTTAAACTTAAAAAATATATAGAAGTAACCCTTTTTCAAGAGTATTACATCAATCTTTCTTTGGATTCTTCTTTACATGAAACAATTACAACGCAACACAAAACAAATAATAAGGTTGTAGGAGTTGCAATTAGGCATTAAGATCATCCTACAAAAACTTGTAATTCACTTGAAGAGTTGTTGTAAGACAAATGCATGCTCTAATATTTTGTTATCATCAAAATCACTCAAGGGGTCAACAATTTCCAAGTCTATGACCAATAAACTTAGTGCTAGAATCAAGGAAGCTAGTTACTATACACATTGAAGATTCAAAGACAACTTTGAAGCCTTTATCACATACTTAACTTATACTTAATAAATTATGCTTCAACTTATCTACTAGCAATACAATTTCAATAAAAGTGGAGGGGGTGATTCTGATCTCACCAATGCTAATAATCTTCCCTTTACCATTGTCACCAAAAGTGACCATTTCTCCATCTTTAATTTCAAGGATGATGAATTGTTCTTTATCACCCGTCATATGTCTTGAATAGCTGCTATCCATATTCCATCTTTTCTTTGAATTATAGGCTGCAAGACATTCCTGCAAAATAATCAAGTAATACTCTTAGGTATCCAAGCTTTCTTGGATCCTTGAAGGTTAGTAGGAGTGGTTCCTTTAGGAACCCAAATCTTTTGTACTTTACTTTTATTTTTTCTTCTCAATTACATTCAAAAGATTTGTGACCAACCCCATTATAATTAAAGAAAACTTTTTTTGATTTTTGATATGAAACAGGTGCTGGAAATTTTGATGCATGAAACTTTGCAGCTGAAATTTTATTTGCATGCATTGAATTATAACCAAGTCTAGCTCTATTGTTTGTTTCTCTTTGATTTTTCAAAATCAGCTCAAGCTTATTTGAACTCAACGTTAATTTATCAACTAAGGACTTGAGTCGACTCATTTCATTTTGCAAGCTTTTATTCTTTTCAAAGCATTCATCTTTTTCAACTTGCAAGACTTTATATTTTTCAAAAATGCTATTCAATTCTTTTTGCAAAATCTTGTTCATTTCTGAAATTTCATTCTTCTCATTCATCAAAACATCATTGTTATTTTTCAAGATTTTTATTTTCAATCCAACCTTTTTATATTCCGACAAAAGTTCATAAAATACGGTATGTACCTCTTCAATGTGAATTCATCATTAGGTTCAGTCGATATTACCTCATCTTCGAGACCTATCAAATAAATGTTTGTAGCTTTTGAGGTCTCTTCCTCTTCATTTGATGTGGATTCATCGTTGTCACTCCACGTAGCTACCATCGCTTTCTTCTTTTTCTTCTTATATCCTTTCTTTAATGTGGGACACTCAGAATGATAGTGCCCTAGCTTCTTGCATTTATAGTATATCAGTTGTTGTTCTTTATCTTTTTCTTTGTCCTTCTCCTTCTCTTTGCTATATTACCCCTTTCTAAGATTTTTCTTTCAATATCTTGACTTTTTCTTAGCCATAAATCTTTTGAGTCTCCTCATGACTAGAGCAATGTCGTCATCTTCAAGTTCTTCATCAAAGGACGGTCTTTCTTCTTCTATCTCATCTTCTTACTTTGTGAATTCAGCTGCAACTTTGAAAGCTAGTGATTTCTTTTTTTTGCTATCATCCTTGCCATGGTGTTACATAGTAAGTTCGTGTGTGATTAATAATCCAAAAAGCTCATCCAATGGTAGTGTGTTCAGGTCCTTGGCCTCTTGAATTGCGGTGACCTTTGGATCCCATTTGTCCAGTAGTGATCTTAGAATTTTTTGCACAAGATCCGTATTCGAGTACACCCTGCCAAGACTTTTTAGACTATTAATAATATATGTAAATCTAGAGAACATAGAAGATATTGTTTCATTGGATTCTATTTTAAATAGTTCATAATTATGTACAAGAATATTGATTTTTGAGATCTTAACTTGAGAAGTCCCTTCATGGGTAACTTCAAGTTTATCCCAAATTTTCTTTGTAAAAATGCAAGCAGAAATCTGGTTAAACTCATTAGCATCCAAAGTACAATACAAGAAATCATTGCCTTGGCAGTTAGTTCACCCATCTTCATGTCATATTCATCCCATTCTTCTTCTGATTTTGGGATGTCTATGCCATCAACCTTTTTAGTGGGTGTGTGAGGTCCTTTTAAAATTACTTTTCATAATTGAAAATCTACTACTTGGATATAAATCTTCATTCATGCTTTCCAGTATGTATAATTAGTGCTGTTACCACCAAGATCGTCGTGGCCCATAGCTCTGACGCATCGGGCTTCTGCTAGGCGCTCGCTCCTCTTTGCAGTCGGCTCACTCACTTGGAGGCCCTGTAAAATAGAGGAGACCCATGCCGAAGATTCCAGTGGGGACACTCTGACGATCAAGTCAGTGGGATGATCGAGGAAAATAGAACCTCTATGGCAGAGAGCTTGGAGGACTCTCCACGTCGAGAGGGTAAGATGAATGAAAAAATATAATGCAGGACTGAGCGTGTATATCGCTTACCTTCTTACTTACCTCCCCCGTCGATCTTATATAGACGGGGTGGCCTGGACCAAGTCTGGGGCTTTCTGTTATTCGTTGTCACTTCCCTGTCGGGTCGGTCCTTCAGGGGAGTGCCTTCCACCCTGGGCATTTCCATTTCATGAGAGATCGTTGGAGTGTCACAGGGCCTGGGGCCTTAGTGGAATACCTTTCTTGGAAAGGTGGAGGCTCCCTATAGTAGAGATTGTGGTCTTCCAGCTATGCGGTCATCGACGTGGTGGCATGCTACAGGACCAGGGACTTGGTGAAGCTTGCATTATGCAGGTCGTGCGCAGGGTGCATCACAGGACCTGTATTTATGGCGGGGCATGCGCCACCCCTTAGGGGTTGTGAATGATCAAGTTCTTCCCTACCATGATTTTAAACTTCAGTTGGTCCCCCCTCGTTAGGCCACTGGTGGGGACCTTGGCTCCCACTAGATAGGGAGTGAAGCCCTACTTCAGGGACCTGGCTCTTGGAAGTGTGAGCATGGCCCCTACTAGGAGCTGACCTCAGTCAAACGGCTCGCCTTATGAGCACAACCCCGATTGGGAGCTAACCTCGGTAGGAGGGCTCGCTGTGGAAGTATGAGCTCAACCCCGGCCAGGAACTGACCTCAATCGAGGGGCTCACCTTATGAGCACGACCCCGGCTGAGAGCTGACCTTAGCAGGAGGGCTCGCCTTGGGAGAGTGATGGGGATCCAAGGCAGGTTCGGATTCTTTTTCTTTTTTTTCTTATTTTCTTGCATTTTTTTATTTTTGCCTATTCTTTCTATTCCATCTATTCCCACTATTCCAGCTTTATCCCAAACTTATCCCCATCTTATTCCTACCTTATTACATCTTCATCCCGTAATTTTAAAAACTTCCCAAACCCTAGCCACCGCGCCGCCGCCCCAGATCCGGGCTGCCCGACCCCAGGCCGCCTCTGTCGGCCCCACCCTCGCCGGAAACTCGGCATCCATCGCCCCCGCCCATGGAAGATGAAGGGACGACCGTGGGAAGACCAAGCATCACCAACAGTCGCCGCTGCCACCCGCCGCCACCAGCGTGCTGTCGGCCACCCGCCCGCCATCTGTCAGTGCTCGCTCGACCACTGGAGGTCCTCGCCGGTGCCCTTGGACACCACACCTACGGGAAGACCAAATGGCACACACTGGGCAAGCCGTGTGGCCGTGCCGCCCCTGCGCTGCCGCCCGCCGCAGCCGCATGCCACCGCCGCCCGCCTGCCACCGCCGCCCGCCACCGCCGGCCAGCCGGAGGTCCTCGCCAATGCCCGGAGCCCCACGTTCGCGGTAAGATGAAACGGCATGCACGGCATGCCATGCCACCACTTGCCACCGCCAAGCGTGCAATCGTCGCCGCCGTCCGCCACCTGACCACCACCCACCATCCACCGTCGTCCACCATCCACCATCGTCCCGCCGTCCGCCGGCCAAAGTCTGGCCGTCGGAGAACTCGCCGGTGCCCAGGGGTCCCCCACAACCGTGGGAGACCAAACGGCATACCCTGGACGTGCCGTGCCACCTCTGTGCCGCCGCCCCACCTACAGCCACCACCGGCCGTCCGCCGCTCACCATCCACCGACCCCATTCGCCGACCGCTTCCCGGTCACCGGCCATCCATCGATTGCCACCGGAGATCATTTCCTCCCCCTGTGCACGGCCACGAGATGATTCCGCATGCTTTCTGGAGCAGTCCAAGCAGCATGCTTTTCAGAGTACTTCATCAAGCCAACAAGCTTTCCAGAGCAGATCAGCACTGATATTGATATAGCTTGGATTTTGATGTAATTTATTTTCCTTTTTTGGGTTTCTTGTAGGCTAAGTAATTGAGGGTTTTTGTTTTTCTATATAAAGGCCCCCTCTCCCTCATGTAATATTCAATTTTTGAATAGAAATTTTTGGATTTTTCACTGGTTCTGGTTCTGGGCTGAGGCCCGTCTTTCCTTCACCTGCGGGTGTCGAGGGGTGTGAGAGCCCACTTCCTTCGCTCCATGTGAGCGTCATGGGGCGCGAGGCCCTAGTTATCACCTTTTTCCATCGAGTCCCCCTCTAGGTCTTAGGGATTTTTCTTTACGGTCCTAGGTAGCGATTTTGGTGGGATGCCCTAGGCTCCGCGTGTAGTGAGATGGGTGGGACGCCCTAGACTACATGTAGTGGGGTGGGTGAGATGTCCTAGAGGAGTGACGTCTCTCCATAAAGGTGAATCCCCAGTCATAGATTGTCCATGTTTTCTATCCTCCATCCCATTGTTCCTCTACCAAGAAAATTGAAAACCAAAAGAGTTCAGCTATTTTAGGGTTTAGTGTCAGTTCGCCCTAGTCCTGGGAGGCTTCTTAGCCCTCCCACGATCCTAGTTTGTTTAGGTGTTTTTCCTTTTCCAAATAAACCAGGGTTCATCGAGTCCGTCCCTCATCAACTTGGTATCAGAGCGAGTTGTGGATTAGGATGTGCTCCATTTTTCGAACTCGACGGAGTCGAGTTCTTCGCGATCAAGGAGAATGATGGGGATCTAGGGCAGGTCCGAATTCTTCTTCTTTTTTTTCTTATTTTCTCGTATTTTTTTTATTTTTGCCTATTCCTGCTATTCCACATATTCTCACTATTCCAGCTTTATCCCAAACTTATCCCCACCTTATTCCTGCCTTATTCCATCTTCATCCCATGATTTTAAAAATGTCCCAAACCCTAGCCACCACCCCGCCACCCCAGATTCGAGCTGCCTGACCCCCGGCCACCTCTGCCGGCCCGCCCGCCGGTGCCCACCGGCCCCGCCCTCGCCGGAAACCTGGCATCCACCGCCCCCGCCAGTGGAAGACGAAGGGATGACCGTGGGAAGACTAAGCATCACCCATGGTCGTCGCTGCCTCCCGCCACCGTCGGCCTGCTGCCGGCCGCCCACCCACTGTTCGCCAGTGCCCGCCCGGCCGCTGGAGGTCCTCGCCGGTGGCCTTGGGACCCACTCCCATGGGAAGCCCAAACGGCATGCCCTGGGCATGCCGTGTGGCCGTGCCATCCCTGCACAGCGGCCCGTCACTGCCGCCCGCCCACCGCTGCCTGCCACCGATCCGCCGCCTACCAGCCATTGGAGATCCTCGCCGGTGCCTGGGGCCCCACGCCAGCGAGAAGATGAAATGGCATGCATGGCGTGCCGTGCCACCACTTGCCGCCGCCCCGCCTGCAGCCACCGTCGCCGTCCGTCGCCTAGCCGCTGCCCACCGTCCGTCGCTGTCCCGCCATCCGCTGGCCAAAGTCCATCCACCGGAGGCCTCACCGGTGCCTAGGGGTCCCCCACGACCGTGGGAGACCAAATGGCATGCCATGGGCATGCCGTGCCACCTCTGTGCCACGGCACCGCCTGCAGCCACCGCCGGCCGTCCACTGCTCGCCGTCCACCGGCCCCGTTCGCTGCCTGCTTCCAGGCCTCCGACCCTCCGTCGGTTGCCACTGGAGATCGTTTCCTCCCCCTGTGCACGGCCACGAGATGATTCCTCATGCTTTCTAGAGCAGTCCAAGAAGCATGCTTTTCAGAGCACTTCATCAAGCCAACACGCTTTCTAGAGTAGATCAGCACCAATATTGATGTAGCACAGATTTTGATGTAATTTATTTTCCTTTTTTGGGTTTCTTGTAGGCTAAGTAATTGAGAGTTTTGGTTTTTTTTATATAAAGGCCCCCTCCCCCTCTTGTAATACTCAATTTTTGAATAGAAGTTTTTGGATTTTCCACTGGTTATAGTTCTGGACTGAGGCCCATCTTTCCTTTACCTGCGGGTGTCGAGGGGTGTGAGACCCCACTTCCTTCGCTTCATGTGAGCGTCGAGAGGCACGAGGCCCTAGTTATCCCCCTTTTCCATCGAGTCCCCCTCTAGGTCTTAGGGATTTTTCTTTACGACCCCGGGTAGTGATTTGGGTGGAATGCCCTAGGCTTCGCATGTAGTGAGATGGGTGGGATGCCCTAAACTACATGTAGTGGGGTGGGTGAGATGCCCTAGAGGTGCGACGTCTCTCCGTGAAGGTGAATCCCCAGTCCTAGAGTGTCCATGTTTCCTATCCTCCATCCCATTGTTCCTCCACCAAGAAAATTGAAAACCAAAAGAGTTCAGCTATTTTAGGGTTTAGTGTCAGTTCGCCCTAGTCCGAGAAGGCTTCTTAGCCATCCCACGGTCTTAGTTTGTTTAGGTGTTTTCCCTTTTCCAAATAAACCAGGGTTCATCGAGTCCGTCCCTCATTAGAGAGCATGAGCTCAACCTTGGCTAGGAGCTCACCTCAATCGGAGGGCTCGCCCTATGAGCATGACCCTGGCTGGGAGCTGACCACGAAAGGAGGGCTCACCTTGGGAGAGCATGGGCTCGACCCTAGCTAGGAGCTGACCTTAGTCGGAGGGCTCACCCTATGAGCATGACCCCGACTAGGAGCTGACCTCGGTAGGAGGGCCCGTTATGAAAGCATGACCTCGACCCCAAATGGGAGATGATCTCAGTCGGAGGGCTCACCTTATGAGCACAACCCCAACTGGGAGCTGACCTCGGTAGGATGGCTCATTTTAGCTCTTTACCTAGCCATCATGCCTAGGCAGTGGGTCCCTCAGCAGCGTGGCCGCCTATATACTCCATGTCAGCAGATGTACTATATCAGATGCCCCTACTCTTGAGCCCAAAGAACGAAGCGATGCTTTGGGCGAGGGGAGTAATTATCATGCTGACATGCAGGGGTGGCATGTCTTGCACCATCAATGCCTCACGTGCTGTCGCACCAAAGATTAGGCCATCGTGCTAATGGGGTGATGACACGCCACCCCTCTTTAGGAGTGGGCATAATTGCCGTGCCTAGTTCAAGGAGGTTGCCCCCGATTTGGAGTGTTGCTTTCAACACGTGGCATGCTCCAGCTGGCCTGGGGCAAGATTTGGTGCACGTCTTCGATAAGTAAGAGATGACAGGGCTTTGGGTCATTTAAAAAAGGCCTATCCTTTTATTTCTTAAGGGTTCTCCATGCGGAAAAAGGCAGGGCTCCTTCTTCAAAGCAACCTTCCCTCCCTTTCTTGGGCGAGGTTACGAAGTTCCAACAGGTTAGGCTTTCATCTTTTCCTCCTTTCGTTCCTTTGCTCCCTTCCTTCGGCCTGCACTAGAGGAGCACCCTCGCTAGGGCTTCCAGGTTCCTTCCTTCACTCTTCTATTGCTTCTGATGAGTCCTTCTGGAGAGGGGTGCCATTACCGAGGTTTCTTCGATGGTGCAGGGCCTTCCCAGTCGGGGCCTCCTCCTTTGAATAGTGAGGAGGAGGAAGTCTCGACTGTGTTTCACAGGGATCCCCTTCGGACAGGAATCATGATTGGACTTCCCATGGCTTCCTCTCAACCTACCCCCATGTTAGGGAGTCTGGTGGTCCTACTGGCATTGCTTCAGTGATGACCGATGATGACCTCCTCCATGTCCAAAGGTCATTTGGGGTTCCTGACTCCATACGACTCTCTGTCCCTGGATCGGGGGATCATGTCGCCTCCAGTGGCCCGAGCCGGATAGCCTTGTACGAAGACTTCTTTTTCGCAGGTCTTCATCTTCCCTACCATATCTTTTTCTTTACCTTCCTCAGTAACTACCATTTGGTGCCGGCTCAGCTTATCCCAAATGTTGTATAGACCATTTTCTGTTTTATTATCCTCTATAGTCATAACGGGATTGTCGCACATTTCTCCCTCTTCAGGACCTTGTTCACCCTAAAGTGCCACCCCTTCGATGATGGGTGGTGGTTCATGTCCCCCCATAAGGGGTGCTTCAAACTCGATCTACCCACCTCCATCAAGGGGTGGAAGCACATGTTCTTTTTTGCCTCGGTTGAGGGAGAGGACTGGGTCTGGAGTGATCCGGACACTTGCCCCAATCGACAATCTGCGATCGAGCTAGCTGATAGGAAAATATTAGACCGACTAGTCTCTTCCCAGGTCCCATCTCCTCAAGATTTGCTATACGAGTAGAATCTTGCCAAAGCTGGGGTCACCCAGGCTCAGCCCTAGTGTAAACTCGTCGTCGGGCCTCTTTTTCTCTCAGCCACGGGCCTGGACCAGGAATAAGGTTAACCAGTTTACCTCATGTTACAGGGATGAAATTCAGCTTCAAGGAACTCCACGGGATGTCTCAAAAGAGGGTTGCTGCTAAGGAGACCGAAGGGGAGCCCGGGAAGAAAGCCCGGGAGGAATCAAGATGGGGGCCCTGCGATGGCCCTGAGATGAGGGGGCCAGCCACCTCTTATGCACCATCTCGACCAAGGGTCCAAATCCCTTCCTAGAGAGACAATCTGTTGCCACCAAGATCATCGTGGCCCATAGCTCTAATGTGTTAGGCTCCTGTTGGGCACTCACTCCTCTTCGTAGTCGGCTCCCTCGCTTGGAGGCCCAACAAAATAGAGGAGACCCATGCCTGGGATTTCGGTAGGGACACTCTGACAATCAAGTCAGTAGGATAATCAAGGAAAATAGAACCTCTATGGCAGAGAGCTTGGGGGACTCTTCGCGTCGAGAGGGTAAGATGAATGAAAAAAGACAATGGAGGATTGAGCATGTCTATCGCTTACCTTCTTACTTACCTCCCCCGTCAATCTTATATAGACGGGGAGGCCTGGACCAAGTCTGGGGCTTTATGTTATTCGTTGCCGCTTCCCTGTCGAGTCGGTCCTTCATGGGAGAGCCTTCCACCCTGGGCATTTCCATTTCATGAGGGATCGTCGGAGTGTCACAGGGCTTAGGGCCTTAGTGGAATACCTTTCTTGGAATGGTGGAGGCTCCCTATTGTAGAGATTATGGTCTTCTAGCTGTGCGGTCATCGACATAGCGGCATGCTATAGGACCGAGGACTTGGTGGAGCTTGCATCGTGCAAGTCATGCATGAGGTGCATCGCAGGACCTACATTTATGGCAGGGTATGCACCAACCCTCAGGGGCTATGAATGATCAGGTTCCTCTTTGCCATGATTTTGAACTTCTGCTGGTCCCCCCTCGTTAGGTCGCTGGCAAAAACCTTGACTCCCACTTGATGGGGAGTGAAGCCCTACTTCGGAGACATGGCTCTTATAAGCATGAGCGTGACCCCTACCGGCAGCTAACCTTAGTCAGAGGGCTCGCCCTATGAGCACGACCCTGGCTGGGAGCTAACCTTTGTAGGAGGGCTTGCTTTGCAAGCATGAGCTCAACCCTAACCGAGAGCTGACCTCAGTCGGGGGGCTCGCCTCATGAATATGATCTCGGTTGGGAGCTGACCTCGGCAGGAGAACTCACCTTGGGAGAGCATGGGCTCGACCCTGATCGGGAGCTGACCTCAATCGGAGGGCTCGCCCTATGAGCATGATCCCAGCTAGGAGCTGACCTCGGTAGGAGAACTCGCCTTAGGAGAGCATGGGCTTGATCCTGATCGGGAGCTATCCTCAATCTGAGGGCTCGCCCTATAAGCATGACCCCAACTGGGAGCTGACCTCGATAGGAGGGCCCATTGTGGAAGCATGAGCTCGACCCCGGCCAGGAGCTGATCTCAGTCGAAGGGCTCGCCTTATGAGCACGACCCTCATTGGGACCTAACCTCGATAGGGGGCTCATTTTGGCTCTTTACCTGGCCATTATGCCCAAGCGATAGGTCCCTCAGTAGCATGGATGCCTGTGTACTCCATGTCAGCAGATATACCACATCAAGTATAGGTGAAAAGTAGAGGTCTATTTGTAAATTGGACCTTGGCCAAAGAGGTACTCATTTGAGTTGCCATTAATCTTTTCTCCTAGTGGTTAGACTAGAGGCACAGAGACCTGCTATGATACCAGTTGTTACCTAGTTGACGTAGCCAAGAGGGGGGGTGAATTGGGTATAAAAACTTTTTACAAATATGTGCCCTTTTGAAATCTTAGTGTGATGAGTGTAGTGAATTAGATATTAATTATGGAAACAAGTAAATGAATACAATCAGAGGCAAGCACAAACACCATAATTTATAGTGGTTCGGAGCAACCTAGCTCCTATGTCCACTATCCAAGATATCACTTAGGATTCTCACTATATTCATGATGGAATATAGCCGGTTTATTTTACACCGGGCTCACAAACCAAAATCCAATCTTGGTTTTACACCGGGATCACCAAGAACCCAAAATAATGTTAGTTTTTCCGGACTCACTAACAACCCAAACTTAGTTTTCAAGGCTCACCAAAAATCTTAAACAAGTCACAAGTTACAACCCCTGCTGTACTTGGAACAATACTCAAAATAAAGTAATAAAAGGAAGAAACAAAAACAAACTCTAAAAGTTGAGTTGTTATAGTTAAAGCTCATGAATGAGGTTCTCTTTAATGATTCTTCAAGGCTTCTTCAATGCTCTTCAAGGCTCCTTCAATGCTCTTCAAGGCTCCTCTTAATTTTTCAGAGGTTGACTCAATATAGTAGTTGAAAGTTGGTGAAGAACTTGAATCTTGCTTGAAAGCTCTTGAAAAATATTCAATGCACTCATTAAAATTCTTCAAAATTATTTATATCCTTCATTTATACCTTGTTGAAGTATTCCCAACTGAATTTTATCGTTGTAATGCCTTGGGAAATGAGAACTAGCCATTGGAAGGTAATAAAGATTCAAAAAATCAATTCTAAAACTAGCCATTGCATTTTGAAAATCTGGGACTCGAGTCGGCTCGAAAACCTCTAATCGGCTCGGATTCTCAGACATGTAAAAACATAGTTCTGTCAGAGTCAGCTCTCTTCAGTTGAGTCAGCTCTAATGCTCAGACAGGTAAAAACCAATTTCTGCCAGAGTCGGCTCTCTTCAGTTGAGTTAGCTCTAATGCTCAGACAGGTAAAAACTAGTTTTCTCATAACTAAAATTTACTCACTCTATAAGAGTCAGCTCAGTTTCTTAGTGAGTCAGCTTGATTGGTTGAGTATCAGAAATTTGTGTGCCGTGCCAGATTACTGTATCACCTCTAATCTTCGAGTCGACTCGAGTGAACTTTGTCCAAGAGACTTCCAAACTTCATCAATCTTCTTCTAACAACTTCCAACCACTTTTAAACTTCTTTTAAACTTAATCTAAGAAATTTAAACTATAAAATTACATAAAATTGTTCCTTTTTATAGTAATATACATTTAAGTTTTCTTGGGCCCTTTAATATATGAGCATTTTCTTATGAGTACATTGATATTCTACTATGATTTTAGAATTGTAGGTAGAATGATTATTCTTTTGAAGCATCCTACAAAAACTTCTTAAACATTTGAAAAGAGTTAGTATCAAATACATGCTCCAATGTTTTGTTATCATCAAAATCATTCCAGGGGTCAACACGATGACTTTGAATCCATTGAAATGTAAATGCATTCCTATCTTTTTCCTCTTCTAATGCTTGCTGAATGAACTGAACTTTGGCTATGGCTTCATCTCTAGCTCGCTCGGCTTACTGAACCCTCTCATCCTGTTCCAAGGATCCCTCGCTCTATATTTAGTTGCAAGCTAAGCGAAGCTCTTTTTATAACTACTCATTCTCACTCCAAGCTGAATTAAGTTCTTCCTTAAAGCATTGGATTTGGTTGTTCACTTCAGCCTTTAAATACTTAATTTCAACCTGAAAGTTTTTTTCCAGTTCGGTGATGTTAGCTTTTACATTCTAAATAGCTTAAGCTTCTCCACAGTGTGCGTCAGTCATCCTACAATGCATCGAAGCTAGAGAACTTCCTGCCTTGTCTAGTTTTATTACCAAATGAATGATATTCTTTAATAAGGCATCGGCACGCTCCTTCTGCTCCGGAAATTCTTCCTCTACTTTGAAAGTTCGAATTTTAGCCTCACTAAGTTCCTTTTCAACATCAATAACCTTTCCTCCATCATAGTAACCTTTACCTCTGCGGCTTAGGCCAATCCCATGAAAAAGTTAAGTTAACGAGCCAACTGCAAGGAATGTCCACATGGATAGAGGGAAAGTGAGACAAAGTAAAGAAGTGATGGCATAAAAATCGGGTGATGAACCTTCTCCATACCTGAATAATTGACTTAAAGGCCTTACATCCATGCTCTTCAGAACTTGCCTTGCAGGCCTAGTAGTCACCTGCTACCCAAAGAAAAGTCCGAACTAGCTTTTCGGTGAATAATGGACTCTTGAGAACATCCGGGATACTGAAGTCACCTCTCGAAGCTTTGGCTTAGGAACACTGGTGGATAAACCAGGATCCTTATTATCCAAAGCACTAGCCTTGGGTGTTTCAAGACCACTCTCTGCAAGTCTCAAATGTTGCATGGATCCATTGAATACTCGAGCCACCAGAAAAGTTGCTGGAAAACCCATTGAAAATCACCCTCTCCACTAGAAATTACCACTCAATGAATAGAGAATCTTCCTAGTAAAAATATTAGTGATGGCAAACAACCTTTGAAACCCCTTTATAAGGAGAGTTGGCTACACTAATTCTTCACATTCTTCAAAGAAATATCATAGGTGCAAAATATAGAAACTCTCTTTAACAAGCCCGAATTTCAAGAACATGAAATTTAACATGACTCTTGGAATACCTTGAGCGTGGTGCTAGAACTATTCCTCAATCCAAATACTTCATATTCGGACTAAGGAGTGGGGGGCAATTAATATGGAAAGAGACCCCATTCCCAAGATTCTGAAGGTCATAGAATTAGGAAGGGATTGATCAAATCTATTTCGAGATAAGATGGAGCTACACCCAGCTATTTCTATCTCCAATGTTGGGTCCACGTTATCTATAAATAACCGAACCTATGTGACCAAAGCAGCATGATATTGAATTGTTCAAAGGAATGGATTATGTTTCAAAATATTCTTCCAAAGCACCTCATCAATCATTCGGTCCCGCTCCTTGAAAGCAGAAGTCAGAAGCAATATTTCAACTCCTGATCCTACCAGTCATCATACTAAAGTATCTTCGATATCCAGGATCTTTGCCAGCTAAACCTCTGGCCCTCTAGCATCTTATTGATATAAACCACTACAACAAAAGAATGTATTACCAACCAAAATATAATTTAGTTGAGAAAAATTAAACTCTTTACCAACCAAATTATAATTATTTATGACAAAAAAATTTTGGTATTATTTGAGATATTCCATGAAAAATTGACAACCATTGTTTTTTATTCACGACCAATTATAATTTTGTCATAAAAAATTTATTTATCAACCAAAATTTTAGTTGCTAAAATTAATAATAACTAAATATATATAGATTATAAAAAACTAATTAAATTTTTAAATTCATCGTCAACTAAAATATAATTTGGTTATAAAAAAATTATTTAAAAAATATATATGCGCGCGCGATCTGGAATTTTCTGGATTCTCCCGCGCCTGGCCGGTCAATTCCTTTTCCTTTCCACGCGACTCCTCCTCGTATCTCCCTCGCGCGGCCTCTGCTTTTCCCTACTGCTCTAACCTTCAAGCCATGGCCTCTTCTACTGGACGATGCCGATGACCTGCGCCCCATCCACTCTCTCAAGTCTTTAGGTAAGATATCTCCTTCCCAAATCATTCTCCAATGCTAACGAGCCGTTGGGAAGGAGGGTAGGTGTGCCGTGCGGGGTGGGTGGGGGGCGGTGAAGACACTGCGGAAGAGCTGCGGGCCGGGTAGGGCTGCCGAGGGGGGGCGGTGAGGGCCGTCACGATCCGCGGGGGTTGGGGGGGCGGGGGGGGGGGGGGGCGGTGAAGATGCTGCGGAAGAGCTACGGGCTGGGTAGGGGTGCCGCAGGGGCGGGCGGTGAAGGGCTGCGGAAGATCTCTGGGGGTAGGGGTGCCGTGGAAGATCTCTGGGGGTAGGGGTGCCGTGGAAGATCTACGGGGTTAGGGGTGCCGTGGGCGGCAGCGACGGGCGGGGCAGGGAGTCCTAAGGAAAGAAAAAAAAGTAAAGTTTGGCAAAACTGAGAGATTGGAACGGAGAATAGAGAGAGGGGAACGGAGCAGAGAGAAGGGGTGGGGGGGTGTTGCGGAGGAGCAGAGAGACGGAGTTCATGGGCAAGACTGGCTCCTTCACCTTGTAGACAATGAGAGAGATGATCACGAGGACGACGGCTATGACAACGACGAGGGCGATGCCGGAACCGCAGCAAATGAGGTAGTGGCGGCGGCGCCGGTGGGAAGAGGGAGGAGTCAGGGTGGTGATAGAGGGGTCCTCCTTGTCGTTGGGGGGGCGGTCGGTGGCTGCGGTGGCCAGAGGAGTGATGTGCTCCCGTTCGGCAGTCATGGCGGGGGCGGGGCTGGGGCGAGGGCAGAGTATTTGGTAGGGAATATGGCAAAGGGATGGGGGGTATTATTACTGGTGGTGATTCGGCCCAGTCTACACTGTTAACATAATATATTAACATAATAAAAGAAACTTTAAATATTGAAAACATTTTTTAAAATCTAAATTTTTTTTTTCTTTTCTTAATTTATTTAAGAATTTATAACACTGAAATTTTCTTGTAGATGACTGGGCTTCCAAGAAAAAATGCTGCAACCTGTCAATAAAGGAAACTACTAGTGCCATAAATTCCTTGCGGGCAGACATCTGATGAACATCTGTGATTATTGCACAAGCAGAACTATGGTGTACATATAAGCATTTTATTACTAGTAGCCATAATTTTATGAGCATTTCGTGGTATATGTTTGTAACTTTTTGAAGCTTTGAGGATTTCATGGTGTACAAGCATTTTAGTAATAAAATTTTATTTTAATAATTTCTTTAATTCAAAACTTAGTTTAACATAAAAATATTTTTTTATGTGTACCTTTTTATCTTAAATTGAAATAAATACAAAAACTGAGAAGATTGTATAAAGGGAACTCAGGTACATTTTTAATCTCATATATTACATATCTTTGTATGATGGATAAGAGTTGGATGATTGCACAAAAGTGGACTGAACAGTATGTTAAGGGAGTTCAAGCTTTTATGGAATTCGTTGCTGATCATATAGGTAAAGAATGTGAGGTTAGACGTCTATGTATTGATTGTTTTAACTTATATATCAAAGTCAGGATGTGGTTCACAATCATTTACTGATTCGGGGGATGGATACAGATTATACTAGATGGATATTTCATGAAAATCATTCAATCTTTAAAATTCCAAGACCATATGAAACTTTTTACCATCATGATGATGTGGATGATGATAGTATGCCATGCAATGACATAGATGAGGGTGATGGAGTCCATGAAATGCTAAATGACTTTGGAAATTTTGTAAATAATTATCATATGGATCATAATAATTGTGTATCCGATCTTAATGGAAATGATGGTTTGCAAGATGTATTTGCTAAACTTTTAAGGGATGCTGAAAGATAACTATATCCGGGTTGTTCAAAGTTTTCTACTTTATCATTTTTGGTAAAGTTACTCCATTTGAAAGTTTATAATAAATGGAGCAACAAATCATTTGACATGTTAAATTACTAAAAGAAGTATTGCCAAAAAGGGAGACACTTCCTAAGTCCCACTATGAGGCAAGAAATGTGTTGCATGGTTTGGGTTTGGGATATGTAGCTATTCATGCATGCAAGTATGATTGTGCATTATTTTGGAATGAGTTTGAAAATCATGAAGAGTGTCCTATTTGTTGTACATCTAGATAGAAAATCAATGATGGTAAGGGTAAGAAAGTGCCATATAAGATATTGCATTACTTTCCATTAAAACTAAAGTTGCAATGCCTTTTTATGTCAAGGAAAACTGCCTTAGAGATGCGGTGGCATAAGGATAAACATATAGATGATAGAAAGGTGTTAAGACATCCAGCCGACTCAGAAACTTGGAAAATGCTCGATAATGATTTTTCATGGTTTGCTGTAGATCCTCGTAATGTTAGACTTGGTCTTGCTACTGATGGTTTTAATCCATTTGGTAATATGAGTACATCATATAGCATGTGACCAATTATTTTGGTGCCATACAACTTGCCCTCTTGGAAATGTATTGTTGCCGCCAAGATTGTCGTGGCACGTAGCTGCTGTTGATGTCAGATCATCCCTCATCCTCTCCGGGTTGGCCGATATTTCAGGACCTACAAAACAGGGGTTAGTGACCCGGGCCGGAGATTCCAACAGGGGCACTTCGATGCTCAAGTCAGTGACGACCCAGGCGAACAGATCCTCCTGGTTGAGCCCCTCTTGATGGACTCCATGTTAGGAGGAGTGAATGATGTGAGAGTGGGGGTGCGAGTGTGCTGGGAGAAATGTTAGCCGAGGTGGGCTAGCCCCCCTGTGAGGCTTCTTCTCCCTTACTCTCTTGGGTGATGCTCTGTGGTGTAATTTGCACTTGCATACCTCTCTCCCTCTGGGGGTGTCGAATGTTCTTTTAAGTCCAGGTGATCGTTGAGTGCCTACCTTGGGATCTCCCCTAGGTTGTCAGGTGCGTGCGGCGATGTTCCATGCCATGAACGGGACGTCTTTCCCGATTCGTGATAAGGAAGATTGTCATGTGTTCTGACATTCCATCCGGTCGTCCCATTTTGGGAAGCCTCGTAGTGCTTCGATCGGGGGGCCGCCGACCCAGGATTTGAATCTCCTGGTTGACTTCCTCTTTCGGGCGGTGCAGGTAGTTGGTGAAGAGCGCAGCACCTTGGTCAGAGGGCTTCCTGCCTTTCTGGTGTAAGCGGCGGTCGCAGATGGCCATCATGGCTTGGCAGGTGTTTCTTCACGGTCTTCGAGCGGCTCGCCGTGTTTCGGGGAGGTGGCTCCCCCTGTTGACCAGTGGTGCCGTCCGAGCTGGTTGCCGAACTGGAGAGCTGGGGCTCGGCTCCTACCTGGGAGGCTCGACCTCGGAAGGGCTTGACCTGGTGGAGGAGGGCTGAGCTCGACTCCGGCTCAGGGGGCTCGACTTCGGAGGGGCTTGACCCAGCGAAGGAGGACTCGACTCCTGCCCGGAGGGCTCGACCTCGGAGGGGCTCAACCTGGCGGAGGAGGGCTGAGCTCGACTCCGGTCTAGGGGTCTCAGCCTCGGAGGGGCTCAGTCCAGTGGAGGAGGTCGACACGCGACTCCAGCCCAAATGGCTCGACCTTGGAGGGGCTCGACCTGGCGGAGGAGGGCTGAGCCCGAATCTGGCTTAGGGGGCTCAGCCTCGGAGGGGATCGATATTGAGAAGGAAGTCGCTCGGCTCCGGCCTAGGTGCCTTGAGCTCACGGGTGCCGACCTGGCGGAGGGCGAAGCTTGGCTTTGACGGGCCGCCTCATTGATCCGGAGGAGCTCGGCCCAGCCAAAGGAGTCTAAAATGGGACGTCCACCATGGCGGACTTCCTAAAATGGCATCTGACAGGGAGTACATGTCAGCATGTGAGCTTCTTGCCACATCATTTGTCCCCCTCTCTCAAGTCCCGTTAGTGCTGGGCGCTCGGGGCGAAGGGAGTAAATGTGTTGCTGATATGTAAAGATGGGGATCCAGCACAATGATGGTCACAATCGGTGACATCTCGGGAAACGGTTTCTTCAGCCTACCCGGAGGAGCCACGTAGCCATGTCCGAGGAGCAGTTATTGCGGGTGTAGAATCCAGAGCGACCGCAGCCAAAACCAGACGTTAGGACTGTCGATGAGTGACGCGTGGCGTAGATCCGATGGCAGAGACTTGTAACGGTATGGTCGGGCACCAGTCATTTCGAAAGGAAAAGTTTCCTTTCCCGAAATACGTTTCCTTTCAAACCTTTTGTGCCCGCCACTGTACCAAAGCTCCTCTTTCGTCCATCCGGCCATCCTTGTTCATCCAAAGATTTCAGTAGGTCAGTCCTCTTCCTCCTCGCTAGGTCTTCTTTCCTTGATCTCCTTAGGGCTAGGCTCGCCTCAGGACCCTCATCTGCTTTCTTCCTCCTCCTTTGACCTTTCTTCGCCATGTCCTGTTTCGAGTCTGGTTTCCGTCCTTCGACCAATCAGGGTGAAGCCGGGACTTCTAGGCCATCAACTTCTTCTTCTGATGAGGAGGGAGATAGGACACACTTCGAGCTTAGAGAGAGGCGTCGCCCTGGTGGTATTATCATTAAGGAGCCCGGTCTTAACCCTTCTTGTCCTTCTCATCCTCCTCCTCTGTCTGAACCCATCTCCGAGCCTGTCCGGTCAACAAGTCCTGGCGAGATCGCTTCGACGATCTCTGTTGAGAAAATAGGGACCATCCGAGATATGTATGGCATCCCGTACTCCGTCCGGCTTCTAATCCCTCGACCAAAGGACCGGATTACTTCCAGTAGCCCGAGCCAAATTGCTTTCTATGAGGAGACCTTCTCAGGAGGGCTCTGCTTTCCTTTTCATCCATTCTTTTTGTCTGTGCTGAGCAATTATCACTTAGTTCCTGCTCAGCTAGTCCCCAATGCCATAAGGACTATTTTCTGCTTCATTGTACTCTGCCACTTCCACGGGATCGTTGCCCGTTTCTCCCTCTTTAGAGCCTTCTTCACTCTGAAGCGCCACCCCACCGAAGATGGGTGGTGGTCCCTCTCTTCTTATCCGAGGGGGATCATATTTGAAATTCCTTCTTCCATCAAGGGATGGAAGAGCAAGTTCTTCTTCGCCACCGTTGAGGGGGTTGACTGGGTGTGGAGCGACCCAGATCGATCTCCCAATAGAAATTCTACAGTCAAAGCAGCCGACAAGGATGTTTATGAGCTGCTCCGAACTGCATAGGTTCCCTCTCTCGAGGTTATGTTATTAGAGCAGAACCTCATCGAGTCCGGGGTTGGCCCAAAAGGGGAGTTGGGTGAGTTCGGCTCGAGTCCTTTTCTGCTCCTTTTAATTTGTTCTTTCTGAACTGTGTGTGGTGCTGACGTAGTATCTTTATCTTCCATATGCAGGTATGAGGTTCTCTGTGGAAGACCTGCTCTCCATCACCCAGAAGAGGCCTCTGGCAGGACTGGTAGAAGAGCCTTCTCCGAAGAGGTCTCGTGGTGAGGGCGCATCAGCGTCCACCCCCACCGAGCTGACCGAGCTGAGGAGGCAAGAGCCCGAGGCTGCCCCCACACAGGTAAGGGTGTAGCGGTTGCCGCATCTGAGCCAGAGCGGAGGGCGGCCAGGCCTACTATGGAGCAGGCGAGAGCCAGCCCCTGTCCCGAAGCCCGAGGTGGTCATCCAGGCAAGGGCCACCGCAGCAGCTACCGCCATCATGTCGTACCCTTCTCCAGAGCTCATCGTTGTCGAGGAAGAGGCATGGGAAGGAGCAGACCCTGCGCCGGGAGTGCTGGACTTTGTTACACCTACTGATCTTCTTTCACCTCCTTCCACTAGATCGTCTAGGGTTGTACCTGCTTTAGGTCCTTCTGGCCGCACTAAGAGTCACCGGGCTTTAGCCCAGGGACCTTTTAAGGCCTTAGCCTCTAGATCTAGGATTAGTGCTCCTTTCAGTCTTGAGATTCCATCTGATGAGGGCTAGCCTCACAGATGATTTATGATGTATGTTGTATCTTGACTGTTGATGTATCTTAATATCATTGGATGTTTCAGTATTGTTGTTGAGTCAGCAATTTTTGTAACTGAAAATCTCATATTATATATATATGGGTGACTATTTGATACTTACATTGTTTTCCTGATTGATATACTTGAATTGATATGATACTCTTATCATTTTGGCTCTGATACCTGATTATGTTAACTTTAAAATCTTAACTCTAATGTAATGCGGGACGACTCTAAGACTGCTAAACATGCAAGGAAAATAGTAAAATATTTTTATTGTGATATTTATAATTTTATTTGCAGGCTAGATTCCCAAAATAAAGTAAGAACTAGCGAAAGACTAGCAGAGCAAAGAATCATCGGGTCGCAAGCATACTCTTGCAAACCAATGAAATATCCAAGACCCGAGAGTTGAGAAACTCCTGGTTTATGATAGTTTTTCTTCATCTAAATCAGATAATCAGGGACGGGAAGGTTTCTTACCAGTTAGAGATTGAAATTCAAAAGCAGCAGGGTTCACACGCACTCTGATCGAAGCCTAGAAGAAGAAGCCTTGTTTTCCTTGAATCTGATGGCTGATCTGGGCAGTCCGGGCAACAAAGAAGGCCTCCTCAGGGGAGGGGAAGCATCTCGGGGATCCTACAAGCATCAGGGTTAATCAAAACAGTAATTAAAAAATAAGAAAAGAAACTATGGGTTGAAAGGAATCAGGATTAGGGTTAGAAGATGGTTGTTTGAAGCTTGTTGAAGATCTCCTTGCTTAGCAGCCTAGGGAACTCCTCCTTGGACGTGTGAAGGCTTGGATGGCAGTGATTTAGGGCATGGAAGGAAGCTAGGGTAGCAAGGAATTCATCCAAACACAAAAACACAATCCAAAGAACCAAAACGAAAGACCAGCACAAGGCAATAACTCAAAATTTCAACAAGTTGTATTCATAAGAAAGAGATGCTTACAAGAGGGGGAGGGGTGGGGTATTTATAGAGTTCCCATGCCCTCACTAACCATGGTTACACTTGGGTTACAAGTCCTCTTCCCATTGGAATACAAGTCCTTTCCTAGCTAGGTTAGAAAAACAAATCCCCATTAGGTTAGGAATTGACCTAGTCTTCTCCTTTTTCCTTCATGCTTTGACTATTCCACTCAAGAACACCTCTTGGACTTGGTCAAAACTTCAAGGATGCCTAGGGGGCCGTGTTGGGGTTCTAGGAGCAGCAAGGGGCCGGCCCAAAGGGGCTTGGGTGCATGGGTTTGGGCCTCTGGAAGCTGGGGTGGCCTGGTAGCAGGAATATTCCCTTGAATCTTGCTTCTTAAGGGCTTGGGCTTGGCACCTGGGATTGATTTCTTTGGGCTGGGATGCAGGTAGACCTCTGGAATCATGGATGCCTTAGTTTAGGAATATGCTCTGGCATTTGGACTGGAATCTGGGCATGTGGAGGGCATTTTGAAGGAATCAGGATTTCTAAAAGCATCTTGGATCTTGGGTTGTCACGCAAAATCTACTGGGCTGATGTAGTGGCCTCTGACTCCTGGATATGGCCTGGAGAAACTCCAAAATAGGGTGACCTCCTCTCTTGTATAAAAATCGGGCTCATACTGGACTCATAATTGATGTACAGGACTCAAAATACTGACTAGGTTGAGGGTTGAGACAAATCAACTAACCTCAACTTATTACATTACTCAATTCTAGTTGATTACAAAATTTGACACATGGCTAGGTAAACCAAATAGGGCCCAGTAATTTGTGTCTGATCCTGGTGCCCCCACCAATTCCTCGGGGTGGGAGGAACTCGACCCCGTCGAGTGTGGGATAACTTGGCTCTCATAGTGCTCGAGTAGGTCTGGGTTGAGGTGCTGTAGATCCTCACGGGTGATCCACGAGCCCTCAGATTCTGACCGACCTTGTTACTGGACCAAATATCTTTGATAGCCTCTATTCCAGGTACATATGGCTTGATCGTCCAGGATTCTCTCAATCTTTTCCTCACTAAAAGGCCAATTGTATGTGGACACTCTGGGGTGGGTTCTCTCTCAAAGGAAGAGATAGGCTCAACATGCTCGCTAGGTATCGCTGCTGGATCCCTAGACTCTATAAGATCTGAGATGATGAAGGTGGAGCTAATACCTAAATTAGGTAGTATCTTATGCACATAGGCATTGGGCCACAGATATTCATTATCTTGGATGGGCCAGCTTCGCGAGCAAAAAATTCTTTACAACTACAAAATCCCCTACAAAATTCTTTATCTCTATTTTGAAAATTAGCCAAGTTGTTATTTAGTTCATTAATTATGTTCAGCTTTTGACTAATTTCCATATGCATATGTTGTGTAGAGGGTAGTGCAGGTGTAGACATGTAATTTAGGACTATGAATTTTATTGGACTCAACTAATACCTATTAGACTCGACTAAACTTTCCTATCGAAGGAAATTTTATTGGACTTTCTAGGGTCTAACCTAACACACTATAGACTCTCTAGGTTTAACCCTAGCATGGCATGCACATGAGAATTTACTATGTATGCCTACTAAATGCCAAAGGGTATGCAAGAAGTAAGATGCAAACTTAACATGTGCAAGAAATGAATGTAACATGCAAACCTCTACATGATGTAGGTGAATGGTTAAAAAAATATAAGAAAACTCAAGAAAAGGCAAAATATATGAGATGAATTCGGGGTTAGTCTGGTTGGGTGGAAAGTAAGAAAAGGGTTCGGGGTTAATTGGATAGACTAAGATATAAGAAGGGGTGTCGGGAATTAATCCTACACTAATGAGGTTTATCTTATGGGTTTGATGTCTATCTAAAGGGTCTACATATTGGAAGAAAGGGTTGTTGATTTCAGGAAAAAGATCAAGTGGAGTCAAAGAGGTGAGTTCATCCTGAGGGCATTGATCTAAAGATATTAAGTCCTTAATAAACTCTTCTGGTTCATAAATCAAAGGACTGGGCTCTCTAATTGGGCTTTCTTCTAGTGGCTCCTCAAGTAAAGCTCTAATAGTAGGATTGGATTCCTCATGGTCTTCTTCCTTTAAAGGTTCTTCCACTACATGTTGGGTGTGGTTAAAGTCAGCTAACTCTAGGGTGGCTTCAACCTGGGTATCTACTAGATCAACTAACATTGGATTTGCTTCTACATGGGTTTCTACTAGATCAACTAACATTGGATTGGCTTCTAATTGGGTTTCCACTGGGTCAACTAATTCTGGGTTGACTCCTAACTCTAGGTCACCTATAGGTATCTCTTCTTCTAAATCTTCAATGGACTCATTATCCTCATACTCCTCTACCAAACTTGGATCAGCCTCATATATTTCTTCTTCCAAGTCATCTTGGTGAACCAATGGGGTGGTAAGAGGGGTTTGGCTAATAGAAAATTGACTAAGGTTTGGGGTAACAGGGGTGGGTAAACTAAGGGTTATGGGTTCATAGGTTTTGGGTTTAAAGGTTATAGGTTCAAAGGTTATGGATTCAAATCTAGGGGTATTAATCCTATAGGGTTCAGGTCGACTGAGAGATAGTGGGTTATTATTGGGTTCATATCTTGGGATTATGGGTTACTGGGGTTCAGCTCTATGGGTCCTGCCTAGGGTTCCTACTTGGTTGAGTCTATGGTTCATTTGGTCAAGCTGGTTTATTCGGGCGGCCAATTGGGCATTCATTTGGGCTTACTGATTGTGGGTCTGGATAAGGATTGGTTTATTTGGGTAAGATGGGCTTGGGTTTGGGTATTCATTTGGGCAAGCTGAGCTAGGATGGTCTCCAAAGTGGGTTCCATGGTTGGGCTGGGTTGAGGTTTGGACTTTTGATATTGGGTTCCTAATCTAGTGGTCATGCAACAATTCAATCAATCAAAATGAAATGATGCAACCAAGCATGCAAAAGAGAAAGAAAAGACTAGTATAATCTAGGGTTTCCTAGACCTAGAGCCAGAAACTGGGTGGGTCAGCTCAACTTACACCTAACCCAATAGCTAATCCTTCCACTGGCCAGGTAAGGGGTGGGAGTGTGGGAGGCCCCCCTGCTTTCGCAGGGACCCAATTAAAAACCACAGCACAACTTAGGTCATTTGACTCTGGACCCCCAGCCTTAGACACCAGCTTTCAGTAATAGCTAAAAGGTTAAATGCACTAGTTGGCCCACACAGCTCGGACTCGACCTGTTGATGTCTCCTAGCCCACTAGGGCAAATTAGGTCTAATAGATTTTAATTAGGCTTGGGTTAGTAGGATGATGGTGGTTTTGGGCCCAGGACAGGTGATGAAATCCTACCCTGATTTGAGATAGAGAATTGTCCTTAAAATTAGGTTAAGAATGATGGTAATCGATGGCCCTAATGCAAGCTAAAACAATCAGAAAATAAAATATTTTTTTAATGATTTATGATGTGTCAAGTTAGGTTTAAGTTAACTGGGGTTATCAAACAAAGTTTGGCATGGGATTGGGGGTTTGGTAGTTGATTAGGTTAGGTTGAGTCAAGATGCAGAATGTAGCAGAAATCAGTGAATTAGGGTTTTAGTGGTTGCAGAGTTTGACATGGATCCTGATGTAAAAAAAATTTTAAAAAAATCTAAGAAAGAGGATGTACGGTATGGATGATGCCTACTAAATTTCATGCAGAACAAAAATTATATGATAATGCAAACCTAGGGTTTTCTAGACTGCTACAGAGATTATTAGAATTCTGTTAGGGTTCCTATTATGCCAAATTTTAGAGATTTAGGGTTTTAGTAAAAATAATTAAAAGTCTTGCTAATTACTAGGACAGAATAGAGGATATTCAGTGAAAATTTCATAGAAAAATAAAATATTTACTATGCTGAAATAAGATGAAACCTAGACACCTAATGCAGTGGATAGAATGAAGAATTAGGGTTTGTGAATGTGATGCAAATATAAAACTATCATAAACCTGCTCTAATACCAAACTGATGCAGGATGACTCTAAGACTACTAAACATGCATAAAAAATAGTAAAATAATTTTTTTGTGATATTTATAATTTTATTTGCAGGCTAGATTCTCAAAATAAAGAACTAGCGGAAAGACTAGCAGTGCAAAGAATCATCAGGTCGCAGGCATACTCTTACAAACCAATGAAATATCCAAGATCTGAGAGTTGAGAAACTCCCGGTTTAGGATAGTTTATCTTCATCTAAATCAGATAATCAGAGAAAGGAAGGTTTCTTACCAGTCAGAGATTGAAATTCAAAAGCAGCAGGGTTCACACGCACTCTGATCGGAGCCTAGAAGAAGAAGCCTTGTTTTCCTTGAATCTAATGGCTGATCTGGGCATTCTGAGCAGTAAAGAAGGCCTTCTCAGGGGAGGGGAAGCACTTCGGGGATCTTACAAGCATTAGGGTTAATCAAAACAGCAATTAAAAAAATAAGACAAGGAACTATGGGTTGAAAGGAATCAGGATTAGGGTTAGAAGATGGCTGTTTGAAGCTTGTTGAATCTCCTTGATCTCCTTGCTTGGCAGCCTAGGGCACTCCTCCTTGGATGTGTGAAGGCTTGGATGGCAGTGATTTAGGGCATGGAAGGAAGCTAGGGCAGCAAGAAATTTGTCTAAACACAAAAACACAATCCAAAGAACCAAAACGAAACACCAGCACAAGACAATAACTTAAAATTTCAGCAAGTTGTGTTCATAAGAAAGAGATGCTTACAAGAGGGGGAGGGGTGGGGTATTTATAGAGTTCCCATGCCCTCACTAACCATGGTTACACTTAGGTTACAAGTCCTCTTCCTAATTGGAGTACAAGTCCTTTCCTAGCTAGGTTAGAAAAACAAATCCCCATTAGGTTAGGAATTGACCTAGTCTTCTCCTTTTTCCTTCATGCTTTGACTATTCCACTCAAGGACACCTCTTGGACTTGGTCAAAACTTCAAGGATGCCTAGGGGGGCATATTGGGCCTCTAGGAGCAGAAAGGGGCCGGCCCAAAGGGGATTGGGTGCATGGGTTTGAGCCTCTGGAAGCTGGGATGGCCTGGTAGCCTGGTAGCAGGAATATTCCCTTGAATCTTACTTCTTAAGGGCTTGGGCTTGGCACCTGGGCTTGATTTTTTTGGACTGGGATGTAGGTAGACCTCTGGAATCATGGATGCCCTAGTTTAGAATATGCTCTGGCATTTGGACTGGAATCTGGGCATGTGGAGGGCATTTTGAAGGAATCAGGGTTTCTGGAAGCATCTTGGATCTTGGGTTGTCATACAAAATCCACTGGGCTGATGTAGTGGCCTCTAACTCCTGGATATGGCCTGATGGAACTCTAAAATAGGGTGACCTTTTCTCTTGTATAAAAATCGGGCTCATACTAGACTCATAATTGATGTACAGGACTCAAAATACTGACTAGGTTGAGGGTTGAGACAAATCAACTAACCTCAACTTATTACATGACTCAATTCTAGTTGATTACAAAATTTGACACATTGCTAGGTAAACCAAATAGGGCCCAGTAATCTGTATCTGATCCTGGTGCCCCCACCATAATGCTCTTGAGCTCTGATAAGTTCAGCTGTGATTGAATTCAAGTCCATTACTTTTTATCTCCATGCTTGTTTTGAGGGGGAGTTTACTCCCTTTTCTAATGACTGACAAAAAGGGGGAGTATGGTTTGTTTGGTATTAACTATTTATGTTTGTAATTTTCTAATTTGATCTGATACCTGATTAATTAAGGGGAAGATTTATTCTTCCTAACTATGCAAATTGTGACTTATATGAACTTAAAATCATATTCATTAAATATCATATCTGAAATTTGAAAATTATTGTTGATTCACTCAAGCTTTTGTCATCATCAAAAAGGGGGAGATTGTTGGCTATCCTAGTTATTTTGATAAATACCAAAACCTTGAGTACATATTGTATACTAATGTTTACTTTTAGTTATGAGTTTTCACGAAGCAAGCACCTCAAATTTTCGAAAATTTAAGTATCATGGCATGCCATGGTACGGAGCATTTTTCATGATTCAAAACATATTCTTCATGCAAAAAGGGCTTTTATATATTCAATTATTGGTTATTTATGTTTCAATTAAGTTTCAAAATTGATGCTTGTGTTTTGGGCTTTATTTGCACTTGATTATAAATTTTTCAGAACCAAGTATCGACACCTGGGAAGTTAAATATCGACACTTCAACATTTGGCATGCAGGAAAATTTCTTGGCATGCCAAGTGTCGACACCCAGGACTCAAGTGTCGATACCTGAAACTCAAGTGTTGACACTTAAGTTTCCAAGTGTCGACTCAAGGCCTGAGACTTTTTAAAAACCATAACTTAGCCAATGGAGTGTTTTTGTGTCAAGTGTCGACACCCGTGAATCAAGTGTCGACACTTGAAAGTTCAAATATCGATACCTGGAAGTCAAGTGTCGATACCTGACAGCCAAGTGTCGACACTCGGGTTCTGACAAGCCTAACGGATCTATTTTTCTGACTTGCAGAAACATCTTTTCAAGCTCCCAACAATTAGATTCGATGCTCAAACTGTCACAAACCATCTTTTAGAAGTTTTTATCCGTATTTAAGCTTCACCAACTTCATTCTAAAGGCATTGAAGTGTATTGAAGTCCATTGAAAGCCAAAAAGTCAAGATTCTCTCAAAAACTTCACTTCAAGAGCCATTTAAGGTTTGATTCCCTGAAAAAGCTTACAAGCCCATCCTTACATCATTCCAAAAGAAGAGTTTGAAGGATATTCCAAGTAGGAGACAAGACCAAGCATCCAACTTGAGCTTCAAAGCTTCCATTCTACTCTTGAAGAGAGTTTGTTTTATTTTTGAAATTGTATATCTGATTTTATCTTATGATTTGATCTTGCTTTCAAGGGTGTCTTGAAAGAAGGTTGTTGTGGTTTGTTGGTAAGCCAAAGGGACAAAACCAACTAGGGTTAACTTGTGAGCCCGAAGACAAAACAAGTACAAAGGTTTGTTGGTGAGCCTAGGTGATAAAACCAACCTAGGTTTTGACTTGTGAGCCTTTTGAAAAACAAGTCGGCTATAATCTTGATTAGATTATAGTGGAATTCCCAAGGGTGGCTTGGGGAGTGGATGTAGGTGCTAGGTTTGCACCGAACTACTATAAACTTTGTGTTTGTGTGTGTTCACCTTCTCTCTTTCTTGCTCTTTGTTTATTGCAATTCGCTTACTGCTTTCCACTGCATTCAATCTAGTGCATTGAATTTATTACTCACAAACACCACTAGACCTTTATATTTCTGCTTTAAATTTTTAAAAGACCCAATTCATCCCCCCTATTGGGCTCCATTTCTGGGCAACATTATACACTTTTATTTTCATCATTATTTTTTTTATATTTGCTTGTGTTCATTATTTGTACTAACTTGTTTAACTATTTATTTGTAGTGATACTTGAGGATGGTTCCAGGATTGAAATGCCATACAAGAGCCAATTCCAAAATTATTCATTCCATCGCACCTACCCTAATAGTAGAGCCATCTACATTTTTGTCTCAATAGAATGCTTCTAACTCACCCCCCATTGAGTTTATAGCACCACCTAGTCAGCCCAGTTCTATAGCTACAAATGAGCCATGTGTGCCACTTAATACATCTAATTCTGCATAAGGTGATATAGTTATTGTTTAATTAAGTCCTTTGATTTCTAAAGAAAAAAACTTCTTATTTATATTTTCAAATATTTACAAGTTCTGCATCAATAAGGGTCGTTGTCCTACACACGGTATTGGTTTGAGTAAGATGAAAAATATACTAGGTAATAATCTGACAGTGATGATTGATGTAGATCAAGAGAGACCAGTTGATCGAGTGCAATCAACAAAATTCTCTAGTGAAGTGGGTTTTGTTACTCGTCAATGTATACATGTGCCTAAAAGATTTAAGGATCTAACTGAAGATGACTTAAATCTTGCATTTGATAGGTTGAAGATAAGATATTTTTTATGAATTTCCATATAAAGTTATAGAATCTTGTTATGAACACGAGGACATTGAAGTATTTTTAGGTTGCCCATGTAGGAGCTAATTCTTTTAAACACTATATATTTCTTATAGTTGAAGATTACTGCATGCACATAGAATGATGGTGCTTCTTTTCTTGTTTATATAATTTATAGAGCAAATTGAAGATTCAGGATTTGAGAGAGGATGTGGAAGTATCGAAATGTGTGCTTCAAAGGATGCAAGCACGTGGCAAGGATGCGAGGTCAACATTATAAAAGCATTATTTAAAATTTAGCTTTGATACAGAAGCAAGGCAAAATAAGCATGTCAATATATCTTAACAGAATTGGGATGAGCTGTGTGATTATTGGTCTAATCCTCGTGTGAAGGTTTATAATCTTCTACCTAGTAACAAAATTTGAATTTTTTATTTTTATTAGTCCATATGCTAATGAATATAGTTACAAGCATTTGAGAGTTGTTTGTATTCTTTTTATCTCAAGAAAATTTGTTCAATCAATGCTGCAAATCGAGCAAAGGCAAAGATGATGCATAAAACAGGATCTATTGCATTTGTAGCTATGCGTCATGAAATTGTAAGAGACTATTTTATAACTATTATATTATTAATCATAGTTTAGGTTTTTAAAAATTTATTGACTTTGGTGTAATATTAGTCATAAAAAGAGCTCAATGGGAAGAGTGTGACATAATTACCTTGTTCAAGCGCACTTACTGTAATTTAGCAGGTGTATGGAGAAACTATTATGCAGAGGAGTGTTATGTAAGTTAACATGTTTAATTTCATTCATTATACACATTTTCAAATTTTAATCACATAACAACTTTTGTCTTAGAATGAAATGCAAAAATTATTAACCGAGTCTAAAATTGAAGGAAACTCTATAACTGTGGATGAGATTTGTGACAAAGTATTGGGAGTAAGATCTGGATACATTAAGGGACTTGGGCATGGTTTGAAGCCACAACAAGCCTCAAGATCAAAGTTTAAGTTAAACCAACTTGAAGAACAATTAAAAGAATCTCGATTGGAGAATGACAAGTTGAAAGAAAATGTAGATGAACTCAGGAATAGGTTGGATCAGCAAGGACATCTAATCTAGATGTTACTTGCTACAAGGGTCAATCCGTAACCAGACCATTATGGTAATTTGTCATCTTTTAATTTTATAAATTAATGATATGTAAAATATTAATCTTGTTTTACTTGATATGGTTACATTCTTATTTTTACAAAAAGGTGCACTTAGAAATGGTGTTCAACAACATGTCTTCAGTCTTTTGGGGTAAGTGCTATAGCCTAAATTATCTCAAGTGTCTGCTTCTCATTTATATATCCTGGTTGTTACTTGTACCTGCGTTAATGGATACTTGGTTTGCTGAAGATTACTAGAAATCAAAACAAAGAGCTGAAGCATGTGCCTTGCTGGATTCTACACATAGTTTTAACTTTATATTGATTTTACATCTTATGAAAATATATTAGGTATCACAAATAAATTATCACAAGCATTATAATAGAAGGAATAATATATTATAAGTACCATAACCTTAGTCAGCCAAACAATGGCCACAAACTATAAGAGATAGCTGATGGAGATCTTTGCTTGCAGAAGTATCTTTTTTTATGATAAACAAGGTATAGCTATTCCCATAATTGATGAAAGATGGTTTTCTTGAGAATCATTATGATATGTAGTTGAAGAGGTTACAAAATTTATATTATTATATTTTTTATTTATGTATAATTATGATATATATTTAAAAAAAAGTATTGTTATCTCTATAAAAATCATTATGTTTTTGATACAACATGTACAGTTATGATACAAATTTGTACCATTATATTTTTGATATATATGAAAACCTATCATCCCAATTCAATCAGTAAGGACCACAAATCTGATACAGCAGTACCTCTGCCAAAGCTTATGATTCCAAAGATGCTGCATCCTAAAAATTGGACCTCAACAGTATTTTTCTATTATCTCTACATGCATAGAAGTAATTGCAAAAGACACTTGAGTTATACAAGTTGTACCTTTCCTAGGTTTACGAACACAATTATGATCTGCTAAAACGTCTTCTTGATGTTCCTTATCCTTTTATATAATATTTATAAGATTGGTAGGTCTTCTCCGCCTTCGTTTGTTGTGTCGCTCTAATTTTCTCCTACAACTATGCATACCCTTATCAAAATTTGTCAATATGTGGAACCTGGAAAACAACCAAAAGAAATAATTAATCATAGTTTTTTTGAATTAAGATTTTTCCCAACATTACATTACATTCTAGGAAATATCACTGGCAGGCTCCCAAGTACTATTTAAGCAGCACTAAGAACCCATTCTAAAACCTGAAATACATTTTCCAGGAACCACAATCTTTTCACTCCCTCTAAATGAGCTTTATAGATTCTAAAATACATTCTCATGGGTTAGCACCGACATGTGGGGGACTTGGAATGGTAGCAACTGTGACTACTCCTAATGGCAGGATGGATCATCTCCAAAAGGGGAGGTGGGGTTCCCTTTGTCCATGGCTCTTGTTGTGATAAACCGGCTCAAGGAAGGCTAATTACTGGTTTAAGGGCCCAATCGGATCCTTTCCAAACTGGGTGCCTAAATCAAAAAATTGAAAGGTAACTCTACAAACTGATGAAGCGATAATTCGACATTACTTAACCATTTTGTAGGACTAGTCTTGGTCCGCACTGAAGACATAGGCCCCTGAAGCGTGCTTTTGGCACGCACCATCCCAGACGTCTAGCCAGTCCTCTTAGTATCAGTCCAAAGAGAATGAGTCCGAAGAAGACGGTCACTTTACTTCCTGGCTGGCATTGGAAAGGACTGGTCCGAAGAGGGCAACTCCAAAGAGGGCAACTCTGATCCAAGTGACTGGGGTGTCTTCGGCTTACTCCAAAGAAGGACACGAGGTAGCTTAACTTCGGTCCCCCTTGAAGGAGTGGTCCTGAGGTAAATTCCCAATTGTTCTTGGCATTAAATTCCCAGGAGTAGAAGTGGTTGTTATAACCAACCATGTGGCCACAAACTCCAAATCCCACGATATCAAAATGGCCAAAATCAAATATTAACTACTTGCGGTTACAGGGATATTACACCCACTAACCCCATTGATTGAAGGTAAGTGCGCTCAACTGCATTCTGTTATGCCCACCTTTATAAATACAGGTAAGAGAAGACACCGATGGTAAGCGATCCTGAGCTATTTTCACTTTCTGAAAAAACCTTTCATTCTATTGCTCGTACTCTTACTGACTTAGGCATTTGAGTGTCCCCCAATAGAAAAAATCTAGTCAGGGACTTGTTCTCTTTTGCAAGCGCTCGAGGAGATGGACCAGCAGCAGCTCGATCACTCCGCCCGGTCTACGAGAAGGACTAGTAGTAGCTCGACCACTCTGTCCGATTTGTGAGGGTTCGGCGTCAACATATTAGCATGCTAGGAAGGGGGGCAATAGAACCTACCCAACTAGCAGTGTCCTCCCTCTTAGGAAGGAGGGTCTAAAGATGGTGAAAGCAAGGACTCAGAATACTTTGACAAGTAGGGGATGTCCTCTCTCTCAGAGGAACGACCCCCTGGTGGAAAATAATGTTCTGCCTCCTACACTGATTATAAGACAGCATCAATTTGAAACCCTTTTGAATCGGGTCGATGCGCTAATGACCTTGGTGTTGAAAATTGTGTCCCAAAGCCAATCGTCTAAGCAGTAGATGGTTATACTAATTTTGTAGTTGTATATGAGTTGTTTAATAAAAGTTATTCTTTTGGTTGTTCATCACATATGCATTTTTTTGAAAAGAACTCTTGCATGATGAAGTCCTTAGAACTACATTATATTTAATATAAAGAGGATATATCAAGTAGTTCTTAAACTGGTTCACAACCAAATAATACATTATTATAGGATGATAATGTATCAAGTGTAGGTTATTGTATGTCACATTTATTGGTTGTCCTCTTAACCAAGGAGGTGGAGACACTGGTGTGACATGCAAGTGAAATGTGTGACATCTCACTGAACGTGACCATCTATGGAGCTCCCTTCTACCAAAGGATTGCTCGCGAAGAGATATGGATATATGTGTCCATCAGACCTGAGGTCACGATGGTAGCTTGCAACCAACTACTATACTATGATGCCGGACTACCTAGATTTCTAATCTAGTAATGGAAGGTTTCTAGGTGCAGTCAAGTACTTGCGGAGCGGTGGTGGATCAAGATGGAATTGACCCGTCCAAATAGTTTGAAGTGAATGACTCGCCGTGTCTCAATTTTAGCAAAACCTTGGCCATGATAGTTCTTGTGAGGAGTTACAGAACTTCTAAAGTTGAGACACGATCTGGATGAACCAAATTAGGGTTGGCATCAAATCCTAGGTCATCCTGAGCATTATGAGGCCAAAGGGATGAATTATGCAGTAACCACATGCCAGAGGTTCTTGAAATTTGCTCTGTAATCTTCGACCTATCTGGACGTCGGGTATCATTGCTAGATGAGGACTTTGACTAGTACGAAAGTATTCCAGTGCTACTGGCTTAGTGATCAAACCTATGGGATCACACACCATAGGGATTTCTATCTGATCTAAAGGCTGATCGATGATTAAGAATCATTTGCTGTCACTGGCATCAATATGATTGACCATGTGTCGACACTTGAGGGGTCGACACTTAGCTATAACAAGAAGTATTTTTGGAAGTCTTTTCTAGACGAGCTAACTCGACCTCTGCTCGAGCTGACTCGTTCTATATTCTGGACGAGCCGACTCGATCCCTACTTAAGACGACTAGTTCCTACTGAAAGAACAGTCCGATTGTTCTATATTCTGGACGAGCCGACTTGATCCTTGCTCAAGTTGACTCATCTCTGCTCGACTAGAAAAACCCTGAATGGATTTTCTGGGAAACTTTTTGAGAAAGTTTTGACCTAGTTTGAATTTCAAATTCAAGTTGTTTTGGCTCCAAACTTTCATGGAATGATTGTCATTCCTTCCTAATTTGGTTAGAGCCAAATTGGTATGCTCATTGACCTTCTCCCCCAATCACTCCTTCCTCTTTTTCCCTCCCTTGGCTGCCTCTATAAATAAAGGTTGTTTTAGGGGTTGCTAGTTGGTTGAAGAACTAGAAGAGAAAAGGGGTTTTATGAGGACTTGGGATTGGGTATGAGAATACCTAGAATTCAAGCTAGGTCTTGGAAGAGAGAAAGTTGGGAAGGGTTCCACCTCTCCTCCCTGTCTTCCGAGAAGAAGAAGATTGGCCCGAAGGATCCTAAGGAGCTAGCACTCCGAGGGAGTTGATCAGAGTCGAGCCCTGAAGTGGATTACTTGTAGAGGCTAGACATGTGTGTGGCTCGAGCGCTTTACCCTTTTCCACATCATTTTCAAAGGTATAACCATAAGGTACTTTTATATCTTTGATTATTTTTCTTGCACTTGATGTATATTGCATGCTGCATTATCTTACTAGTTTCTATTACTGTCAGATTGGTAGATCGTTTTGATTGATCTGCCAAGCCTTTCGCTGTTCATTTTAAAATTTTTTTAAAATGCTTTTCTTTCTACCTAGCATGTTTTCCCTTCACTTGGTTCAAAATTAATGCAGGACGAACCTAAGACTGATGTAAAACAGTAAACTATTTTTTTTATAATTTTTTTAGACATTAATTCAGTGGCTAAAGACCTGAAAATAAGAAAGAATCAGCAAAAAGACTAGTAATGCTAGAAACTAACATACTTGCAAAATAACTCATGCAGAATAATAATAAGCCAGGACTTGAGAATTGAGAAACTCCTGGTTTAGGATAGCGTACCTGTCATCCGATCAGAACAAAGGAGGGGGAAGGCTTTTACCAAGTAGCAATTGTAGTTTCTTCTATGAAGAGATCTCTCAGTCTCTAGATGAAGCCTGGAAGAACAAGCCTTTGGTTCCCGAATCTGAAGGCGATATGGATCCATTCTGAAGGCAAAGAAAGCCTTCTCAGCGGAGGGGAAACACCTCGTGGATCTACAAAACGTCAAGGTTAGGCACGAATCAAGTAAGCAATAAAAGAAACAAAATATGGAAGAAAGAAAAACAAAAGAACGGGAATTAGGGCTAGAAGGGTTGGCAGCCTAGAGAAGGGAGACTCCTGCTTTCAGGGATGGCGTCAGGGCTCCTTCTCAAAGGCGTGGTTGATGTCAAGATGACTGATTTGCTGCTTGGGCATGTAGAACAGCAAGGGTAGTGATCGGCACCTGTCTTAAAATAATTCAGCAGAGTTTTAATTCATAAGGGTTGATTGATTACAAGAGAAAGAGGGGTGGGGTATTTATAGAGTCCCTTGCCCTCTCCTAAAAGGATTACAAGTCTTCTCCTAGTTAGAATAGGTTTACACAATTTCAGTGGGAGAAAGACTACAAAATAAACCTAGAACTAGGAGTATACTAGTTGAATAGAATAAGAACTAGGATTCCTTCTTCCATTTGAATTCCTCCTTTTTAGCTTGGACCAAGTCAATACTTTGGACGTGTTGGGCTTCATGGGGGTCAGCAAGGGTGTTGCCCAGGTGGCTTTCCCAAAAGGGGGGTGAATTGGGAATTTAAAAAATTTAAGCAGTTATATGCTTTTGAAATCCCTGTTAAGGTGTGAGGTGCTGTGATATATCAATTAACAGTATAGGTAAAAATAAATCAAAGGTCACAACACAAACACACAGAAATTATAATGGTTCGTAGCAACCCAGCTCCTACGTCCACTACCCAAGATTACCACTTGGGATTTCCAATATATTCACACCCGAATATAGTATGATTGTTTTACAGGCTCACATTCCAAACCTCTACACTTTAGTTTTACCGGGTTACCAAAGAAATCCAAATCCCTTTGGTTTTAAATGGGAGCACCAAAGAAACCCAACTTGATTTTAACACAGGATCACCATGAACCTAACTTGGTTTTACTAGGATCACCAAGAATGTAACACTTGATTTTTACTAAGGCTTACCAAGAACCTATTTGGTTTTTTAACCGGGCACACCAATAACCCAACAATTCAATAATGAATTGAAAATAAATGCAACAATAAATGACAAACTCTCGTTATCGGATAGTTGCCGCTGTTGTGCTGATGAAGCCTTCTTTAGCTGTTCTTTAAAGTAATTGACAGGCTTCCTTTCTATCTTCAATGAATGCTTCAATCTTCATATGAGAGTTGGTGAAGACTTGAAAGCTATCTTGAATACTCTTAGTGCTCTCTTTCTTGTTGGTAGGTTGGATATTCAACAAAGCATTAAACCTTTGAAAAACTTTCTAACACTTACTTCAAAGAAGTTCAAATCCCTCAATATATAGCTTTCCATCATTCTAAGGCAGTTCTAGTCATTGTAGACTATTAGGATGTGACATATGACAGTTGGAGCACTTTTTTGCATTCAAAAAAAGAATTCTGGAACTAGCTATTGAGTACCTTAAAATGATACTGAGTCAGCTCGGATACTTCAGTCGGCTTGGATCCTTCAAGTCAATAGGTCGAGTCGTTATTTCTTCAGCAGAGTTGGCTCTTTGTCATAGGGTGCAGAAACCTCACTCTAGATGAGTCGGCTCATCTTCATTTGGGTCAGCTCGAACTTCCTTCATTGAAATCATTGAACTCGATGAGTCGGCTCGCTTCCACTTGTATCGACTCTCCATCTCAAAATCAGAAATCTTCACTCTAGAGGAGTCGGCTCATGGTAGTTCATGTTGGCTCGCTTTCTCAGGTTTTCAAAATTTGTTCTAGTAGAGTCGGCTCAATCTTGTTGGGGTCGACTCACCTGGCTTGTTCTTAGAAAATAATAGGAACAGACTCTGGACGAGTCGACTCGGTTCTACTTAAGTCAGCTCAGATTGCTGCGTGCCAGAATCCTCAGTGCATGCCAAGAGATAGAGTCGGCTCTTCTTCTTGTTGGGTTGGCTCGAGTGACTTCATCAGGAATTTTACAATTTAAACTTAAGAACACTCTCACCAAAACTCTTGAACATTCAATATAAACCAACTCAAATTAAATCTAGAGCACAACACACATAGAAGTAACCCATCTCCATGATTTTACAAAGATTTTTCAAGGGGTTCTTCTTTACATCACACTCATACAATATTACTTAATACACTTAACATAATGAAGTAGGAGTAGTTGATAAACAATAAGAATCATCCTACAAAAACTTGTAAACCACTTGAGGAGTTGTTAGTAAAATAAATGCATGTACCAATGTTTGGTTATCATCAAAATCACTTATGAAGTCAACAATCTCTTCCTTTTTGATGATGACAAAATACTGGGCATGAAAAATTCTTTACAATTACATGTATAAAAATATTTAAAGGTAAGTATGCACATGTAATAGAGCTAATTATTTTTGCAAATAAGTATCAGAGCTCTAGTGATGAAATTGTATAGTAATGATGTTAATGCTTCTGTGTATATCAAAGTATTAAGCTTTGCATGTTTTTATAATATCAGAATCAGTACAAACATGAAGTATCAGAGTTTTGAAAGAATTAAAGTTAATTTTAGAGCAATTAGAGCAAAGGAAGGGTTTAGAGCTAAAGCCACTTTAAGAAAATCTCCCCCTTTCTATAGGTTCTAAAATAATGAAACAGATAGGCTCAATTGAACATAATCACTTATGTGCTCCCCCTTTTTTATTCTTTTTATGCCTTTTATGGAGGCTCAAAATTTGTCTATTTTCCTGTTTGGCAGCTCAATATAGATACCAGAATTTTCATGATAGCTCAAGATAATACTATTCTCCCCCTTTTTGTCAACTAATCAAAAAGGAATTTACAATAAAGCTCATATTTTAAAATAGAATGAGAAAGTATTTAAAATTTGTTTGAGATAATTTCACTTTCTCAATTTCATCTAGATATATTAATTAAAAGTCATCACAGTTGTATTGAGAACATTGCATAATAATTCATGACAATAATTACCAAAAGAACTTTCATTTCATTTCATATTTTCAATACAAAGTACAAAATATGAAAGAAAGTACATTTCTTTCCATTCACAAAGTTTCTTGATGGAAAAAGATAAGATGTAAAGTATATATACTATTAAAAGTCAAAAGGAAAAAGATATGATCAATACAAGCAAAAGACTAACCAGTCAACCTATTCTTCTTCCTCACTAGAAGAAGAGGCAACATCTATAACCCTAACAGAGATTTTAGTTTTTAAAGGTTTGAACCTTAGATCCCTGAATCTTGTTCTAACTGGTGCCATAGGTGTGTTAGTCTTCTTGGTTTTTGGTTTCTTTTTTGTCAGAGTAGGTTCAGATTTGGAAGAAGGTGGTCATATGAAGGAAACTTTGAAGTCACAGGAGATGATTGAGTAGGAGGTCCTGGTGACTCTTTGCAGGTCTATAAAGGAGCATCCTCAGTAGTGAATATTTTCTTATGAGAGTGCAGTAGGATACTTCAAATTTCCTTTTTGAAACTATCCATCTCTTTTTCCATCTTCTCTTCATGTAGCTTCTATTCTGACTTGATTTTCTACAAGCTATTATCAATTGATTGGCATAGTTCAATAAAAGCAAAATTGATATGGCTTATGAGAGAATCAGAAATGGTTTCCATCTTTTGATATATCAGCTCTTTAAGTTCAGATGGAATTATCATTGGATGTTCGAAGTGTCTTCATTCTTGTCTTTAGATTCTTTTGTTCCAACGATAGGAGATTCATCAAGGTTATCATCAAAAGATGTGGCACTCACTTGACCAGATATTTTCTTTATCCAGAATCCATCTTGCAATTGATATCCCATTCTTCTAAGAGAGTTAAATGAATAGGTGTCTGAATGGTGAAGAGGCTTGCCAATTTCATCAGTTAGGTTAATTCCAGCATTTTCAAATAGTAAGATGATCTTTCTTGCTGCCTCTCTTATTTGTATCATCATGATGCATGGAAGGTTAAGGGGTTCTCCTTCAATAAGATGTCCCGTAAAGGTCATATCCCTTTCACTCACCCAGTCAAAACGATCGATTTTGGGAAGAAAAATTCTACCAATCATGTTGTGGAGTAGTCTCATTTCCTTGGATAGCAAATTGGCTTGAACATGTTTGACGGAGCTTACTTCTGATCTTTCCAAGATGCATCTTAGTGTTTGTTCCCTATCTTTTAGGGTTAGCTCTGTCGCACCATCAGTAGGCATTTGAAGCAGGTTGCTCAATTTTTCTTCATCCACAATGACTTTAACTCCTTTGACAGTGTATTCCAAATGGTATTCTTCAAAGTCTAAATTTTTGAATAAGGTTCTTACCAATGAAGGGTAGGTCAGAATATCCAATGAGCAGAAAAACTTCCAACCTTGGTTGTCAATCCAACACCCAATATTCATTTCTATTTCTTCCAAGAAGGAGAAATCAATCCTTCTTCCTCATGTAACAGGCCAGTTGGCCATTGAGATGATTTGTCCGGTTGGAGAAGGTGCTTCTTCTTCTTTTTGTTCAGGAAAGGACCTTTTTCTGTTTTCTTTCTTTTCCTTCAGATATTTACTAGGAGTGCTTGATTCAACTGCATGAGGAAGCTTCCATGCAGATCTTCTTGGAGCCATTTTCGTAAAATTTTAAGGCTTCGGGGAACAGTTTTTTTTGGGAGATTGGTGAAAGTTTCGAGTAGAGTGATAGAATTTGAGTAGAATAGAAAGAGTGAAATGTAAGAGAAGGATTACTCGACTCTATTTAAAAAGCAATTTCCCAACATTCGAGTCAGCTTGCTCAGCCCTAAAGTCGTCTGAGTCAGCTCGACTAGAGTGAACTCAGAATAAGCAAAAATTCGAGTCAGCTAGGCAAAACCTTAGATTGACCTAGTCAGGTTGACCAGAGCAAGAGCAGAGAATCAGAGATTCGAGCCGGCTTAACCAAAGCAAAATTGCTCGAGTTGACTCGAACAGAAACTTTCCATAAAAGTTGAAATGATTCAAAAATTGAGTTTATTTTAATGAAATTTCAAGAAAAGTTGTTAAAAAACCTTGAATAGTTGTAGGAGATTTTCTATATAATTTTTTCTTAAGTTTAGAAGGAAATTAGGTTAGCAAAATCTAGAAAGGATCACAAAGACCTAATTCTCTCTAAGCAATTCAAATCTGTCTTGATTCAGTGGCTTAGTGAAAATGTCAGCTAATTGATTTTCAGTTGGGATATATTCTAGTTCAATATCACCATTCAAAACATGATCTCTAATAAAATGGTGTCTAATCTCTATGTGCTTAGTTCTAGAATACTGAATAGGATTTTTGGTCAAATTTATAGTCCTTGTGTTATCACACTTGATTGGAATTTTATATTGTAAAACACCAAAGTCTTCTAGTTGTTGTTTAATCCATAACACTTGTGCACAACAACTCCCTGTAGCAACATACTCTGCCTCACCAGTATAAATTGCTACCGAGTTTTATTTCTTATAGTACCATGAGATTAAATTCAACCCTAAAAATTAGCATGTGCCGCTAGTGCTCTTTCTATCAATTATACATCCAGCATAATCAGCAACTGAAAATCTAATTAAATTTAATGATGATTATCTTGAAAACCAAAGACCTAGATTACTTGTACCTTTTAAATATTTGATTATTCTTTTAACAGCAAGCATATATGTTTCTTTAGGATTACATTGGAATCTAGCACATGCACATACATTATATAAGATATCCGGTCTACTTGCAGTCAAGTATAATAAGGATTCAATCATATCTTTATAGAGCTTTTGGTCAATATTGGATCCATTTTTATCTTTGTCCAATTAGCAAGATGGGCTCATTGGTGTGCTCATTTGTTTGCTCATCTCCATACTAAACTTTTTAATTATTTTCTTGATATACTTGGCTTGGTTGATGAAGATTCCTTCCTTTGTTTATTTCACTTGAAGTCCAAGCAAGTTGTTAAGTTCACCTATTAGGCTCATTTCAAGTTCTCCCTGCATTAGCTTAGCAAATTCTTTACAAAGATTTTCATTAGTTGCACCAAATATAATATCATTAATATAAATTTGTACAACTAATATATCATTATTTTTCTTTTTGATGAAAAGGGTTTTATCAACATTTCTTCTTGAAAAATCATTTTCAATCAAGAAAGTGCTAAGTCTATCATACCAGGCTCTAGGTGCTTGTTTTAAACCATATAAAGCTTTGTTCAATTTAAATACATGGTCAAGAAAAATGATCTTCAAAACCCGGTGGTTGTTCTACAAAAACTTGTTCGGAGATAAAACCTTTTAAAAATGCACTTTTTACATCCATTTGAAAAAGTTTAAAATTCATGTAGCAAATAAATGCAAGAAGTAATCTAATGGCTTCTAGTCTTGCTACGGGTGCATATATTTCATCAAAATTAATGCCTTCTTCTTGGTTATATCATTTAGCTAATAATGTAGCTTTATTTCTAATGACATTTCCTTGTTTGTCTAATTTGTTCCTATAGACCCATTTGGTTCCTATGATTGGATGGTCTATAAGTCTATCAACTAATGTCCAAACCTTATTTCTTTTAAACTAGTTCAATTTTTCATGCATGGCCATCATCCAATTTGGGTCATTTTCAACTTCTTCTAAGGTTTGTGGTTCTATTTATGATATAAAGGCTAGGTAATCATGTGCATCTCTATGTGCAGACCTAGTCCTAACATCATGAGAAGGATCACCAATAATTAGATCTTTAGGATGTGAAGTTACGTACCCCCATTCTCTTGGTAGATCTGTATGATCCTTACTTACCATTTCTTCTCCTTCTTCAATTGGTCTTTATTGTATGCTCATGTCTTCCATTTCTTTTTGAATTATACCTGTATAATTGTCTATACACTCTTCTTTCTTAGAAGGTGAAGGGTTAGTTTCATCAAAAATAATATGCATGGACTCTTTTACAGTAAAAGTCCTCTTATTAAATACTTTATATGCTTTGCTATGTAATGAATAACCAAGAAAAATTGCTTTATCAGATTTAGCATCAAATTTTTCTAGATTATCTTTACCATTATTAAGCACAAAGCATTTACATCCAAAGACATGAAAGTAATTAATATTGGGTTTCTTTTCATTCTAAAGCTCATAGAGGGTTTTCTTCAAAATAGGATGGATCAAAATGCGGTTTAAAATGTAACAAGTAGTGTTCACTACTTCTGCCCAAAAGTACCTTGGAAGATTACCTTCATACAACATAGTTCGGACCATTTCTTCCAAAGTCCTATTTTTCCTCTCTATGACACCATTTTGTTGTGTTGTCCTAGGAGCGGAGAAGTTATGATCAATGCCATTTTCTGTGCAATAATCATCAAAAAATTGATTTTCAAATTCAGTACCGTGATCACTCCTAATTGAAATTATTGAAAGATTTTTCTGATTTGAAATCTTTTTATGAAATTTTTGAAATACTTTAAAGGTTTCATCTTTATGAGCAATAAACAAAATCCATGTAAATCTAGAGAAATCATCTACAATCATAAGGGCATATTTCATACCTCCTAAGCTTGTGGTCCTAGTTGGTCTGAATAAGTCCATGTGAAGTAGTTCTAGAGGTCTAGTAGTTGAATCATATTTTTGGGTTTAAAGTTCCCCCTATTTTGTTTTCTCATTTGGCATGCATCACAAACATGAACAAAGTCTACTTTAAATTTAGGCATGCCTCTGACTAAATTTTTGGAAATTAACCTGGCAATAGTATGCATGCTAGCATGACCTAATCGTCTATGCCAAAGTAAACAAGACTCCTTGGTCTTAGTATTCATTGCAACTAAACTGTAACTACTTGACAAGGCAATATCATTAAGGTCTACCATAATAAATATTTCCAAGTATATGTCCAATGAACTTACTACAAGAATCAAGAGAGTTCGTTACTATACACATAGATGATTCAAAGATAACCTTGAAGTCCTTATCACATAATTAACTAATGCTTAATAAATTATGCTTCAGTTTATCTACTAGCAATATATTTTTAAAAAAAGTAGAGGGGGTTATCTTGATCTTACCAATTCTGATTATTTTTCCCTTGTCATTATCTCCAAAAGTAACCATACCTCCTTTCATTTCTAGGGTGATAAACTGGTCCTTGTCACCAGTCATATGCCTTGAACAGCTACTATCGAGATACCATATTTTCTTTAATTTTTGGACTGCAAGACATTCCTACAAGACAGTCAAGGAGTTCTTTTAGGTACCCAAGCTAACTTGGGTCCTTGTAGGTTAGCGGAGGTGATTCCTTTGGGAACCCAAATCTTTCTTGATATATTTTGGACATTTCAAATAATATTGCATTCAAAAGTTTTATGTCCTAACCCTTTGCATGTAAAACATTTAATTCTAGAATTCTGAAAATGTGTAGATTTTAAAGTCTTAGATGTTGATGCATGAGATGCAGATATAAAAGGTTTTCTATTCAAGTTCTTAGGAACATACAATGTAGTTTTCGAAGTAGAAGCTGAAACATTTGTAACAAAAACTTTTTGAGATACTAATTTTGGAATATAAGCTTTTTGTTTTACAAAAGTAGTTGCTGAAATATTATTTGAATTTGAAGGATTAAAACTAATTCCAGTTTTGTTACCAGAATTTTTTGTTCTTTAAGAATCAACTCAAGCTTGTTAGAAGATAAAGTAAGTTTTTCGACAAGTGGATTGAGTTTTTCAACCTCTTTTTTCAACTCATTATTTTCATTCATCAAAGCTTTGTTTTTGTCAAGATAAGCACTATTCTTAATTTCCAAAGCTTTACAATTTTTAGAAAAGACATGTAGATCTTTTTGCAGTAAAATATTCTTTTCTGAAATTTCTTCTTTCTCTTTGAGAAAAGAATCATTGGCATTCTTTAGAAATCTAATCTTTACTCCAGCCTTTTTAAATTCGGATAATAAATCATGAAATACAGAATTTAATTCATCAAATGTAAATTCTATTTGCATGTCGGGGGATGTTACCTCGTCCTCGAGACCCATTAGATATAAATTAGCTATTTTTGTGGTCTCTTCTTCTTCAATTTAGGTAGATTCCTCGCTATCGCTCCATGTGGCAACCATCGCCTTTTTCTTCTTTTTCTTGAAAAATTTTTTTAGTAATGGATAGTCTAGATGAATGTGCCCCGGTTTCTTATATTCATAGAAAGTGGGGACTTGCTCCTTTTCTTTGACTTTGTCCTTGTCCTTTTCCTTGGAGTGCTCTCCTCGTTTATTGAATTTTTTATTGAATCTTCCTTTCTTCTTTCTCATAATCTTTCTAAATCTTCTCACGACCATTATGATATCTTTGTCTTCTAGATCGTCTTCAGAGGAGGTGGAATCATCTTCCATTTCTTCATCATTCTTTGATTCCAATGCAGCCTCGAATGCAATAGTTTTCTTCTTCTTCTGATCATCATCAGTTCTATGCTACATGGCCAATTCGTGTGTGATGAGAGAACCCATTAATTCATCTATAGACAGAGTGTTTAGATCTTTAGCTTCCCGGATGGCAGTAACTTTAAGGTCCCATTTATCCGGAAGTGATCTTAAAATCTTCTATACCAAGTCAGCATTTGAGTAAACCCTACTAAGACTTTTCAAATCATTAATAATATCTGTAAATCTAGTATACATGGCAGAGATAGTTTCATTAGATTCTATTTAGAACAATTCATAACTGTGTACTAGAAGATTAATTTTGAAGTCTTCACTTGAGAAGTTCCTTCATGGGTCACCTCAAGTTTATCCCAAATTTTCTTTGCCGAAGAGCGAGTGGATATTCGATTAAACTCATTTGAATCCAAAGCATAGTCAAGAAGATTCATGGATTTGGCATTTAATTTCCTTAACTTCATGTCATGTTCATCCCATTCCTCTTCATGCTTAGGGATATCCACGCCATCAATTTTAATCATGGGAATATGTGGCCCTTTAAGAATGACCTTCCATAATTAAAAATCAACAGCTTGTACATAGATCTTCATCCTAGCTTTCCAATAAGAATAATTTATGCCTGTGAAGAGTGGAGGTCTATTAGTAGATTGGCCTTCGACCAAATATGTACTCATGGGATGAGCCATCAATCTTTACTTTTATGTATTCAGAGACATTGCTCTGATACCAGTTGTTGCCCAGGTGGCTTTCCCAAAAGGGGATGAATTGGAAATTTAAAAATTTTAAGTAGTTACATGCTTTTGAAATCCTTGTTAAGGTGTGAGGTACTATGATATATCAATTAATAGCAGAGATAAAAATAAATCAGAAAGTCACAACACAAACATAGAAGTTATAGTGGTTCGGAGCAACCCAGCTCCTACGTCCACTATCCAAGATTATCACTTGGGATTTCTACTATATTCACACCCGAATACAGTAGGATTGTTTTACAGGCTCACAATCCAACCTCTACACTCTGGTTTTACCGGGATCACCATAGAAATCCAAATCCCTTTGGTTTTAAACGGGAGCACCAAAAAAACCTAACTTGGTTTTAACACAGGATCACCAAGAACCTAACTTGGTTTTACCAGGATCACCAAGAACCTAACACTTGGTTTTTACTAAGGCTTACCAAGAATCTATTTGGTTTTTCAATGGGCTCACCAATAACCCAACAATTTAAGAATGAACTGAAAATAAATGCAACAATAAATGACAAACTCTTGTTGTCGGATAGTTGCCACTGTTGCACTGATGAAGCCTTCTTTAGCTTTTCTTTAAAGTACTTGACAGGCTTCCTTTCTATCTTCAATGAATGCTTCAATCTTCAAATGAGAGTTGGTGAAGACTTGAAAGCTATCTTGAATGCTCTTAGTGCTCTCTTTCTTGTTGGTAGGTTGGATTTTCAACAAAGCATCAAACCTTTGAAAAACTTTCTAACACTTACTTCAAAGAAGTTCAAATCCCTTAAATATATGGCCTTCCATCATTCCAAGGTAGTTTTAGTCATTGTAGACCATTGGGATGTGACATATGACTGTTGGAGCACTTTTTGCATTTAAAACATAATTCTGGATCTAGCTATTGAGTACCTGAAAATGATACTCAAGTCGACTCAGATACTTCAAGTCAGCTCGGATACTTCAAGTCAGTAGGTTGAGTCATCATTTCTTTAGCAGGGTCGGCTCTTTGTCACAGGGTGTAGAAACCTCACTTTGGCAAGTCGGCTCATCTTCATTTGGGTCTTCTCGAACTTCCTTCATTGAAATCATTGAACTCGAGGAGTCGGCTCGCTTCCACTTGGGTTGACTCTCCATCTCGGAATCAAAAATCTTTACTCTGGAGGAGTCAACTCATGGCAATTCGGGTCAGCTCGCTTTCTCAGGTCTTCAAAATTTGTTCTAGCAAAGTCGACTCCATCTTGTTGGGGTCAACTCTCCTGGCTTGTTCTCAGAAAATAATAGGAATGGACTCTGGATGAGTCAGCACAGTTCTACTTGAGTCGGCTCAGATTGCTACGTGCCAGAATCCTAAGTGCATGCCAAGAGATAGAGTCGGCTCTTTTCTGGTTCAATCAACTCGAGTGACTTCATTAGGAATTTTATAATTTAAACTTAAGAACACTCTCACCAAAACTCTCAAACATCAATATAAAACAACTCAAATTAAATATAGAGCACAACACACATAGAAGTAACCCATCTCCATGATTTTATAAAGGTTTTTCAAGGGGTTCTTCTTTACATCATACTCATACAATATTACTTAACACACTCAACAAAATGAAGTTAGTGTAGTTGATAAATAATAGAATCATTCTACAAAAACTTGTAAACTACTTGAAGAGTTGTTAGTAAAATAAATGCATGCACAATGTTTGGTTATCATCAAAATTACTTATGGGGTCAACAAAGAAGCGGACAAGGATGGGTTGGGCACATAGGCTTTGGGCACTGGAGGCCTGGGATGCCTGGAGCAGGAATATTCCAGGTATCTTGATTCTAGGCCAGAATATACCTGGAATCTTGGTTCTTTATGGACCTGGGCCTTGCATTCACTTGGGCTAGGGTGTAGGTAAGTCTTTGGGATCATGTTATGACCTGGTCTAGGAATATAGTCTGGCATCTGGAGGGAATCTAGGCATCCAGAAATTATTTAGAAAGAAACAGGGTATCTGGAAAGGCATCTTAGATCCTAAGTTGTCTTGCAAAATCTAATAAGCTGATGTAGTGGTCTTGACTCCTGGATGAGGCCTGGTGGAACTCCAAAATAGGGTAACCTCCTCTCTTGTACAAAAATTAGACTCATACTAGACTTATACTGAATACAGGACTCGATATTAGACTGGGGTTGAGACAAATCAATTAGCCTCAATGTATTACAAGACTTAATCTTAATTGAATACAAAATTATGACACATGACTAAATCCTAATCAATAAACCTTATGGGATCCAGGGATCTATGTCTAATCCTGGTGTCCCCACCAATTCTCCCGGGGCGGGAGGAACTCGACCCCGTCGAGTAAGATCAATTTGGCTCTCAAGGAGGGTCTGGGTTGAGGCGCAGCAGATCCTCACCAGTGCTCTACAAATCTTTGATTTTGGCTGACCTTGCCATCTGACCAAATACCTTTGATAACCTTCATCTTAGGTGTTGATGGCTTGATCATTTAGGGTTCGCTCACTCCTTTCCTCACTTATTGGCCAAATTGTATATGGACACTCTAGGGTGGGTTCACTCACAAAGGAAAGAATTTGCTCAAAGTACTCGCTAGGTATCACTGCTGGCTCCCTGTGCTCCATAAGGTCTGAAAGGTTGAAGGTTGGGCTAATACCTAAATCAGGTAGCATTTCACGCACATAGGCATTGGGTCACTACTCTTCATCAGTTTGAATGGGCCAGCTTCACCAGCAGAAAATTCCTTTACAATCAAATAATCCTTTATAGAAATTCTTTATCTTTCTTTCGGAATTAACCAAGTGTTTAATTAGTTTATTACTTATATTCACTTTTGACTAATTTCTCGATGCATATGCTGTGCAGAGGCTAGTGCAGGTGTAGGCAGGTGATTCAAGGCTATGGATTCATTGGACTCATTTAACACCTAATAGACTCGACTAGACTTCCCTATCAAGGAAATTTATAGACTCTTGGGTATACCTAACACACTATAGACTCTCTAGGTTTGATCCTAGATTGGCATGCACATAAGAATTTACTATAGACTCCTAGAAAATTCCATAGGGTACGCCAGAAGTAAGATGCAAACCTAATATGCACAACGAACGTATGCAATATGTGTACTCCTAGAAAATATAATCTAATGGGGAAAAAATATAGGAAGTTTCAGAAAAAGGTAGAAAATAAGAAGTGGGTTCAGGGTTAGTCTAGTAAGGTGGAAGTAAGAAGGGGGTTCAGGTTTAATTGGATAGAATAAGATGTAAGAAGGGTTGTCAGGAATTAGTCCTAGACTAATGAGGTTTACCTTACGGGTTTGGGGTATTCCTACAGGGTCTGCATTATGGAAGAATGGGTTATTAATTTTAGGGAAGAGATCAATTGAAGTCAATGAAGTGACTTCATCCTGAGGGTATGGGTTTAAAGAGATCAAGTCCTTAATAAATTCTTCTGGCTCACAAACCAAAGGACTAGGCTCTATAGTTGGGCTTTCTTTTACTGTCTCCTCAGATAAAACTCTAATTGGGGTATCAGGGTTCTCTTCCTCTAACTGCTCTTCCACTACATGGTCAACTAACTCTATGTCGGTTACTGTCTGGGTATGGCTAGGGTTAGCTGAATCTAGGTCGGCTCCTTCTTGGATATGGTTAGGGTCAACTGATTCTAGGGTGGCTTCTACCTGGGTGTCTATTAATTCAACTGATTCTATGTCTTCTACAGGAAACTCTTCTTTCCTTTCGTACTCATCCACTAAGCTTGGGTCAGCCTCTATATCTCCTCTTCAATATCTTTCTGGTGAACCAATGAGGTGGTAAGAGGGGGTTGGCTAAGGGATACCTGATTAATATTAGGCTCAAATCTAGGGGTATTGATCCTATAGGGTTTAGGTTGACTGAGGGATAGTAGGTTACTACTAGGTTCATACCTAGGGACTATGGGTTCCTGGGTTTACTAGATTAGATCATTTGGTCAAGCCTATTATTAATTTGGGTAAGCTGAGTTTGGGATTGGGTATTGGCTTGGTTCATTTGGACTAGCTGAGTTTGGGATTGGGTATTGGCTTGAGGTTTATTTGGGTTTTGGATTTGGTCCTGTTGAGGTTCATCTAGTTTATTTGGGTGGTTAATTGGGCAACCATCTGTACATTCATGGCTCTTATGATAGCTTCAAGGTTGGACTCCATGGTTGTACTGGGTTGAGGTTTGAACTTTTTTGGGTTTGGGTTCCTAGTCTAGTTGTCATGCAACAAATAATCAATCAAAGTGGAATGGTGCAACCAAGCATATAAAAAAAAAATGGCTAGTACAATCTAGGGTTTCCTAGACCTAGAGCCAAAACTAAATGGGTCAACTCAACTTACACTTAACCCAACAGCTAATCCTTTCTCTGGCCAGGTAGAGGATGGGAGTGTGGGAGGCCCCCCTGCTTTCACAGGGACCCAATTAAAAATCACAACACCACTTAGATCGTTTGACTCTGGACCCTCAGCCTTAGACACCATATTTCAGTAATAGCCACAGGATTAAATGCACTAGTTGGCCTACACGGTTCAGACCTGACCTGTTGGTATCACCTAGCCTACTAGGATAAATTAAGTCTAATTACTTTTAATTAAGGTTCGGGTGAGAATGCAAGGAGATTGTTTTGGATCCAAGACAGGTTATGACCTCCTACCCTGATCTAAGATAGAGAAAGTGCCCTTAAGATTAGTTTAATACAGATGATGGCAATCGATGGTCCTGATGCTATCTAAAATAATCAGAAAATAAAATATTTTATGTGTGTTTTATGAGGTGGCAAGTTAAGTTTAGGTTGATTATGTTAGCAAACAAATTGGGCTTAAGATTGGGGTGTGTGGAAGTTGGTTAGGTTTGGTCAAGTAAAAGTGCAAAAATAGTAGAATTCAGGAAATTAGGATTTCCGGAGATGTAGGATTTGACATAATTATCGATGCAGAAAAAAATCAAAAAAATTCTAGGATAGAGGATGGATGGTGCTGATGACCTCTACCAAATTGATACAAAACAAAAATCAGATGATAATGCAAATCCTCGGGTTTTCGGACTGATGCATAAATCTCAGGATTTCAGTTAGGGTTTCTAATATGCCAAATTTTAGTGAATTAGTTTTCTATAAAATTAATTAAAAATTATGATAAAATAGAGGACAAGATAAAGAACACTTCATGCAATTTTCACAGAAAAATAAAATACCTAGGTGGTCAAAATCGGATGAAAAACAGATACCTAATGCAGCTAGTAGGATGCAAAAATTAGGGTTTGTGATCCTAATGCAGATGAATGCTATCCTAAACCTGCTCTGATACCAAACTAATGTGGGACAACTCTAAGACTGATGCAAAATAGTAAACTAATTTTTATAATTTTTTTAGACATTAATTCAGTGGCTAAAGACCCGAAAATAAGAAAGAAACTGTAGAAAAACTAGTAATGCTAGAAACAAACATACCCACAAAAAAACTCATGCAGAATAATAATAAGCCAGGACCCGGGAATTGAGAAAATCCCAATTTAGGATAGTGTGCCTATCATCTAATCAAAACAAAGGAGGGGGAAGGCTTTTACCAGGCAAGTGATTGTAGTTTCTTCGATAAAGAGATCTCTCGGCCTTTGGATGGCGCCTGGAAGAACAAGCCTTTGGTTACCGAATCTGAAGGCAATCTGGATCCGATCTGAAGGCAAAGAAAGCCTCCTCAGGGGAGGGGAAACACCTCAGGGATCTGCAAAACATCAAGGTCAGGCATGAATTAGGTAAGCAATAAAAGAAACAAAATATGGAAGAACGAAAAAAAAAAGAAAGGGAATTAGGGCTAGTAGGGCTAGCGGCCTGGAGAAGGGAGACTCCTACTTTCTGGGATAGTTTCAGGGCTCCTTTTCAAAGGTGTGGCTGATGTCAAGATGACTAATTTGCTACTTGGGCATGTAGAACAGCAAGGGTAGTAGTCGGCCAACACAAGAACAAAGAACCAAAAATAAAACCAAAAACCAAAGAACACAAGATACCTATCTCAAAATAATTCAGCAGAGTTTTAATTCATAAGGGTTGATTGATTACAAAAGGAAGAGGGGTAGGGTATTTATAGAGTCCCATGCCCTCTCCTAAAGGGATTACATGTCTTTTCTTAGTTAGAATAGGTTTACACAATTTAAGTGGGAGAAAGACTATAAAATAAACCTAGAACTAGGAGTATACTACTTGAATAGAATAAGAACTAGGTTCCTTCTTCCATTTGAGTTCCTCCTTTTTAGCTTGGACCAAGTCAACACTTTAGACGTGTTGGGCTTCATGGGGGGAAGCAAGGGGTGGCCAAGGATGGGTTGGATGCATGGGCTTTGGGCCCGGGAGGCCTGGGATGCCTAGAACAGGAATATTCCAGGTATCTTGGTTCTGGGCTGGAATATACCTGAAATCTTGGTTCTTTATGGACCTGGGCCTTGCATTCACTTGGGTTGGGGTGAAGGTAAGTCTTTGGGATCATGTTATGACCTGGTCTGGAAATATACTCTGGCATCTGGAGGGAATCTGTGCATCCAAAAAATATTTGGAAGGAATCAGGGTATCTGGAGAGGCATCTTGGATCCTAGGGTGTCTTGCAAAATCCAATAAGCTGATGTAGTGGCCTTTGACTCCTGGATGAGCCTGGTGGAACTCCAAAATAGGATAACCTCCTCTCTTGTACAAAAATTAGATTCATACTAGACTTATACTGAAATACAGGACTCGATACTAGATTAGGGTTGAGACAAATCAATTAGCCTCAACTTATTACAGGACTCAATCTTAATTGAATACAAAATTGTGATACATGACTAAAACCCTAATCAGTAAACCTTTTGGGATCCAGCGATCTGTGTCTGATCCTAGTGTCCCCACCAAAAATTTCAGGAAATTGCCTTTCAGGCAGGCTACCTGCCAACAACCTCTAGAACCGCCATCAATCAGAATCGAGTGAAGAAGACCACACACGAGTCTACCCAACACTCCCCTCAAGATTGGCTTTCCCGTGAAGGTTGAAGTTATCAGAACCATAAGTTAGCCAATAGCCAACTTGAAAGGAAGCAGACCCGATGATCTCCCTCAATCTCTTCCGGAGACTCTACCCCTAGAGGTGTTGAGCGAAAAGAAGCTCGCTATGATTATGAAGAAAAATTCAAGATGCTCAAATCACAGATTGCGAGGCTCCGCGATCACAAAAGAGATGACGAAGTTGCAGCCTATGACTGAGGCCTCCCTTCACCCCCAGGATAATGGGAGAAATAATTTCAACATTTTAAGGTCCCGTAAATGGAACCTTATGATGGGACTACCAATCCACTTGACCATCTAGACAGTTTTAAGGCCCATATAATGATCCAAGGGGCCTCCGATGCACTGCACTATCTCACTTTCCCTACTATCCTAAAGAAGGTAGCTCAAATATGGTATTCGAGCATACGCTCAGGTACCATTAATTTCTTTTTTGAATTAAAAAAAATTTTCATCTCACATTTTAGGTCTTGCCAAAAAATGCCCCGCAACATGGACAGTTTGTTCCTCCTCCACCAGAACATAGGAGAGAACCTTAGAGACTACATTGCAAGATTTAATTCGGCCACTCTCAAGATCCTAAATCTCAATGAGCACATGGTTATGTTTGCTCTGAAAAGGGGCCTCAAATCATCCCAGTTCACATTTTTATTGGATAAGAGATTTCCCACGAGTTATGCAGAACTCTTATCGAGAGCTCAGAAGTATGTAGAGGCTGAGGAGCAAGCGACAAATCAGTGCCTGATTGAAAGAAAACTTATTTCCAAGAAGAAGAATCACAAGGGGATGAATCCCCTTGTTTCCCCCATAAACGATGACTCCACTCTATGGCGTAGTCTCGGACCCAAAGCATTGGGTGAAAGATTTGATTCATACACTCCTCAATCTCTCGAGAGAAAAGATACTTATGGAGATAGAAAAAGAAAGCTACCTGCAACGACCGTGTCCTATAAGGACGTCCTCTACTATGAGGAACCGAAATAAATACTGTCGATTCCACAAAGACCATGGCCATAACACTGAAGACTGCATCCAACTTAAGAATGTCATAGAAGACCTGATCAAGAGCGGATATTTGGGAAAGTACGTCGGTCATCCAAAACCTCGACCTGAAGCTGCCACCCTTAGAGGACTATTGAAGAGGCCGAACTACCTAACCAGAGGCTGACTAACAGAAGGGTAGGTATGCTATATTGGCGAACTGACTAGAAGAGAGCCAGAGAGGATGTCCCCAAGAGGCTTAGGGGCAACAACTTCATATGCTTCTCAGATGATGACCTCCAAGAAGTTTAGGTCTTGCATGATGACCATGTTATAGTTTCAGTCATTATGGCCAAGTATGATGTAAGGTGCATTTTGATAGACAATGGAAGCTCCACAGATATTTTACTTTATGACTCATTCTCTAGAATGAGCTTGTCTAGAAACAAACTATAGAAGTCCCTATACCTTTAACAGGGTTCGGGGGTAACCAGGTTGGAGTTGAAGGAGAAATAACACTGCCTGTAACCCTTGGCACTGAACCATGGCAAAAGACACTCCCCATCAATTTCGTAGGAGTCCAAACCCCATCGCCTACAACACGATCCTAAGACAACCCACCTTAAATAAATGATGGGGGATGGGATTCTAACATGATGCATGCAGATGAATGACATGAGAAGGATGAATATAAAAAAAATTCAAATTAAATTAAATAATTTTTTTAGATTTCTAAATGATTGATTCCCAAAAAAAAGACTAGACTAGGTTAGGGTTTCATGTAATGGTTAGAATCCTATCCACATGCTAGAACAATCAAAGAGAAAAAAAGAAAATGATCTAGGGTTAAGAAACACCTATAGGACATGCTTTAACTTCAATAAAACAGAAAAAGTGAGATGGGATGGGGTCTACATACCTGGCAATGATCTTCTTAAAGTCACAGAAGAGATTTCTCAACTCGGATTGACGCCTGGACGAAGAAGTCGCTTTCCCGCTAATCCGTCGACTTTTTTTCAGATTAGTTCGAGGGCAAGGAGGACTTTATCCAAGGTCCGTTTCTCTCGAGGGATCCTACAAACGTCAAAGGTTAGTGTGAAGGATGATGAGAAAAATATGAGATGGAAGATTGGAAGAGAAAAGAAAGATGGAGGGGCGCTGGGGCTGATTTGTGTCATGGAGGAGTTGAAGATGCCTGATGCTAGAGGAGCGGCTTGGAGATGTGGAGGCACCTAGCTTTGGAGAGGGCAGCCTAGCGTTAGGATGGTGGAGAGGGGGGCCAAAGGTTGGATGATGGGATGGGCAGCCAAGGATGGATGGAACTTGGTGTGGGCAGCCAGGAGAAAAAGAGTGGAGGGTGTCCTAGACAGGAGGATGGGAGGGGGCAGCCTAGATGGGAGATGGAGGAGGGCATCCTAGGGTTTAGTTAGGATGGAGGGTGGCTAGGGTTGGTGGAGGAGAGATGTTGGGTGGCTAGGTTTGTACACAAGAAAAAAAATAAAACGGGTCTCACACCCACTCCTGTCAGAGGCAACAATAACACAAAATCACTTAAAATTTTTATTCATGAAAATGATTTGATTACAAGAGGGGGAGGGGTGAGTACTTATAGTTTCACCCAAGTTACATGCTTGAGGGCCAAGAAATTACAAACTTGTTGGCCAAGAAAACTCTTTTCCTGTTGGACTTAAATAGCTTGAGCCTTCTTGGACTTGGTCAAAGGGGCTCCTCATGGCTGGGATGCCTCATCTGCTTGGGCTTGGACCTGGGGATGCCACTCCTTGTGGTCTTGGGCAGCCACTTCATGTAGATGGTTGGCCTCTAGGTGGACTTGGGTGCAAGAACTTCAGGTGGGCTTGAGAAAGCCTGGGGCGCCAATGTATGCTAGGCTGAGGAAGGCTTGGGGTGCCAATTGACCTACTAGGTGCTTGTGGATTTGGGGAACCTTCTCTTAGAGGCCTGGGGGCACCACTACTGCATGGGTTAGGCAGCATGAGTAGAGTCTAGATGTCTGGCTGGGTGATTTGAGTGGGGTCTGGGTCCTCTTGAATATGACTTGAATAAAAGCAAACACAAGACTCAAACTGGCTTAATTGACTGGACTGAGTCAAAAGGACTTTACCTGACTTAGTGAACCCAACTGGTTCACTTTATATTAGGACTCCATGTCTACAGGACTGAATATACTCATCAAAAATAATTTTGACTGACTTAGAGATCTTCATTGAATCTTGAACTTCATGTCTGCTCCTAATGTCCTCATCAATTCTCCCAGGGTGGGAGGAACTTGACCCTATCGAGTAAAGGTCAATCAAGCTCTGGTGGGTCTGGGTTGAGGCATTGTGGATCTTCTCAAGTGATTCACAAATCCTTAGATCTCGGTCAACCTTGTTAACAAACAAGTGATGTGAAAGCCTTTGATCTAGGTACTAGTGGCTTGATCATCCAGGAGATGCTCAATCTTTTCCTCTCACAGGCTAATTTGATGGTGGACACTCAGGGTTGGGTTCGCTCTCAAAGAAAGGGTTAGGCTCAATAGACTCACTGGGTATCATTGCTGGCTCCCTATACTCAACTAAGTCTGAGATATTGAAGGTTGAGCTTAATGCCTAATTGGTGATAACTCAGGCACTAGGTCCAACTTTCTTTATCACTTTAAAGGGTCCAGCTTCATGGGTATGGAACCTAATCGGTACATAATTTCCCTAGCAAACTCTTAGACTCTTTTGGGAATTAACCATGTTCTTATAAAAATTATTGCTCACATAATCTTATGGCCAATTCCTTATGCAGATCTTTAATCATGCAGTGCAAAGACTCACAACACCTAATGCTGGCAAATAACTCATGCCAACACTTATTGATATGCAAACTTGACTAAACCCTAAACTATAACTGCAGGTTTGGCCATTGGTCAGGTGGGTGACATGCAGATGAGAACTTGGCATGCACTCCCAATAGATGCCATCGGGTCCTCCAGAAGTAAGATGCAAACATGACATGCTTAATGAATGTATGCAACATGCTAACCTCTATAAAATGCAATCTAACGGTTAGAGAAACATGAGAAGCTTCAGAAAAGGATCGAAAATAAGATGTGGATTCAGGGTTAGCCTAATAGGATAAGAAAAAGGGTTCGGGGTTGATCGGATAGAGTAGGATATAAGAAGGGGTGTCAGGGATTAATCCTAGACTAATGAGGTTGACCTTACGGGTTTGATGTACATCTACAGGTTCTACCTTATGGAAGAAAGGGTCACTAATTTCAGGAAAGAGATCTTCAATTGGGGTTAAAGGAGTGAGTTCATCCTAAGGGTACTGATTTAAAGAGATCAGGTCCTTAATAAATTCATCGGTTCTTGAATCTTAGGACTATACTCTATAATTGGGTTCTCTTCTAGTGTCTACTCAGGTAAGGTTCTAGCAGCAGTATCTTGGTTCTCTTCCTTTAACTATTCTTCCACTATAGCTTCAGTCTAGGTGTGGTCAGGGTCAACTAACACTAGGTTGGCTTCAGTCTAGGTATGGTCAGGGTCAACTAATTCTAGGTTGGCTTTCATCTGGGTATGGTCACGGTTAGCCATATGTAACTCCTCTTCTTCTCCCTCATACTCATCCACTAAGTTCACATCAGCCTTATACACTTCCACTTCAATGTCATCCTTGTGAACCAATGGAGTGGTAGGAGGGGGTCGACTAAGAAAAAATTGGCTAGTATCTAGGATAGCAAGGATGGGTCGACTAAGGGGTACCTAACTAATACTTGGCTGATATCTAAGGGTACTAATCCTATGGGGTTCAAGTCTACTAAGGGTTATAGGTCCCTTGGGCTTATAGGATATGGGTTCAGATCTATGGGTTAGAGGTTCCTTGGGCTCAAAGGATATGGATTCAGATCTATGGGTTATAGGTTCCTTAGGCTCATATGACATGGGCTTAGATCTATGGGTCATGGATCTCTTGGGCTCATAGGTCTTGGGTACATAGGATCTGGGTTCATAGGATCTAGGTTCATATGATCTGGGTGCATAGGATCTGGATTCATAGGATCTGGCTATCTGGTAGGCTTGCTCAAGATTATTGACCTCCCTCAAAAATAGCTCTCTCTGGATGTCATCATGAAGTTCAACCCTAAACCTAGATAGGGTCACTGATTCAGACTTATCTATGCTACGCCTTATGGCAACTCATCAAACTTGGCTATGTATTCTGACACAGTCCTATTTCCTTGACTTAACCTCTGCCATTGGTCTAAGAGTCTCTGATGGTAGGATTCAGGAAGGTACTTATCCCTAAGTTTCAGCTTCATGGTTTTCCAGGTGACTATGGGAAGTTCCTCTCATTGTGTGATTATGCGCTTAACATTCTTCCAATATAGCCTAGCCTGGCAGACTAACTTGAGTTTGGCAAATTTGCACTTCCTCTCCTCACTCATCTCATATCATTTGAAATAGTGGTCCATGTCTCTTTCCCAATCTATGTAAGCCTTAGGATCAAGACAGCCATCAAATGTAGATGCTTCTAGCCTAATGTTCCTAATGGCTCTCTCATCCTGGTCAAAGAAATCATGATTGGGTCTCCTTGCACTAAGATCCCAGATTGGGTGAGGGTGTCGAGTTCTCCTAGGGTGGGGCTCCAAGAATGGGTAAGGTATGGGATTCTCCTAGGGTTTGGGAAGTGTGGGAAGAGGTGACTCAGGCTCGAGTTCAGTGTTGGACTCTTGGGTTATTTCTATATTTCCTAATCGATCTTCTATTTGGGCAAGCCTATGGGTTGTTTGGTTATTCGATTGGGTCAGTTGGTTGAACTGTGGTTCATTTGAATGGTCAATTGGGCAAACTGGTCATTCATGGTCTTCATGAAAGTCTCAAGGGTGGATTACATGGCTGAGCTGGGTTGAGATTGGGAATGATGGTAATGGGTTCCTGATCTGGTTTTCATGTAATGAAACACACAAGGGTTATGATACGACCAAGCATACAAGGGTTAATCGTACTAGGATTTGCTAGACCTAGAGCCAAAGTCAAGTGAGTCAACTCAACTTATACCAACTCAGCACTTAATCCTTCCACTGGCTAGGTAAGAGGTGGGGTGGTGGGAGCTCCCCCTGCTTGTCATAGGGTCCTAATTAAAAACCACCAGTCCACTTAGGGTGTTTGCCTCTGGACCTCTAGCCTTAGATACCAGCTTCCAATAATAAGTGGAGGGTTGAGTGCACTAGTTTTCTCACTAAACTTAGACCCGACTTGTTGGTGTCCTTAGAGCAATTAGGTTTTTAGCTAATTTTAATTAGGCTTGGGTTCGTATGAGGGTGATTGTTTTGGGACCAGGAAAGGTGATGAAATCCTGCCCTGATTTGACAGAGTAGAGTGCCTTTAGATTAGGTTAATGCAATATGATGCACACGTGATGAAACCCTAATGCAATCTAAAATCAGAAAAAAAAAATATATATATGAAAAATCAGAGTAATTTTTTTTGTGTGTGTGTTTTATGGGGTGGCAGACTTAATTTTCAGTTAGTTAATTGAGTAAACAAATGTGGCTTGGGTTTGGGGGTTTGGATGTAAGTTAAGTTAGCCCTAATATAAGCATGTAGAATTTTAGCAAACAGGGTTTCGGTTTCATGCATATTTTGGTTCTATTTTCAGATAAAAAAATAAATAAAATTACCAATAAATAGAGGACTAAACAAAGAATAATCATTGGAAAATCAGAAAAAAAAGCAGTAAGGTTATGATGGAGAACTGGACCTAAGTTTTGACTACTATGCAGATTTCAGCAAGCAGTTTTTTTTGTTAGGGTTTGTTTTACTGATTTTTTTTATTGTTTTTAAATCTTCAAAATTTAAAAAAAAATCAAATAAAAATAAAGGATTAAATAGAGACTAATTACCATGAAAACCAGAGAAAAACAAAAAGTTTTGATGGATAAACAGCCCTATGTTTATACTACTATCGTAGATTTCAGGATGCATAAATCTTACCTACTATGCAAGAACATGTCCTATCCTAAGCTCTAATACTAAAAATGATGGGCGACGAGATTCTAACATAATGTATGCAGATGAATGACATGAGAAGGATGGATATAAAAAATGTTTAGATTAAAGTAAATAATTATTTTTAGATTTCTAAATGATTGATTCTCGAAAAAGAGACTATACTAGGTTAGGGTTCGAGTAATGGTTAGAATCCTATCCACATGCTAGAATAATCAAAAAAAAGAGAAAATGATCCTAGGGTTAAGAAACACCTATAGGACATACTTTAACTTCAATAAAATAGAAAAAGTGAGATGGGATGGGGTCTACATACCTGGCAATGATGTTCTTGAAGTTGCAAAAGAGATCTCTCAACTAGGATTGGCGCCTGGATGAAGAAGTAGCTTTCCTGTGGATTCGCTGACGTTTATCAAGTTGGTTCGGGGGCAGGAGGACTTCATCCAAGGTCTGTTTCTCTCGAGGGATCCTACAAACATGTTGAACCCATAAATGATTTTGATGATAACCAAACACTGGAGCATGCATTTATTTTACTAACAACTCTTAAAGTGTATTACAAGTTTTTGTAGGATGATTCTAATACTCAATTACAACTCCTACATCCTTAGTTTTTGAAATTAGTTGTGTTATAAGTAATTCATGTAAAGAAGAATCCAAAGAAAATGTTAAGTAAAAATCACGAAAATGGGTTACTTATAGATGTGTTTCAAGCTTAAAATTCCTTAGAAATATGGTTAGAAGAGTTTGAAGGCATCTTGAGACTTTGAAGACTTGCTGGATGATTTCTGGAGAAAAACAGATAATTCACTGAAAAATTCATCCGAGCTGACTCGAAAAGAAGAGAGCTGACTCTGGCACATGGCACGTATGAAGACTTTTGGCATGCAGATATCCGAGCTGACTCTAAGGGATCCAAGGCAAATCATCCAAAGTTCCATTTCCTAAATCAGACAGGTGAGCTAACCCAAAGGAAGTCCCAGCCAACTATATCATTTAGTCAGACATCCAAGTTAACCCTTCAGAAATTCGAGCCGACTCCTCCACAATCCAGAAAAAGGGTTCTGAGTGAACAGCCAATCGAGCCGACTTTAATGAGAAAGAGCCGACTCTTCCATACTAGATTTCTGAATGCCTGTGAATTTGAGCCGACTCAAAGTAATGCGAGCCGACTCTTTCAAAGTAAGGAATCAAGCTACTGAGAAACCTAGCCAACTCAATTAAAGAGAGACGACTGAACCAGAACTACTCTGTGGATCCGAGCTGACTCGAAGATCGATTTCAGGCCTATAATGGCAGTTCCAGAACTTGGAATTTGAATCCAAAAAGTACTCCAATGATCAAATGTCACATTCCAACAGTCTATAATGACTAAAATCATCTGAGAAGAGTACAAAACTATATATTTCAGGAATTTGAACTACTTTAAAGAAGAAGGAATGAATATTTAATGCTTACTTGAGCTTGTGAGCAAGAGAGCACTAAAGATCATTCAAGATAGTCTTCAAGTCTTCACCAACTCATATCTGAAGCTTGAAGCATTTATTAAAGAAGTTGAAGAAGCCAACCAAGTACATTGAAGTGCAATCAATTGGGCTTCTCTTGAGCTGCATCGGCAACCATCCGACAAAATTGTTTGTCATTCTGTTGCTTTCTCTTTGCAATTCTTTGAATTGTTGGGTTATTGGTGAGCTGGTTTAAAAATCAAATAGGTTCTTGGTTAGCCTATGTTGAAAGCAAGTGTTAGGTTCTTGGTTAGCCTGGGTTAAAATCAACTGTTAGGTTCTTGGTGATCCTGTTAAAACCAAGTGTTGGGATTCTTTGGTGAGCCTAGTTTAAAAACCAAAGTGTAGAGGTTTGGATTATGAGCCTTTTAAAATAATCCAACTGTATTTAGTGGGGATATAGTGAAAATTCCAAGTAGTAGTCTTGGGTAGTGGATATAGGAGCTGGTTGCTCCGAACCACTATAAATTTTCTATGTTTGTGTTGTGCATTATTTTTATATCTTGCTTCTGTTTTTAATTATTTCAATCACAGCATTTAATACTTCAAGGGATTTTCAAAGAGCACATAATTGCTTAAACTTTTTAAATTTTCAATTCACCCCCCTCTTGGGAAAGCCACCTGGGCAACAACTAGTATCAGAGCATTGTCACTGAATACAATTAAAGTAAAGATAGATGGCTCATCCATGTAGTACATCTTTGGCCAAAGGCCAATCTACTAATAGACCTCCACTCTTCACGGGCACAAATTATTCCTATTGGAAAGCTAGAATAAAAATCTATATTCAAGCTATCAATTTCTGTTATGGAAGGTCATTCTAAAAGGGCCACATATTCCCATGATAAAAATAATGGCATGGATGTCCCAAAGCCTGAAGAGGACTGGGATGAAATGAAATGAAGATGGGAGAATAAATGTCAAAGCCATGAATCTATTATATTGTGCTTTGGATGCTAACGAGTTCAATCGAATTTTCACTTGCTCTTCTATAAAAAAAATTTGGGATAAACTCGAAGTGACCCATGAAGAACTTCCTAAGTGAAGACTTTGAAAATTAATCTTCTTATACACAGTTACGAACTTTTCAAAATAGAACCAATTGAAACTATCTCTGTCATGTTTACTCGCTTTACATATATTATTAATGGTTTGAAAAGTCTTGACAGAGTTTATTCAAATGCTGATCTAGTATAGAAGATTCTCAAATCACTTCTGGACAAGGGGACCCCAAATTGACTGCCATCTAGGAAGCAAAAGATCTAAATGCCTTACCTCTGGATGAATTAATGGTTCACTCATCACACATGAACTAGCCATGTAGCATAGGACTGATGATGATCAGAAGAAGAAGAAAATAATAGCCTTCAAAGCTGCATTGGATTCAAAGAAAGATGAAAAATTGGAAGATGACTGCACCTCCTTCAAGACGATCTAAAAGATGAAGATATTGTATGGTCGTAAGGAAATTTAGAAGGTTTATGGGAAGAAAGAAAGGAAGATACTATAGAAAATTCATAAACGAAGTGAGCACTCCAAGGACAAGGACAAGGATAGAAAAAAAGATAAAGAACAAATGCCCATGTGCTATGAATGTAAGAAACCAGGGCACATTCATCCTGATTATCCTTTGTTAAAGAAATCTTTCAAGAAGAAGAAAAAGAAAGCTATGGTTGCTACATGGAGCGACAGCGAGGAGTCGACTTCATCTGAAGTAGAAGAGACCATGAAAACTGCTAACTTAAATATAATGGGTCTCGAAGATGAGGTAACATCCCCAAACCTCAATTAGAATTTACTTTTGATGAATTAAATTCTGCTTTTCATGATCTACTATCTGAATTCAAAAAGGCCGGAGTAAAGATAAGAACTTTAAAAATATCAATGATTCTTTACAAAAGGAGAAATAAGGAATTTCAGAAAAGAATAATCTATTACAAAAGAATTTACATATCTTTTCTGAAAAATACAAAGCTTTGAAAACTGAAAACAATGCAATTCTTGACAAGAACAAAGCTTTAACTATTGAAAATAATGACTTAAAAAAGGAGGTTGAAAAACTAAGCCACTGGTTGAAAAACTAACCTTATCTTCAAATAAGCTTGAGTAATTTTAAAAGATCAAAGAATTTCTGGAAACAAAGATGGAATTGGTTTCAATTCTTCAATTTCAAATAGAATTTTAGCTACTACTTTTGTGACAACAAATGCTTATGTTCTAGAATCAATATCTGATGCGGGACTAATATGCATGCGATTATTTTTGTGTATTATATGGGGGGGGTGAGGTGGTTAAATCATGAATATCAGATAAAATAATATGTAGAGAATGTTATATGAATTTTAGAAACTATGCATGCAGATTAGGACCTAAAAGCAAAGGAAAGAGGACCGCCGAGGCTGAGAAGTCTCAGTTGGGCTCGTTCATCTTTAATAAAACTACCGGTGGCAGAGGGGTGTACCTGGCAACATCTGATGTGCCTGGTGAAGATCGCAGTGGAAGAGATCACTCATTCCTCGACGGATGCAGCCTGGAAAATCAAGCCAGAGGCCTGCGGATGCTCGGCTTTCTGCTCGGTGGTCCGATTGTGGCCCGGCTAGAGTCGTTGGATTCATAGAAACTCGGGGACCTGCAAACAACCATCAAGGGTGAGAAAACAAAGTGGGAAACAAGAATAATCTCAAAAAAATAGCAAGGGGCGTGTGGAAGAAAAGGCTTGAAGGAGGTTGGTCGGCTAGGATTTCTTCGGGCAAAACTTCGGCAGGACTTTAGGCTCACAGGATCCCTTAATGCACACAGCAGGGGCACACAGTAAGAGAAGAACTCAGTAGAATTTCATATATCAAAATTGCTCTCATACAAGAGACTAGGGTCCTTTAAATAGACCCATAGCCTTGGGCTCCAAGTAAGGATACAAAAGTAATTACATAAGAGTCTTATTCCCACCCAAACCCTAGCTAGAAAATAAGGAAACCAGAGTAGAAAAAATTCCTACAATCTCTCCTCTCTCCTTGCCTTGGTCGGCAAGAGGGTGACTCTATGTGGCCAACCAAGGGTGGTCACCATAACCTTGGTGCCCTAGCTCCCTCCTGGGCCTAGGCTGGTCCCATTTTGCTTTCAGTGGTCCAGGGCTTCAGGGTTTCTGATTTCTCTTCCTGGGGTCTTCAAATCTTCAAGCTGAGTTGGACTTGGGCTATTCTCCATGTCTTCAATCTGATTGGACTTGGTCTTCACTTGTATGATGTGGTCTTGAGTCTTCAGTGTGTTTGGACAGGACTTAGAAAAATAAAATTAGCTCAACATGAGCTAACTGTACTGGACTGGACTAGCTCCATATGAGCTAACTAATACGGGACTCAAATAAAGACAGTTAGATGAACTAATCTTTATTACAATGGTCTTGAAAGTAGCTAAGTGATCCATAAAGGGTTGAGAAGCCTCTGTCTTATTCTGGTGCCTCTGGTGTCCGCACCAATATCTCAAGAAGCTTTTGTATCTAATCCTTTTGCATCCATTTCTACAGATACAATGTATGTACCAAAGAATTTAAATAGAAAATCTTTTATGAGAAAAAGTTTTATATCTGCATCAATATCTAGAACTTCAATTCCTACATCTTTTCAGAATTCTAGAATTACATGTTATGCATGTCATAGAGTTGGACATAAATTCTTTCAATGTAATTCAATAAAGAAAAATGCATATTCTAAGAATAGAATTAAAAGAGTTTGGATTCCTAAAGGAACCACCTCTGCTAACCTGCAAGGACCCAAGTTAGCTTGGGTACCTAAAAGAATATCTTGATTGTATTGCAAGAATGTCTTGCGACCCAAAAATTAAGAAAAGATGGTATCTTGATAGTGGCTGTTCAAGGCATATGATGGGTGACAAGGATCAATTTATCATCCTAGAGATGAAGGAGGTATGGTTACTTTTGGAGATAATGGCAAGGAAAAAATAATCAGAATTGATAAGATCAATATAATCCCCTGTACTTTCAAAGAAAATGTATTGCTAGTAGATAAATTGAAGCATAATTTGTTAAGCATTAGTTATTATGTGATAAAGGCTTCAAGGTTGTCTTTGAATCATCTATGTGTATTATAACAAACTCTCTTGATTCTAGCTGCAAGTTCATTGGACATAGACTTAGAAATATTTATGTGGTAGACCTTAATGATCTTACTATGTCTAGTAGTTCTAGTCTAGTTGCAATGAATGCTAAAATCAAAAGTCTTACTTACTTTGGCATAGACGATTAGGTTATGCTAGCATGCATACTATTGCCAAGATAATTTCCAAGAATCTAGTTAGAGGCATGCCTAAATTTAAAGTAGATCTTAATCATGTTTGTGATGCATGCCAAATGGGTAACAACTAGAAAAGTTTTAAATCTGAAATATGATTTCAACTACTAGACCCCTTGAGCTACTTTACATGGATTTATTTAGACCGACTAGGACCACAAGCCTAGGTAGTATGAAATATGCACTTATGATAGTAGATGATTTCTCTAGATTTACTTGGATTTTGTTTATCGCTCATAAAGATGAAACTTTTAAAGTCTTTCAAAATTTTACAAAAAAGTTTCTAATCAGAAAAATCTTTCAATAGTTTCAATTAGGAGTGAACATGGCACGAAATTTAAAAATCAATTTTTTAATGATTATTGCATAGAAAATGGCATTGATCACAACTTCTCCGCTTCTAGGACACCACAACAACATGGTGTCGTAGAGAGGAAAATAGGACTTTGGAAGAGATGACCCGAACAATGTTGTGTGAAGGCAATCTTCAAGGTACTTTTGAATAGAAATGATGAACACTGCTTGTTATATCTTGAACCGCGTTTTGATTCATCCTATTTTGAAGAAAACCCCCTATGAGCTTTGGAATGAAAAGAACCCAACATTAATTATTTTCATGTATTTGATTGCAAATGCTTTATGCTTAACAATGGTAAAGATAATCTATAAAGTTTTGATGATAAATCTGATGAAGCAATTTTTCTTTGTTATTCATTACATAGCAAAGCATATAAAGTATTTAACAAAAGAACTCTTGATATAGAAGAATCTATGCATGTTATTTTTTATGAAACTAACCCCTCACCTTCTAAGAAAGAAGAGTGCATAGCCAATGATGCAGGTACAATTCAAAATGAAATGGAAGACACGAGCATTCAAAAAGACCAACTCAAAAGGAGAAGAAATAATAATTAAAGATCATGCTGATCTACCAAAGGAATGGAGGTATGTAACTTCTCATCCAAGAGATTTAATTATTGGTGATCCTTCACAAGGTATTAGGACTAGGTCATCACATAAAGATGCACATGACTACCTAACCTTTGTGCCACAAATAGAACCTCATAACTTAGAAGAAGCTGAATTTGATCCTAATTGGATGATGGCCATGCATGAAGAACTAAATCAGTTTGAAAGAAATAAGGTATGGACTTTAGTTGAAAGACCATCAGACCATCCCATCATAGGAACCAAATGGGTCTATAAAACAAATTAGATGAATAAGGCAACATAATTAGAAACAAAGCTAGATTAGTGGCTAAGGGATATAACCAAGGAGAAGGTATAGATTTTGATGAAACATATGCACCCGTAGCAAGATTAGAAGCTATTAGATTACTTCTTGCATTTGCTTACTACATGAATTTAAACATTTTCAAATTGATGTAAAAAGTGCATTCTTGAACGGTTTTATATCCGAACAAGTTTTTGTAGAACAAGCACCAAGTTTTGAAAGTCATGCTTTTTTAAATCATGTTTTTAAACTCAATAAAGAATTGTATGGTTTGAAACAAGCACTTAGAGCTTGATATGATAGACTTAGCACTTTCTTGATTGAAAATGATTTCACAAGAAGAAATATTGATAAAACTCTTTTCATCAAGAAGAAGAATAATGATTTATTAGTTGTACATATTTACATTAATGATATTATATTTGGTGCAACTAATAAAACTCTTTATAAAGAATTTGCTATAAATTTAACTAAAAATCTAATTCAGCATTCAACAACTAAACACATAGAGATTAGAAGTAAGGCGAGCTGACTCTTCCAGAGTAAGGAATCAAGCTACTGAGAAACCTAGCCGACTCAATTGAAGAGAGTCGACTCAATTGAAGAGAGCCAACTGGACCAGAACTACTCTATGAATCCAAGCCGACTCGAGTAGATCCGAGCCGACTCGAAGATCGATTTCAGGCCTATAACGGCTAGTTTTAGAACTTGGAATTTGAATCTAAAAAGTACTCCAACGGTCAAATATCACATTTCAATGGTCTACACGACTAAAATCATCTGAGAAGAGTATAAGACTATATATTTGAGGGATTTGAACTACTTTAAAGAAGAAGGAATGAATATTTAATGCTTAGATGGGAGATGGAGAGGGCGTCCTAGGGTTTAGTTGGGATGGAGGGTGGCTAAGGTTTGGTGGAGGAGAGATGTTGGGCGGCTAAGGTTTGCACACAAGGAAAAAAAATAAAAGGGTCTCACACCCACTCCTGTTAAGGCAACAATAACACAAGAAATCACTCAAAATTTGTATTCATGAAAAAGATTTGATTACAAGAGGGGGAGGGATGAGTATTTATAGATTCACCCTGGTTATATGACTTGAGGGCCAAGAAATTACAAACTTATGGGCCAAGAAAACTCTTTTTCCTATTGGACTTGGAATAACTTGAGCCTTCTTAGACTTGGTCAAAGGGCTCCTCATGGCTGGGATGCCTCATCTGCTTGAGCTTGGACCTAGCGATGCCACTCCTTGTGGTCTTGGGTAGCCACTTCATGTGGATGGTCGGCCTCCAGGTGGACTTGGGCGCAAGAACTTCAGGTGGACTTGAGAAGTCCTGGAGCGCCAATGTATGCTGGGCTGAGGAAGGTTTGGGGTGCCAATTGACCTGCTAGGTGCTTGTGGATTTGGGGCGCCTTCTCTTGGAGGCCTGGGGGAACCATTGCTACATAGGTTGGGTGGCATAAGTAGAGTCCAGATGTCTGGCTGGGTGATTTAAGTGGGGTCTGGGTCCTCCTCTTGAATATGACTTGAATGAAAGCAAATACAGGACTCAAACTAGCTTAATTGACTGAACTGAGTCAAAAGGACTTCACCTGACTTAGTAAACCCAACTGGATCACTTTATTATAAGACTCAATGTCTATAGGACTTAATGTACTCATCAAAGAAAATTTGACTGGCTTTCCCAACAAATGACTTAGAGATCTTCATTGAACCTTGAACTTCATGTCTGCTCCTGATGTCCTCATCAATAAATTTTGAGCCATAGTGTCAACTTATCATCTTCTGGTCCGTTTCCCTACTAGAAGTAAAGTTGGAGAGGTAAGAGGGACCAAAGGGTTGCCCGTCAGTGCCTGATGATACAAGACAAACGATAACTGACCCTGTTATGTTGGATCAGCTGGTCCAAGGGACCAGACTAAAGACTATGGGGAGCCACTAGAGAAAATTGTTTCTGTGCCTTTGGCCGAAGATGACCCCACCAAAATAGTGCAAGTTGGGAGTCTATTGGACGAAGAAACGAAGGCGGGGCTAATCCATTTTCTTCAGAGTAATGCCGATGTCTTCTCCTAGTCGGCTTCAGGTATACCCGGGATCCTGGCTGAAGTAATCACTTATCGACTGGAAGTTGTCCCTAACCATAAGTCGGTCCGGCAGAAGAAGAGGATCTTCACTCCTGAGAGACAAAAGACAATAGATGAAGAAGTAAACAAACTTCTCAAAGTCGGATTCATCAGGGAGGTACATTATCCTGAGTGGCTGGCCAATGTCGTGATGGTGAGGAAGGCTAATGGCAAGTCGAGGATCTGCATCGACTATACAGATCTTAACAAAGCTTGCTCGAAGGATAGCTTCCCCCTATCGAAGATAGATCAATTGGTTGATGCCACTACCGGCTATCAAAGATGAAGAGAAGACAGCCTTCGTGGTAGAGAAAGGGCTTTACTATTATAAAATGATGCCTTTCGGCTTGAAAAATGCCGGTGCCATATTTCAAAGACTGATCAACAAAGTATTTGAGAAGCAACTAGGAAAGAATATGGAGGCGTACATCGATGACATGATTGTGAAGAGCCTCCTCAAAGAGGACCATATCAAAGACCTGAAAAATCTTTCAATGCCCTGCAACACAATCAGATGAAGCTGAATCTAGCCAAGTACACCTTCAAAGTGACTTCAGGAAAGTTTTGGGATTTCTTGTCACTAAACAGAGAATAGAGGCTAACCCGAAGAAAATCCAAGCTATCCAAAGCATGATACATCCTTCCTACAAAAGGAAGTGCAATAATTAACAGGAAGGATCGCCTCATTTAGTCGATTCATTTCTCGCTCGGCTGAAAGGTGCCTTCCTTTCTTTAAAGCTCTTCATCAATCTCAAAGCTTCAAATGGTCCGAAGACTGCCATCTCACCATCAAAGAACTGAAGAATATTTAGAGAGTCACCCCTTACTCTCAAAACCTTGGGAAGGGGAAACCCTCGATTTATACTTGTCCGCTTCGGATGAAAAAATCAGTTCGGCTCTTGTCCGAAAGGGAGCCGATGACCTCCAAAGGTTGATCTACTACACTAGCAAAGTATTACATGATGCAGAAGTGAGGTATCCTAGAATATATAAGCTCATATACTCGTTGATGATCACAGTAAATGCTTGCGACTATACTTTCAATCCCATTCCATTATGGTCTCAACGGATCGGCTCCTTCGACCTCCCTATTGATGCTTGTTTGGATGTGGATATGGCATCATAGCCAAGTGAAGGCAATGAGTTGTCTCCATCCACAACAGCTTCTATAGTGCATGAATATTTCTCTTTCTTCCTTACATGGCCTTGCATGCATCATGGCCATCTTTATGGCCTATAGTTTTTATTATTATATATAAAGGCCAAAGATATCACCTAGCTGTAGACAAATAAATCTCGTCTTACATGGATGAAACTATGAGTGTGACTACATGACACCCCTATGAATTGTTATCTTACCTAAATCAAGATTCCATCTCTGTGAGCTAGATACTTTTGCTATCCTCTGTTTCCTTTTTTAGTCGCTTTTGAGGCTCATACCAGCCTCCTCTTTGAAGTTATGAAGTAATCCAATTTTTAGATATAGCTTTCGAACGCTTTCTACTTACATGTAATACAAGGATCAAAATTACTAATTTGAGCCTCTACATACGTTTTATGGTCAAATTTCTGGACAACTGTCATAATAACTATTCTAGCTAATTGTTGCCACGTCTTCTCCTGGACCGGGTCAGTCGGCTATGCTAGAGTGCTCCTCTCTCGATCGACCTGCAATAAAGTCCCCTGAGCATCGGTGGTGTTCCGGCGAGGGACACTCCGATGCTTAAGTTAGTAGGAGTTTGAGGGCAATAGAATGGAGAAAATAGAAGAGAATAGCACACGGAGAGGGAAGAGTGTACTTAGCCCTTTATGGAGGTCCCCCGGGTCACCTTAAGTAGGCGTAGAATGCTGCCAAATTCTGTTAGGGGATAGGCTGAAAAGTCCCAATTTATCCCTAGGAGAATCAGAGTGGTGGCCAGGTGGCGCGGAGACATGGCCACGCTGTGGAGTCCGTTGTAATATAATTCCAGTACCAGTTGGAAAGGGCTTATGGAGCCTTCGAGCAGTTTCCAGGATGGAAGTGAGTTAGTCAGACTTAACGGGGGTGAGTCATCTGGCTGAAAGAGAATATCCGTTGAGCTTTCAAGGGGGAGTAGACCGGTCGAACCTCAATGGAAGTGGGTTAGTCAAACCTCTACTTCAGTGGGTCAATCGGTCAGCCTTCTGGTGGAGTGGAGTGGCCAGACCTCTTGATTCAGTGGGTCAGCTGGTCAGCCTTCTGAGTCAGCCATCAGTGGGTCGGTCGGTCGGCCTTCTGAGTCAGCCTTCAACAGGTTGGTCGGTCGGCCTTCTGGGTCAGCCTTCAGCAAGTCGATCGATCGGCCTTTGGGAGAGGGGCTAGCTGAACCAGCAGAAGGCTCATCTGCACCGGTCCAATTCAGGAAGACCCAGTTGAGTGCAACAGTTGCCCCCCTGCTCCTGGGCTTTGAGGGGACACGTGGCTTCGAAGGACAGGAGCATTATTTTTGCACAGGTCGCGTCCGTCCGCTGCTCGATGTGGAATCATCACATCGGATCACTTCGAGTCTCCCATGACCAGTGTCAGGGACAAATATCACCCCCATATTAGAGGTGCAGGGATCGCAGTTAATGCAGAGATGGTGCCATGATGTGGGGCCAGGCTGTCTCGCACGACGATTAAAGTGGAGGGACGTGCCGCACCACGTGGCAGCATCCAAACAGTCGATGTCGCTTCCCATAAGAGCTTTGCACCATTGATCCGGTCTTCATGCGAATCGCTACCTGCCATTTCCAATCAGCCGGTCACTTTGATCTCTGAGGCATGGAGAGTCGCATCTGCCGACGGGATGGTTACAACTCCCGCATGGCGAAGGCAAACACCCCTTCAGGGACCTACAAAAAGGGGGGCGAGGTGCTTAGGAAGGATTTCCTGCTGCGACTGTCCTCCGTGAGAGAAAAAGAGAGCCTCATCCTCCCCCTCCGCAAGACCAGTCTTCTAGGAGCCCCGACCTCAGGTCAGTCCCCCAGTCCTTCTCTTCCCTTGGCACTAATGGTGTCTGGTAGTCAAGATCCGATCCGTAGGCGTAGGGAACCAGGGTCGGGTGAGATCCAATCTGTGATGACCCGGGAATGGGTCGAAAACCTTAGGATCGTGTACGGTATCCCATCGACCTTGCATCTCTCCTTTCCAGGTTAAGAGGGTAGAGCCAACAACCCACTAGGACCGGGGAACCTTCCCATGTATGAGGCCCACCTTAAGGCCGGCCTTAGGTTTCCCCTGCACCCTTTCTTTGTAGAGGTCTTTAACTCCTACAGAGTGACTCCAGCACAGCTAACCCCGAATAGCATTCGGGCGATCTGTTGCTTCATAGTGCTCTGTCACAAGGTCGAGACCGAACCTAGGTTGTCCCTCTTTGGTAACTTCTTCCTCTTGAAAAGAGACTTCAGGAGCCGAGAGTGGTGGATGCTCAGTCCCGACCCTAACCGAAGGATCCTGAAGTGCCTTCCGTCGGCCATCCAAGGATGGAAGGCCAAGTTCTTTTTTATAGACAACCTTCAGCCCTGGGGCTTTAAGCCACTGTGGAGAGAGCTGAGGCCGAGGCTCTGCGAGGGGAGGGCGATCTTGATATCTGACCAGGCCAAATTTAACGAGATTGATGGAGCCAATCCATCCTTGGCATTTGAACTGCTCAGGGAGGATGTCCTTCACCAGGCTGGGGTCAGCTACCAGAGATGCCTAGGTAGGAACAAAGGGGCTGCCAGGATTGACTAACCTCGTCCCGCACATTCACCTTACTTATACCATCATATGCCCTTCCTTTGATTACCCTAATTTTCCCCTCTCTCTTTTTTTGTGGAGCAGGAAGGGGAATGAAGATCGACAAGAGCAAGGTCATCCAGCGGGCAGTGCGGAAGAGGGCTACCCCAGTGGCAGAGCGGGCCGCGACACCAGCCGTGGAGAAACAAAAGAAGAGGCGGGAGGAGGAACAAACATCGTCCGTAGTGAATGTAGACTTCGATGAAGATGATACTCCTTTTACAAAGGTATTGGCGAAGAAGGCAAAGTCGGGGTCTTCAACTCCTGTAGGAGGGTCGGTCGCTCTACTGGAGCAGGAACAGCCAAAATTATTTAGCATGGCGACAGCGTCAGCTCTAGCACCCGCCAACCTGGAAGAAGCGATTCCCCTTACAAACAAGGAAAGGGGATGGCCGAAGGAGGGGTGGCTGAAGGAGAGGTGGCCGAAGGAGAGATGGCCAAAGAAGAGTTCGAGGAAGAGGTTTGTCAGGAGGTGTTCCAGCATTGGCACGCCCTGAACGACTCGAGAAAGGCACGGAGTTTGCTTAGGGAGGCAATGACGGACATCGACTGGGAGTTATCCATTCAGAGAAATCTAAGTGACGTAGCCAAGAAGTCCTATCACGACCTTATGAGGGTAAAACACTCATCTTGCCCCTTTAAAATTTTCCTTTTCTTTCAATTATCTTGCATAGCGCTGACTTGGTCTTCTGTTTGCAGCTTCTTCATGGCATCTCCTTGATGGACGATGGCATTGGTCAGATACTGCATGCGGCCAAGATCTCAACCAAGAGGGTGCAGGAGCTAAAGGCGGTTCAAGCGGCCATCAAAGCATCTTTGAAGTTCGTGGAGGAAAGACTGGTAGCCATCTAGGCGGAGGCCGAGTCATCAAAATAGGCATCAAAGGAGATGCAGAACCAGCTAGCCGATCAGGCGGCTAAACTGAAGAAGAGGAAGGCGAAAGTGAACTCCCTCACCGATCGGCTAAAAGAGGAGGAGGAGTGATTTGCTGAGGTTGACGGGAGGGCCTGGGCCGAGCAAGCAGCTGCGGTGAAGTTGGCATTCCAACTTGAGGAAACCAGGGAGCTGGCGGTGGGACAGGTCCAGGATGCCGTAGCAGAGTACAAAGCTTCCGCCAACTTTACTAAAGAAGTAGAAGAGACGACATCGGATTTCTATAGAGAAGGTTACGACGACTGCTTGAAGAGGGTGGCCGGACATTTTCTAGAGCTTGACCTGTCTGGTGCTGAGCTAAGGTAGCCAGCGGAGGTAAAGAGCACCCGACGGATGTAGGGGCCGATCCTCAGGCTGAAGGCGGCGTGGAAGAGGGTAGGGCCGAAGTCCCAGCCCAAGCTGATGTGGGATAGTGGGCGTCCCAGCTGAGGCGCTAGCTATAACGGGCAGGGTCGAAGCTGAAGCCCTTGCCGCGCCTTCGATGGGCCAGACCTAGGGCATTTGTAAAGGTCTGACCTACTTTTGTAAAGAATCTCTTCGAACTTAATAGAAGAATCCTTTTGTCATTTATGTGTATTGATGTATACAAGATGGAATGCATTCTTTTTGAAATTCTTCCAAGTATTTTCGAGTGGCCCTTTAGAATCGCAAGTTATTTGAAATAGCTGCCAGACAGTAGCTCAATCCAAACTTAAACATTTAGGAGAATTTCCAAGTGTTAGTCCATCGGCTCGTTTGGCTCAGAAATTGGAAAGTGGCTGAGGCGGGTGACGGACTGTAGCTCAGGCCTAACCAATGTACTTAGGATTCTCTTCCCAAGTGTTGATCCGTCGGCTCGTCTGAACCCAAAGATGGTTGAGGTGGGTGACGGACTATAGCTCAGGCCGGACCAATGTACTTAAGATTTTCTCCCTAAGTGTTGATCTGTCGGCTTGTCCGAACCCAAAGATGGTGCTGACCAGGGTCGGACTTTCAGAAGTGGGATGCCCTAGAGCCTCTACCGATCAAGGTCAGACTTTCGGAAGTGGGCTACCCTAGAGCCTCTACTGACCGGGGTTTGACTTTCGGAAGGGGCTGCCCTAGAGCCTCTGCTGACCGGGGTCAGACTTTCAAAAGTGGGCTGCCCTAGAGCCTCTGTCGACCAGGGTCAGATTTTGGAAGCGGGCTACCCTAGAGCCTCTACCGATCGGGGTCGGACTTTCAAAATAGGCTACCCTAGAGCCTCTGCCGATCGGGATCAGACTTTCGAAAGCGGGCTGCCCTAGAGCCTCTGCCAACCAGGTCGGACTTTCGAAAGTGGGCTGTCCTAGAGCCTCTGCCGACCAGGGTCAGACTTTTGGAAGTGGGCTACCCTAGAGCCTCTGCCGATCGGGATTGGACTTTCGGAAGTGGGCTGCCCTAGAGCCTCTGCCGACCGGGGTTGGACTTTCGAAAGTGGGCTACCTTTATAGAGGAAGTTGTGAACTTTATTGATAATACTTGCGAATGTTGTCCACATTTCATGGGCATGCTATTTGTCATCCGTCCAAATGTTCGAGTTGGTAGGTTCTGGCTCAAATCACTTCTACGACTCGATAGAGTCCTTCCCAATTAGGGGAGAGTTTCCCTTACTCGGTCGGTCTTGAAATCTCTGTCCTTCGCAAAATCAGATCTCCGACCCAGAAGGTTTGTGCTTTGACCCGTTTGTTGTAATATCTGACCATTTTCTGACAGTAGGCTGCCATCTTCAAGCTTGTTTGGAGCCTAGTTTCTTCAAGTAAATCTAGATCAACCCTCTGTTGTTCTGAGTTGGTTGGCTCAGTGAAGTGATCAATCCGCAGGGATTGGAAAGAGACTTCCACGGGGATGACTGCCTCACTTCTGTAGGTCAGGTTGAATGGGGTCTCCCCAGTCGCCGTTCGAGCGGTAGTACGATATGCCTAGAGCACTAAGTGAAGCTCTTCTGCCCAAAGCCCTTTGTCTTCGTTCAGCCGGGTCTTCAGTCTGTGCAGGATCGTCCGATTGGTGACCTCAACTTCTCCATTGGACTAAGGGTGGTCGACTGACATAAGCCGATGGGAGATGTGATATTGTTGATAGAAGTCCCGGAACTTAGAGTTGTCGAACTGTCTTCCATTATCAGTAATGATTGTTTGTGGGATGCCAAATCAGAAGATAATGCCATTCCTGATGAAGTTCTCCACCTTAGCATCCATTATTTGCGCCAGTGGTTCAACCTCCACCCATTTGGTGAAGTAGTCAATGGCCACAAGGAGAAATTTTTATTGTCCAGATGCTGGGGGGAAGGGTCCCAGGATGTCCATCCCCCATTGTGCAAATGGCCAAGGCACCGTAAGCGGGTCAGTTGGCTGGCAGGCCTCCTTTGGATATTAGAGTACCTTTGACACGCGTCGCACTTTCGGACGAAGTCTGATGCATCCTTTTGAATTGTAGGCCAATAGTATCCCTGCCATATGACTTTATAAGCCAGGGATCTTTCTCTAAGGTGGTCATCGTAGATGCCTTCATGCACCTCTCTGAGTGCATAGTCCATATCAATCGGCCCCAAACACTTTAGTAACAATTATGAGAATGATCGCTTGTAGAGGACACCGTCAAGGATGACGTACTTAGAGGCCGTCCAGCGCACACGCTTAGCTTCGGTTGGATCATCCGGAAGAGTCCCTTTGACCAGGAATGTAAGGATTTGGTCCATCCATGAAGCTTCCTACTCAACTTGGTGAACCTCGGTCGGCTCTTCGGCAATACTTGGACGCTGCAGGTGCTCCATAAAGGTTCGGTCGGAGGTGCTGATGGTGGCAGTGGCCAATCATGACAGAGCATCCGTCCGAGAGTTTTGTAGTCGAGGTATATGAAGAATTTCTAAGAATTTAAACCGAGATACAAGGTATCGTACCTTATCCAAATACTTGGCCAAGATTGAGTCCCTTGCTTTGAATTCGCCTTTCACTTGATTGACCACCAACTGAGAGTCGGAGAAGGCCCGGATTCTGCCAATGCCTAACTCATTGGCTATCCTTAGGCTCGCAAGTAAGGCTTCATACTCCGCCTGGTTGTTTGACACTTGAAATGCAAAGTGTAAAGCATACTCCAGGAACTGCCCATCGAGGTCAGCCAGGGTCAGGCCTGCCCTGCACCTTACGAGGTTGGACGCTCCATCCACATGAAGGGTCCAAGTAGGTTCGGTCTCTTCCATGGGATCAGCGATTTCTTAAGCCTTCAAAGCTGACCGGGATTAGAAGGAGATGTCGAACTTGCTCAGCTCGATGGCCCACTTGGTGAGCCGACCGAAGGTGTCAGGACTTCGAAGGATCGCTTTGAGGGGCTGATCATTCAACACGACGATCGGGTATGCCTGGAAGTAGGGTCGGAGGCATTTTGCCTCTATGACTAAGGAATAGACTAGTTTCTGCTCTTTAGGGTACCTTGTCTCGGCGTCATGGAGGACCTTACTGATATAGTAGACAGGTTTCTACTGACCATCTTCCCCTACCCGCACGAGGACAGAACTGACCACCTCGTCCGACGCCAATAGGTATAGGTACAATGCTTCTCCCTCCATTGGTTTGGCCAACAGCGGAGGGTTCTTCAGATGATCCTTGAGGGCTTCAAAGGCCGACTGACACTTGTCAGTCCAATGGAAATGGTCCAACCGGTGCAAGGTCTTGAAGAATGGTAGAGACCTCTCCGTCGACCGGGAGATAAAACGGCTGAGGGAAGCTATACGGCCTGTGAGCTCCTGGACTTGCTTTTTACTGGTCAGATGCACCATGTCAATGATAGCTTTAATCTTGTCGGGGTTGACTTCAATCCCTCTTTGAGTGACCAAAAAACCAAGGAACTTCCCGGAGGTCATCCCAAATATGCACTTGGCGGGGTTTAACTTCATCCAATGGTGTCTCAATGCGTCAAAGGATTCCTGCAAGTCCTTGATGTGGTCGGCCATGTGGAGGCTCTTGACAATCATATCATCAACGTATGCCTCCATATTCCTCCTGAGCTATCCTTCGAAGATCTGGTTGATCAGCCTTTAAAAAGTGGCACCCGCATTCTTCAAGCCAAAGGGCATCATCTTGTAACAATACAGCCCTTTGTTTGTGACAAAGGCCATCTTCTCCTCGTCTTCAGGGTGCATCCTAATTTGGTTATACCCGAAGAAGGCATCCATGAAACTTAAGAGCTGATGGCCAGCCGTGGTATCCACCAGCTGATCAATCTTTGGCAGGGAAAAGCTATCCTTCGAACAAGCCTTGTTGAGGTCGGTGTAGTCCACACATATCCTCCACTTCCAGCTAGCTTTCTTCACCATGACAACATTTGCCAGCCACTCGGGATAATGGGCCTCCCTGATGAAGCCAGCATCAGATAGCTTCTTCACTTCTTTTTCAATGGCCCTTTGTCTTTCAGCGGCGAAGCTCCTCTTTTTCTATCGAACGGGTCTATAGGTCAGATCCACCTTAAGCTGGTGAGTGATGATGTCCGATGGAATTCCAGGCATGTTAGACACCGACCAAGCAAAGACATCAGCATTGCTCCTCAAGAAGCCAATCAGCTCCAGTCTGGACTCCTCACCGAGTGTGCTCCCAATTTGGAGGACCTTAGTGGGGTCATCCTCCTTAAGGGGAATAAACATGATCTTCTCGATAGGCTGACCATGGTCGTCAGCCTCGACCCTAGGGTCAAGTTGGTCAAGAGTGGGGTATCCTTCCAATTGCTTGTCATGAATAGCCGACATTGTCTAGCTATTCTGTGGTCTCCCCTCATTTCTCCGACTCCATTACGAGTTGGAAACTTCGCCAACAAATGGTAAGTGGATATGATGGCTTGGAACTTGTTGAGGGCCGATCGACCCAAAATAGCGTTATACGCCGAGGTCATACATACGACCATGAAGTTGATGGGGAAAGTCCTCTGGTAAGGCTCCATCTTGATGGTCACGGGCAGTGTTAATTCTCCTTCAACACTAACAGAGTTGACCCCAAAGCCAGTCAGTGGCATTAGGGATTCTCGCAGCCTTGACCTGGATAAATTCATTCGAACAAAGGCATCATATAGTAAAACTTCTGCACAGCTTCCATTATCAATGAGGATGCACTTTACATCGTAGTTGGCAAAAATTACCGACACAACTACAGGGTCATCTCCAGGAAGAAGAGGCTCAAGAAGGTCTTCGTCAGAGAAACTGATTATATTGGAACCCCTGGGTCTCTTCATAATGTCCTGATCCCCTTCGTGCCCCCAGTCGGACCGCCGATGCAGCATACCAATGCATCCATCAGTCGGGCACTGGTTGGGAAGCTTCACCTCCTCCAGAGGGTCTCTGGCGGCCAAGGTCTCAGCCCAATTCTAGTGGGGTCAGACGTACTTGTTCAGGTACCCCCTCCTGATGAGGTCTTCAATGGCATCCTTCAGTTAAAGGCACTCTTCGGTGTTGTGCCCACGATCCCTATGGAATCGGCAGTACTTGTTTTTATTTTCTGGATGCAGAGGAGCCCCTCATTGGCCGAGGCCTTTACAGGAAGGCCTCGTTTTTTATCTCCATGAGGATCTTCTCCCTCGAAAGGGAAAGAGGCACATAGGTCTCAAACCTCCTGGGATAGTCCTTTGGCTTCGAACTTCAACGTTGGGTCGACCATTTATTGTTGCTAGGGGGTCGGACCTCGGGAGCTTTGTCGCTCCACTTCTTGGGGGCCAGCCTCCCCTTCGCTTGGCGCCGGCTCACCGCTTGTTCTTCCGCCAGGGCGTATTTCTATGCCCTGGCCAGTAGCTCGGTGTAGCTTGTCGGAAATCTCTTGTCCAGGGAGAAGGTGAGCCTGAACAAGTGGAGGCCTTGCTTGAAGGCCGACATGGCTACCGCCTCATTCAAATCCGGGACCTCCATGGCTGTTGAGTTGAAACGGGCCATGTAGTCCCGAAGGGTCTCTCCCTCCTTTTGAAGCACGAGGAAGAGGCAGTCGGTGTTTCTTGGGGTCCGACTGCATGTCCTGAAATGGAAAAGAAAAAGGTTCTCAATTTGAGAAAAAGAGTGGATTGTACCTAGTCGGATGGTGGTGAACCACATCTGAGCAGCCTTCTTCAGAGTTGCTGGAAAGGCAATGCAATGAAGGGCGTTGGAGGTGCCTTGCACCATCATGTGGGCCTTGTAAGTGTTCAGATGGTCTAGTGGGTCGGTGGTGCCATCGTAGGGATCCACCTAAAAAATTTTAAAGTGAGGGGGGATCGGTTCCCCCAAGATTTTAGCAAAGAAAGGTAGGCGGGTGTTGTACGCTTGCCCCCCCTCGACCTTTTACCGCTCAGCAATTTCAGCGATGTGCTCTTCCATGGGCATAATTTTGTTGCCATAGTCCCTCGGATCTTCAGTAGGACGCTGACCGTCATGGGGGATGGAGTCAGCAAAGGAGGGCGAAGCCGACCTCGCCCGCTTCCCGTCAACGCAGGCCCCCAGGGACCTTCGGGGCCCTGGAGTTGCGTAGGATGGAGGCGGAGGAACCGCCGGCTGCTGACCTCCCCCGGTGACCAGCTGATGGTTCACGCAAGACACTGCGGGCGATTGTGGATGGTTGTTGGCCACCTCCCTGAGGTGCTGGACCATGGTAGTGAGTGTGTCAATGCGGTTCAGCAAAGTCTAGAACTGTTATAGTCTCAAAGTGACGATGGGTTCGACGGCAGCGGTGTCATCTTCCCTGGGGGGTGCCTTAGACCCATGCTAGGAACGACCTCTTCTAGCGGAGGTATTTTGAGTTCTTCCCCTCATCATTGCAAGATTTTCTCAGTCGATTTCTCCTTTTAGAGTAGAGAGCAGAACGAAGGTTCGCGCCGCCCTCCTTCTAGCACCAATCTGTTGCCGCATCTTCTCTTGGACCGGGCTCGGTCAGCTATGTTGTAGTGCTCCTCTCCCGGTCAACCTGCAATAAAGTCCCCTGAGCGTCGGTGGTGTTTCAGCGGGGGACACTCTGATACTTAAGTTAGCAGGAGTTTGAGGGCAACATAATAGAGAAAATAGAAGAGAATAGCACACGGAGAGGGAAGAGTGTACTCAGCCCTTTGCGGATGTCCCCCGGGTCACCTTAAGTAGAAATGGAATGCTGTCAAATTCTGTTAGGGGATAGGCTGAAAAATCTTGATTTACCCCTAGGAGAATCAGAGTGGTGGCTAGGTGACGCGGAAACGTGGCCACGCCACGGAGTCCGTTGTAACAGAATTCCAGTACCAGCTGGAAAGAGCTTCTGGAGTCTTCGAGTGGTTTCCAGGATGGGAGTGAGTCGGTCGGACTTAACAGGGATGAGTTGTCTAGCCGAAAGAGAATATTCGTTGAGCTTTCAAGGGGGAGTAGACCGGTCGGACCTCAATGAAAGTGGGTTAGTCGAACCTCTACTTCAGTGGGTCGGCCGGTCAGCCTTCTGGTGGAGTGGAGTGGCCGGACCTCTTGATTCAATGGGTCAGCCGGTCGGCCTTCTGAGTCGGCCTTCAGCAGGTTGGCTGGTCGGCCTTCTGTGTCAGCCTTCAGCAAGTCGGCCGATCAGCCTTTGGGAGAGGGGGCCAGTCGGACCAGCCGAAGGCTCATCTGCATCGGTCCAATTCAGGAAGAGCCGGTTGAGTGCAACACTAATCATCTACTCATGGTTATAAAATTTTGGAGACTTTTGATGATATCTCCTTATATGGGCCCTATATATATAAAGGAATTACTGGCTGAAACTGTTTTGCACAATTATTGGCTGAAACTAGTGGGATTATCAGGTTATTTGTATTATACCATAATCCTTTGTGTGTTATATATTTAGATCATTATTTGGTTGCTAAGTTCTACCAATAATTTTTGTAGTATTTGGCTTATCTGCAACTTTTTTCTTCATTAATTACATTTTGCACTGTAAGTATGTCCTCTCCAAGTTCTTATTTTTATATATATGGGAAACTTTCCTTTCATTTTGTGCATGTTAGATTGAAGAAAATTCAAGAACAAATGGATTTCTTTTAGATAGAGATATATATTAGCAGGCAAAAATCTTAAAATAGCTAACTACATTAAAGTATGATATAAAAGAAGAATTTATGCTGCACCCTCTGAAAAGCAAGGTGAAACACTGTGCTTTTAAGTCTGCAACTTTTCTAGGTCCAAGATTGCATAGACTTGATACAGAAACTCCAACATGGTTGATGCATAAAAGTATCCAGAAAGACTTGTGGCATACCTGCAATCCGAGCGAGATTTAGAGGTCATCAGATCAAGAATTAAATTTATTAGCTAGAGATGTTATCTGCCCTGGTCACTGCCTAACACCGTTGAGTGAAGCAGCTACAAATATCTATCAGAATCTTAGCCAAGTCTTGCTTCCCTTTGGAGTACCTGAAATACCGGAAACTTAAAATTATGCTTCTGTTACCTAGACACCATATAATTTCACACTATCATTACCCAGTCTGCTGATTCACACTGTTCAGGCAGGCTTGAGGTTGTTTTAGTTCATAATTTCTTTACAAGTAAATAATGTTTCCCTGGGAACTGCTTGAAAACCCAGTGTTGATATTTTGATGCATTTTGTGCATGACTATAGCCCATTACTATACTGGTCTCAATGGACACAAGATTAGCCATTCCAATCTCAACCAAACATCAAGTGAACTCACTAAACAGCAAAATCTGATTTTAAAACTGAAAATAAAGGCTAATAAACAGAGAATAAAATAAATCCCAGCAACCTGAAACACAATAGGCAGTGGCAGTTGCTCAAATTTGAGTGCTAATATCTCGGAATGCATATCGATGGGATGTAAACTTTGTATTCATTATTATTGCTATTCTCTATTTTTATATTTGACTAGTTTAAAATATTTACAAATAAAGGCTTATCTTTTATATTTATTCAGGCATGTTGCTGATTTTGGAGCATAAAATTTATTGAAGCACAAATTTTGCCCAATCTTGCTCATATTTTAGGAATGTTTGGTTATTTATTTTTGAATATGTTTGATCTTTTGAAGAGCAGTGATTGTATTTTTTATGTCAACAACTATTTATGATGACAATTTGGATATTATAGCCAAACATTTTGTTTATTTTGGACTATTGTATGTATTGATAAATTTATATTCAAGACTATAAGTATTTGGATATCTTTCGCTAAATTTTTGTTAAATTTGATTGATTTTGTAGATTTTTAGTTATAAAGAGTTCATAACAATGATGAGTAACTTTGAATACAGGTGATATCAAGAACATACAAATGTGTCAAATAGGCATGGGTGAAAAAAAAAAGTTTTTCCGACCAAAATATTGGTTGTTAATACTTTTTATTTTTTTATAACCCAAACGTTAGTTAGTAAAGGTTTTCCTCCAATTTTTATGCCATACATATTTCAACCAAAGAAAATTTGTTGGTAATAATATAAATTTTTTTCCTACAAAAAAAATTGGTTGCTAAAAGTTAACACGAAATTCTTTTCAACTAAAATAAATGGTTGATAATAATCATCATAGTTCAATGTCGACCAAACTATTTGGTTGTGCATGCTACACTAAATATTTAATGACCAAAATAATTGGTTGGAAATGCTAAGACTTTTTTGCAACCAATTATTTTAGAGGCGAATTAGTTATTAAGTGCAAAAGGCAATAGATATTTCTCGTTCAATAACAACTTTTTATAGTGAAAATTTGTCATTTATCGACCAAATAATTCGTTGTTAAAAATTCATTTTTTTCCAACCCAATCTATTTTAGTCGTCTTATATTAATATTTTCCAACCAAACTCAAAATTGGTTGCTAAAGGTAATTGCCGACGGGGCTTTCACGACCAAATTAGTGACCAATTTTTTTAGTTGGTAAAAGGTTTTAACAATCAAAAACTAGCTTTTTGCGATGACTTATTTGATTGTTAATTGCATTATTTGTTGTAGCGAACCTTTGATCTCCCAGGCCCCTTGTAGTCTTAACCTTTGGCCTTTCAAATTCCACTTGAATCGATATTTAGTCATTTGAAGCACTGTTTCTGGCTAGGGTACATTTGTCCACATCCCTTCGGCATAATAGGTATCTAGCCTCTCTAGTTTTCTAGTCCTCTAAACCCCCTAGTTCTGAAGGACCCTTGGACCTACCGAACCTAAAAATATTTGGAATTCAGACCTAACCACTAATGTCCTATAAGGGCGTCCCACCGAATGATTGAAGGAAGAATCTATTGATGCTCATCCTTACATGTCTCACATAACAAACAAATGGTCAAGTCCCGTAATCAAGAACAGATATTAGCCATTAATGTAGTGTGGCCCTTCTTTGAGCCATAATTTCTAGAGTCATTAAGGCGATTGGCGAGAATGCACATAAAACAAAATACTTCAATAAAAAAAGGATATTCCATGCAAAGAAGGATGATTTCCTTTCAAAAATCCTGGTGAAAGTCAAAATCAAGTCATTCACTATCTATTAGCTAGCCGCCATGTCAAAACATCCAAAGATTACCCTTGAAGCTTGGGTATAAAAGGGGGTTCTCAACGAATCCCTGCAGGAGGTACGCATGCATGTACTTGCACTCTTATCTCATTGCTCCATTTTTACTCCGTGGTCTGAGATACTAACTTGAGCATCGAAGGACCTTCACCGAAGCCATCTCCAGCCAGGGCTTCTTTTGTAGGTACAATCACCGACGTTCTATCTCTAGCCTACTTCAGCATTCGACCAAATTTCAGTACCACACTACAAAAAATAATAGAATTCCTGACACTTTTATAGGCTTTTCCCGATGCTTTAAAGTGTCGCTAAAAATATTCCCGATGCTTTAAAAAGCATCGTAAAAGTGGGAGTGAAAAAGGTTTTTCCCGACACTTTTAAAAAGCGTCGCTGTTGATCTAGGATTTTTTCCGATGCTTTTAAGCGTGGGGAATAACTCTCAAATAAGGTTATTCCCGATGCTTTTAAGCATCAGGAATAACTGTCCAGGATAAAGTTATTCTCGATACTTTAAAGCATCGAAAATTCTAATTTTTTTTAAAAAAATAAATTAATTATTTTTAAATTTAAATACCTGTTATTCCTAATGCTTTATATATCAACCATTTTTTCCCTGCCGGGATAAAATAAAAAAGAAAAAAATAACCCGCAAGAAAATTAATTAGATAAATTGATTGAGGGGGCTCATGAGGTCAGGACGGAGGAAGAGGACGTCACCGAGGATGATGACGGCCCCGGACTCGTCAAGCGCGTGGGCGACGCCAAGCCCCTGATCGACGCCGACAACATCGCAGTGGATCTAGGCAAACTCCACGTACGCAACGCAGCTCCTCTGGATCGCCCTCAGCCGCTCCCGCGCCGCCTCCATCTATGCCGCCCGCATCATCTTCCTCACCTCCTCCACCGAGATGCACTCCTCATCTTCCCGCTTCGCTTTCGGTGGGGATCTGGGCGGGGGGACGAGCCCGTCGAGGCGGAGGCGTTCCCGATTCAGCTGCCGGATATGATCGGCTAGGGCATCGCTGATAGGGAGGGTAAGCCGCTCCGCTGACTGGAAGAGGGCCCACCACTGGAGGAAGGGCGGAGGAGCCCCCGCTCATCGCTATAGTCCACGAGGAGGCACTGGAAGTAAGAGGATGGCTTGGCGGCACTGAGGCGGGGAGGGAGGAGGATGCCAGCGGAGGAGGACTTGGCGGCGTTGAAGAACCGGTGAGCTAGGGTTTTGCCAAACGCCATTGCTTGGACTTTGGAGGATTGGGGTGTAGACTAGAGAGAGAAAGAGGAAGAGACAGAGAGAGCGCTGTGCTCTCTTCTCTTTTACTCTAAGATCTTCGTTCTGTTTTCGAATGGGGTAAGAGGGAGGGGCTTATATAGAGCTCCAAAGGGATGGGATCTCGTTGAAGCCCCGATGATCAAAGAAGTCTCGAAGACGGAAAAATCTCGTGGAAGACAGCGAGCCGGTGCGAATGAAGGAGATGGAGGAGGAGAATGAGGAGATGAAGGAGAAAGGAAGCAGCGGTTCGACTGAAATTAGGGACTCGGTGGTATAGGAGAGCATTCCGATGCTAAAAAGCGTCGTTAAAGCATGTTTTTTCCAATGCTGGCAAAAAAGCATCAGGAAATCCTCAATTTTTTTCAATGGCTTATGAAAGCATCGGCATGTTTCGCAGATTAACGACGCTTACTCATAGCATCGGCAAAAATCAGTTGTCTTTGACCCTTTTTCTTGTAGTGCCATCAATATCCTAGTTTTATCCTTGTCACAAAAAGTGCATAAACAAAATTATTTCTAGTCATGCATGCTGAGTATTTTTGCTATGTGCAGTTTGTCTTTTGTTGCAAAGTTAGTTCTATTCGACTGCATAGTTTGGGTTTTGGCTACACGTGGTGGTGGTCGACCTGCACTGAAATTCGTTGGTATCATTAATTAACTGGATTAGTTCCCTGGGTGTAGAATTTATACTTCTCTGATCTTCTACAATGTGAGAGTTAGTGTAACAGGTTATCCTGTAAATAACATCAACAACCTTCCATCCTCAAGTACGCTAGCTATACCGACCCATGTCAAACATCATCAGAAAATCCATTTATATTACTAACAATCCATAGATGGTAAAACCAAAGATCTAGACACCTACACCACTATAATTAGATCTCTCCACTAGTTCAATATACATGACCTTGAGAAATTTCAAATGCCTCTTTAGATGTACTTTTATTTTATTATGAGCATTCTAGTTTCTTTGACTAGGTTAATTTTCATTAATTTACATGACTTTGATTTTGGAAATTAATCATAATTCCTCCGCAACTAATTGCCTTATGATTTATTTTCCATGTGAGCCAACTTGCAAAAGCTAAATGATATCTAACTTCAAATCTAGATGAGATGCAGCTACCTTTCGCTAAAGAGCCCTAAAATATTTGCAAATGAAATGAAAAACAAAGAAAAAGGAGAGAAAAAAAAAAGTTTATAATCTCTATTTCCATTTCATCTAATAGATTTTAGGAATTATTTATATTATTATATAGACTCCACAAGAAAATAATGTTAACTGATACAAAATCATGCTAACAAAGAAACATGATGCAAAATCATATTAAAAAATAATATAAATCATATACTAATAAAAAAATATTATGAGATCAAGCTATTAAAAATTATTATTATAAACTGATATGTGATCCATAAATCAAGCTAATACTTTTTCTCAAAATCAAGATGGTATTTGTTGGGGATAATTTTACTTGGATCAATGATATGAAACCAAGACAACAAGTCCAATCGGTCCTTGATTAGCTAATAATTTTTTTCAACATTACTATATTTATGAGCCAGAGCTCTTCCAACAAGCTAAATCATGTAGAAATGGCATACGATCGATCCGACCCCTGGTGTAGTCGATCCGATCCCAGGTGCAATCTAGCCAATCATCGCTCATCCAGGCTAACCCAGTTATGTAGAAATAATCGAGAGTCATCCATAAATTATCAAGGTTCATCTAGGATGACCTAGTCATGAGAAATGATCGAGGGTCATCCAAAAGATGCCAAGGCTCATCCAGGCTGATCCAGTCATTTAGAAATGATTGGGGATCATCTAGAAATGGCCAAGATTTATCCAGGCTAACCTAGTCATGCAAAAATGACCAAGGGTCATCTAGAAATGGCCAGGGCTAATTCAGGCCGACCTAGTCATGAAAAAATGATGAGGGCCATCCAGAAATGGTCAGAGCTCATCTACACCAATCCAATCATGCAAAAATGATCGAGGGTTATCCAGAAATGACCAAGCTCATCCAAGCTGATCCAGTCATGCAGAAATGATAAAAATTCATCTAGAAATGGTCAAGGCTTATCTAGGTTGATCTAGTCATGCAGAACTGACCGAGGGTCATCTAGAAATAGCCAAGGCTGATCCAAGCAGAAAGAGGATCATGCATAAATGACCAAGCCTCTTCAGGCCACCCTAGGCACTCTATGCAAATTGATGTATGCAGTTAGGTTGACAAGGCCTCTTCCAACCGATCAAGCCTCTCTAAGAAACACTTCCTTAGTTAATTAAGGGCCAACTGATGCTCATCCCCATATCTAAATGGTCTGACAAGTCACATTATACCTCACTGCCATTAAGAGGAGCACATACGTAGTAATCCATACCACCATTAGAAAAGCTAGCATGGCAGAACTCCATAAAAAGATAGTCTCCATTTAATAAAAAATGGGCATCTCCTGTAGGTGGAAAGCTCCTGACAACCCGCATGATAAGCCTATCACCTCTTATTGGATCTACCAAGATCTTTGTTATACTGAAAGTGTCCTTATCATATAACCTCTATAAAAGGGGCTCCATAAGAGCTCCTAAGATATGCACTCTTTCTACTTACACTCCTCGATACTGTTGGTATCAATATTGACTTGAACATCAGAGTGTCTTCACCAAGGCTACCCTCGATAGAATTTTTTTATAGGCACTGCCTTTCGAAGACTGGCCTGCACCACCTACTCTAGCACCATCAGAAGCTCCATCTCTTTCTTCGGTGCTTGTTGAATTTCGGCTCCAACAGTACTGTAGGTGCTAATTTAAATTTGAAAATTATTTCTTTCTTATAGAAAAAAATATCATAAAAAAATTAGTGTTTCAAAAAACGTAGCTGAAGGACAATGATCCTTATAGACAAAACATCATAGAAGAGAAAATTAGTGCTCAAAATGAAGGTGATCAAAGGTTGATAATCCTTGTCGATAAAATGCTATAAAAGAGAAGTCTGGCACTCAAATAAAAGATAGCCAAAGATCAATGATCCTCATAGATAAAAATACTATAGAAGAAAAGGAAAATGCTTAAAATTGAATGATAAAGAAGCTAGCGACAGAAAAATATTTAAAAAGAAGAAAAGATCTAAAATTGAATGGCGAATATGTCCTGGATAGAAAATCATCTAAACAAACAAAAAAAATCTTAAACTAGACAGTAAAGGAGTCAGATATAAAAAAACCTAAAATAGAAAATAGTTTCAAACTAAGTGGTGAATGAGTCATAGGCAAAAAAATCTAAACATAATGAAAAGATCTCAAATTGGATGGTGAAAGAGCTATAGATATAAAAGTATTTAAAAAGAATAAAAATATTTCAAGCTAGATGGCGAAGAAGCTAAAAATAAGAAAATATCAAAAAAAAAAAAGAAAAATATGATGAAAATAACTACAAATTCATCTATAAATAATAGATTTTTGGATTTTTAGTACATCAAAAATAGACTATATATAGATCCACTGAAAATAGAGAATGGAAACAAAAATTGATGGATCGGTAATATAGCTAATGTATAGGTAGAAGAGATGATATATTAGGTGATCAGTGGCTCTAATATAATGTTAAAATATTTACAGAAAAAGAGATAAACATGGAAGAATGAAAAAAAGATGAAAATGATTTTTATTATTTTCGTTTCCATTATTTTAATATATCTTAGAATTATTTATATTTTTATATAAATTTAATGCAAAAACATTATAATTGATATAAAATCGTACTAAAAAAAAAATTTGATATTGAGTCGTACTAAAAATAAAATGATACAAACTATACTAATAATAAAAAATATTATAAAATTATATAAATAAAAAAATATTATAAATTGATATATGATTTCTGAATCATACTAATAAATATTACATCAACATCATTTTATCATTTGCATGCAAGTATATATGTTCGTGGGTAAGCAAATCGAAATAAAATGACATATTGTACGATAAGGTGGCCATATATAAAGTAGTAGTGTCATGTTTTATACTTTTTTAATAGGTCACGTGAAAGTGTGACTTTCAAGTCTATCGATCCTTCAAATGGCATGGGCCAGCTCTAATAATCATTTTGGAGCTCTCTATCCTACCAAAATATAAGATCGATCCATTCCCTATAAGAAATTGCATATTATCGGCTAAGCAATCACATTAAGATGTTTTTGAGGCTGGTCATTAGTTAATTATACTTTCCCATTTAAAAAGTTATATTGGATGCCTCTCTCTCCTACTCATTGTATTTTGTTTCTTCTCCGTCAAGTTCCGTTCCATACACAGGCGTCACAGTTGCTAAGCATTATCTTATTAATTTAAGATCGAGTTCGATCAAGACAGAGGAGGAAGGACCAGCGTTCATCGATCATGCACAAAAATGACAATAACTAGAAGGAAAACTCAAGGGGAAAACAACAGCCGTATATAAATGGCGTAGGGCCGTGGGCTGGAAAAAGAAGCATAAAATCCATAAACGTTTGAACATCACATCCAAAATGACAAACCTTGTCTAACTTCAATTAAATGCTATCACTATCTCAGAGCAAGTAATCTACCCTAATCGTCAAAATTGGAGACAGTTACTTCTATTATGAAAAAAATTAATGTGAAAATAGAGAGCGCAGCAGGTAAATTATATGTACACTTTATTTTTTGATGCAATACTTTACCGATCTGTTTTATTGTCGAGGATTCAGAGGTTATTACTACCCATTAAACAGAATAATATATAATACCCTTAAAACGGACACGCAGCTTGGATTAGTTAGGTGTTTCATCAAAGCGTATATCACTTATGTTTGCTGTTGTACCATGATAACCTCAATCAGAATCGGTCCAGTCCTGCGGTCCGATCTGGCCACCCTCCTTAAGGCTCCAACTGAAGAGGTCCGACCCACCGGAGCTGAGATTCGAACAACCTTCTCCTGCTGGGGTCTGGCCCACTGTTCTCCGCCAGAGGTCCGACCCACCGGAGCTAAGGTCCGAACGACCCTCTCCTGCTAGAGTCTGGCCCATTGTTCTCCGCCAGAGGTCTGACCCACTGGAGCTGAGGTCCAAACGACCCTCTCCTGCTGGGGTCCGGCCTACCGTCCTCCGCCAGAGGTCCGATCCACTGGAGCTGAGGTCCGAACGACCCTCTCCTGCTGGGGTCCGGCCCGTCGCTCTCCTTCGGAGGTTCGGCCGTTGATCCGACCAACCGACCACCTCATGGCCGATGTCCGACGGGCAAGCCTTGGCATCCAAGGTATTCCAGAAGCACCTTTTTGTTACGGCGGGATTCTGCTATCCCAACGGCCCTGCTCCACTACTTCCATGGTGTCGCCATATCTGCGCGCCACGTGGCCACTATCCAGATTTTCATAGGGGCAGATTGGTCTTTCTCAGCCCCTCACCTAATGGATTTTGGACTATTCCGCGCCTATATAAGGTATTTGGGGGACCCCGCTGGAAGGTAGAACAACTCTTCTCTCTCCATATGCTGTTGATCTTTCGATTCCTCCATTCTGTTGCCTTCGACTTCCTGCTAACTTAAGCATTGGAGGGTCCCCCGCTGGAACACCACCGGTGCCCTTAGAAACTTTTCTGCAGGTTTGCCTGGGAGAGGAGCGCTCCAACTCGTCTAGCCATCCCGGTTCTCGATCCAGGAGTTGACGTAGCAACAGATTGGCACTAGAGGAAGGGCGCACCACTCCTTTTCTTCTAAAAGGAGGAATCCATCATCCCGGCAAGAAAATGGCTAAGGGAAGAGCTCCAAATGCCACTGCCAGGAGAGATACCTCTCCTTCCAGGTCTGAGGAGCCTCTTCGAGAGAACGATTTCGCTGCTACCGCCCCTACTACTGCAGAACCCACCATCACTTTGGGATTGCAGCAATTCCAAACCTCGGTGAATCGCATCGAAACACATACGGCTGCGGTTCAGCGGTTCCAGGAAATAACCGACAATCAACAGCAGCTACTGGCTGCTTCTTACACCAACCCTCTGACTGCTGCTGCGGGAGGCCGACGGCCAAAGATCCCTCAGCATGGTTCCCACGCCGCCGCGGAACCCCGGAGGTTCTTGGGTGATCGAGCTGACAGCAAAAGGGCGAGGTCTGCTTCGCCTTCCTACGCCGAGTCCATCCCCTCCGGCGGTCGGCTTACCGTCGAACCACCGAAGGACTACGGCAGCAAAATCATGCGTATGGAGGAGTGCATTGCTGAAGTCGCCCTCGGCAAAAGGCCGAAGGGGGACAAGTATACGACTCCCGTCCCACGTTCTCCGAGGAAATTCTGGCGGAGACGATCCCCCGCAACTTCAAGATCCCACAGGTGGACCCCTACGATGGTACCACCGATCCGATGGACCATCTGGACACGTACAAGGCCCACATGATGGTCCAAGGCACCTTCGACGCCCTCCACTGCATTGCCTTCCCTGCAATCCTCAAGAAAACCGCTCGGATGTGGTTCTCCACAATTCGGTCAGGTATGATCCACTCCTCTCAACTCGAATCACTCTTTCTTTCCCTTTCAGAACTTGCAGTTGAACCCTGGGGACTACCGACTGCCTCTTTCTCGTGCTGCAAAAGGAGGGAGAGATCCTTCAGGATTTCATGGCCCGTTTCAACTCAGCGGCCATAGAAGTCTCGGATTTAAATGAAGCTGTGGTGATGTTGGCCTTCAAGCGATGGCTCCGCTCATCCAGGCTGACCTTTTTCCTGGACAAGAAGCACCCGACAAGCTACAGTGAGTTGCTGGCCAGAGCGCAGAAGTATGTCCTGGTGGAAGAACAAGCAGCCAGCCAGCGTCAAGCTGAAGGAAGGCCGACCCCGAAGAAGTGGAGCGACAAAGCCCCCGAAGTCCGACCTCCGAACGACAGTCGGCGATCGGCCCAACGCCGAAGTCCGAAGCCAAGGGACTTTCCCTAAAGGTTCGAGACTTATGCACCTCTGTCCCTGCCAAGAGAAAAGATTCTGATGGAGATCGAGAACGAGACCTTTCTACAAATGCCTCGACCGATGAGGGGCCCTCCTGCCCTGAGGAACAAGGATAAATTATGTCGCTTCCATAGATACCATGGGCACAGTACCGAAGAGTGCCTGCAGTTGAAGGACGCCATTGAAGACCTCATCCGGAGGGGATACCTGCGCAAGTATGTCCGACCCCATCAGGGCCAGGCAGAAATATCAAATGCCAAAAACCCTCCGGAGGAGGTGGAGCTCCCCAATCAAAGGCCAACTGGTGGGGATGTTGGTATGATGCACCGACGGTCTAGAGGAAGTCAAGAGAACAGGGCTGATATTGCTAAAAGGTCCCAGGGCTCCAATGCCATTACTTTTTTTGATGAAGATCTTCTGGAAAATCATGTTTTTGAGAATGATCCTGTAGTCGTGTCGGCAGTCGTTGCCAATTACGATGTAAGGAGAATACTTGTTGATAATGGAAGCTCGACAGAGGTATTGCTGTATGATGCTTTTGTGAGAATGAACTTATCCAGATCTATGCTATTGGAGTCCCCCGCGCCGCTGACAGGCTTCGAGGGCAACTCCATCGGAGTGGAAGGCGAAATAGTTCTCCCTATGACAATTGGGACGGAGCCTCTCCAGAAAACTCTCCTCTTCAACTTTGTGGTCGTACGGACGACTTCGCCCTATAATGCTATTCTAGGTCGACCGGCCCTTAACAAATTCAGAGCCATCATTTCTACCTACCATCTGTTGGTGAAATTTCCAACCAGGAACGGGGTCAGAGTAATGAGGGAAGACCGTCGGATGGCCAGGCAGTATTTGACTATTTTGAATCAACAGTCAAAAGGCCATTCCACCATGGAGAAACTTGACCCAAGGGCCGAGGCCGACGGCCTCGGTCAGCCCAGGGAAAAAATTTGTTTGTTCCACTCCGAGAGGATGATCCTACTAAAGTCCTTCAGATCAGGGGCTCCCTCGATGAAGACCTTAAGTCAGAGTTGATCAGCTTTCTTAGGAGTAACGCCGACGTTTTTGCTTGGTCAGCATCGGACATGCCTGGGATACCGTCGAAGGTTATCACTCACCAACTCAAGGTCGATCTGACCTACCGACCTATCCGACAGAAGAAAAGAAGCTTTGCTGCCGAAAGATAGAAAGCTATCGATGAGGAAGTGAAGAAACTCCGTGATGCTGGCTTCATCAGGGAGGTTCACTACCCTAAATGGCTGGCGAATGTGGTCAAGATGAAGAAGTCCAACGGAAAATGGAGGATCTGTGTGGACTACACCGACCTCAACAAGGCCTGTCCGAAGGACAGCTTCCCAGTACCCAAAATTGATCAGCTGGTGGATGCCACGGCCGGCCACCAACTTCTCAGCTTTATGGACACCTTTTCCGGATGCAACCAAATAAAAATGCATCCGGAAGACGAGGAAAAGACCGCCTTTGTCACTGACAAAGGCCTGTACTGCTATCGGATGATGCCTTTTGGCTTGAAGAATGCCGGCACCACCTTTCAAAGGCTGATCAACCGGTTTGAAGGACAGCTGGGAAGGAACATGGAGGCTTACGTGGACGATATGATAGTGAAGAGTCTCTGTAAGGCTGACCACATCAGGGACCTACAGGAATCATTTCATGCACTCAGGCACATCGGATGAAACTGAACCCCACGAAATGCACTTTTGGGATAACCTCTAGCAAATTCCTTGTTTTTCTAGTTATGCAGAGGGGAATTGAAGTGAATCCGGACAAGATAAAAGCCATCACAGAGATGGCGCACCTGACCAACAAAAAGCAGGTCCAAGAAATCACTGGCGAATCGCCTCTCTCAGCCATTTTATCTCCCGGTTGGCTGAGAGGTCCCTGCCATTCTTCAAGACCCTGCACCGGTCGGAGGGCTTTCTGTGGACTGATGAGTGTCGGTCGGCTTTTGAAGTATTGAAGGAGTATTTGAAGAACCCTCTACTGCTGGCCAAGCCGACGGAGGGGGAGCCCTTGTATCTCTACCTTTCGGTGTCTGACAAAGTGATTTGCACCGTCCTTGTGCGAGTCAGAGAGGACGGACAGCAAAAGCCTATCTATTATATCAGCAAAGTCCTCCATGATGCCGAAGTGAGGTACCCTAAGATGCAAAAATTGATTTACTCCCTGGTCACATCGGCTAAGTGGCTCCGACCATACTTTCAAGCACATCCGATCGTAGTGCTGACAGACCAACCCCTTAAAGCAGTCCTCCGAAGCCTAGATACATCCGGTCGGCTCACCAAGTGGTCCATCAAGTTAGGAAAGTTCGACATCTCCTTCTAGCCACGATCTGCCTTGAAGGCTCAGGTAATTGCTGACTTCATTGCAGAGTGTACATGAAAGCAGGAGATGCCTTCTCGGATGGTCGAAATACCCGAAGCTAATGCTATTTATGAAGTAGAACCTGCCTGGACTCTCCATGTGGATGGAGCGTCCAACCTTGTAGGCTGCGGGGCCGGACTGATTCTGGCCGAGCCGGACGGAGAGAACCTGGAGTATGCTCTACACTTCTTATTTCATGGTCAAATAATCAAGCGGAGTATGAAGCCCTCCTTGCGAGGCTGCAAATTGCCCATGAACTGGGCATCAGCCGGCTCAGAGTTTTCTCCGACTCCCAGCTGGTGGTCAACCAAGTGAAGGGGGAATTTGGGGCCAGGGATCCGACCCTGGCAAAATATTTAAACCATGTACAATGCCTCATCTCTCGGTTCAAATTTTTTGCAATCCTCTACATACCTCGTCTGCAGAACTCCCGGGCATATGCTCTCTTTAGGCTGGCTACGGCCGCCAATGGGACTTCCGATCAAACCTTTGTGGAGTATTTGCGGCATCCTAGCATCGCCGAAGAACCGATAGAGGTCCACCAGGTGGAACATGAAGCTTCTTGGATGGATCCGATCCTTATTTTCTTGGCCAAAGGAACTCTTCCTGAAGATCCAGCGGAGGCCAAGAGGGTGCGCCTGACGGCCTCTAAGTATGTTGTCCTTGGCGACACCCTTTACAAGCGGTCATTCTCGCGGCCGTTATTGAAGTGTTTAGGGCCGGTGGATGCCGATTACGCCCTCAGGAAAGTTCATGAAGGCATTTGTGGCGACCACCTCGAATGGAGGTCCCTGGCTTACAAGATCATCCGGCAGGGATATTACTGGCCCACCATTCAGAAAGACGTATCGGACTTCGTCCGAAGGTGCGACACGTGTCAGAGGTACTATGTCATTCAAAGAAGACCTGCCAGCGAGCTTACTCCGATCACTGCCCCATGGCCGTTCGCACAGTGGGGGATGGATATCCTGGGACCCTTTCCCCTGGCCTCTAGGCAACGAAAATTTTTACTTGTGGCTATCGACTATTTCACCAAGTGGGTGGAAGCCGAACCACTAGCACAGATAATGGAGGTTAAGGTGGAGAACTTCGTCCAAACAACATCTTTCGATTCGACATTTTCCGGACCATCATTACTGACAATGGGAGATAGTTGACAATTCTAAATTTCAAGATTTCTATCAGCAATACCAAATCTCTCACCGACTTACCTCGGTCGGTCATCCATAGTGCAACGGAGAGGCCGAAGTCACTAACAGAATTATTTTATATGGGTTGAAGACCGGCTCAATGAAACAAAGGGACTGTGGGTGGAAGAACTCCATTCTGTGTTATGGGCATATCGGACGACCGCCAGAGCATCGATTGGTGAAACTCCGTTCAACCTCACTTACGGAAGTGAAGCCGTCATCTCTATTGAAACTTCTCTCCAATCCCTCCGGATCGACCACTATACTGAGCCAGCCAACTCCGAGCAGCGAAGAGCCGACTTGGACTTGCTTGAGGAAACAAGACTTCGGGCAAGCATGAAGATGGCGGTATGTTGCCAAAAAATGGCAAAGTATTACAACTCGCAGGTCAAGGCACGAGCTTTCCGAGTCGGAGACTTGGTCCTGCGGAGAGCTGAAATCTCGAGACCGATTGAGCAAGGCAAGCTTTTCCTAAATTGGGAGGGACCTTATCGGGTCGCTGAAGTAGTTCGGGCCAGCACTTATCGACTGGAGTTTCTGGACGAACGGCAGTTGGCACGTCCGTGGAATGTAGACAATCTCCGCAATTATTATCAATGAAGTTCACATTTCTTCTACGAACCACTTTCGAAAGTCCGACTCTGGTCGGCAGAGGCTCTAGGGCAGCCCACTTCAGAAAGTCCACTCCAGTCGGCAGAGGCTCTAGGGCAGCCCACTTTCAAAAGTCCGACTCTGGTCGGCAAAGGCTCTAGGGCAGCCCACTTCTAAAAGTCCGACTCCGGTCGCCAGAGGCTCTAGGGTAGCCCACTTTCAAAAGTTTGACTCCGGTCGGCAAAGGCTCTAGGGTAGCCCACTTCCGAAAGTCCGACTCCGGTCGGCAGAGGCTTTAGGGCAGCCCACTTCCGAAAGTCCGACTCCGGTCGGCAGAGGCTCTAGGGCAGCCCACTTCTGAAAGTCTGACTCTGGTCGGCATAGGCTCTAGGGCAGCCAATCCGGAAAGCCGACGGACCAACACTTAGGATAAATTTTCTAAGCTAGTTGCTTCGACCTGAGCTGTCATCCGATTGCTGCCTCAATTGCCTCAGGATCCGGAAAGCGACGGACCAACACTTGAGATAAATTTTCTAAGCTAGTTGCTCCGGCCTGAGCTAACATCCGACCGTTACCTCAACTACCTCAGGGTCCGGAAAGCCGACGGACCAACACTTAGGATAAATTTCTTAAGCTAGTTGCTCCGGCCTGAGTTGACATCCAACCGCTACCTCAACTGCCTCAGGATCCGGAAAGCGACGGACCAACACTTAGGATAAATTTTCCAAGCTAGTTGCTCCGGCCTGAGCTAACATCCGACCGCTGCCTCAATGCCTTAGGGTCCGGAAAGTCGATAGACCAACACTTAGGATAAATTTTCTAAGATAGTTGCTCTGGCCTGAGCTGACATCCGACCGCTGCCTCAACTGCCTCAGGGTCCGAAAAGCTGATGGACAAACACAGGATAAATTTTCTAAGCTAGTTGCTCCGGCCTGAGCTGACATCCGACCGCTGCCTCAACTGCCTCAGGGTCCGGAAAGCTGACGGACCAATTAGGATAAATTTCCTAAGCTAGTTGCTCCGGCTTGAGCTAACATCCAACCGCTGCCTCAACTGCCTCAGGGTCCGGAAAGCCGATGGACCAACACTTAGGATAAATTTTCTAAGCTAGTTGCTCCGGCCTGAGCTGACATCCGACCGCTGCCTCAACTGTCTCAGGTCCAGAAAGCCAACGGACCAATACTTAGGATAAATTTTCTAAGCTAGTTGCTCCGGCCTGAGCTAACATCCGACCGCTGCCTCAACTGCCTCAGGGTCCGGAAAGCCGATGGACCAACACTTAGGATAAATTTCCTAAGCTAGTTGCTCCAGCCTGAGCTGACATCCGACCGCTACCTCAACTGCTTCAGGGTCCGGAAAGCCGACGGACCAATACTTAGGATAAATTTCCTAAGCTAGTTGCGACCGGTGCCTCAACCGCCCTAATCCATTCTCGATCTGGAAGGCAGACGGGCTAGTACTTGGAGTAAAAATCCTAAAGGATCTAGTTCGGTCTGGGTTCTCACTCAATGCTTGTCCTGAAGATCCGACCACTCACTCTGATATGCCGACTGGCCCATACTTAGCAAAATTTCAGAAAACAAAGTAGTAAACTGTATGAAGAGAAGACAAGACAATAAGGAAAAGTTTTCTTTATTAATTCAAAAGATTTTTACATAGACTGAAGGTCAGACCTTTACAACCAACTAGGTCTGACCTTCGGAGGCTATAACAACAGCCACTTTGGCCCTTTCGGCTACGGCTACCACTCTGGCCTCTTCGGCAATGATCTCCACCGGGGCTTCGGTCGCTCGGGCGGTCGGGTCGGTCCCCTCCGAAGCTGCTGCCTCCGCTGGCTTCAGCAGTTGGAGGAAGGCCAGGTCGAACTCTGGAAAGGCGATGCTAACCTTCCCCAGGCACTCGTCATACCCGTAATCGAAGCCGACCGTCCCGAATTCGTTCATTTCCTCCTTGAAGTCTTTGGAGGCCTTGTAATCTACAACGGCCTTCTCCCCGGTCGTCTTCAGCAAATCATGGGCCGACTTCAGCAGGCCCTTGTATCTTTCTGCCGATGCCTGATAGCCTTCTGTGCAGAGATCTAGATCAGTTGCACGACCCTCCTCAACCTTCAGCCGATGGGCCAGAGCTTTAATCTTTTTCCTCTTGCCCTTGAGCTTGGCCTCTCGATCAGCCTTTTGGGCGAGCAGGTCCTCCGTTTTCTTCTTTTGGGCCTCCAATTTAGCTTGCAAGGGGTACACCTCTGCCATTGCGACCTTCAGGCCGGTCACCTCTTCCCTGGAGGCCGTCAGTGCCGCCCAGGCAGTGTCCCTCTCCAGCTCAGCCACCTCGGCCCTCTAGGTCAGGTGCTCCTTTATGTACAGGAGCTCACCCAGCCCTTGGTCCATCAGTAGGTGGTCCCTGATGAGCTGCCGACAAAGACGAACAGTTAAAGAGGTTTCAATAGTGAATTGGAAATGAAGACAAGAGGAATGAATCTTACCCCCAGAAGATGGCGGAGGGAACTGCTGGCCGCTTCGTTCACTGACCACTCGTCAGTTTCGGAGATGACTTGCTAGAGCTGCTCCCTTGCCTCCTCCGTAGCGCACCACAGTAGGCGCTCTTCTTCTTCCCCCAGGGCCCAAGCGGCCCTCTCGCCAGCAGTCGACGGCCCTTCACCCGCAGGGGTCCTCTGGGTCGTCGGGGGGACCGTCGTGGTCATCTCCGATGGCGGAGGCACAGGGGCTGCCACCATCCTAGCCGAGGTCGAATGCCTTCCCTCCGCCTAGGACGGCTGGCTGTCCTGCTGAAGATGATCGCTCGGACGCAATCACCTTCCGGCGTTCGGTCAGGGGCATGTCATCCCCAGAGTTGACTGACACCACTGGAATGGATGACTCCTCTGTCCGTGGCTTTTTTGACCTTTCGGGTGCTGGTTCTGCCACCCGTTTCTTCAGTTCCTGCTGTGTCGGTTCTGCGATCTGGACTGCTCTCCTCTACGCGCCGACCATGCCGAGAGGACAGCCCTATCCGGCTTCATTTTTCCACCTGTCAATAAAAGCATAGTTAGTAACAGTCTTCAAGCTGACAAGAAGTAAAGGAGAGAAGAGTAAAGCCGATCTCTCCACAACAATCGCCCTACCTAATGTCGGCTGTCGGCTGAGTCTTGCCCGGTGAAGGCTGTCCTCAAAAGGCAGGAAGTTTATGAACTTCGGATCTTCACCATCCAACCTATGGAAGTCGACCTCGTCGGCCCTCGAGACCTTCCTCACATGCAAGGCATCCGGCCTCCGTCCCCTCCAGGCTGCCTCGAAGCCCCACGGCTCCAGGCTATCTACGAAGAAGAACTTGGACTTCCTTCCATGAATAGCGGATGGAAGCCCCCCTAGAATCTTCCGGTTAGGACAGGGACTGAACATCCACCATTCCTGACTCCGGAAGTCCTGTTTCAACAGGAAGAAGTTGGAAAATAGGGTCACCCGTGGCTCTATGTCGGCCTCCCGACACAGGACCACGAAGCCACACACTACTCTAATGCTATTCGGTGTCAGTTGGGAGGGCATGATCCTAAAGGTATTGAAGACCTGGACAAAGAAGTTATGGATCGGGAAATGAAGACCGGCCTTCAGGTGGTCTTCATATATGGAAAGGGCTCCTAAGTTCAGGGGTTCGTTTACCCTACCCTCTCGGCTGGGGACGGTCAGATGCAAGGTGGACGGGATGTTGTAAATGGTTCTAAGGTCTTCGACCCTCTCTCGGGTCATGGTCGACTGGATGTCGAAGGGTCTGGGTTCTCTATGACCTTGAGCTGCAGCCATCCTAAATGGCGAAAAGGGAGATGGGGAAAGACGGTGACAGGACTAACCTGATTTATGGGTCTCTAGAGAAGCCTAAAAGCAGCGCAGAGGGAGCAGGAGGCGATTTTCTCTTCCAACGCGGATGCAGCAACGAGTTCCCCCTGGGTGCTGCCCCCCTCCTTTTATAGGCATCCGGGGCTCGCATCCCAATGCGTCCCCCACGTGCCGAGCTTCGACGGCCGCCGCTTTGGTTCCCGGATTGGATGGGAATCCAAGGAGACGCACCGGATTGTATCCGGTCGCGATCCGCATGACGGGCAAGGCAACGACGGACGGGCGCTCTGGCAAGCACGCACCACGTGTCCCACGTCGTCCCAAGAATCCAAATGGACCGCTGCCGCGCGCCGTACCAGCCATAACTGCCCCCTTCATTCCTCACCAACCAGGCGTTGACAACTATCCCGGAGCGGAAATCGAAACAGGAGGCGGTCGGACGCAGCACGTCGGGCCATATTCGCCATCATTCGGAAGGCCAGCGCATTTATTGCCAATTAATGCCCTTGCCCTTTGAGCCTACGGACTCGCTCGAAGCACAAGGGCAAGGGGGACAACTATTGTACCATGACGGCTCACCCTCAATCAAATCGGCCAGTCCTGCGGTCCGATCCGGCCGCCCTCCTCAAGGCTCCAACTGAAGAGGTCCGACCCACCGAAGCTGAGGTCCGAACGACCCTTTCCTGCTGGGGGTCCACTGTTCTCCGCCAGAGGTCCGACCCACTGGAGTTGAGGTCCGAACGACCCTCTCCTGCTGGAGTCCAGCCCATTGTTCTCTGCCAGAGGTCCGACCCACTGGAGTTAAGGTCCGAACGACCCTCTCCTGCTGGGGTCCGGCCCACCATCCTCCGCCAGAGGTTCGACCCACTGGAGCTAAGGTCCGAATGACCCTCTCCTGCTGGGGTCCGGCCCGTCGCTCTCCTTCGGAGGTTTGACCGTTGATCCGACCAGCCGACCGCCTCATGGCCAACGTCCGACGGACAAGCCTTGGCATCCAGGGTATTCCAGAAGCATCTTTCTGTTACGGCGGGATTCTGCTATCCCAACGGCCCTGCTCCACTACTCCATGGTGTCGCCGTATCTGCGCGCCACGTGGCCACTCTCCAGATTTCATAAAGACAGATCGATCTTTCTCAGCCCCTCTAACGGATTTTGGATTGTTCTGCGCCTATATAAGGTATTTGGGAGATCCCGCTCGAAGGTAGAACTCTTCCCTCTTCATACGCTGTTGATCTTTCGATTCTCTATTCTGTTGCCTTCGACTTCTGCTAACTTAAGCATCGGAGGGTCCTCGTTGGAACACCACCGATGTCTTGGAGATTTTCTATAGGTTCGCTCGAGAGAGGAGCACTCCAGCTCATTTAACCGTCTCAATTCTTGAACCAGGAGCTAACGCAGCAACATGTTTGCTTTTAAATTTATCGAGTAATCTGATATGAAAAGAGTTATTTTATTTTCATGTTAACCCAGTATCTGACATGAGCATACTAGGAGAGGTATATGAATCACCATATGTATGCACATGGATCAGAAATCATTCACACGATTACATCACCACCCTCGAATTAAACCTTATTTGAAAGCTCGACAGCATCCTCCTCCTTTCTCTGCCGGAGCTGTAACGGTTTGTATGTATACAACTTGGCACATATTGCGTAGTACACAAGATTCAGCAGCTGAAGCAACGTGATGATCCAATAAAGATACTCCAACTTGCCCCTGTTGAGGTTATCCGGCAGCCAGTTGGATCCGCCGGGGCCGGCGCTATAGTGGTGCACCACCGAGACGAGCATCGTGCTGACGTAGCTCCCCACCGATATCGACAACCAGAAAAGCGCCGTGGCGGTGCTCCGCATGCTCTCCGGTGCCTGGTCGTAGAAGAACTCGAGGTGGCCGATCGAGGTGAATGCTTCGGCGACGCCATGCAACGCATACTGGGGAACGAGCCAGAAGACGGAGATGGGGACGATGGCGGAAGGGTCATCGAGGAGGCCGGCGGCGGCCGCTGCAGCCTTGCGGCGGACCTCGACGAGGCCGGCGACGAGGGTGGCGACGGTGGAGATGGCGAAGCCGATGCCCATGCGGTGGAGGAAGGAGATGCCGCGGTCGAGGCCAGTGGCTCGGCGGGCGAGTGGGATGAGGGCGCGGTCGTAGAGGGTGATGGTGACGAGCATGGCCATCATGGTGAAGACTGTCATGGATCCCGGCGGGATGCGGAAGGAGGACGCCGGCGAGAAGCGGCGGTCCATGGTGCGGGCCTGCTGGAGGGAGAAGGTGTTCTGCTGGCTGGATGCGGTGATGACGAGGATGCCTGCGGCCCAGATGGGGGCCATCCGGATCACCGACTTTAACTCCTCCACCCGGTGCACGGTGCTCAGCCGCCATGGGTTCGGCTGCCTTCGGTCTTCTTCGCTTATAATGGCAGCTTTGTCCAAGAACCTGTATAATTGTATGCTTGAAGTGGTAGAACATGTGCGAGAGGTCGATCTTCTTGAAATTTTTATTTCAATATTGTAATAGCTAATAGCTTTCACCCCAGCATTGAATGAATATCCTTTTTATATATATATATATTTTTTGCGAGGTTTATGTGCTAATATCTTGTCATTCCTAGTTTGTTATGTTAATTAAAACTCATCAGCTTAGGTTGCAGTGGACTCCTCAAATGGCTTCATATTTCTATTTTTTTCCAGGTTGTAAGCAATTCTGTGCTTTTATGGCAAACTTTTCTCTTGCCATTTAAGATTAACAAATCACATGAGATAAATTATCAAGTGCTTTTGAGTTTGGGTTGTACCGGAGATAAGTAGCTCTAAATATAAGCTATTTATGTATTTGCAATACAAATAATAATTCAGTGAGAATTCTTTTTGTCGGAATCCTTTCTAATTTGGGGTTCGGCTGAAGAGAATAATCTTGACTATAATTTTTCTAACATACCACAATGACCGTAATAAAATTTAGCCCGCATAATAGCTGTCATATCACACATGGAAGGCAATCATCAGTGGATCTGAAGCTCTGAGCTTAACCAATTAGAACTAGATTTGGCCAGAGGGCATAAAACCGAACAATAAAAGGATACCTTCCGTCCTTGGTTGTGAAAATTTCGTGCCTATCCAGCAACTTCAAAGCTATATCCCATGGTTAGCCGATGGGCGAGGAGCAAAACAGCTATGATGCCAATGGTCTTTGATGCCTTGACCTCCATAAAAGATATTCTCGATCCTCGTGCCACTTTCGGGATACGGTCTTTCAAATCTTGACGTGTAACGGACCTTTTTGTGTGGATTTTATGGACCGCGTCAGGCGCACAACGTGTACCCACAGCTAACTCCTCGAAAGTCGGGTTGACCAGTTATCTGTAACCCAGCACGTTCCACTCAGCGGCAAGGGGGGACTGCCGTGCTCCAAGTTGAGCCGGTGGCAGAGAAAAAAACTAACTACGGGTGAGTGCGTAATCTCGAACCCGGTCTAACAAGGTCGCGAGTTTTGAGCCATCAAAGTTACACAGAACCTTAGTCCGACCGGATCATCAACTCACACAATACAAATCAGTACTGATTGATAAAGAGAAATGGTTCGCAAGGCAGTGATCCTTTCTGAAAACTAACTAAGTAAATAAATAAATAAATTCTAAAAAGATTACTAGGTCAATATAATTGTTTAGTCTTATTTAGACTAACCACAAATATATCGCCATACTTATAGATTAGGTTTTATAATATGAAAGAATTTGGTTCTTTAGTTAACTGCTAATATTTAAATGATGAAAATATATGATGACTCATATGAATGTATATTTAATTATATATATATATATTTAAAAAAATAAATAATATTTTTTATTTTTTTATGAGATTAAGATTTGTGAAAATATAGTTTAAAAATTAGCTGATTAGGCTCTCTATCCGTTGGAAACTTGGAATGGAGCATGAATGGAGATACAATTTATTGTGGTGTGCTCATCGTGTTGTACTCCACTCATTCATGAGTGGTAGTGGTGCTGACACATAGTAGAGACAAACGAGTGAGAGTGATCCACGCCGACATTGATTGCTGCTAGGTTACGAAACAGAAAACTTTCTTTCACACATCAGATATCAAATCATTTTTAGACTTGCGTTTTACTTTACCGGTGACAGACATAAATCCAAAATCATAATAATTTAATTAACCAGTCAAGATCAACGCACCTAATATGTTAAGATACAAATCCTAAACAAGAAAGTATTCATCACTAAGACGGTGGTTCAATTGACAAAGATCTAAACTCTCTCCGTTACGAATTCGAGATATAATTTTATAGCTGATTCAATTAAATCCAAATATTTTTAGAATACATGATCGAAATGATGAATGAGCATATTATTCCGGCATCTTAGTAATGTCAGGTTGACGTATTCATCGATGATGATAAGAAGAGCTCGCAAAAAAATTACGGTTTGAATCGAACATAGCCTAGCGAGATTGAAGCCTGAAAGGGATAGCTATACCAGAATTTACCCCCCTCTCCTTTTGATTTAAAAATAAAAAATAAAAAACAAGAAAGTATCCAACATAATATTTCAGGCTTTTCACCAAAAAAAATAAAAATAAAAATTTAGGTAACAGTCCAATCAGGAAAAAAAAATCCAAGCTACTAGAGAAATATTTTGATTGTCATGGAAACAAGATTTGCTTGCTCAAACCTAATCTAGGTAGCCAAAAGGATTAAAATTGTTGATTGCCACTTTTATTGGTTTATGTTTTTGTGAATTAGGATTGCCTCCAGTAATCTCGAAGGGAATAAATTGACCAATTAGGATCGAATCCTAAAAAAGCGAACATGTCCGAGGGATGTTGCATTAATTTGTGCTCAACAAGTCTGGTTAGGTTGGACCAACTGGTTCAGTTGAAAGAGGTCTTCTAAGAATCTTCCAAATTTACGTAGAATGGGTTCATCTCGGCTTAAAATAATTCAGAATTGCTGAACCGATTTGGAAAGAACTCATCCTACGGTGGGTGAGCAATACGTGACTCCATAACTTGGAAGAGGTACAGAGGTCTACGACGCCGACTTCCCTTGGTTTTGCTGGCCACATGTCGAGAGCCATCCCCCTTGTCCCCTTGCACATAATTGCCCACAATCAGTTCTTCCCAATATATAATTATTATATTTTCAGCTACAGCGGCTCCGACTCCTTCCCTGGCTCTTTCCGTCATGACCACGGGAGTCCATGGGCGGATTCACTCACCCTACTGTACCTCGTACCCGCCCTTCTATCGTTTTTTCACCTCCTCACCATACAAACCTTGTGAGCCAGGAGGTTTATTCAAGTCTTAATACTAATGTAAATATCTAAAATAATTTTTTCTCGTACTGCCGGCAAGAAACAAAGGGAATCTCTTCTTTTCTTTACCTAGTTTTTTATGAATAAGGTACGCAGATCAAAACATGCATGAGAGAACTTAGTTTCCATTACTATAACCATCCCCTATTATTCTATCTTAATAATAACCTGTCTAAATCTTTTATACCAGCTAGTAGATGTTTAACATCCGACCTTATGGTAAATCCAATAGAGGATACGGAGAAAAAGGTAAGGAAAACTCACCTTAGTTGTTTGGTGTGCACAAGCTTCCCTGAGAGAGAAATGGGAGCATCCATCTCTTCATTTTCATAGAGGCAGCTAGGATTAGAGACCATGGGCAGCTTCCTCTTCCTCACGGCGGCAACCACCACCTGCGCAAGGCGAGTAAACGGGCTGCCTGAGGGCTCCAAGCGCCGGTACATCCTGTAGCCTGCGACGAAGGACACCACCGATATCGCCATGGCGATGGTCGGGATGCCGAGACCCAAACCCCACCCGACGTTGTCCTGGATGTACACCACCACCGTCACTGCAAGGAGCATCGACACGCCCATGCAGAAGTAGTACCAGTTGAAGAAGTTCCACGTCTTGGTCTTCTCCTTGGGGTCCGATTCGTCGAACTGGTCCGCCCCGAAGGCCACCACGCAGGCCCGGATGCCCCCGGCACCCAGCGCGGTCAGTAGCAGCGATACGTAGAGCACTGCGAGCTGCCATTCCGAGGCCTCCTTGCAATTTTTGTTTGTAGAGCATGGGGGCGGACGGAACTTGGGAACGATGGCCGACACCGTCAGGCTTATCATTCCCTGTTAAGAGAATACAACTCTAAAGTTAGAGAGAACTGAAAATTAATAATAATAATAATAATAATAATAATAATAAATAGAGGAGAAGAGGTGTTAATAGCGTTACTATTTGGTATATGATGGAGGAGACGGTGACAGCCCAGAACCGACCAACGTAGGCGTCGGCAAGGAAGGCCCCGATGAGCGGTGTCAAGCTGGCGGTACCGCTGAAGTTTGTGAGGGTTGTGGCTGCCTTGGCCAGTGGCATGTGTAGCTGTTGCGTTAAGTAACTGATCATGTTAGCCTGGAAGCCAACGACGGCCAGCTTCTCTGAAATCTCATTAGCTGCAGCATGAAAACAATAACACAGTTTTGAAGAACTATAAACTTTATTTTAAGTAGTTCTAGAGCACTCTAGTAGCAGAAAGGGGGTAGTTATTAGTAATAGTAGAGATGGAGAGTAGGGTTACCAAAGATGAAGGGCATTGTTCTTATCCCTCCTATTCTTTTCTCGTCTTGGAGGGCATGGCCTTCCTTCTGCTTATCCCCTCCCTCCATCTCTTCACTCATCAATCCTCCCGATGCTTCAAAGCTTGTGGGATAGCATCTAATTTATAGAGGTTGGCCGCTACAATCCTTTGAGTTGCAACACACTCTTGTGGATGGTATTACAGATCCCATGGACTGGATTTTTTAAGCAATTTTTCAGTTAGAAAACAAAACAAAACAAAAGGATAGCTGTTGATTACGAGTACAGAAAAAAGGGGGCCCATCGAACGGTGGGGATCGATAATCCATTGGTTCTTTAACGTCGGCTTGTTCTGTTTTTACGTCTCTTTATTTGTTCGCATACTTGGCATGAAATCCCAGAGAAGACCAAAAACGCGATAACCGTGAAAGGATATGGCAGCCAGATTTTTTTTTAAATAATACTTTTTAAAAATAAAATATCAAAATAGGACCTTTTAAATAATTTTACCAAACAAACTCGTTTTGACCATGTGTTATCATTTTTAAAATTTTTATTACCACGTCGAGAATGAATGGGGACGTGGAGAAGTGTGTGTTAGCTACATTTTCTAAATAAAGACGTCTACATTTTTAAAGAAAATCTGATCTGAAAAAAAATTATTTGAAGACATAAGTTCTATCTGTATCTTCTAACCAGCCAAAAATAAAAAAGTCTTGAAGATGCAGGTTTTACTTACGTCTTCATTAAATGCACCTCACTCTTCATTAAATTTTAAAATAATAAAATTAAAATAATATAATAAAATTTAAAATAATATAATAAAATATTTAAAATAATATAATAAAATTAAAAATATTTAAAATAATATAATAAAATTTAAAATTTAAAAAAATTTAAAAAATTAAAAGAAGCTGTAGGTAAAGTGAAAGTAGCAGGCCATACCTGCAACTTCATCTTAATCCTGAGCCTTTATTTTGAAAATAAAAAATTAAAAAAATTAAAACATATATAAATAAAGTCATAAATTGTTACTTTAATAATAATATAAAATATTAATATTATAAAATAAAATTTATTATAATAAATAATAAATAATATAGATATTATAATAAATATAATAAATATATTATATTATATTATATATATTATATTATAAAATATAATAAATATTTTATAATATAATATAAAATTTATAATTTAGCCTGTGCTAGTCTAGTCGCAAGTCCGATCATCAGTTTGATCGCCAGCCCGGTGCTAGTTCAGTCGGTACCCCGATGCTAATTCGGTCGGTATCTCGGTGCTAGTCTGGTCCCCTGTCCTATACTAGTTCGATCGCCAGTTTGAGTCAGATTGGCACCAACCTGGCGGTCGGATTGGCACCGACCTGGTGGCAGACTAGCAATCAAATCGATGACCGGACTGACTATCGGATCGATGGTTGGATTGGCAATTGGATCAGTAGCTGGACTGGTGACCGAATCGATGATCGGACTGGCACCAACATGGTGATCGGACTGGCTATCAAATCTATGGCCGGACTGGCGGCCAGATCAATGGTCAGACTGGCACCATCCTGGTAGCCAGACTGGCTGCCGGATCAGGAGCCGTACTGGCGGTCGAACTGACGACCGGACTAGTGGCCATCAATCTAATAGCCAGTCTAACTACTAAGTCGATGCCAATTCGATCGCCAGTCTAGCTACCAGTCTGACTACCAGTTTGATAGCCGGTCTGGCTACCACGTCGATGCCAGTCTGATCATCGATCCAACCACCGATCTGATAGCTAGTCCAGCCACCATTGGGCTGCTAGTTCGGCTCCTAGTTTGATAGCCAGTTTGGCTACCAGGTTGGTGCCAGTCCGATCAATCATTGATCAAGTTGCCGGTCCGGCCACCGGCTTGATAGCCAATATGGTCATCAGGTCGGTGCCAGTCTGGTCGCCAATCCGGCCACCGGTCCGATATCTAGTCTAGCTCTGGCCACCTGTCTAATAGCAGTTCAGCTACCATGTTGGTATCAATCCGATTGCTAGTGTGGCCACCAGTCCCGCCACCAATTCGATCGCCAATCCAGTCGCCAATCAGACTCCTAATTCGATATCTAGTTTGGTTGCCAGGATGGTGCTAGTTCGATTGCCGGTCCGACCGCTAGCCCAGCCATCGATCCAATAGCCAGTCCAGTCACCAGGTCGATACCAGTTCGACTATTAGTCTGGTCACTAGTTTGGCCACCGATTCGATTGCCAGTTCAACCACCATCCGATAGCCAGTTCGATTATCATTCGATTGTCTGTCTGATTATCAGGTCGATGCCAGTCTGACTCGTACTAGCAACTGAACTGGTATCTAGTAGGGGATCGGACTAGCACCAGGCTACTGATCGAACCGGTACCGGGTTGGCGACTAGACTGGTATCAGCCTGGTGTTTAAACTAGCAGTTGGATTAGCATCGAATTGATGGTCAGACTGGCACCGACGTGACAGGCAAATTGGTGACCGGACTGGTGACTAGACTAGCACCGACTAAATTATAAATTTTATATTATATTATAAAATATTTATTATATTTTAAATATAAGTTATAATTTATAATTTAGTATATTATAATATATTTATTATAATATTTATATTATTTTAATGTATATTATAATAAATTTTATTTTATAATATTAATATTTTATATTATTATTAAGGTAACAATTTATGACTTTACCTATATATATTTTATTTTTTTATTTTAAAAATGGAGGTGCAGGAATAAGATGAAGTTGCAAGTATGACTAGCGGCTTTACTTTACCTGCAACTTTTTTTAATTTTTTAAAATTTTTAAATTTTTAAAATTATAACATTATTTTAAATATTTTATATATTATAATTTTATTATATTATTTTAAATATTTTTAATTTTATTATATTATTTTAAATTTTATTATGTTAAAATTTAATGAAAAGGGGGTGCATTTAATGAAGGCACAGATAGAACCTGCACCTTCAAAACTTTTTTTTTGACCGGTTAGAAGATGCAAGTAGAACGTGTATCTTCAAGTAAGTTTTTTTTTCGGTTGGGTCTTCTCTAAAGATGCAAGTAGAATCTGCGTCTTTAGTTAAAAAATGTAGATGACACCTACGTTTTCTCCACGTCCCCATTCATCCCCCTGCGGTAATAAAAATTTTAAAAATGATAACAAGTGGCCAAAACCACATTAGTTTGATTAAATTATTTTTTGGTAAAAAAAAGGGGGAGGAGTTAGACCTCGAGCATGGCCACCCCCAGACGATCCCCCAACCCCAGCCAGGGAATGTTCGATACATGGCACATATTAATTTTTTCGCAGCCGTTCCCTATCCGTAGGTGAATAGGTTATCTCTAACACCAGCTAACAGGGGCAGGGTTATTTTATTATTTTTTTTTGATTTTATTCCCGGATTATTTTTCTATTTTTTATTTTATCCTTGGACTTTCCAGCCGAAATAAGTCCAAATCATTATTCCCAGACTATTTTTTTATTTTTTATTTTATCCCCGAACTTTTTAATCGAAATATGTCCAAATCAAGGCTTGAACTCCTACCAGGAGGTTGTGAGAAAAGTTTCATAACTATTTAGAGAAATCATATTTTGGTATTTTTATTTTTAAAAATATTATTTTAAAAAAATCCTATTGCATTCTCTCTCTTTCTTTTGGGGTAAAACTATTTTTCATGGATGGGAAGGTTGTGTAAATCCATCGGTCTGGGAATCTTTTGCTGGGAGAGATGACAACCAGAAATGGACGTTATTATTATTATGATTTAAGGCCCGGTGCGTGAACCAATAATTAAGGTTGTTAGGTACCCAAATATAGCTATATTAGTGCAAGCCTAGATCCACGGTGCCCATGGGTTCGAGCGCCACGGTGGGAACTACGTACCTTTTTCTTTTTTTTTTTAAATAAATGGAGAAATTGTATGTCCATCTAGGGGACTTGCATGCGTGGCTACTTTTTTTACCCAGAACAACAAACACAACACAGGCTAAGCTCGAATGTTCTCCATATTGTGAACTGGAGGTTTCCTGATTGAGATAGAAACAATGGACCAACCACTGCTGATAATGAGACATCTCTTCAAAGAGGAAGACCAAACTGCTGCTTCTCTCTTTCTCGCTTGCTCCTCCATCCCTTAGTTCATGCCAAACGGCCACTACTTTGGCAACCCAAGACTGTTTGTTTTGTGAATGAACATGGATAAAATTCACTTCTTATCTTTATCTAGGATTAACCATGCAACCTTTCTGGCTCTTGAACAAAGCTCCGATGAAGGGAGGTACTTAATTATGGGATTTCATAAAAAACTAAACGGCACATTTCTTATAGTGTTTTAGTTATCACCCAATTAAAACAATTAAGAGGGTGGGGAGGAGTCGGGGTGGTGGAGGTGTCAAATTGTTTTAACTAATGAGCAAGTATCTATTCAAATATAATTCAAATATACCAGTTAAAATTATTTGGAAGCCAAACACAACCTGAATATGTATCCTCTCTCTCTATTTAAAACATCGTCTTCACCAACCTCTTACTAGCCTCCTCGCTGCTCCTTGTCATCGAAAGAGAGAGGGGATACAAAGTTTCGTAAAGTAGAGAGTAGTAGCTTAAAGGTGCTACCTTTTTTATGTTTATAAAAATATAAAAATAGAATTTTTGTTTCTTATTTATATTTTGTAAATATAAATATGTTTGATATATTAAATTTTTATTAAAAAGAAAATATGGTAATAATTGCCCAAAATTTAAAAAATAAATATCATTATAACAAAAAAGATTATTAGTGACAAAAAAATTAACAGCAAAAAGAATTTGATCAACAAACATATAACTTTAGTGGCAAAAATTTACTTTCACCATCCGACTAGAGTTTGTGATCTCTTTCATCAACTAAATGATATGGTACCTTAGGCTAAATCCAACTTATCCATTGAGTAAATCAAATTCCAATCATATGAAGGAATTTTTTTGTGACGACCTTTACTATATTGTGACAACGTATATCATTCGTTACTAAGAGAATTCATAAATTTCTTGATGAAAGATTTTGGATTACTATACAATTTTACTGTTGGTGACTTAAATTTCTCATAACTTCTTGTTATTTTATTTACATAAGCCGAAAATTATCTTTGGCTATTTTTTTATGACAAAAATGATAGCATCATCCAAAATTTGGTGCAAATTCTCACTAGATGAAAGAACTTTTTTTGTGACAATATTTACCATATTATGACAAAGTTTATCATCACTAAAACCTAGTAAATTTCTTGATAAAATATCTTGGATCACTAAAATATTACCACAATTGGTGACTTAAATTTTAAATCACCTATTTTTATTTTATTTTGAAAAGATAGACATTAGCTATCGTTTGTGATAAAACAATAGCATCACCAGCAATTGGATTTTGGTGGTGATAATACCATTTCATTACCAAAATACTATTAGTAATTTTCAATGATGAAAGTTATTTTATAGAGAAATTTCTTTAATATATATAAGTATTGTTCCAATTTCACATAGTTTTGAGAATTTTTTGAAGAAGATTTACTATACTATGACAAAAAACTCTCGTTACTAACAACTCGTGCAATTCATGATGAAGCTACATTGTATCACTAAATATTACTATAATTATCATTTAAAATATATAGGAATAATCACCTATGAATATTGTTAGTCATAATAAAATTGCATCACCAATGATTGCAATTCTATTAACAAAAAATAAGATTTATCAACTGTTGGTGCAGAGTCCCTGTTCTGACCGAACGGAGCTACTGGATCGCAGGACCGCTCCTTGGTTCACCTGCAAAACAAATTCCTTGCCGGAGTTGCTCCGGCGGGGGACACTCCGATGCCTAAGTCAGAGGTGGGCTCCAGCCACAGAATGGGGAAGGCTCTTTAGAAGCAGAGGGAAAGGACTCTGGAATTTTTGGAAGTATACTGTGCCTTACCTTTAGCATCCCCTCTTACCATTGTTTTTATAAGGAGCCGTCCGGCCTGCGGTTTTCTTCTTCTTCCCAGCGATTACGAAGGGGAGTTAATTTCTTCTCCATGATTCACAATCATGGATTGTCGTCGAGCGGTTCCGGCTAGGTCGGAGGCGTTGCAGCTGGAGTTACGCGCTCTGATTGTGTCTCGAAGATAGTCGATGGTAACCGTTAGTTATCGTTGCTAGTCGTGCTTGTTATGGTGTGAGATAGATCATGAATCTGTCTTTAGACTTTCCTTTTAGAAAAGTTCCCGTAATCAGATTGGGAATGTCTTCGTCCTCGGATCCTCTTGAGATGGATCGGAGATTCCATCTTCGGCATAGATCAGGAACTTGACCTTTATCATAGGCCAGAGACTGTGTTCTCATATGAATCGAAGAGCATGTCTTTGGGAGTTGGATTAGGTTGGTGATTTTGTTTTCAGGAGCTAAAGGACTTGGTCTTCGGCGAGAGCTGAAGATGTGATCCGAAGGTCTTGTCTTTGGGTGCTGTAGACTTGTAAAGGGCTTCGGCTTGCCCGTAGATTGTCCAGCTCTTCCTGAATACCTGGGTCCAAAGTTTATGATTCGGAAGACAAGGCTTTGGCCAGCTGAACCGACAGTTGGACTGTACTTGGACTGAGATATTCCAATAGTTATCTCCCTACTCTTAGTTTTTGAAGCAAAGACTTGCCTCGAAGAGTGAGAGTATCAATGGTTTGTCATTTTCCTTCTGGGGGATGGTGTAGTAGATGATTGTAAAGATCTCTGATTGGACTGTCCATCATAACTGCCAGTCAATTTGGTGCAGCGATGGACAGTTATCATTTCTTGATTGAGGGAGGAGAAAGGAGTGGGCGGCTCGGGGACCGTCCTTTCTTTTTTTGCTGCGTGGCGGTCCAACCAATATTTTGGTTGGGATTTGAATGGTTGCCGTGGTTCCTTCCTGCATGTTGGATGATGAACGTGCTTCATCCTGGCCGTTGATCCAAATGGATTATACTCTTTGGATTATTTCTTGTCACATCAGTTTGGCAGAGTTTTAGAACTTTTTGTCTCTTTTTGGGAAAGAGAGAAGGTCCGACTAAGGAAGCTTCTTCAACTTCAATCTTTGCTCAGCCTTTCCTGTTCTTGGCCATCAGTTCTTTTCTACAGGTAGAACTTTCTTTCTGCTCTTTTGCTCCATTTTTTTATCATGGCTGAATCTATAAAAAGTCGAGAGGGACAGGTTGGGCCTTTGGGGACCAGTGATGTAGTGAGCCCGGAATCAGTTCCTAGCTCTGTTTCACTGGGGAAGATGAATCGTTTTCGGGAGTGCTATCGCATTCCCGAGGGATTTCCTTTCATCATTCTTGCATCTAAGGAACGAGTGAACAAACCTCCTCCCGGGTGCTTGGCCGTGTACGAAGACCACTTAAAGGCTGGGCTCCGATTTCCTTTGCATCCTTTCTTCATCAAAGTCTTTCATCTGTACCAAGTGGTGCATGCGCAGCTAACTCCAAATAGCATTCGGAACATCTGCAGATTTTTGGTTCGATGCCGCATAGCTAACATAGAACCCAGGACCAATTTGTTTACCGCCCTCTTTGTGCTCAAGAGGGATTTTCATGGCGACGGATGGTGGGTGATCAGCCCTCGGCCAGGCCGCAAGATCATCAAGGACATGCCCAGTGCTATCCATTGATGGAAACCCACCTTTGTCTTTATGTTGTCTATCGACCCATGGGGCTTTGATAGCATTTGGAAGAAACCACGCTTGACTGCCAATGATGGAAAAAAGATTTTGGTGGCCGACCAGTCTAATTATAATCTGCTGACTAACTTAGAAACTGATCCTATCCATGAGTTGTGGAGGAGAGGAACCTCCATCTGGCAGGGATTAGCAGGTTCCCTGCATTAGGTATAGATGATGGAAGTTTTTTACCTCTTTTCTCCCATTCAGGTCGTAGTTTAGTTGACTTAGAGAAGTTTTTCTATTGGCAGGCGACAGAATGAAGCCTAATCTGAGTTGGCTCTGCCAAACTTCCAAGAAGAGGGTAGCACTGGCCCCTTTTACGAGATCGGTAGTTCAAAAGAGGGCCCAAAGAGAGGGTCCTGAAGGAGACCGGGGAACTTCATCCTCCCAAGGAACCTCCGAAGAAGATGTGGCACTGATGGGGGAGGCCCCAATAGGACCTCATCCAGTCGAGACTTCATCGGCGGTTACTTCTCCGGTCCATATAAGGGAGAGTCTATCTCTGATAGCAGGTGTGCCACCGCCTTGCCCCCCTGCAGCTGATAGGGGCAAGGCGCCACAAGTCGAGGGATAGTTCACACGTGAGGCTTTTCCAGCCGGGAGCCGTCCCGCTGACTCTTCGGAGCTTTCCCCTATGGGAGGATTGTTGGTTCCTACCGTGGCCAGGCGGGCGTTGAAGAACACATTGCTGCCTCACGATCTGGCAGTTATCCGAGGCCGAAGCCTCGCCAGAGTGTCCGATTCTGCATTTTCCTCCCTGCAACAGGTAAGGTTCTTTCTGTACCTCCTTCATTCCGAGGGTTGATTGGCTCATTATCTCACATTGTCGATGTAGTTGGTCTATGGCATCACCTTCCTAGAGGAGGACCTGGAAAATATCGACAACCTCATCCACAGCCTCAAGGAGGAGCTTCATACGGCCAAAGCTGAAAAAGAGGTGGCCGAGGAGCTGAGGAAGTCTATGGAGAACCATCTCGCTCACGTGGATGCTGAAGTTCGTGGATTGAGGAGCGAGTTGAAAAGTGCCCAGTTGACAATTACGGAGCAAGGGGCAGGGTTGAGGAAAAGCAGGAAACGGGTCGAGTCCTTAGAACAATCTACCAAGGAGAATCAAGAGAGATTGGAGAGTCTGACCAAGGCGGCTGAGGAGGCTACTAGGAGAGCCAAAGAGGCAATCTTGGAGTCCAAGGTGGCTAGGAGGGAATCTGCGGTCCTAAAAAAGCTGGCAAGTGATGCTTTAGTAAGCTTTAGGAAGTCCTCACAATCCAGGAAGAGATGAATAAGGTAACCTTATATGGCTATCAGCATTGCTTCAATGATGGACTTGCCAAGGTCAGGGGGGCTTTTCCACATCTTGATCTTTTTGGTGTCCCCCCTTTCAACATAGTTAAAGAAGAAGAAGAAGAAGCCGTGGGAGAAATTGGGGAGATGTCGAACCCAAGGGAGGGGATCCCGGCCGTGGTCAGGGATACCGGCATGGTTTCAGCACAGGCCAAAGAAGTCGAGAGAGCCAAAGAGGTGCTATGCCTAGGAGAAGAGGCTCCTGCTTTAGTCAAGGGTCTGGATGCGGTTCCGACTCCGATCCCGACCCAGGAGGGGTCTCAGGCTAAAGAGGAGGTCCAAGTTGAAGGTTCTCCGGTCCCAGCCCAAGTCGATGAAACCCTTACTACACAGATTGACAAGCTGCTTCAATCCTATGGCGTTGGGCCTCCTCCACCTGATGTCTAGCGATCTATATAGCTTTAGGCATTGTCTTCTCTCTCTCTTTTTTATTTTTTTAATATTCCTTTGATATGTAATTAATAATCTTTTGAATCACAAAATAGCTTTCTCTTTTCTTGCATGTGCCATGTCGTATCTTCGAATATAGCTCGGATAAGGTCATTGGTCTGATCAGCAATTTGGGCTTCACTACTCTCTCTTTTGTTTAGTCGAAAAGTCGAGGTCGAAGACCATTTTGTTGGCGATCGGTACTGAAGATGAATTCTAAAGTAACTTGGGATGCCATTTCCGGAGACCGTTTATGGTCAACCAGGCTGACATCACTTTTGTTTCATACTTAAATCGCCCATCAAGAGATAGACATGACAGACAGGTGTCACTTTCCCGTTGATGGATGATTAAGAAACCTCGATCGTGGTTCTCGTTGCTTGCACTGGGTGCGTCGACATTCGAACGGTCGCATTCTCTTGTGCCATTGGTGCTGCCAAATCTTTCTTTTCCGAAAAGGAGCCATTAATGCAATTTCCGCACGATAGAGATTCTTCCAGATCTACGGCATCGGCAGTTGCTTTCCCAAGAGTAGCTCTCAAGCGGTCACCTGGGGTCTTGAGGCGATACCTCGACACGTGGTGCCTTTTGATGTGCCTGAGAAAGGGTGTGGGGCACGTCTTTTGGTGGCCAGTTGTGGGTATAAGGCCCTTATAAATGGGGCCCTGTCCTCCCCTGTCGAAGGCCATCACAAGTTCAGACTCTCGCTTTGGGAATTCTTCTTCTTTCTCTATTGTTACGAAAAAAAATGAAGTTCAACATCTCTGAGCTCCGTAGGGCTGTGAAGAGAAGGGCTATTGGTACTGGAGCCAGGAGGAGTCCCACATTCCCCGAATTGAGTGACGATGATGAGCCGTTCATCGATCGCTTGGGGTGAAAGGTCCGCGTCCTGGAGGCTCAACTAGAGGAGGCCCAGACCCAAGTTGAGGCGACCGTTGCGGAGGCGAAGGAGGCCAAGAAGAAGATGGCATATGCCATTTCAGACTTCAAGGCATCTTCTGCTTTCAAAGAGGAGGTCGTCGAGGCGGCTCTGGACTTTTATCATCAGGGGTTCGGGAATGTAGGGGTAAGGCCTTCAAGTTGGCGACGGAGAGAAGGGCTATTGGTACTGGAGCCAAGAGGAGTCCCACATTCCCCGAATTGAGTGACGATGATGAGCCGGTCGTTGATCGCTTGGGGAGAAAGGTTCGCGTCCTGAAGGCTCAACTAGAGGAGGCCCAAACCCAAGTTGACGCGACCGTTACGGAGGCGGAGGAGGCCAAGAAGAAGATGGCATATGCCATTTCAAACTTCAAGGCATCTTCTGCTTTTAAAGAGGAGGTCGTCGAGGTGGCTCTGGACTTTTATCATCAGGGGTTTTGGGAATGTAGGGGTAAGGCCTTTAAGTTTTATAACTTGAAGGGCCTTGACAACATCAAGCCCTTAGTTCCCTTCCCTGGACACGAATTCGACTCTGATTTGAGGAGTCAGATTCTGATATGGAGAGGAACCCTGGGGCCCCTTCATCCTCTTTTCAGGACTCCCCCCGCCGGCATAGGAAAGGGCCGGTGGGCGGTTATTGAATGTGCTTTCCAAACTCCTGCAATCCTTTTTCTTTTATCTCTTTACGAGAGTTTCTTCTTTTTCTTTTTTTTTCTTTTTTTTTTTGTAAAAAAAAAATTGAAAAAGAAATGAAATATCTTTTCTTACCTTTTCCCATGTCTCCACTATGATTTGTTGAATTATGGTATGCCAAGAGTGTAGACTTCTCAAACCACTTGTGATCTGTGACATAGGTCCCGAAGAGATGAGATCGGCTAGGCCATCTCATGAGTGTTTGTTGCTGACAGGAAGAATGATATAGGTCTGTTCAAGCATGTTTTCAGATTTACTGTTGGGTATGGCGTCTACACCATCCTTGTGCATTTCTGTCATGATCAAGGTAGGCTGTTCAGGCCCGTCCTGGCGCATCTTCGAATTTTTCGTAGGGTAGGCTATAAAAACCATCCCTGCGCCTTCTTTAGTATAAGGTAGGCTATTCAGGCCCGTCCCAGCACGTCTTTGGGTTTTCATAGGGTAGGTCACTTGAACCATCCCTGTGCTTTGATCTTCTTGGTGGTCCGATGGGGCCATCCGTTGCGCTCATCGGTCATGCCAATAAGGTGAGTGGATCAGTTTCTCTTTTGCACCGTTGACAGATTCCTTAGATCGTGCCATTCAAGCCGTTGTTGTTTTGTTGATGTACTAGGCCGTTCAGAGTTGGGCAAGTTTGCACAAGAAATTTGGGGGTTAGTTTATTGATAGTACTTGCGAAGGTTTTGTACATTCCATGACCGTGACAGAATTTTTCCCTCTAGGGTCTTGAGTCGATACATTCTTGGATGTACGACTTCTTCGATCTGGTATGGACCTTTTCAATTGGGAGAATGTTTTCCCTGTTTCATCGGCTTGGATACTTCTGCCTTTCGCAACACTATGTCCCCCGTGCGGAAGGCTTGCTCCTTTACTTTGGAATTATAAAATTTGGCGACCTTCTGCTGGTACATCGCCATTCTTATCTGGGCCTGAAACCTGGTGCTTGGTAGCAAATCCAGGTCGATCCTTCTGCGATCGGAATTTTCAGGTTCTTCATAGTTGTCGATTCTTAGGGACTGAAGGGAGACTTCGATAGGAAGATCGGCTTCGGTACCATATGCCAAGTTGAACGGAGATTCGCAAGTGGCCGTCCTTGGAATAGTTCGGTATGCCCAGAGGACGAAGGTCATCTCTTCAGCCCAAAGTCCTTTGGCGACGTTCAACCTTGTCTTTAGGCCATGGAGAATGGTCCGATTAGTTACTTTGGCCTCTCCGTTGGACTGTGGGTGAGCAACGGAAGTCAGTCGATGTTGAACATGGTACTGAGCACAAAAGTCCTTAAACTTTGGATTATCGAATTGTCTCCCATTGTCCGTGATTATTGCATATGGAATCTCGAATCGAATGATGATGGAATTTTTAACAAAATTCTCAACTTTGCCCTCCGTGATTTGGGCCAATGGTTCGGCTTCGACCCATTTCGTGAAGTAGTTGATGGCCACAAGTAGGAACTTCCTCTGTCCAGAGGCAGGTGGGAATGGGCCGAGAATATCCATCCCCCATTGGACAAAAGGCCAAGGGGCTGTCAGCTGAGTCAAATGACTTGTAGGCTGCCTCTGAATGTTGGCATACCTTTGGCTCTGATTACATCTCCGTACAAAGTCAGCCAAGTCTTTCTGGATGGAGGGCCAATAGTATCCTTGTCGAATGATCTTGTATGCTAAAGATCTGCCCCCCAAGTGATCATCGCATGTGCCCTCGTGGACCTCTCTCAGGGCATAGTCCGCATCTGTCGGTCATAAGCATTTCAGCAGAGGTTGAGAGAATGACCTTTTGTAGAGGGTTCCGTCTAAGATGACATATTGGGATACCATCCAATGGACCTTTTTGGCTTCCACCTTGTCTTCTGGTAGTGCACCCTCATTCAAGTATTTGAGGATGGGGTCCATCCAGCTTGGTTCAGTGTCGATCTGGTGCACCTCCATAACCTCCTCAGCTATACTGGGAGTTTCAAGATGTTCAACGTAGGTGCGACCGAGAGATTCTGGGGTTGTAGTAGCAAGTCGAGACAATAAATCCACCAGAGAGTTCTCAGATCAAGGGACATGAATAATCTTGAAATGCTCTAGTGGAGAGGATAAGATTTGTACCTTCTCTAGGTATTGCACAATGGTAGGATCCCTGGCTTCATATTCTTCTTTAACTTGATTCACAACCAATTGGGAGTCCAAAAAAGCCCGGAGCTGCTGAACTCCCAAACTCTTGGCGATCCGGAGTCTAGCAAGCAGAGCTTCGTATTCGGCTTGGTTGCTTAAAGCATAGAAGGAGAACCGAAGTGCATACTCTACGGTGTGGCCGTCGGGTTCAGCCAGTATAAGACCGGCTCCACAAGTGGCATTGGAAGCTCCATCTACATGGGCAGCCAAATGGACTCCGTATCCTTTGGAATTCCCTCTTCTGCTGAAAGTACTTCGTCTTCGAACCTCCAGGTGCACTCAGCTAGAAAATCTGAAAGCACCTAGGCCTTCATAGCCGTTTAGGGCTGAAAGCTGATATCGAATTCACTCAGCTTTACAGCCCACTTGGCTATCCTCCCTGAGATATCAGGGGGTCAGAGAATGGCCTTCAGGGGTCGATCTGTCAAAACCACGATGGCATGGGCATGAAAATATGATCGTAGTCGCTTTGCCGCAATCACCAGGGAGTAGATCAGCTTTTGCATCTTCGTATACCTTGTCTCAGCATCATGTAGAACTTTGCTGATGTAGTAGATCGGCTTGTGAGAGCCATCTTTGTCTCTTCGGACAAGGACCAAGCTGATCGCTTCGTTTGAAGTGAAAAGGTATAAGTAAAGCACCTCACCCTCTTGAGGTTTGGAGAGCAGAGGCGGAGTTTCTAAATACTTCTTCAGCTTTTCAAAGGCAGTATGACAGTCTTCAGACAATTCGAAGCTCTTTGACTATTGAAGCACCTTGAAGAATGGAAGACACTTCTTGGCTAAACAAGAAATGAACCTGCTCAAGGAGGCAATTCTTCCGGTTAACTGTTGGACTTCTTTCTTGTAGGAGGGGTGCCTCATATCCTTTAAGGCCTGGATCTTCTTAGGATTTGCTTCGATCCCTCGTTGGGTAACGAGGAAACCCAGAAACTTGCCCGAAGTGACTCCAAAGGTGCACTTCGTCGGATTCAGCTTCATGCGATAGTGTCGCAGAGTGCTGAATGTTTCCTCCAGGTCCTAGATGTGATTTTTTTTGAAGAGGCTTTTGACAATCATGTCATCGACATAGGCATCCATGTTCCTCCCTAGTTGCTCCTCGAACATTTTGTTGATTAACCTTTGAAATGTCGCTCCAACATTTTTGAGCCCAAATGGCATCATCTTGTAGCAGTACATGCCTTTGTCAGTGACAAAGGTCGTCTTCTCCTCATCTCGAGGGTCCATTTGAATCTGATTATAGCCAGAGAAAGCATCCATGAAGCTTAATAATTGATGGCCGACGGTAGCGTTGACCAGCTGATCAATCTTTGGAAGAGGGAAGCTATTCTTTGGGCAAGTCTTGTTGAGGTCTATGTAATCGATGCAGATCCTCCATTTGCCATTAGCTTTTTTCACCATCACTACATTAGCCCACCACTCGGGGTAGTGGGCCTCTCAGATGAATCCTATCTTGAGGAGCTTGCTTACCTCCTCGTCTATTGCCTTCTATCTTTCATGGATGAAGCTTCTCTTCTTTTGTCAGACTGGTTTATACCCGGGGGTAACTTCCAATCGATGAGTGATTACCTCAGTGGGAATTCATGGCATGTCTGAGGCTAACCAGGCAAAGATATTGGCATTATCCCTAAGGAAGTGGATCAACTCTGTTTTAGTTTTTTCATCAAGCATACTTCCGATCTGTACGACTTTGGTGGGGTCCTCTTTCATCAAGGGTACCAGGATAGTTCTTTCCATGGATTCACCAGAGTCTGCGGTGGGATCCCTTGGATCTAGCTGATTTAGGGTTGCAGAATCATTGGAATGCTTATATTAAATCATCAGGCATTGTCGTGCCGCTCTCTGGTCTCCTCTAACTTCTCCAACACCATTCCTGGTGGGGAAGTGCACTAGGAGATAATAAGAAAACACCACGGTCCGAAACTTGTTCAAGGCAGGCCGCCCCAAAATAATGTTGTAGGCCGAGGGGGTTCGGACTATCGTGAAGTTGATCGGTAGTGTCTTTTGTCGAGGTTCAGTGCCAAGAGTTACAGGTAATACTATCTTCCCCTCGGCATCAACCTGATTACCCTCGAAGCCAGTAAGTGGAATGGGGGATCTTCGCAGTTGATGTCTAGGCAAACACATCTTAGAGAATGCATCGTAGATCAAGATATCAGTCGAACTTTCATTATCAACTAGAATCCGTTGTACATCATAGTTGGCCACAACGGTCGAGATTACAATAAGGTCATCGTGTGGGAGCCGAACTCTCGCAAGGTCATCATCGGAGAAAAGAATGGCGTTGTTGTCCTTGAGTCGCTTCGGGACGTCATCTTCGTCCCTTCTCCAGTTGGTAGGTCGATGTATCACCCAACACCTCTGTTGGTAGGCCTTTGATTCGGCAGTTCGACCTCTTCAGGAGTTGGTTGGGGAACAATAGCTTTTGTCCGAGGTCCTTGGCGACCAATGTACCGCCCCAGATATCCTTTCTTGATAAGATCTTCAATTGCATCTCTCAATTGGATGCATTCTTCAGTATTGTAGCCATGGTCTTGATGGAATCGGCAGTATTTGTTCCTATTCCTTACGGAAAAGGAGGCCTTCATGAGACGGGGCCGTTGAAGATAGCTTTCTTTTTTAATCTCCATGAGGATCTTTTCCTGAGGGAGGTTGAGGGGGGTGTAGGAGTCTAATCTTCTGCCAGATGCTCTGGGTCAGGGAGGACTCCTTCGATGGTCGGTATATTTGTTGTTGTTGGAAGTTTGGGGACTTTGTCCCCTATTGCTTTTCTTTTTTGAAGGGGGCTTCCCTTCGATCAGTCATTGGTTTGTCGCTTGCTCTTCAGCATCGACGTATTTCTGAGCCCTTGCGAGCAGCTCAGCGTAGCTTTTGGTAAACTTCTTATCCAGGAAAAAGGTGAGCCTGGATGTGCGAAGCCCCTTCTTCAACGCAGACATGGCCACGTGCTCATTGAAATCAGGGATCTCGAGTGTGGCCGCATTAAACCTAGAAATGTAATCTTGCAGGCTTTCTGCTTCATTCTGATGAAGGAGGAACAACGTGTCCATATTTCGGAGGGTCTCGCAGCAAGTCCTAAAATGCAAGAAAAATAATTTTTCTAACTCGGAAAAAGAATCGATGGTACCTGGGCATATGCTTAAGTACCACATCCGAGCAGCTTTCTTTAGAGTGGATGGGAACACGAGGCAGTACATTATGTCAGAGGCTCATTGAATCATCATATGGGCCTTAAAACTGTCCAAATGATCGTAAGGATCAGAGATGCCGTCATAGGATTCCATCTGGGGAACCTTGAAGTGTCGAGGAATAACTTCGGCCATGATATGGTCGGTGTAGGGAGAGCGCAGATCACATACTACTGCATCGTTGTGACCTTGTTGCTCTCGGATCCTTGCCATCTCCGATTCGATGGCCTTGAACTTTCCATCGGAATCAGGGATGGTCTGCTTGGGTACTTCCGCTACAGGAGTAGAATCTTCGGAAGAGGGTGAAGAAGTTTTCCTAGGCCTTTTTCCTTTCTGTAGAGGATCAGCAGGGCTAGGTATTTCTGAACTTCGGCCTTCAAAAGAGGGCTGAGAACGATGAGAAAGGTGTGCGGACCCCTCTTGAGGGGCCCTTCTCCTCCGGGACCGTGAGCTGTGTCCGGAGGTTGCCGGTGGATTTCCCATCGGAAAAGCTCTGTGTTGAAAATCTTGAACTATCGCCGTGAGATTGGTGACTTGGTTCAGGAGGGCTTCGAACTGTTATCGTTCCACGACCATGGTGGGAGGTGGAACTTCGTTCTCTACTGGGGGTGCTCCTCCTTGGGATGGAGCACGACTTCGACTCGTAGAGGCAATCTGAGTCTTCCCTCTTGCCATTAGAAAACTTTTATTTTTCCTTTATCAGGGAGGGGAGCTTAACAAGTTTGTCGATGTCCCCCCTACCTGGCATGCCAATCTGTTGGCATAAAGTCCCTGTTCCGACCGGGCGGAGCTACTGGATCGCAGGATTGCTTCCTGGTTCACCTGCAAAACAAATCCCTTACCGGATTGCTCCGGCGGGGAACACTCCGATGCCTAAGTCAAAGGCGGGCTCCAGCCACAGAATGGGGAAGGCTCTTTAGAAGCAGAGGGAAAGGACTCTGGAATTTTTGGGAGTATACTGTGCCTTACCTTTAGCATCCCCTCTTACCGTTGTTTTTATAAGGATCCGTCCGTCCTGCGGTTTCCTTCTTCTCCCCAGCGGTTTCGAAGGGGAGTTAATTTCTCCCCCATGATTCGCAATCGTGGGTTGTCATCGAGCGATTCCGGCCAGGCTGGAGGCATTGCAGCTGGAGTTACATGCTCTTATTATTTCTCGGAGATAGTCGATGGTAACCGTTGGTTACCGTTGCTAGTCGTGCTTGTTGTGGTGTGAGATAGATCATGAATTCGTCTTCAGACTTCCCTTTTAGGAAAGTTTCCATAATCATATTGGGAATGTTTTCATCCTCGGATCCTCTCGAGATGGATCGGAGATCCTATCTTCGGCATAGATTAGGAACTTGACCTTTATCATAGGCCGGAGACTGTGTTCTCATATGAACCGAATAGCATGTCTTCGGAGTTGGATTGGGCTGGTGATTTTGTTTTCAGGAGTCGAAGGATTTGGTCTTCAGCGAGAGCTGAAGATGTGATCCGAAGGTCTTGTCTTCGGGTACTGTAGACTCGTAAAGGGCTTCGGCTTGCCCGTAGATTGTCCAGCTCTTCCTGAATACCTGGGTCCGAAGTTTGTGGTTCGGAAGACAAGGCTTCGACCGGCTGAACCAGCAGTTGGACCATACTTGGACTAAGATATCCCAACATCAACAAATTATTATTGTTAGTAATTTTTTAGTAACTAAAATTATATTCATGAAAAAATTTTGCCATCATAAGTATGCTACCAAAATTTATAATAACTAGGTAATAGTGTAAGATATAATTATTAAACTTACATAGGATCATATTAAACTAATTAAGGTTTTGATCATTGATCCAACCTAATTGAATTAAAAACATATTAAAAATTAAAACTATTTAAAATATTAAAAGTTTTCTATATTAAATTTCATTAATACTTTTTCATCATAGTGTGACAAAAGAATCCAAAATTATTTATTTTTAAATAACTTTTAATAAATATTTATGAATATTGGAATATATGAATTTGTTGATATTTTTAAATATTTTAAACAAAACAATTTGTAAAATATTATAAAAAATAAAATGAGGTTAATCATTTTTTATTTTTATCAAAAGGAAGAGGATTAAATATTTTATAAAACTAATTAATTAGTAAAATATAAATATCATAATATATTTGAAATGACCATACTTTATAATGTGAACCAGTTTGGAAAAGTATAACAAACCATAATTATATAATAGAAGTCAATGCTATTATAGTGGTTAAGTATCATACAACAATTTAATAGGTTTTGATCCTTTATAAATGTGTATATAAAAGAAATTTCCTTTGTGTTATAGGGTGCTTGTGGGGTTTTCCAAGTGCATCTAGATCAATATCCAAATCTAATTGGATTCAGGATTCCTATCCAAAATTGATTCAAACTAAATATTAAAATGGACTTGGTATTTGGCTTACATTTTTAACTCTAAAAACTATTATTGAATCTTTCAGTGACAAAGAGTACTCTCAATTAATGAAATTCTTTTATCTTTATGATGAATAATATTCTAACAAAAATATAACCTCTGATGGATTTGTTTATGTCACCACAAATTAATCTCTGGTGATGAAAATATTTTATATCATGATGAAATTTTGGATTTTCCTAAGATGGAAACTACGATTACCAAACATTTTATTACTGAAAGATAAATATATTTTTACCATAATTAACATATATTAGATGATGAAACATTTCTTTCATCACCGTACACCTTAAGCGATGCACATTTCCAAAGAGTGTCATGACAACTTTTCTTTCGTAGCTGTTTACATCCCATCTTAATAATTAAGATAGCGTTGATAGCAAGCACTATGTGGATCTGATTTAAAAGAATTAGATAAATGAAAGTCACATGATCCTTACCAAACAGTGTAGAGTTCGGTTGTAGCAAATTACACCAAGTCTGGAAATGACCAAACAGGTAAAATTCGCCCAGAATTATATATCGGTACAGGTAAAATTTGGACCAGCAGGTTGAAGGCTTAGAATTATATATTGGTACATAAAACAATCCAAAAGATATGAAATGATCTTGTTTGCAGCGCAGTTATATCATATTGAAAATCATAGAAATTAAAAGATCTCGAAACTGCTGATTTTTGCAACCATCTCTATCTCCATGATCTCTATTTTTAAAAAAATTAGAAAAATGAGAAGCAGAAAATTTGTACCATGAATGGGGCTAGCAGAAAATAAATATGCTATACTCCTTGAGAGGTCAATATTATCGATAGTCACAAAAAAAGTACCAATATGTCACTTTATTTGCCCTTGTAAAGTTGAAAAAGGAAGGAGGTAATGATGTCATTTTAAAACTGGAACTTATTTTAATCAAATCTTGTGAAAAATAGTTAACTAATTAATTAATGTGGTGAAGTAAAACCATGTTAACACTAGGCAATTAATGTACAGCTTGCCTCAAGCATAGATGATTAAAGTCGTGCACTAACCAGGAATAATGTAGTGCACTTGTTTTGCATGACGAGATCCATGGAGTTATGGTACAATATACCAAATCAAATTGACAGAACGTACAACAAGAGGAAATAACTAGAAATATGACATACAAAATTAATCAGTATAGCACCAAATGTACACTGTTGATGTGAACATATGATATCAAAAGTAGATCTTGCAAGCCAAAATAAGGTCTAGGATCATGGCTTCGTCTCTCTTACAGTTAACTCTTCCTTTCTTTCCCAATCAGCAATTATCGCTCCTATCCAGCTACCTGTTGCCGGCCGTCGGCTCCTTCTCTATCCAGAATTCCTGCTCACAGCCCGATGCTGGAGCTCCATGCCTTCACTTGTTTCATCTATATTTGGCTTGGTAGGTATCATGGTATGTTTTCTAACTTCCTATAATATGGTATTTGTTGGGATACGATAAGTTTGGTCTGTTTATATTGATTTGGTGAAGATTTGAATCTGGTTGATCGATATCCAAGAAGTACAAAGCCGATCAATATCCAAGAGGCATAAGGCTGAACAATGCCCAAGAGGAGTAAAGCCAAACAACGCCCAAGAGGCGTAAAGCCGAACAACGTCCAATAGGCACAAGTTCGATCAATACCCAAGAGGCATAAGGCTGAACAACGTCCAAGAGGCGTAAAGCCAATCAATGCCCTATAGGCACAAGTACGATCAATGCCCAAGAGGCATAAGGCTGAACAACGTCCAATAGGCGTAAAGCCGATCAATTCTCGACGGGTATAAGATGGATTAACTTTCAGGAGAGGTAAAGTTGATCAATGTTCAAACAATGCAAGGATCATTCGACATCTGGGAAAGGGCTGATCAACTATGAATAGCCTTTTATTGCACGTGCCTGTGTCCTAAATTAACTGTTTAACAGTTGGATGCCAGCTGTAAGCGGTTAGGTTTGTGGCCTATAAATACCACCGAGTGCGATGGAGATGGGATTCTTTTTTTGGAACCTCTTTTATATAGCCTTTCTTCAGATCTCATCTGTTCACTTCAAATGCCATTGGCGAAGCTTGAGAGCAGCCCTAGCACACCAATCCTTCAAGAAGATGTTGAAGAGCTAGATCCATTAGTTCAACTCGATTATCTTTAACTTGATTCAAGCTTAAGCTTCTTCAAAGTTTTTCTAGATGCAATAGATTGGCACACCAAGAAGGGGAACTCAGGGAAAGAGTTTCAAGAATCTGGAAGGAAACATGGTGAAAGGTAGGAAAAGGAATCTATCCATGGAAGATGTTCCTCATTCTGAAAGAGAACGGTACAGGTGGTTTGACATGATCCTACACTAGGCATGCAAATAACTGCGGGAGCAGATTGGATTTAAAAATATTTTTAAAAATCCGCGTAGTGGAAATCTGCTCCGCCCAGAAACTAATCTAATTCTAGTTGCAAATAGGCATGTAGGATAATATAAAATATTTGTAAAATATTTGAATTAAAAATTCTATTCATGCATGATTAAAAAATAATTTTTTTCATACCTTATTCTGGCTGGAATAACTCTGGGATAAACCTGGAATAGGCTGGAATAGCTGGAATAAATCTATTCCAGCCTTCTTCCTCCTTGGACCGTGGGATACTCTATTTTGAGCCTGAAAAAGAGCATCCAAAAGTAGGTTTCCGGACCTCCGTTTGCTCCCAAATTTCAGTAGCGATAAGGTGGAGAAGTCTTCTTCGATTTGCCACCAAAATCTGCAACCAAAACACAGTGTACACAATGTACAAAATGCCCAAAAACCTGCTGCCAGAAATTCTGGTTGCAGAAAACCAGCAGCGATCTTCTTGGCGTTTGGAGCTGCAGCGGCGATCCCGGCTCGCGAGGCTTGCTCCCAGGAGTGGAAGAGTACTCCCTCTAGAGGGGAGACACGCCGGGGGCCCTCCGATCCACCTTCACGCACGTGCTAGCTGCTGGAAGGAGACACAGTCACAGTGGATGGCACCAACCAGGCTTTGCTGCAATCCTGGGTTTGAGCACTCTAATGGACAAGGAAAAGGGCCTTGAAAACCTTCCTCACACTCTCCAAATCCCAACCTATAAGAGCATAGACTAAGCTCTCAATCTGGGGATCTCACAACCTCTCAAAGAAGAACGCCAGGTGCAGAAGTCACAGTGTTTTCACGGCTGAAACACATGCATTGAAACAGGGGACTTGCAATGGTTTATATAGGACAGCAGGGAGAGAGGGAGGTGGAGAGACGGGGAGGCCAAGAGGTAGCAGTTGCCAACTCCACATAACCAGCAATAAACAAGGGATAAGGATCACGGGTGAAGGAGAGGAAGAGGCGCCCACAGCTAGCGTCGTTCGTTTGGGATGTTAAGGCTTCTTCGGACGCTTGGAATTCCAACCAGTGCTTGGAAAAATTCCAACATCAAAACCGTGTTAAACGGTCCAAGTGAGAGGAACACCGGTTCAATTAACCGATCCAAGCCAATTTTTGGTTCAAACCCATTTAAAACTCTTGGTTCAATCCAATTGAACCGGTTTAAGCCCAATTAAATTGGGTTCAATTGGTTCACAATCAATTGGAGGTCGAAACGAACTCCGAATCATTTCAAAACTGATTTAGAAAAATCCTGGCACAGTCCTGGTCAGCCCGGAACAATTTTGGGTTGACATAGACAAGGGCAAGAGGGGAAAAGAGTGCTCAAAAATACTGTGACCATAAAATCGAGACGATTCCCAATCGTAATCGATATCCGGATCAGAGAGTTATCCTCTGTGGCGTGTGACCTCATAGGTTCGAACCTAAACGGTAGTACTAGAACAATTCTAGTACCAGTACAGGAAACCATCTAGCAATGGGTCCCGGCATCCGGATAGGTCGAAAATGCGGGAGCAAACTATCGAACCTCTGGCATATGGTTACCGTATAATTCATCCCTTTGACCTCTAATGCTCAGGATGATTGAGATTGGGCTGCCAACCCAGACAGAGTCAGTTCACTACGTGTCTCAACCTCGCAAGCCCAGTGACTCTTCACTAAGGCTACCCCGGCTGAGGATTTGCTAAATTGAGATACTGCGAGATATTCAATCCAAACTATTTGGACAGGTCAATTCCATCTTGGTCCATCACTGCTCCATAAGTACTTGCCTGTACCCAGAAACCTTCCGTCACCGGATTAAAAATCCGGGTAGTCCGGCACCAAAGCATAGGGAGTTGCTTGCAAGCTACCGTGATGACCTCAGGTCGAAGGGACACATATACCCATATCCAATCGTGAGTATCCCTTTGGCAGAAAGGGGCTGCACAGAGTCACGTTCAATGAGATATCACATATCCCACTTATAGATCACATCAGTGTCACCACACTCATTTGGTCAAGAGGACAACCAAACGATGTGAACTACAACAACCTATACTTGATATATTGCCGTCCAGTACAATATATCCTTTGGTTGTGAACAAGGTTTAAGGACCACTCGATACATCCTCTCTATATCGAAGTCAGTGTAGTCCTAAGGACTTCATCATATGGAAAGAGTTCATTTCAGGAAAATACAATATGTGATGAGCTGCCAATAATATTTTATTAATTCATAAAAAAGAATACAATACTCAGCACAACCGTCTACAACCCAGGCGATTGGCTTTGGGACACAATTCCCAACACATTCTTCCAAGGGGAACGTTCCCATTCTCGATGAAAAGATGGAAGTTCTTCCCACCGGAAACACGGATCAAGAAAGGTTAAACACTCTGTTTGACAAGGTAGAAGTACTTACTGCAGCTGTACAAAATTTCAAGAGATTGCCACAAAGGAGCCATCACAACCTGCTACATCAAGAAGTAGCCGGCAACCTTTTCTTCAGGTAAGTAAACATCCCAGTTCACGAAGACATTCATCTTATCAATGTTCTTCAAGTCAGCAATCCCCTTAAAACATCATCACTGATCTCATCATCACACCAAGAAACGGAACAAGGAGAAACGTTTGTGATCTTGTTCGATGTCATCTGAAGAATCAACTCTTGACAGTATCCAAGTTCAACATCTTGCAAGAGCAAATGATTTTGATAGGAAGTTCAAGAAGCTGGAGTTGCAGATTGCCAGAGTTATGGAGCAGAGGAAAGCAGAGGATGCTGCACCAAACTGTAATATCTTGCCTCCTTTTTCCAAGAAGGTTATGGAGGAAAGAATTCCACATCATTTCAAAGTTCCACAAATTGAGCTGTATGATGGGTCATCTGACCCCTTGGATCATTTGGGTAGCTTTAAAGCCTATATGTTGTCCAGGGGGCATTAGACTCACTCCATTGTCTTGCCTTCCCTGCGATCTTAAAAAAATTAGCGAGAATGTGGTATTCAAGTCTACAGCCGGACACCATCCATTCTTTCAGTCAATTAGAGAAGTTGTTCATCTCTCACTTCCGAACAAGCAGGAGAATGTCCAGAAATTCTGATAGCTTATTCTTTATCCAACAGTTAGAAGGGGAGTCTTTGAGAGTCTATATCAAAAGGTTCAATTCTGCCATGTTAGAGATTTCGGATCTCAATGAATACGTGGCGATGTCTGCTTTGAAAAAGGGGTTGCGAGCCTCTAGGTTTACATTTTTCTTGGATAAAAAATTTTCGACCAATTATTCTGAGTTACTGGCCCACACTCAAAAGTACGCCCAGGCCGAAGAACAGGCTTTGAGCCGGCGACAACTAGAGATAAAATCGATGCCAAGTAAGAAGAATTCCAAGGAAGATGAATTCCGACCTCCTAGAGTCCGATCAATTCAATGGCAAGGTCAAAGGTCGAGGAATTTGGTCGGTAGGAACTACGTCAATCGATTTGATGCTTATACCCCTCTGACTCTCCTGAGAGAAGATTTCGATGGAAATTGAGAAAGAAAATTTCCTTCAAAAGCCAAGGCCAATGAGAGCCCCGCTAGCTGTGCGAAATAAGGCTAAATACTATCGGTATCATCGTGATCATGGGCATACAATGAAAGAATGTATCCAACTGCGAGATGAGATTGAAGATTTGATCAAGCGAGGTTATCTGGGCAGATATGTCCAAAATCAAAATCAAAATTGACCAATTGAGGTGGTAGTCCAAAGGCCAGCAATTCCAAGAATGATCACTGATGGGACGGAGCTTCCAAATCAACAACCGACTGATGGATCAGTTGGAATGATTTGTCATGCTTGTTATGAAGATGATCAGAGCCCCAAAGGCTTCGAGGAAGTGTTATCTTTTCTGATGATGACTTACAAGACGTTCAGATGCCTTATAATGATCCTGTAATGATTTCTACAATTATTGTGAACTATGATGTACATAGAATTTTGGTTGATAATGGAAGTTCCACCGAGGTCTTGCTTTATGATGCATTTGTCAAGATGAATTTACTAACTAATAAGTTACGAAGAATTCATGTGCCACTGATTGGGTTTGGGAGAAATTCTGTAGGAGTAAAGGGAGAAATCACACTCCATGTGACTTTTAGGATAGTACCGAAGCAAAGAACTTCCCCTCTTACCTTTATGGTTGTTCGGATCCCTTCTGCTTATAATGCCATTTTGGGAAGGCCTGCCCTGAATAAGTTCCAAGCCATCATATCAACATATCATTTTTGATGAAGTTTCCGACCCAAAATGGGATTGGAGAAGTAAGAGGAAACCAACAGATGGCTCATCAATGTTTGACAATTTAGAATCAACAATCAATCAACAAATCCACCTCCGAACAAATGGATCCACGTGATCCGATTGAAGGAGTCAGCATATCTGTAGAAAGGACTATTCATGTTTCTTTGATAAAAGATGATCCTACTAAAACTATTCAGATTGGAATTTTACTTACTGAAGACCAAAAGAAGAAGTTGATTGATTTTCTACAAAAAAATGCTGATATATTTGCGTAGATGGCTGCCGATATGTTGGGGATTCCTACTGAAATGATTATGCATGAGCTCAAGGTTGATCCGCTTAGTCGGCATGTTCGACAAAAGAAGCAAAATTTTGCCCTATAAAGATAAAAAGTTATTAATGAAGAAGTGACCAATTTGCTTGATGCTGGATTTATCAGAGAAGTTCACTATCCTGATTGGCTTGCCAATGTAGTAATGGTAAGGAAAGCAAATAGAAAATGGAGGATATGCACAGATTATACTGATCTTAACAAGACGTGTCCTAAAGATAGTTTTCCTTTGCCTAAAATTGATCAACTGGTTGATGCAATAGCTAGACATAATTTTTAAGTTTTATAGATGCTTTCTCTGGATATAATCAGATACGAATGAGTCTAGAAGATAAAGAAAAGACATCTTTCGTCACAGATCGAGGGATATATTGTTACAAAGTGATGCCATTTGGTCTTAAAAATGCCGGAGCTACTTATCAGAGGTTAGTAAACAAGATCTTTGAAGATCAAATTGGAAAGACTATGGAGGTATATGTAGATGATATGATCGTTAAGAGTAATTAGTCCGATGATCATATTAAAGATTTGCAGAGAGCCTTTTATATTCTACGGCAAAATCATATGAAGTTAAATCTGACCAAATATATTTTTGGTGTAACTTCTGGAAAATTTATAGGCTTTATGGTTACGAAGCAGGGGATTGAAGCCAACCTAGAAAAGATCCGAGCCATCTTGGATATGAGACATCCAGTTAATAAGAAAGAAATCCAACAATTGATTGGACGAATCGCTTCGTTAAGTTGATTCATCTCTCGTTCAGCTGAGAGATATTTACCTTTCTTCAAAGCTTTATGACAAGTCAAGGAGTTTAATTGGTCGGATGACTGTCGGTCATCATTTGAAAAACTTAAGAAGTATTTGACAAATTTGATCATATTGTCTAAACCTCAAGAATGAGAAGATTTGTACCTTTATCTGGTTGCATCTGATGAAGCAATTAGTTCTGTGTTGGTCAGAAAGGACTCTGATGAATCACATAAGCCCATTTATAACATTAGCAAAGTTCTTCTTGATGCGGAGACAAGGTACCCAAAACTTCAGAAGATTGTTTATACCTTAGTAATATTGGCCAAACGCCTCAGGCCATATTTTCAGTCCCATTGTATTATTGTATTGACCAATCAACCTCTGAGCACTGTTTTGCAATGTCCTGATACTTCCGGCCGGATGGCAAAATGGGCAGTCAAATTAAGTGAATATGACATTACTTATCGGTCTCAATCTATAATGAAAGCTCAAGTACTGACTGATTTTATAGCAGAATATACCCGGGGTGACAGTGAAAAGGAAATTCAACCATCTGATAAAATGGAGATGACCGATGCACCTTGGATATTACATGTAGATGGAGCTTCAAATTCTTCTGGCTATGGAGCAGGGTTATCTTATCCAGCCTGAATGGAGATATCACAAAGTATGCACTCTGATTCTCTTTCAAAGTCTCTAATAATCAAGCTGAATATGAAACCCTCCTGGCTGGTTTAAGAATTGCAAAAGAGGTGAATGTTCAAAGGTTGAAAGTATTATCTGATTCATAATTGGTCGTCAACCAAGTAAAAGGAGATTTTGAAGTCCACAATGCCACTTTAGCTTTGTATTTGAAGAAGTTTCGAGAGCTTGGAGCTTTATTTGATTCATGGGACATCAGTCATGTCCCTAGAATTGAAAATTCTCGAGCCGATTCATTGTCCAGATTGGCTACTTCTATACCTGACCAAATGGGTTGTACTTTTATGGAACATCTAGAGATCCCAAGTATTTTATTAACTAAAAAGAAAAGGTTCTTCAAATAGAACCTGAAATGGATTGGATGAGTTCTATAATTAAATATCTAACTAATGGAGTATTGCTTTAAAATAATGTAGAGGCTAAACAACTACGAAAGACTGCTTCTCAGTATGTTATCCTGGATGGTTTGTTATATAAAAAATTATTTTTCCAATCGCTGTTGAAGTGTTTATCTCCTTCAGATGCAGATTATGCTCTTAGAGAAGTGCATGAAGAAATATGCAGTGATCATTTGGGAGGAAGGTCTTTAGCTTATAAAATTATAAGGCAGGGATATTATTGGCCAACTATACAGAAGGATGCTTTAGATTTTGTAAGAAAATGTAATTCTTGTCAAAGGTATGCAAATATTCAAAGGCATCCTACCAATCAACTAACATAGTTAATGGCTCCTTGGCCATTTGCTCAATGGGGAATGGATATACTTGGACCATTTCCTCCAGTCTCTGGGCAGCGAAAATTTCTGATTGTTGCCATTGATTATTTTACAAATGGGTAGAAGCTGAGCCTCTAGCTTTGATCACTGAAGCATAGGTTGAAATGTTTGTTAAAGACTCAATCATATATAGGTTTGGAATTTCTCATGCTATCATTACAGATAACGGGAGGCAATTTGATAACCAGAGGTTCAAGGATTTCTGTGCTCAATATGGTATTCTTCACAAATTAACATCTGTCGAACATCCTCAGGCTAATGGGGAAGCTAAGGTAACTAATCGGACAATCCTTCATGGATTGAAAATTTGATTAAATAAAGCTAAAGGAGCTTGGGCCGATGAACTCAACTCCATTTTATGGGCTTACCGAACAACTCCTCGATCTACAATGGGAGAATCCCCGTTCAATCTTTCTTATGGGAGTGAAGCTATGTTGCCTATAGAGATTGTTCTTCGTTCAAGAAGAACCGATTGCTTGGAAGAGTCTGATAATGCTTATCAAAGAAGGATTGATTTAGATCTTCTTGAAAATCTTAGATTACAGACAAAGATAAAGATGGCAGCATATCGACAAAGAGTAGCACGATATTATGATTCAAGAGTCAAGGCTCGAGTCTTTTAGGTTGGAGACCTTCTTTTGCGCTGAACAACTATATCTCAACCAATTGAATAGGGTAAACTTATCCCAAATTGGGAAGGCCCCTATCGCATCACTGAGGTTGTGCGATCTGGAACCTATCTGTTGGGAAAATTGAAGGAAATGAAGATGTGTTGTCATTGTTGGCACAAGGTTTGAGGGATTGTGTGTGTTGGCTCGTTGGAAAGCTCTTAAGAAGCCCTATAAGTTCTCTATTGATCACAGGACCAATCTCTAATGTTTTCAAGGGTTAATTGGCAATGGAAGACCCTATTATGTCTCTGCTGGGTCTGAGAGAGTTGACTCGGATTCAGCTGGCACGCTGGCACGTCCGTTTCAGATTTGGCTATCTGCATTGTAATCCTCGAATGATCATATCTTTCTGTATAGGGCTCGGATTTAGCTATTCTTAGGCTTGTTGGAAATCTATTTAAAAGATCTACAAGTTCTCTATTCATTACAAAACCAATATCTACTATTTTCAAGGGTAAATCGGCAATTGAAGATGGCTCGGTTGTTTCTCGGGTGAACCATGTACAACAATTTTCAAATGATCATATCTTTTTGTATAGAACTCAGATTCAGCTGTTCTTGGGCTTTTTGGAAATCTATTTAGAATATCTACAAAGTCTCTATTTGTGACGAGGTCAATATCTACTTTTTTCAAGGGTGATTTAGCGATTGAAGATGAATCTGTTATTTCTCGGATGGACAGGAGCTGTTATGGAAAGTTTTTTTTTAAAGCGACTGAATCAACTTGAAAAGACTCAAGGCTATTTGTGGCTATTCGTGAGGACATTATGGTCTTTTCTCTTGGAAGAATCATGTGAAATATTGCCCTAAGTCAGATGATATATAAACTCTTATCATAAAGGTTTTTTTTTTTGGGTTGAAGAACACATAGTCTTATTTTTTTTGAGAAAAATCACTGCTAGGGTTGCTGTTCTTGGTGTTGTTGATCAGAGAAGCAAGGTGTTGCTGTTAGTGAAGATCAATGATAAAGGTGCTGTCTATACTTCCACTAGAGAATCTCCAACTCTACTTGAATCCTGCAATAGAAGTATAGAAATTCTCTTATCCTCCATAAATCTCTTTTGTAATTGGTGAGTGTGGCTGAGACACCATCTAGTTACCTACCTAGTGGATAGAACTGGTAGAGGGAGTTTTGTAATTCCTTACTTGATGAGATGCAGATCATTACCTGCTTGATTGTAGTCATAGCAGAGAGGTGGTGAGAATCTTACTCTGTATCAAACAGTGCTTGATAATAAGACTTCTCATAGTCACACTTTGCTGGACGTAGGCCAGGAAAAAGGGCCGAACCAGGGTAAAATCTCTATATTTTTTTGTGTTGATTGCTTTGTTGTTACTTTGTTGCCTTGAGATTCTATGTGCCAATTAGAATTGTGACAAGAACTTTGATAAAAAGTTTTTAGTCTCTGAATCCACTGATTCATCCCCCCCTCTCAGTGGATATCTGGGTTCATCACTATTGACTTGAAAGTTTAGATGGTTATCCATTGGTTAGACCATGGAATGTCGAAAACCTTCATAAATACCATCAATAAAGAGGTTTTCTTTCTCCTTTTCCTTTTATATAAAAAATATATATGAAAATAAATTATTCTCTAGAAAATAGAGAAAAAAAAGTTTGGCCTGATAAGTTGACCGCAATTCGACAAATCAAGTTGGTCTAACCCACTAACTCATCGGTATTTAATGATCAGAATAACTGATCAAAAGGTTGGCCTGAGAAGCTGACCACAATCCGACAAATTAAGTTGGTTTGATCCACTAACTCATCGGTATTTAATAATCATAATAACTGATCAAAAGGTTGGCCTGATAAGTTAACCACAATCTGACAAATTGAGTTGGTCTGATCCACTAACTCATCAGTATTTAATGATCAGAATAACTTGTTGATCAATTGAAAAGTTAGCCTGATAAGTTGACTACAATTTAATGAATTGAGTTGGTCTGATTTACCAATTCATCACTATGTTAACATCAAGATGATCGATTATCAATTAAAAGGTTGATTTGATAAGTTGACCAAAAGATAATGTGGTTTGTTATTCTGTCAATGATGTTATATTGAAAGCATGATTTGGTATATTGAAAGGAAATTGAAGACTTCATTGATGTTCTGATTACAAGGGAAAAGAAGAAACAACAACAAATACTATTCAACTTTTTTCTGGCTGACATGATCACTTGAAGCTTTATCTTATACAGATGTTTCTTTGACAGTTGAAATTACTAGGTTATCGATTGGCTTTTCTTTTTCTTTTTCTACATAATAGTCTATGGAAATGGATGAGAAATCGAGGTTAGGGTATAATCTCTTAACTTTATTGATACAGTCTTCAAAGCTGAATTCATAGCTTTTGGCTCCTACTTGTTCCATCCCGTTGTTAAAGGCTTAAGATTTTTTGAAATCTTCAATCACAAGAAGCCTCCATTGAATCAGTGAAGCATTTTCTTATTCGGTTTGTTCCAACCTCTTTTCAAGAAACGTTATCCTTTCTTCCATTGTAGATTTTTGATTCAATACTTCTTCGTACGCCCGGGTTTTCTCTTCTATGGCTTCATCTGCTTGCCAAAGTATTTTTCTTCTTTTAGCTGCATCTTCCATAAGCTATGTAGCTTGCTTGTGAATTATTCTCAGTTGATTCTGCAAAGACAAGATCATGGCATTTGATCGGATAACCTTTGATTCTAAAGTTATCCGATTAGCATCAGCCTTATCTTTTTTCTCTTTGGCTACTGCTAATTGTTTTTGAAGATTTTCTTGAAGGTTAGTTGTTTGACACCAACTTTCTTCAATCAAAGAGATATCATTGATGAACTGAACAAAAAAAGTTGGAACATCCTTAGAACGAGAATATACTGTTTTGAAGGGGAAGGAGGTATTACTTACTTTCACAATTCCAGGGTAGATGGAAGATAAAGTCTCTTTCACTCCTTGTTTAATTGTTGTCTCCTAGCCTTTTCGAAGGATCATAGATTGTAGTATGGTTTTTTCTAGCTTTGGATTATTGATACTTGAATTAGCAACAAGCATTTGAATGGTCTTGTCATTGTTCGGATTGGATGATTTCTCAACAAGAGCCTTCCCTTCATCAGGATTATGCTTGGCAGGTAAGTCACATTCTAGCTCCTTTGAGAGAGGGACAGAAGGCTCTTGTTCCTTTTCCTCGGATGAAGATGTAACATATTTGGGAGACTCTGGTCTATTGGAAGTACATTTCGACAAGCGGCTTCTTCTTACACATAATCTTTCTTCTCTAAATCATATTCATCTGGCTTTTCTCTTGGATGTCTGACGAAGCTTCTTATCGCCCAATTCCATTTCTCAAATATGATGAAGATTTCTTCTTGGAAGAATTCTTGGAAGCAAAGAGTTTCGAAAAAGAAAAGAAACTCGAGATACTTGAGGCAAAAGTTGGCTCAAAGACCTGGGCCTAGGACCACTTTTTATAGAGAACATTCATGGCCACGATTTATGGTCCAAATTTCGAGATATCCTGAGATCTCGACACATTTAAGATCCTGATTTTGTGGGAGTCTGTGCACTGCTTCTAATTCTCTGAAAGCCAGTTGTAAAAAAATATATATAATGGTATTTGATTTGAATTTGAATTCAAATCTTATACGGCCTCTCAATACTGACAAATGCGGTTATACGGCCTGCCGAGCAACTCTTCTTCTAATAGAAAGATGACATTTGACAAAGTTGGTATGATAACTTATTTCATTCGAAAAGATCTTTCTCGAAGGATTCTTCTTCTTAAAATATCTGGAGAAAGGAAAAATATATTCTCTAAATCAGATTGAAGTATTATATCATCTACAAGTAAGTTAAAGGTTTGGTTGATTTAGATATTATTTTTCTAAATGTTCAATAAGTGCCAACTTCTTCCGTAGGAAAAGTTAGATATCATGCCTTCCAATCAACTTATTCCATTAAAGATTTTTGTTCAATATGTTTGTTCAGAATTGGTTTAACTATATCTTTTCGAATAATAATTAGTGTTTATAATTTGATTCGGATAATTTCATGATTAAATTGATTTTTCTTGGAAACTTTCTTGTTTGATCTGATGATTTTATACTTAGAAAATTTTCTCATTTATAAAAGTTAGAATTCTTGCAATCCAATAAACATTATTAAAAAGAAAGATTCTTCATTTCATGCCAAAAACAAAATAAGTTCTTACATCATTGATCATTTACATTCTTTTCAACTACACTTTCTTCTATTTCAACCCGGTTTACAGTAAGAACCATTGATGTTTCTTCTGGGATTTGAGAATCTGGTGCTGATTCTTCAGTCTGGCCGCCAACTGGTTCTTCGGTTTGATTTTTGATTGGTTCTCCAATCTAGTCTTCTTTGTCAAAATTTTCTTTATTGAAATCCTCTTCATTGGAGTTTTGCTCTATTTTTGAAGTATTTAGGTCAGGGTAAAATTTCTTTACCTTATTCAAACAGTTGGCGTGACCAAGATCGTAACTTTCAACTCCTGACTCGTGGAGTTTGTCTTCAAAAGCCTTCGATTGAACATAGTTTTTCATGGCTTCATTAACAGCTTCTTCAACGGTTTGTTTGATCTTCTTTGTTGCCGTTAGAGATCTTTCTTCGATCACTAAAACTTTCTTTTCGGTTGTTGAGATTTTTTCTTCAGCTTTCTCTAGGTTGATGGATATCGATCGGATTTTCTTGTTTTTCTTTTTTAACTTTGACTCCATGACATTTATTTTTGACCTTGCTTCGATCAGCTCTGCTTCTAGAGTTGATGTTCTGGTTGCTGTTTCTTCTTGTTTCTTTTTCATGGTATTTTTCAGTTCCTCAGCAACCTCTTTTTCCATCCTTGTAACGTTCACCTCATCGCACATAGCTTGACGAAATTGGTCAAAGTTTTTTAGACTTTCATCCATGATACTGATCCCATGGATGAGCTATTTATTTGCATTTCGAATTAGTCAGATTTAGTAAAGAAAAGACAATAATTAACTTTAAAAAAAAGTGTGATTCTATACCTTCAATAGTGCGGGGTGAAGTAATAGAATGGTATCATCAATTTGCTGGGACATAGTGATTTCCCAGTCTCATGGAATGATGATGGACTTCAAAAGATAACGAGCCAGCATTGGGTCATTCAGACCCGAGTCATCAACATATACAGGAAAGTCGGCTGTGACATTTGTAGCCGGTATTCTTTCTTCTTCTTCCTCCATCATCGGAGCTTTTCCCTTATTGGTCTGATCAGTAGAAAAGGATGATGGGTCAGCTCTTGAAGTTTCTATTGATCATTTTTCTTGTATTGGGGGTTGAAGAGAAGTCGATAATAGTACTTCGTCATCTTTCGATACACTTGCTATTAGTATCAGGGAACTCGGATTGGCTGAGACCGTTGAAGCCGTTGGAGTTGTTGGTCTTTTTTTTTCGATCTCTTAATTCTTCCTTCTTCTTCTTGGATGGAGGGGATGTTTTCTGCTCTTCTCTTCTTTAAAAGTTTTCGAAGTTTCTGAACATCCATCATGATTGATGTATTTGCAATAATTAAGAAGTCAAAAATTGAGGCTGACTATCAGAAAGAAAAATGGAGAAATAATATCAACAATAAGGATACCTAAAGAAGATTTGGGACTGATTTCAGTCGAGAAAAGCCCTCTTTCGTCAAGAAGTTCTTTTATCGGGGAATCTCCATCCCCGTGAGCTTTTTATAGTCTTTTTGATCGGCTGTCAAAATTTTCTTGCCATCATTGGGAGTTAGTCGGGGTTCTCTATGGCTAATAATGAAATCCCAAGAAATTTTGGAGATGATATAGAAGAAACAAGGTTTCCAACCGTGAATGGCCGATGGAAGCCCCAAGATAAATTTCTGAGCATGGCGTGGGTTGATTACCCACCACCCATGGCCGTGAAAGTCTTGTTTCAATATGAACAAAGTTGTAAAGAGAGAAGTTTTGGGAACTATACTTGCATCCTTACAAAAAATCAAGAACGCACATATTATTCGGATACTGTTGGGGGTTAGTTGAGATGGTAATACTCTATACAGTCTAAAAATCGTATGGAAAAAGGGATAAATCGAAAATCTAAGACTGGCCCTTAAATGTTTCTCATAAATTATCAGGCTACCGGGTGGAGGCCGATCTATTTGGTCATCAGGATTTGGAAGAACTACGGCATAATCATTCAAAATGTTATAATATTGTTTCAACGCTAAGATTCGGTGTTCAGTTAAAGAAGACCTAACATCACCTATCTTCATTGATTCGGCTTATTTTTTCTGTTGTTGAGAAATGGATTCCTTAGGGTTTTCAGCATGACTAACCTCTAATATTCTAGAGATAATGGAAGGAGGAAGTAAAGGAAGATTAACTTAAAAGAAAAAGGTAGAAGAAGAATAGGAGCTGACCTGAAAGGTTTCTTTTGCTCCTAAGGCGAAGAGGTTGAAATGGTGAAAAACCTATTTTCTTGAGGAGGTTGGTGTTTATATAATGCACTTCAATGGTCCAAGATTTCTCTTGAATAACAAGATTGATCCAGATTTGGCCACCTATCTGTAAATATCTGGTAAAAAGGTAGAGTTTCTTGAAGGATCGACATGACCCTTCTTAATCCAACGGCAACATTCTACTGATGGGATGGATGCATTTATTTTTGACGAAGATCTTCTGGCCTTTTTGGATTTCAAAAATTATAATGATGCGAGTAGGATTCAGTTGTTGGTTTTTATAACCGCCTCCCCAATCAGAATTTGGCAGTCATCAAAGCGTGCTACCCAAGATTGGAAGCTTCTGACAGTTTCTGATTTCTAATTAATGAATTCAAAAACTTGGGGGACTAGTGTTGGGATACGACAAGTTTGGTCTGTTTATATTGATTTGGTGAAGATTTGAATCTGGCTGATCGATACCCAAGAGGCGCAAAGCCGATCAATGCCCAAGAGGCATAAGGCTGAACAATGCCCAAGAGGCATAAAGCCAAACAACGCCCAAGAGGCGTAAAGCCGATCAATGCCTAATAGGCACACGTTCGATCAATGCCCAAGAGGCATAAGGCTGAACAACGCCCAAGAGGCGTAAAGCCGATCAATGCCCTATAGGCACAAGCTCGATCAATGCCCAAGAGGCATAAGGCTGAATAACATCCAAGAGGCATAAAGCTGATCAATTCTCGACGGGTATAAGATGGACTAACTTCTAGGAGAGGTAAAGTTGATCAATGTTCAAACAATGCAAGGATCGTTCGACATCTGGGAAAGGGCTGATCAACTATGGATAGCCTTTTGTTGCACGTGCTCGTGTCTTAAATTAACTGTTTAACAGTTGGATACCAGCTATAAGTGGTTAGGTTTGTGGCCTATAAATACCACCGAGTGCGATGGAGATGGGATTCTTTTTCCAGAACCTTTTTCATTTAGCCTTTCTTCAGATCTCATCTGTTCACTTTAGACGCCATTAGCGAAGCTTGAGAGCAGCCCCAGCACACCAATCCTCCAAGAAGATGATGAAGAGCTAGATCCACTAGTTCAACTTGATTCTCTTCAACTTGATTCAAGCTCAAGCTTCTTCAAAGTTTGTCTGGATTCAACAGTATTATATTTTTGGGTCCCCCAGAAAATTTAGTATGGTCTGTCCCGGGTCTAGGTCAATCCTAGTGGATGCCGGTACCAATTGGGTTAACATGACAACGAGAGTTTTAATAGTCATGGAAACTATTAAAGCTCTATCGATGCCATCAGGCGGTTGGAGAGCACTTTGAAAATTTTCAATTTAGGGGCCCACAGTTGATAGTGTCTCGCCTTGGTGTGGCCCATAGAAACCATGTATACTTAGGTAGTGTTTGGATGGCAAAAAGTTATTCCTAGAATAGGAATAGGTATTTCCCAAGAATAGCTTATTCTCGTTATTATTCTCAATTTTTGTTTGGATCAAAATCGGGTATTCCACCTTATTCCAATGCAATTAATGTAGTGTTATTCTAAATGGTATTTGTATGACATGGGGATAAGCCTATATTCCACTAGGAATAGGGGAGGAATTTTTCTGAAATCCCAATAATATCCCTGATCAATAAATAAGGTAAAATGAGTTATAAAATTCATTTTTAATTATATATTTAAATAAATATAATTTTTTATTCATATTAATTTATTAATATGATCTTTTAAAAATATGTTATACTAAATAATTTATTAATAATCGCTAAGGTGGTAGCCCAGTTGGTAGAGGCCTTGCCTCACCACCAACCGGTCCCAGGTTCCGTCTTTGGTGTGGGGACGGTCCATTCTACCGGTAGTGTCTTAGTGGTGTCAGGCTGACGTACTCACCGTTAGTGGAGAAAACTCTAAAATAGTCTTGAATCGGATATTGCCTGGCGGGGCGGGGGTCTGAGGGATAGCTACATCAAAATTTATCCTCCCCATCCCTTTCTTTTATCAAAAAAAAATATATTAGTATGGTATATTTAAATAAGTAATTAAATTAATTTATTTACATTAATTTATGATTATCATATATTAAAATTGTGTTATATAAATTAATTTATTATTACAACCTATTAAATTAATATTGCTAATTTAAGAAAACCCATTTTTTATTTCCTTCACTGCCCTTGGATAAGAAAAGTGAGAATAGGGCTATTCCATGGGGAGGCATGGAATAGCATAATGGGAATAAGAGGCTTTGACTGGAATACAGATTCTCCTAGGGCCCACCTCCCTTTTTACACATGTTTGGTAGAATAGCTGGGAATAAGGGCCTATTCCATGCCCTATTCCAGCATCCAAACACTACCTTAGGGATTTATGCAAGCTGTAGAGGGATGAGGGCCTTGGGTTAACTTCTATAGCATCTTTGGATTTTTGGTATGAATTTGGCACTATAAGAGTTCTTAGAGATCTTGCTTGTCATCTCTGAGCACTAGATTATCATTACAAGAAAATATAGTATTAGCGACGGCTATTATCTACGACAAATTAGCCATCACTAATAAGGTATATAATGATGGCAAAACTGACAGTAACTTATCACCATCACTAATAATATTATTGACGAACATTAGCGATGGTAAATACCATCACTAATAACTTTTAAAAAGCTAGAGAATTTTATTTTTGAAAATAATTATTATTGATGGCTTATATACTATTAGCGATGAGAAGTAATCATTGCTAATAAATATTAAAATTATAAATAATTTTTATTTCAAAAAAAAAATATTAATAATGGCAATGTTATCTTTAGTGATGGTAAATGCTGTCGCTAATAGTGGGAACAAAAAATTAGATATTTTCAATCAATATTTGCAATGATAAATTAGGCCATTGCTAAAAAGTATATTACTGATGTCTAATATTATTTTTAGCATGTCGTCGCTAATAATGGTAACAGAAATTTAGATATTTTTGATCAATATTAGCTATAGTATGCCATCGCTAATAAGCATATTACTGATGGCTAATTAGCAATGGTAGTTGCCGTCGCTAATAAACTTGTTAAAATCTCCTCGCAGGCATTTTTCCCTCTTCCTGCTCGGCTGTTCTTCTGCCTCCTCTTCTCCTGGCATTTGATCTTCCATCACCTCCTTCCCTTTAACGGCAAGCTTGCACACCTCCCCTCCCTCTTGTGGCACCCCTCCCTATTCCTGCCGATGAGCTCCAACTCCTCCCCTCCCCCTGCGGTATCTGCCTTTTCCACTCTCATCAGTGAGCTCCTATGACCACCCCCTGCCCCCTGCACCACCCCTCCTTTTGGTTCCCACCAGCGAGCTCCCACTCCTCCCCTATCCTCGTAGCTTCTCTCCATCCCACTCCTGTCGGTGTTAGTACTGCCACTGAGATCCCATCGGGTGGTGCCTTTCCTTCTTGCACTACAAGAAAACATAGCTTTAGCAACCAAATTTGCAACCAATTTTTTTAGTTATACTTGTGACCGATTTTGTACTCGATTTATTTTCTAAATAATTTAGCAACCGATTTAAATCGGTTGCAAATTCAGTTACACAATTTTTATTTTGCAACCGATTTTGCAACCGAAATCGAAATTTATTTAAAATTAAAATTAATTTTAAATAAAATTTTGCAACCAAAAAATTGGTTGCAAAAAAATGATAATTAAAAAAAAATTAAAGTTTTTTTAATTTTGCAACCAAATTTTTGGTTGAAAAATTTAATTTAAAATTAATTTTAATATTTTTGAATTTTGCAACAAAAAAATTGGTTGCAAAAAAATTATAATTATAAAATTTTTCTAATTTTTTATAAAAATTTTGCAACCAATTTTTCAGTTGCAAAATTTAATTTAAAATTAATTTTAATATTTTTTAAATATGCAACCAAAAAATCGGTTGCAAAAAATGATAATTATAAAGTTTTTTAATTTTTTTTAAAAATCTTGTAACCGATTTTTTTGGTTGCAAAATTTAATTTAAAATTAATTTTAATATTTTTGAATTTTGCAACCAAAAAGTCAGTTGCAAAAAAAATGATAATTATAAAATTTTTTAATTTTTTTTTAAAAATTATGCAACAGATTTTTCAGTTGCAAAATTTAATTTAAATTTAATTTTAATATTTTTGAATTTTGTAACCAAAAAATCTATTGAAAAAAAAATGATAATTATAAAATTTTTTAATTTTTTTTAAAAAAATTTGCAACTTATTTTTGGTTGCAAAATTTATTTAAAATTAATTTTAATATTTTTGAATTTTGCAATCAAAAAATCGGTTGCAAAAAAAATGATTTTAAAAATCTTTTATTACAAATAAATATGGGACATAGGATATAGATCGAACGACTAAAATTGATTAAGGGTTTATTATAAATCCCTCCTTCAAATCGGGTGCCCTAGCTATCCTTGCCCCTTCTCCCTTCCAGCCGTCTAGCCTCCTTCGAATCGGGTGCCCTAGCTACCCTTCCCCTCCGGCGCTCCCCCTGACGGCTGACGCCTCCCCCTCGATAGCCAATGCCGCCTCCGGCCCTCCCCCAGATGGCCAACACCTCTCCCTCGATGGCCAATGCCGCCTCCGATCCTCCTCCCGATGGTCGATGCCTCCCCCCCGATGGCCAACTCCACCTTTGGCCTTCCCCCCGATGGCTGAGGCCTCCCCCATGATGGCCAATTCCAGCTCCAGCCCTCCCCCCGATGGCCGAGGCCTCCCTCTTGATAACCAACGCCACCTCCGACCCTCCCCCCAATGGCCAACGCCTCCTGCTCGACGGCCAACGCCACCATCAGCCCTCCTCTCGACAGTTGACGCCCCCCCCCTCCGATGGCCAACACCGCCTCCGGCCTTCCCCTTGATGGCCGAGGCCTCCCCCTGATGGCCAACACCGCCTCCCGCCCTCCCCTCAACGGTCGAGGCCTCCCCCCGACGGCCAACACCGCCTCCCTGTTCTTGGTTTTATTTTGGCTTGATCTTGGTTTTATTTTTGCTCTTCCTGTTCTTCTTCAGCAGATTTTGAGCACAACTACTAATATTGAATGTTATAGCTATTAGTGCTACCATCTACTGTGCTTTACGCTCTATCAACTTAAGATCTCTATCTCCCATTATGGGGTAAGTCCTCCTTTTCACACTAAACTTTCTAACCCCTGTTATGAATAGTGCGACATATGAACTCTATCGCATTTTGTGTGTAGGTGGTGTGGGCATGGGCATGGGCATGGGTGTGTTGTGTATCTGTGTCTATCTCCATCCCTACTAATGTTATTCATTTATATGTTATAGCTATTAATTGTTTAGTCCATGCATATTTTACTATTTTCATGACTATGATTAGTTGTTTTGTTGTTCATATGTTTTCTAGCTTAAAATTATGAACTATAAAAAAAGATTTCTGCCATTCCAGTGAAGTCACAACAATCAGCGATGTTGTCTTTTTTCTATTGTCTAAATCCCATGATTTGTTTAATTTCATGTTGTTGATGTTGTGATAATGCTGTCATATTTTTGTAATTACTATTGACATCTTATTTGGGGTTAAGTCAATTGTGCAGTCATATCATTTGGGCACCTTTCCTCCATGGTGGGCTAGAGAGCTCAATGCTTACCATGTTACTCCTGTTTTCAAAGAATAGATTGAGAAATGCCCCAGCAATTGAAACTGGCAAGTCTTACATTGATAGTTTTGTCATCCAAACAGTAGTAGTACAACATCTTAAGCAAATGAAAGGGAAGGGGTTGGTTTGATTTCATATATGTACATGCACTTTTGTGGAATGTTGGATTTTGTTTTATGTCACATGTTTTTGCATCAATTCGCGGATATAATTTGTGTTTCAAGCATGCAAAGATGGAGACTCAAGCTATGAGGAGTTTGCAAATGCACTTTAAATTCTAAGAATTCTATGATGGCTATTGTAGAATATAATGTCTTATTCTAGAAATAATTATTTTTTTTATGGCTTGATAGGTAGTGCATGTATGATTTATTGGACCCAAAACTAATACCTAAAAGACTCGACTAGACCTTCCTATCAAAGGAAATTTTATTGAATTCTATGGGACAAAACCTAATAGACTATAAACTTTCTACATTTGACCCTAGCATGGCATGCACATAAGAACTTACTATGCATGCCTACTAGGTGCCGTAGGGTATGCCAAAAGTATGATGCAAACCTAACCTGTGCAATGAATGAATGCAGTATGACTACCCCTACAAAATGCAAATGAATGGTTAAAGAAATATAAGAAAATTCAAGAAAAGGTAGAAAATATGAGGTGGATTTAGGATTAGTCCGATTGGGTGGAAAGTAAGAAAAGGGTTTGGGGTTAATTGGATCGACTAAATTGTAAGAAGGGGTGTCGGGAATTAATCCTAGACTAATAAGGTTTACCTTATGGGTTTGATGTCTATCTAAAGGGTCTACATAATGGAAGAAAGGGTCATTGATTTCAGGAAAGAGATCAAGTTGAGTCAAAGAGGTGACTTCATTATAAGGGTACTGTTTTAAAGAGATCAAGTCCTTAATAAACTCTTCTGGCTCATAAATCAAAGGACTGGGCTCTCTAATTGAGTTTTCTTCCAGTGGCTCCTCAGGTAAAACTCTAATAGTGGGATTGGATTTCTCATGGTCTTCTTCCTTTAAGTGTTCTTCCATTACATGTTGGGTGTGGTTAAAGTCAGCTAACTTTAGAGTGGCTTCTATTCGGGTTTCTACTGGATCTTCAATAAACTCATTATCTTCATACTCCTCTACCATACTTGGGTCAGCCTCATATATTTCTTCCTCTAAGTCATCTTAGTGAACCAATGGGGTGGTAAGAGTGGTTTGGCTAATGAAAAATTGACTAAAATCTGGGGTAACAGGGGCGAGTAAACTAAGGGTTATCGGTTCATAGGTTATGGGTTTAAAGGTTATGGGTTCAAAGGTTATGGGTTCAAATCTAGTGGTATCAATCCTATAGGGTTCAGGTTGACTAAGAGATAGTAGATTACTACTAGGTTTATATCTTGGGACTATGGGTTCTTGGGGCTCATAGGGTGAGGGTTTAGCTCATGGGCCTTGTCTAGGGTTCCTATTTGGTCGTCTAATGGATCAATCCTATGAGTCATTTGGTTATTCGATTGGATTAGTTGGTCAAACATTTTATTCCTTTGGTCAAACCTATGGTTCATTTGGGCTAACTGATTTTGGGTATGGGCTAACTGATTTTGGGTTTGGGTGTTGGACCGGTTTATATGGGCAGTTAATTGGGTAACCATCTGGTCATTCATGGCTTTTATGAAAGCCTCAAAATTGGGATCCATGGTTAGGTTTAGTTGGGATTTAGACATTTGATATTGGGTTCCTAGTCTAGTGGTCATACAATCACTCAAACAATCAAAGATGAAATGATGTAGCCAAGTATGCAAAAGAAAGGTTAGTAAAATCTAGGGTTTGCTAGACTTAGAGCCAAAACTGAATGGGTCAGCTCAACTTACACCTAACCCAATAGCTAATCCTTCCACTGACCAGGTAGGGGGTGGGAGTGTGGGAGGCCCTCCTGCTTGTGCAGGGACCCAATTAAAAACCATAACACCACTTATGTTATTTGACTCTGGACCCCCAGCCTTAGACACCAGCTTTCAATAATAGTTAAAGGATTAAATACACTAGTTGGCCCACATGGTTCAGACCCGACCTGTTGGGTGTCACCTAGCCCACTAGGGCAAATTAAGTCTAATTAATTTTAATTAAGCTTAGGTGGAAATGCTGGATGGTTATTTTGGGCCCAGGACAGGTGATAAAATCCTTCCCTGATGTTATATTGACTATCCTTAAGATTAGATTAAAGATGATGGCACTCAATGATCCTGACGCAATCTAAATCACAGTAAAAAATAAAATAATTTTTTACTAATTTATTAGATGTCAAGTTAAGTTTAAGTTAACTGGGATTATCAAACAAAGTTTGGCTTGGGATTGGGGGTTTTGGAAGTTAATTAGGATTGAGTTAGTCAAGTGCAAAATCAGCAGAAATCAAAGAATTAGGATTTCAGTTGATGCAGAATTTAACATAGTTATTGATGCATAAAAAATTCAAAAAAACTTTTGAATAGAGGATGAATGGTGAAGATGATACCTACCAAATTTCATGTAGAATAAATATCAAATGATGATGTAAATCCTAGGATTTTTGGACTGGTGCAGAAATTTTTAGGATTCTATTAGGGTTTCCAATATGTCAAATTTTAATGATTTAGGTTTTCTATAAAATTAACTAAAAATTTTTATAAAATAGAAGACATGATAGATAACAATTCATGAAAATTTTACAAAAAAATAAAATTTCTAGATGGTCAAAATCAGATGCAAAACAAACAACTAATGCAATGGACAAGATACAGAAATTTGGGTTTGTGAATGCAAAGCAGATAAAACTATCCTAAACCCGCTCTGATACCAAAATGATGTGGGACGACTCTAAGAATGCTAAATATGCAGAAAAAATAGTAAACTAGTTTTTTTATGATTTTTATAATTTAGGTTGGTAGGCTAATTTTCCAAATAAAAGTATGAACTAGCATAAGGAATAGCAATGTAAAGAATCATCATGATCGCAAAGAACTCATGCAAGATAATAAGTAGCTAGGACCTGAGAGTTGAGAAACTTCTAGTTTAGAATATCTTATCTTAATCAAATCAGAAATTAAAAAAAAGGAAGGTTTCTTACCAGTTAGAGATTATAAACTTTGTAGTGGAAAGGATCACTCACACTCTAATTGGAGTCTAGAAGAAGAAGCTTCAGTTCCTTGAATCAGATGGCTGATCTGGACCCAGTTTAAAGACAAGGAAAGCCTCCTCTAAGGAGGTGAAACACCTCAAGCATCCTACAAGCATCAGGGGTCAATCAAAATAGCAAATAAAAAAGAGAAAAAGAACTAGGGTTTTGAAGGAATCAGGATTAGGGTTAGGAGATGGCAATCGGGAAGGAAGAAGCTCCTTGTCTTGGATGGAAGCTAGGGCTTTCTTTGCTTGGGCATGGCTGGTCTCCAAGGATGAAAATGGATTCTAGGGCAGCAGGGTTTCGATCAAGGAACACAAGGAGAGCACACAAGAACAAGAGAACCAATATTAGAACACCAAACACAAAGCAATTACTCAAAATTCAGCAAGGTTGTATTCATAAGAAAGAGATCATTACAAGAGGGGGAGGGGTGGGGTATTTATAGAGTTCCCAGCCCTCTCTAACTAGGGTTACACTTAGGTTAACAAGCCTTCTCCTGGTTAGATTACATGTCCTTTCCTAGCTAGGTTAGAATTACAAAGCTTAAAAGAACTAGGAATCCTAACTAGGTTAGACTAGTCTTTTTCTTCTCACTTAAGGACACCTCCCTTTAAGCTTGGACTTGGTCAACCCTTCAAGGATGCCTAGGAGGGCGTGTTGGGCTTCTAGGAGAACCAAGGGGCTAGCCCAAAGGGGCTTGGGTGCATGGGCTTGGGCCTTTGGAAGTTGGGGTGGCCTGGTAGAGTGGTAGCAGGAATATTCCCTGATATCTTGCTTCTTAAGGGCTTGAGCTTGGTGTCTGGGCTTGATTTCTTTGGGCTAGGATGCAGGTGAACCTCTGGAATCATGGATGCCCTAGTTTCGGAATATGCTCTTGCATCTAGAGAGGAATCTGGGCATTTGGAGGATATCTAGAAAGAATTAGGATTTCTGGAAGCATCTTGTATCCTGGGTTGTCACACAAAATCCAATTGGCTGATATAGTGGCCTCTAACTCCTGGATTTGCTCTGATAAAACTCCAAAATCAGGTAACTTCCTCTTTTGTACAAAAATTGGACTCATACTAGACTCATAACTGATGTACAAGACTCAAAATAGTGACTAGGTTGAGGGTTGAGACAAATCAGCTAACCTCAACTTATTACATGACTCAATCTTAATTGATTACAAAATTTTCAAAACTTTGACACATGACTAAGTAAACCATATGGGATCCAGTGATCTGTGTCTGATCCTGGTGTCCCCACCATAAGAGGCTTGGTAAAAAAATCAGCTAGTTAGTTCTCAGTAAGGACAAATTATAATTCTTTGTTATTATTCAAAACATGGTCTCTAATGAAATGATGTCTTATTTCTATATGCTTTATCCTAGAATGCTGAATTGGATTTTTTGATAAATTAATAGCATTTGTGTTATCACATTTGATAGGAGTCTTAGATTGGATAACACCATAGTCTATTAGCTGTTGCTCAATCCACAACACTTGTGCACATCAGCTCCCTGCAGCCACATATTCTGCTTCAGCAGTGGACAGTGCTGCAGAGTTCTGTTTCCTACTATGCCATGAAATTAAGTTAACACCTAGAAATTAGCATGTGCTACTGGTGCTTTTTCTATCAATCTTACAGCCACCATAGTCAGCATCCGAATAGCTAATTAACTTTTAAGATGAATGCTTGGAATACTACAATCCTACATTACATGTGCCTTTAAGATATTTAATAATTTTTTTAACAGCAATAATATGTGATTCTTTTAGATTTGACTGAAAACGTGCACACACACAAACACTAAATAGAATGTCAGGTCTACTGGCAATTAAATAGAGTAAAGATTTGATCATACCTCTATATAACTTTTGATCAATACTTGTGCCATTTTCATATTTATTTAATTAGCATGCAGGACTCATGGGTGTTCCAGCTTCCTTGTTGATTCAATGCCAAACTTTTTAATAATCCCTTTAATGCATTTGGCTTGTGTTGACCCCATAAGTGATTTTGATGATAACCAAACATTGGAACATGTATATTTATTTCTAACAACTCTTCAAGTGGTTTATAAGTTTTTGCAGGATGATTTATTTGTTCAAACTTCAACTCCTACCTTTTTACTTCTTGTTTTGAGTTGTGTTATGATCTGATTTTGTAAAGAAGAACCCAATGAAAAGTTAAGAAAAAAATCTATAAAAAGGGTTACTTCTATGAGTGTGTATGCCTTAAAATTATTTTGAGTTGGTTTGCTTAAAAAGTTTAAAAGTATTGGTGTTAGTTTTTCTTTAAGTTCAATTGTAAAAATTCTGAAGAAGTTACTCGAGCCGACCCAGCATGTTGAAGAGCCGACTCCACCTCATGGCATGCAACAAGGATTCTGGTATGCAGCAATCCGAGCTGACTCAATGGTAACCGAGCCGACTCCAGTAAATCCGAGTCGACTGTAATATGTCCGAGCTGACTCTTCCAGAGTCTAGTTTTTGAAGATTTCTGAGAACAGCTAGGCGAGCTGACCCGAACAAAAAAGAGTCCTCTGCCAGACCTGTTTCGAAGACCTGAGAAAGCGAGCTGACTCGAGCTGCAATGAGCCGACTCTTCTAGAGTAATGATTTCAGAACCTGAGAAGAAGAGTCGACCAAAGATCAAAAGAGCTGACTCCTCGAGTTCAAGATTTTCAAAGATAAAACTTCGAGCCGACTCGAGCTATCAAGAGCCGACTTGTCCAGAGTGAAGTTTTGCACCCTAAGACAAAGAGCCGACTGCATTGAAGATTTGGTGACTTGACCTATCGATTCGAAGGATTCGAGCCGACTCGAAGGAATCCGAGCCAACTCGAATATCACTTTCAAGAATCTAACGGCTAGTTCTAGAATTTGTTTTTGAATGCCAAAAATTGCTCCAATGGTCATATATCACATCCCAACGGTCTACAACATCTCAAACTGCGTTGGAGTGATGGAAGACCTTATATTTGAGGGATTTAAAATTCTCTCAAGTAAGTTTTTGAAAGTTCTTCAAAGTTTTGAAGTTACATTGAATATCCTCTCTACCAACAAGTAAGAGAGCGCAAGAGCATTCAAGTCAGTCTTCAAGTCTTCACCAACTTTGATCTGAAGCTTGAAATAATTTGGAAAGAAGCCATTGAAGTAATCAAAGCTCATTCAAGTGCATCCAAGTGGACTTCTCACAAGCTGCACCGGCAACTATTCAACAATTGAGTTTATCATTTATTGTTGCATTATTTCAATTCATTTTTTGAATTGTTCTTGGGTTATTGGTGAGCCCGATTGAAAACCAAATAGGTTCTCGGTGAGCCTTTGATAAAAACCAAGTGTTGGGTTCTTGGTGATCCTAGTAAAACCAAGTTAGGTTCTTGGTGATACTGTGAAAACCAAGTTGGGTTTCTTTGGTGATCCTGTTCAAAACCAAAGGGTGTTGGGTTTTCTTTGGTGATCCTAAGAAAACCAAAGTGTAGAGGTTTTGAATTATGATCCTATAAAACAATCCTTCTGTATTTGGGTGTGAATATAGTGAAAACTCAAGTGGTATCTTGGGTAGTGGACGTTGGAGCTGGGCTGCTTCGAACTACTATAAATTCTATGTATTTGTGTTGTGCTTCGTCATTCTTATTTTAGCTTCTACAATTTACTACTCTGTCACATCACCTAACACTTGCAAGGGATTTTTAATTGCACATTATCTGCTTTAAATTTTAAAATTTCCAATTCACCCCCCTCTTGGATAGCTACTTGGGTAACAACTGGTATCAAAGCAGTGTCACTGATTATATTAGAGTAAAGATTGATGGCTCATCCCATGAGTACATAGTTGGCCAAAGGCCAGTTAACTAATAGACCTCCACTCTTCATAGGCACAAATTATTCTTATTGGAAAGCAAGAATGAAAATCTATATACAAGCTATTGATTTTCAAATATGAAAGGTCATTCTTAAAAGGCCACATGTTCCCTAATCAAAATTGATGGCATGGATGTCCTTAAGCCTAAAGAAGAATGAGATGAACATAACATGAAATTAGGGGAATTGAATGCCAAAGCAATGAACTTTACTGTGCTTTGGATTCAAATGAGTTTAATCGAATTTCAACTTATTCTTCAGTAAAGAAAATTTGGGATGAACTTGAGGTGACCCATGAAGGAACTTCTTAAGTGAAAACTTTAAGGATTAATCTTTTAGTACATAACTATGAATTATTTAAGATGGAACCTAATGAAAATATCTCTGCCTTATACACTAAATTTATTAATATTATTAACAGTTTGAAAAGTTTTGGCAGGGTTTATTCAAATACTGATTTGGTACAGAAGATATTGAGATCACTTCTTGACAAATAGGACCCTAAAGTTACTGCCATCCAGGAAGCTAAAGATTTAAACACCCTACCATGAATGAACTAATGGGCTCTCTCATCACACATGAATTAGCCATGCAGCATAGAATGAATGATGATCAGAAAAAGAAGAAAATAATTGCATTCAAGGCTGCATTAGAATCAAAGAATGATGAAGAGATGGAAGATGACTCTACATCCTTCGAAGATGATCTAGAAGATGAAGATATTGCAATGGTTGTGAGGAGATTCAAAAAGCTTATGGGAAAGAAGAAAGAAAGATACAACAGAAAATTCTACAAACAAGGAAAACATTCCAAAAATAAGGACAAGGATAAAGATAAAGAAAAGGAACAAGTCCCCACCTGCTATGAATGTAAGAAATCAGGGCACATTCATCCAGACTGTGCATTATTGAAGAAATTTTTCAAAAAGAAGAAAAAGAAAGCGATGGTTGCCATGTGGAGTGACAGTGAAGAATCCACCTCAACTGAAGAGGAAGAGACCATGAAAACAACCAATTTATGTCTAATGGGTCTCGAGGATGAGGTAACTTCCCCCAACACTCAAATTAAATTTACTTTTGATGAGTTAAATTTTGTATTTCATGATTTATTATCTGAATTCAAGAAAGCTGGAGTAAAGATTAGATCTCTAAAGAATACTAATGATTCTTTACTCAAAGAAAAAGAGGAGATTTCAGAAAGGAATGTTTTTCTGCAAAAAGAACTTCATGTCTTTTCTGAAAACCATAAAGTATTGAAAACTAAGAATGATGATTTTCATGACAAAAATGAAGTTTTGCTGAAAGAAAATAATGAGCGGAAAAAGGAGGTTGAAAAACTCAAGCCACTTATTAAAAAGCTAACTCTATCTTCTAATAAGCTTGAGTTAATTATTAAAGAACAAAGAACTTCTAGAAATAAGGCTGGAATTAGTTTTAATTCATTAAGTTCAAATTATATTTCAGCGACTACTTTTGTGAAACAAAAAGATTTTGTTCCCAAGTTTACCTCTCAAAAAGCTTTTATGACAAAAGGTTCTACTTCTATTTCAAAAGCTGCCTTATATGTTCCTAAAAACTCAAATACACAACCTGCTATTTTTGCATCTCATGCATCTAGAACTTCAAAGCATAAATCTTTTCAGAATTCTAGAATCAGATGTTTTGCTTACAAAGAGCTAGGACATAAAGTATTTAATTGTTATATTATTAGAAATGTCTATAATAAATCAAGAAAGATTTGGGTTTCCAAAGGAACCATCTCAGCTAACCTGTAAGGACTCAAGTTAGCTTGGGTACCTAAAAGAACTCCTTGATTATTTTGCAGGAATGTCTTGTGGCCTAGAAATTGAAGAAAAGATGGTATCTTGATAGTGGCTGTTCAAAGCATATGATGGGTGACAAGAATTAGTTCATCATCCTGGAAATGAAAGGAGGTATGGTTATTTTTGGAGATAATGGCAAAGGAAAAATAATCATAATTGGCAAGATCAAAATAACCCCTTGTACTTTCATTGAAAATGTATTGCTAGTAGATAAATTAAAGCACAATTTATTGAGTATTAGTTAACTATGTGATAAAGGTTTCAAAGTTATCTTTGAATCATCTTTGTGTATAGTAACAAACTCTCTTGATTCTAGTAGTAAATTCATTAGACATAAACTTGGAAATATTTATGTGGTAGATCTAAATGATCTAGCCATGTCAGGTAGTTCCAGTTTAGTTACAATAAATGTTATGACCAAGGAGTCTTGTTTATTATGGCATGGACGATTAGGTCATGCTAGCATGCATACTATTGCCAAGTTAATTTCCAAAAATCTGGTTAGAAATATGCCTAAGTTTAAAGTTGATTTTGATCATGTTTATGATGCATGCTAAATGGGTAAACAAACTAGGGAGAGATTTAAATCCAAAAATATGATTTCAACTTCTAGACCTCTAGAACTACTTCACATGGACTTATTTAGACCAACTAGGACTACAAGCCTAGGAGGTATGAAATATGTCCTTGTGATTGTAGATGATTTTTCTAAATTTATATGAATTTTATTTATTGCTCACAAAGATGAAACCTTCAAAGTATTTAGAAAATTTTATAAAAAGGTTTTAAATTAGAAAAATCTTTCAATAATTTCAATTAGGAGTGATCATGGCACTGAATTTGAAAATCAGTTTTTCGAAGAGTATTGCATTGAAAACAGTATTAATCATAACTTCTATGCTCCTAGAACACCATAGCAAAATAGTGTTTAGAGAGAAAAAATAGGACTTTGGAAAAAATGGCTCGAACAATGTTATGTGAAGGTAATCTTCCAAGGTACTTTTGGGCAAAAGCGGTCAACACTGCTTGTTATATTTTAAACCGCATTTTGAAGAACCCTATGAGCTTTGGAATGAAAAGAAAACCAATATCAATTATTTTCATGTATTTGGTTGTAAATGCTTTGTGCTTAATAATGGTAAAGATAATCTAGGAAAGTTTGATGCTAAATCTGATGGAGTAATTTTCCTTGGTTATTCATTACATAGCAAAGCGTATAGAGTTTTTAATAAGAGGACTTTTATTGTTGAAGAGTCAATACATGTTATTTTTGATGAAACTAACCCTTCACCTTCTAAGAAAGAAGAGTGTATAGATAATGATGCAGGTACAATTCAAAAGGAGATAGAGGATATGTGCATACAAGAAAGACCAATTGAAGAAGGAAAATAAATGGTAAGTAAGGATCATACCGATCTACCAACTGAATAGAGGTACACTACTTCCCATCCTAAAGAATTAATTATTGGTGATCCTTCACAAGGTATTAGGACTAGGTCTGCACATAGAATTGCACATGATTACCTAGCCTTTGTATCACAAATAGAGCCTCACACCTTAGAAGAAGCTGAAAGTGACCCAAACTGGATGATGGCTATGCATGATGAATTAAACCAGTTTGAAAGAAATAAGGTTTGGACATTAGTTGATAGACCTAAAGACCACCCAATTGATGCAGAACAAAGAACAAAGAAGCGTATGCGGAAGTAAAATTAAGATTAATTTTTTTTTTTTTATATATATATATTTCAGAAATTGGCTTTGACTCAAAGTATAGCTAAACTACGTTGAAGGAAACTAAGTAAAGATTGAAAGCACAGTTTAGAAGGAACCAAATTATCAGAGTAGTTCAGAACTAACGGATCGCTGGGGGTTGAGAAACTCCCAGACCTAGGGTTTCGCTCTGAACTTTCAACAGAACAGAAATAGAGAGGAGGGACGGTTTACTCACCAGACAGTGATCTTCTCAGGATTCTGGTCGAAGAACTCTCTCGAACAGATTGTGGGATCCTCGGAGTCGGCTATCTTCGCAATGGATCCTCCAATACTGGTCTCGTGGTTTGGTCGGCTTCTCCTGGACTCAAGATCTGGGAAAGGAGAGGAACAAAAGATGGAATTCAGAAACTCAAGGAAAGATTTTACCAGGTTGAAGAACTTGAAGGCTGAAGTTGCTGAAATCAGGATTCTTCCGGTGGCCGATCTGACTTCCTCTTAGAGTTGCTGTAGATCTGCAGTATCTGGACTGGAGTCGGATGCTGGTGGTCGGCCTGGACTTGGAGATGGTGGCCGTGAGAAGGGAAATAGACTAGGGCTTGGTGGAAAGAGAAGGGTGATGGCGGCTAGGGTTTGGGAATTGAGTGGCTAACCTAGGGTTTAGGGTTTTGGAGATCTCTCACCTCCTCAAGGTTCCAGGGGAACCCGGATTTACTCCCTCACGGAGCTCAACACCTGGAAGCAAGTGCGGACAAGAGAAAACACAAGTTTGCTCAAAAAAATTTCTTTCATTCATCTGATTGTTGTAAACTTACAAGAGGGGTTTAATTTATAAGGCATTACAAGGGAGGAGGGTTTCACATCTTCCCATGTGGGACTAAAGGAGGGGATCTCCAAATTAGGGCAAATCCCTTACATATGGTCGGCCAAAATACCAAAAAAATAGGATTTGGGTTATAAATGGCAGGTAGATGGCGCCACCTTGCTTGGATTTTCAAGAAAAATTTTCTTCCTTCCCTGGATCAACTCTTTTGGACTCCTTCTCTTCTTCCTCCCTAAGTCAAGGTCCTTCCCATCTTTGTTTTGATTGTTTTTGGCAGGTAGTGGGCGCCCCCTTGAAGTTCTCTTCCAAGAGAATTTCTTCCCTTCTTTGTTTTGGAATTCTTGGGAAAGTCTTGGCCGCCCCCTTGATTGGTGGTCTCTTGGTGGACTTCTCCTTATCTGGCGCATGAGAGAAGGAGGTTGCCATCTATGGAGTGGGGACCAAAAGCTGCTCGATGTGGATATGGCGCCCCCTGGACTGGGAGTGTGGCTGGGAGTGTGGTGTCCACTTGCCTGGTCTTGGAAGAAAGTGTAACATCCCATTTTGAAACCTTAGTCCACTACTGAGTCAACATGACTCAACAAAATAAAATGCAGGTAATGTAGACTCAAGCTAAATTAAGTTGATCTAGTCAACTCTTATTAAAAACCGAAAAACCCTAATTCTTCGGGCAAGGTTAATCAGAGATCCAGATGGAGCTCTGAAGTCTTCTTCTGAGTTTGGTGCCCGCACCAATTCTCCCAGGGTGGGAGGAACTCGACCCTGTCGAGTAAGGATCAAGTTGGCTCTGGTATCTCTCCAAGAGGTCTGGGTCCAGCTCTTGTAACTCTTCTCGAGAGATCCAAGAGTCATCAGAATCTGGCCTTCCTAGCCAGCGGACCAGGTATCTTTGGTATCCTCGATTATGAGTAGAGATAACCTGATCATCCAGGATCTTTTCAATCTGCTCTTTCCTCACAGGCCAATTTGTTGGTGGACACACAGGGTCAGGTTCACTCTCAAGAGCAGGATTAGGTTCAAAAGCTTCACTGGGAATCACAGCTGGCTCCCTATACTCTACTAGGTCTGTAATGTTGAAAGTGGAGCTAATGCCTAGTTTTGGAGGCAACTCGAGCACATAGGCATTGGATCCTACTCTCTTTACCACTCTAAATGGTCCAGCTCCCCTAGCATGTAACTTTCTAATGGTTCCAGGAGGAAACCGTTCAGGCCTTAACCTAATCATTACATAGTCTCCTTCGTCAAAAGTTTTGACTCGCCTTTGAGAATCAGCCAATTTCTTATAAGTTTCGTTACTTAAATTTATTTTGGCTTGAATTTCTTTATGCAAGTCTTTTATATGCTGTGCAAAAACTTCGGCAGACTCAGAGACCCGTGTGTGGACTGGTAAAGGAGCTAGGTCAAGAGGTGTGTGGGGTTTGTAACCATGCACAATTTCAAATGGACTCTTACCCGTAGACCTATGACCGAGTCATTATATGCAAATTCAGCTCTAGGTAAGTACAAATCCCAGTTCCTAATGTTTTCACCAACAAGACACCTTAGCAGATTGCCTAAACTACGGTTCACTACTTCGGTTTGGCCGTCAGTCTGGGGATGATAGGCAGTTGAAAACTTAAGTTTCGTCCCTAACTTATGCCAAAGGGTTTTCCAGAAATAGCTGGTGAACCGAACATCCCTATCGGAAACAATGGTCTTGGGTAGGCCATGGAGTCGAATTATCTCATTAAAGAACAGGGTGGCTACCTTAGACGCATCAAAAGTTTGGGAACAAGGCAAGAAATGGGCCATCTTGGAAAATCGGTCTACTACAACACATATAGAGTCATGCCTCCTCTGGGTCTTAGGCAAACCTAACACAAAGTCCATGCTCACATGTTGCCAAGGACGATCTGGGACAGGGAGTGGGGTATAAAGGCCGGTGTTCTGTTTTCGCTGTTTGGCAACAGCACAGGTCCGACACCTAGCCACAATGTGTGCTACATCTCTTTTTAAGCTAGGCCAGAAAAAGTGGTCTTCAATAGCCAGGGTGGTCTTATCTTTTCTGAAATGGCCAGCTAAACCTCCAGCATGAGTTTCCCAAATCAAGAATTCCCTAAGAGAGGTTCTAGGGATGCAAAGCCTATTCTTAAAGAACAGAAAGCCATCTATAAGGGAATAATCCTTATGTTCACTAGATGGTCCTTGAGTTAGATCCTGGTATACAGTCTTGAAATCCGGACACGACCCATATTCTTCTTTGATTTGCTCAAACCTTATGACTTCAGCCCTAACAGAATTCAACAACAAAGATCGACGACTAAGGGCATCAGCTACCTTATTTTCAGATCCAGCCTTATGCTTCAGAACAAAAGTATAGGACTGGATATACTCTACCCACTTGGCATGCCTAGGGTTAAGCTTCTTCTGGGAATTCAAGAATCTAAGAGCCTCATGGTCCGAAAACAGCACAAATTCTTGCGGTAGTAAATAATGTCTCCAGTAACGCAAAGCTTGCACTACCGCGTAAAATTCCTTATCATAGGTAGAATACCTAAGCTTAGCATCATTAAGTTTTTCACTAAAGAATGCTACGGGATGGTTCTCTTGGCTTAGGACTCCACCTATACCTACTCCTGAAGCATCACAGGCAACCTCAAATACCTTTGAAAAGTCTGGTAGTCTCAAAATGGGTGCCTGGGTCATCCTATCCTTAAGATCTAGGAAGGCTTTATGGGCTGCTTTGGTCCACTGAAATTCTCCCTTCCTGATGCAGTCTATGATAGGAGCAACTACGGTACTAAACCCCTTGATGAATCGCCTATAGAAGGTAGCCAAGCCATGGAAACTTCTGACTTCATGCACACTGGTCGGCTCTGGCCATTCTATTATGGACCTAATCTTTTCAGGATCGGCAGCCACGCCGTCAGGGGTTACAACAAATCCAAGGAAGATAATCCTACTGGTCATAAATTCACACTTTTTGAGATTACCGTGAGACTATCATTCCTCAAAACTTGACAGACTTGTCTAAGGTGGCCTATGTGATCTGCAGGGGTCTTACTATAGATCAGGATATCATCAAAATAGACCACTACAAACTTCCCTATGAAAGCTCTAAGTACTTGGGTCATAATCCTCATGAAAGTACTAGGGGCATTGGACAACCCAAAAGGCATAACAACCCATTCAAAGATACCATCCTTAGTTTTGAAGGCTGTTTTCCACTTATCCCCTGGTCTAATCCTAACCTGATGATAGCCGCTCTTGAGATCAATTTTAGAAAAAACCATGGCACCGGCCATCATATCAAGCATGTCATCTAGTCTAGGGATGGGGAACCTATACTTGATTGTGATTTTATTGATGGCACGACTGTCAACACACATCCTCCACGTGCCATCCTTCTTCGGGGTTAGAAGTGCAGGGACTGCACAAGAGCTAAGACTCTCTCTAATGAACCCCTTCCTCAATAATTCGCCAACCTGCTTTTGCAGTTCTTTATGCTCCGATGGATTCATCCTATAATGGGGAAAGTTGGGTAAAGTAGCTCCTGGGACTAAATCTATGGAATGCTGAATATCCCTAAGAGGTGGAAGGTGGTCTGGCAGATCCTCGGGAAAAACATCCTCAAATTCTTCTAATAAAGGTTTAACTTCCTGAGGAGGCTCTGAGGGTGTAGGAGTCCTAAGTTCCTTAGCAGTCAACATCCAAATGGGTGAACCACTATGAATTTCTTGTTCTAGATCCTTGGCACTAATCAGGTTCACTCCAGTCTTCATTTCCCTAACCTTACTGGTTCCTTTAGCTACCTTGTCCTTAGGAGGGACTGAATGGATTGTGATTTTCTTCCCATTGAAACTAAAGACACAGGTGTTGGATTTTCCTAAGAGGGTGGCATCATGATCATACAACCAGGGTCTTCCAAGAATTATACTGCTCACCCCCATGGGCAAGACATCACACCAAATCTTCTCTTGATAGGATTGCATTTGGATTTGGACCTAACATCTAGACTGGATGGGTATAGAAGTAGAGTCTACCCAAGAAACCTTATAGGGGTTGGGGTGGGGGACTGGGGTTAAGCCTAACATTTTGACAGTGCTAGTAGAAATGGAATTCACGCAGCTCCCACTATCTATGATGATTTTACAAACCTTATCCCCTAGTTTAAGGAAAGTCTGTAGGATGTTAGTCCTACGCCAATCTTCTTGAACTTTAGTCTGGGACAGGATGCATCTCACGACCCCTAAGTGGTCAGATTCAGTGGGTTCTTCCTCTCCTTCATACTCATTAACCAAATTCATTCCGGCCTCATAAACTTCTTCTTCAAACTCCTCATTAGGCTCGGAATTTTCTTCTCCTCCCTCTTCTATATATAGGGATCTACGAGGGCACTGGCTAGAAACATGACCTACCTTATGACACTTGAAACAAGCTATGGCTGTGCACTGGGTGGAGATATGACCGGGCTTTTGACACTTAAAATAGACGATACCAGGGGTTCTCTGGATGTCAGGTGCCTTACCTTTGTCCATGGGCCTAGGGGTGGGAATACCCTGATTAGGCTTGCTAGGGATAACCTGGCTAGGTCCATTTCTTGGGATTGGGGCACTAACCCTAGATGGCATGGGTCCTCTCTGAAACTTCTCAGTGTTCAGTGCAATCTGATAGGCTTGGTCTAGGTCAGTAACCTCTCTCAGAAACAACTCTCTCTTAATATCTTCCCTAAGCCCAACCCTAAATCTAGACAAAGTGACTTCATGGGCTTCACTCACATCACATCTCATCAGGTATTCATCAAAGGTGGTTATGTAGTCTGAAACAGATCGGTTCCCTTGTTTCAAAGTCTGCCATTGGTCTAACAGATTTTGCTGGTATGAAATGGATAGGTACTTGTCTCTAAGTTTCTCTTTCATACCCTGCCAAGTGGTTATGGGCTCTACATTTCATCTTCTAGTGGTCAGCTCAATGTTTCCCCAGTATAACCTAGCTTGACGTATTAATTTCATCTTGGCAAACTTAAATTTCCTCTCCTCAGACATGGCATACCACTCAAAGTACTGGTCCACCTCACCCTCCCAATCAGAATACACCTTAGGATTTAGGCTACCATCAAAAGTGGGTGCATCTAACTTGATGCTCCAAATGAACCTATCATCTCTATCCTCAGGCTCTCGGTCAGGCCTCCTATGATTAGGTTCAGGATCTCGGTATAAAGGTCTTCTAGGCTCTTGGTGTGGGTGAGGTTGAGGCACATTAAAATCTGGGTCAGGAGTCCAATCCCGATGCCTAGGCTCCTCAAGTACTTGGACTCGATCCCTAAGCTGGGCAAAATTCTCATTCATATTCTAACTTAATTTGTTCATACTCTCAGTAAGAGCTCTAACCATGGCCTCTAAATCAGGTTGGGTTTGACCAGGTTGGTAGGGTACTCCATTCCGGGTAGACATGATGCAATCAAGCACACAAAATGAGACTCAACTGAATGACTACGGGCTAACTAAACCTAGAGCCTAAACTAGGTGCCCAATCAGAGTGGCAAGCTAGCCTGTAGTAACTCAGGACTCAGCCAGGCAGGTGTAAGGGGAGTGTTAGGTCCCTGAATGCCAATCCTAGACACCAATCAGAGATTGGCCAGGTAGGCGGACCAGCACACAAGCCCTTCGGGATGGAATCCCTGAACCACCGTTCTAGACACTGAGTACAAAGCACACACAGAGTAACCAGACAAACTGACTCAACACTAGCCTTGACCCGACTTGTTGATGTCCCTAGCCCACTAGGGCAAATTAGGTCTAATCAATTTTAGATTAAAGGCTTGGGTTCGAATGAAGGGGTGGTGGTTTTGGGCTAAGGAGAGGTTATCAACTCCTCCCCTTATCTTAGATGCTCAAATGCCCTTAAGTTGAATTAAGAGATGAACACTCAAAAATAAATGAATTGCAGAACACAAAAAAAGAGTTGCAGTAATTTAATTCTCAGAAATTGCACGGAAACCAATAAATCATGAGAAAATTATGTAAATTAGTTTCAATTATATTGGTTTCAGAAAAACAAAAATCACTAAATTTGGAGTTACCTGCAGTGAGAAATAATTCCTGCAAAAGGGAAATTATGGACTAAAAATAGAGCACTTCCCCGTTTACAATTTATGCTACGAAGTTGTAACCCAACGGATCCCCTACACGCCCTAGGAACACCCCGTGGAATGGGAAGAGGAGGTTTGCACCTCGCTTCGTTCCTAGGACCGAACGTCCTGGGGAGTCTACTTCGAGCAGACAAAGTAAAAAGAGAGGGACTCAAACAGGCAATCAAACAGAAACCCTAGACATGGCTCTGATACCAAAAATGATGCAGAACAAAGAACAAAGAAGCGTATGCAGAAGTAAAATTAAGATTAATTTTTTTTTTTTTATATATATATATTTCAGAAATTGGCTTTGACTCAAAGTAAAGCTAAACTACGTTGAAGGAAACTAAGTAAAGATTGAAAGCACAGTTTAGAAGGAACCAAATTATCAGAGTAGTTCAGAAGTAACGGATCGCTGGGGGTTGAAAAACTCCCAGACCTAGGGTTTCGCTCTGAACTTTCAACAGAACAGAAATAGAGAGGAGGGACGGTTTACTCACCAGACATTGATCTTCTCAGGATTCTGGTGGAAGAACTCTCTCGAACAGATTGTGGGATCCTCGGAGTCGGCTATCTTCGCAATTGATCCTCCAATACTGGTCTCGTGGTTTGGTCGGCTTCTCCTAGACTCAAGATTTGGGAAAGGAGAGGAACAAAAGATGGAATTCAGAAACTCAAGGAAAGATTTTACCAGGTTGAAGAACTTGAAGGCTGAAGTTGCTGAAATCAGGATTCTTCCGGTGGCCGATCTGACTTCCTCTTAGAGTTGCTGTAGATCTGCAGTATCTGGACTGGAGTCGGATGCTGGTGGTCGGCCTGGACTTGGAGATGGTGGCCGTGAGAAGGGAAATAGACTAGGGCTTGGTGGAAAGAGAAGGGTGATGGCGGCTAGGGTTTGGGAATTGAGTGGCTAACCTAGGGTTTAGGGTTTTGGAGATCTCTCACCTCCTCAAGGTTCCAGGGGAACCCAGATTTACTCCCTCACGGAGCTCAACACCTGGAAGCAAGTGCGGACAAGAGAAAACACAAGTTTGCTCAAAAAATTTCTTTCATTCATCTGATTGTTGTAAACTTACAAGAGGGGTTTAATTTATAAGGCATTACAAGGGAGGAGGGTTTCACATCTTCCCATGTGGGACTAAAGGAGGGGATCTCCAAATTAGGGCAAATCCCTTACATATGGTCAGCCAAAATATCAAAAAAATAGGATTTGGGTTATAAATGGCAGGTAGATGGCGCCACCTTGCTTGGATTTTCAAGAAAAAATTTCTTCCTTCCCTGGATCAACTCTTTTGGACTCCTCCTTTTCTTCCTCCCTAAGTCAAGGTCCTTCCCATCTTTGTTTTGATTGTTTTTGGCAGGTAGTGGGCGCCCCCTTGAAGTTCTCTTCCAAGAGAATTTCTTCCCTTCTTTGTTTTGGAATTCTTGGGAAAGTCTTGGCCGCCCCCTTGATTGGTGGTCTCTTGGTGGACTTCTCCTTATCTGGCGCATGAGAGAAGGAGGTTGCCATCTGTGGAGTGGGGACCAAAAGCTGCTGGATGTGGATATGGCACCCCATGGACTGGGAGTGTGGCTGGGAGTGTGGTGTCCACTTGCCTGGTCTTGGAAGAAAGTGTAACATCCCATTTTGAAACCCTAGTCCACTACTGAGTCAACATGACTCAACAAAATAAAATGCAGGTAATGTAGACTCAAGCTAAATTAAGTTGATCTAGTCAACTCTTATTAAAAACCAAAAAACCCTAATTCTTCGGGCAAGGTTAATCAGAGATCCAGATGGAGCTCTGAAGTCTTCTTCTGAGTCTGGTGCCCGCACCACCAATCATAGGAACCAAATGGATCTATAGAAACAAATTAGATGAACAAGGAAATGTCATCAGAAACAAAGCTAGATTAGTAGCTAAAGGATATAGTCAAGAAGAATGTATTGATTTTGATGACATATGTACCTGTAGCAAGACTAGAAGCCATTAGATTACTTCTTGCATTTGCTTGCTACATGAATTTTAAACATTTTCAAATGGATGTAAAAAGTGCATTCTTAAATGGTTTTATCTCCGAACAAGTTTTTATAGAATAACCACCAAGTTTTAAAAATCATGCTTTTCCAAACCATGTGTTTAAACTCAATAAAGCTTTATATGGTTTGAAACAAGCCCCTAGAGCCTGGTATGATAGACTTAGCACTTTTTTGATTGAAAATAATTTTTTAAGAGGAAATGTTGATAAAATCCTTTTCATCAAAAAGAAAAATAATGATATGTTAGTTGTACAAATTTATGTTGATAATATTATATTTGGTACAACTAATGAAAGTTTTTGTGAAGAATTTGCTAAGCTAATGCAGGAAAAATTTGAAATGAGCATAATGGGTGAACTTAACTACTTCCTCGGACTTCAAGTAAATCAAACAAAGGAAGGGATCTTCATCAACCAAGCCATATATACCAAGAAAATAAATAAGAAGTTTGGTATGGAGATGAGCAAACAAATGAGCACACCCATGAGCCCATCCTGTAGATTGGACAAAGATGAAAATGATTCCAATATTGACCAAAAGCTATATAGAGGTATGATCGAATCCTTATTATATTTAACTGCAAGCAGACCAGATATCTTGTATGGTATATGTGTATGTGCTAGATTTCAATGTAATCCCAAAGAAATATATATGCTTGATGTTAAAAGAATATTGAAATATTTGAAAGGAACAAGTAATCTAGGTCTTTGGTTTTCAAAATAATCATCTTTGAATTTAATCGGATTTTCTGATGCTGATTATGCTGGTTGTAGAGTTGATAGAAAAAGCAATAACGGCACATGTCAATTTCTAAGGTTAAATTTAATCTCATGGCATTGTAAGAAACAAAACTCAGTAGCACTTTCTACTGCTGAGGCAGACTATGTTTCTGCAGGGAGTTGTTGTGCACAAGTGTTATGGATTAAACAATAACTAGAAGACTTTGGTGTTACACAATGCAAAATTTTTATCAAGTGTGATAATACAAGTGCTATAAATTTGACCAAAAATCCTATTCAGCATTATAGGACTAAGCACATAGAGATTAGACACCATTTTATTAGAGATCATGTCTTAAATGGTGACATTGAACTAGAATTTATCCCAACTGAAAAATAACTAGCTGACATTTTTACTAAGCCACTAAATCAGGATAGATTTGAATTGCTTAGAAGAGAATTAGGGCTTTGAGATCCTCTCTAGATTTTCTCGACATAATTTCCTTTAAAATTTAAGGATGAATTATCTAGAAAACCTCCTACATCTATTCATGATTGTTGAACAGCTTTCCTTGAAATCTCATTCATTCAAAATCAATTTCTGAATCATTTCTTTTTCTATGGAAAGTTTCTATTCGAGTTGACTCGAGCAATTTTGCTCAGGATGAGTCGGCTCGAATGTCTAATTTTTCCTGCTTATGCTTTGGTCGAGCTGACTAGGTCAACCTGAAGTCTTGCCTAGCTGACTCGATGTTTTGATTGTTCTGAGTTCATTCTGGTCGAGCCAACTCGGATATTCCTAGGGTTGGGTGAGCTGACTTGAATATCGAGAAATTGCTATTTAAGTAGGTCCGTGTAATCTTCTCTTATACTTCACTTTCCATTTTATTTCAAACACTGATGGGAATTCTCCCAGGGTGCCAGGAATCATGCAGCATGCGAAAGTGAATTTCAAAGCAAAATTCTAAGCATAAAACCCTAATATGGCTAGAAAACCCTAATTCCCAGGAACCCCTTATGTAATACCAACCAACAAAACATAAATGAAGTCAGAATACATACCTGGATCGCTGAAATCCAATCTTTTTCATGAGGCTCACAAGTGCAAGCCCTCCAATGGTGATCCACACGAGAATGGTACCAAGGAAGAATCCCTACCGGGGTTGCTTGCTTCAACAGGACTCTTTTATCAGCCTTTTGACCTTTGACCATTGTAGGACACCCTGTCCTACTGTAGGGCTCTCTGGATACAATCCTAAACCACTCTTGGTTTTAGGACAACCCTCCTCTAGGACCCCTTAGGCTTATGTCCTAAAACTAAGCCTTGTCCTAGTAGAAAAGACTTTGTCTTAACAAGACAAGTCTTGTCCTAAAGTAAGAAGGAGGGAGGGAGAAGTGGAAGAACACTCAGAATATCTCTCTTTTTTTTTTTATGGTGAAAAGAAAAAGATCTGAAACTCATATCACCACCCCTATTTATAGTTTTAAGAGGGGCGTGTGATATGTCCTCCAACAGGTTATCAGATATGATTTTTCAAGACTGAAAAATCATATCTAATATGTCTCCTCATGCACCAAAAGACATATTGGCATTCGTTCATTTTCTTAGACAATCTGTGACTTGACGCATGGCAAGTACCAGTCCCTGGGAAGCCAAGAGGCACCTCTTCAATCTCCAAACACCAAAGAATATGAAGAGTCCTGAAAGCAGAAGGACTTTGCTTCAGGGTGCGCGCCCCATGAAGAGACGCGTCTCTTCATGCATGTTTTTGCTTCCATCCATTTTTCATGCCCTTTCAAAAAGCCTTGACTGGTCAAATATATCCAAAAGGAATGGGATTAGATGAGAAGGCACCCACTGAAATGAAACACTCAAGTGTTTCATCTGTAGAAGGACTTTTGTCTTTCTGTGCGCACCTTTATTTCCCCGCGCGCCAAGAGGCGCCAAGAAATCCTTTATGTTGTGGTCAACTTTATCTACACCCCATGCAACCTTTGACTAGCCAAAGCATATGTAATATGGGTGTCAAAAAAATTAGCATTAAATCTTCTTTTCACCTATATAAAAATATTTCAGATTAGAGAACTATAGACTCTTCTAGTCCTTTTTGAATGCCAAGGTGTCATTTTGGTATCTAGAGTCCCAACTCAAATGGACTCTTCAATAAAACGTCCAAAAGTCCAAAATAAAATCAGATCAAGCTCTGATTTCACTATCCCTACTTAGGACTTAACCTAATTTAGATTTTTCTTAATTAGGTTAGCCTAATTAGCAAGCAACCGGACCCAATCCAATTGGGTTAGGAATTGGGTTAGTCTACATATGCTAGTATGCAATCTGGCTAACCAAATAGGATCCCATTACCCTAATTAAACCATGAGTAACTTCCTTAGCCTACTCTCTATTGTGTGTGATCCATTGGATTCCATATCTAGCCAGCAGTAGGTTTAGGTTTGAGCCGATTCGATCCGATCGAACCCGATTGACCTAATTAGGTCAAATCGGCTCACCTATTTGTCTAATTCGAATCACACATCGAATTGACTCATGAAACCAATCCAATTAGTTCATGAAAACCAACGAGACAAGATTGACATCTAGCATTATGTCATTCCTACCCAGAAGATGAAGAATTTGGTAGAAATTACCAAAATACCTTTCAGTAGTAAGTTACCGTGCAATTCAATCTTTTGATCTCCTATTATCCTGATTAAGTAATGGGTATAGATAAATGTCAAACCCTAACACTTAATCATATCGAATCTCAGCTCGATGATGAGGACTCAGCTGATGACTGATTAGAAGCCACTTCTAATCTCATCCCACTTTGCAAAGATTCCTTGAGTCACTCATCGAAGAGATTACATTGGATAACATATCCTCTTACTAAGATTGATCAATTCCTTATTGGTCCACTCAAATCCTTCGTACACCTTTCACCATACCCAGAACAACCCGTACTTGTCACAATGCCATGAATGAGTATGAACCAAAGTATGGCTTAGTGTGCACAAGGAACCATGGTGACCTTAGGTCTGAAGCTCACATGCACAACTTCTACTCTGGGACCTATCTTTTGACAAGGAGTAAGACTTGCATAAGATAGTCCCGGTGTGGATCAGTTCAGTATACTCATAACCTAATGAGCACCCTTATCCTTGTATTAGTGTCTCTACACAAGTGGCTGTGAGACCAACCACCCTCATCAACTAAGCATACATAGGATAAGTTAGTCTTACCGGATTCATCGATCCCCGAATAGATGGTCCAATGACTAGGAACATTCTAGATTAGGATTTATAGGAATTAGGTCTTATTGTTATTTTATCATAACCCTAATTCCATTGCCCTACTCTATAGGATTCATCATAGTCAAAAATATGACACAACAGTATATGATGAATCAAATGCCTTTATTATAAATAATGATGTCATATATGAGTTGGAAGTTTACAAAAAGGCCCAAACAATGATTGGCTCTTAGGGCATTTTTCTATCAAACTCCCACTTGCACTGAAGCCAATCGCCCTTATACTTTATGCCCATACAATCCAAGTGGCGATCTAACTGCTGCTTGGCTAATGGTTTAGGAATGGGTCTGCTTTATTATTCTTTATGTCAACTCGTTCAATGGTAACATCATGTCTTTCAATGATCTCTCGAACGAGGTGGAATTGTCTTAGAATGTGCTTGGACTTGTGATAAGACCTTGGTTCCTTAGCTTGTGCAACAGTCCCAGTGTTATCATAGTATAATGGCACTAGCTATTGTACATTAGAAACCACGTCCAATTTTATGATGAATTTCTTCATCCAGACATCTTCCTTTGTGGCTTCACTAGCAGCTATGTATTCTGCCTCAGTGACGAGTCAGCTACTGTAGGCTGCTTTGTACTTTTCCAACTACTACACCACCATTCAGGGTGAAGACATACCCTGATGTGGATTTGCTATCATTTGAATATGATTGAAAACTAAAATCTGTATAACCTTCTAGTTTTAACTTAGATCCATCATATACTAGAAAAATATCTTTAGTCCTTTTTAGGTACTTAAGAATATTTTTCATAGCTTTCCAATGATCCTCTCCTGGATCTGCCTGAAACCTGCTCACATGCCCAAGGCATAAGGGACATTAGGCTTGGTATATAACATGGTATACATAATCGATCCTACAATCAAAGCATAAGGAATCATAGCCATCCTCTCTCTTTCTTCTGATGTCTTAGGAGACTTTTTCTTAGAGAGTTGTATGCCTTGACCCATTGGCAAGTAACCTTTTTTACTTCCATCCATGTTGAATCTCTTCAATACTAAGTCAATGTATCTAGATTGGGATAAGCCCAGCATCCTCTTGGATCTATCTCTATAGATCCTTATACCTAGTATATAGGATGCTTCTCCCAAATCCTTTATGAAAAACTTTGATGATAGCCAAGTTTTAACCGATTGCAACATTAGGATATCATTTCCAATGATCGGTATATCATCAACATACAAAACTAAGAAAACAATGGCACTCCCACTTGTCTTCTTATATACACATGGTTCATCCACATTTTTGATAAAATCAAATCCTTTGATTGTTTCATCAAAATGGATGTTCCAACTCCTTGATGCTTACTTAAGTCCATAAATGGACTTCTTTAACTTGCATTCCTGGTTTGGTCTCCCACTTGAGACAAACCCCTCTGGCTGTGACATATAGACTTCTTCCTCAAAATTTTCCTTGAGGAAAGTAGTCTTTACATCCATTTGCCAGATCTCATAATCATGGTATGCTGCTATGGCAAGCAGATCCAAATGGACTTGAGCATGGCTACTGGAGAAAAGGCTTCATCATAGTCTACACCATGTTTTTGTCTAAAACCTTTTACTACCAACCTAGCCTTATAGGTCTCAACTTGACCATCTACTCCAATCTTCTTCTTGAAGACCCATTTACACCCTATCGGGTTAATTCCTTCAGGTGGATCTACCAAGGTCCAAACCTGATTGGAATACATGGAGTCCATTTCAGATTTCATGGCACCAAGCCACTTGTTAGAGTCCCTACTCTCGATAGCTTCCGAATAGGTCACAGGATCATCACTCTATATGATACTGGCTTCATTATCATCCCCGATGACAAAGCCATATCTGAGAGGTGCTCCTCGCACCCTTTCTGACCTTCGGACAGGAGGTGTGTATTGTGGCTATTCTTAATCCACAAGAACCTCTGGTTGAGGAACTTTATTTGAAGGCTCATCAGTTTGTTGGTTCTGTTCTTCACATAACTCAAGTGAAGAATCACTACACCTTCTTGGGTAAACTCTTGTTCCACGAATGTAGCATGCCTACTAACAATTATCTTTTGCTCAGTAGCATTATAAAAGAGGTATCCCTTTCCTTCTTTTTGGTAGTTAACAAACCTACACTTATCAATCCTAGCACTTAACTTATGTACAAAGTTATTCTTGACATAAGCATGGCAACCCCAAATCATTAAGTACTTAAGACTTGGTCTTTTACCATTCCATAACTCAAATGGAGTGCTACTTACTGACTTAGATGGAACCCTGTTTAATATATATGCAGCAGTCTCCAAGGCATGTCCCTAGAAGGAAATGGGAAGAACTGTGAAGCTCATCATGGACCTCACCATGTCCAACAAGGTATGATTTCTCCTTTCTGCCACTCCATTTAACTCGGATGTATAAGGAGGTGACCATTCAGAAATAATGCCTTTGTCGTTGAGATGGCTCAAAAACTCACTAGACAAGTTTTCCCCTCCTCGATCATATCGAAAAGCTTTAATACTAAGTCCAGTTTGCCTTTCAACCATACTCTGATATTCGTTAAACTTATCAAAAGCTTCAAACTTGTGTTTTATAAGATACACATAATTGAACCTTGATAAATCATCAATAAAAGTGATGAAATAAGAATATCCTCATCTGGCTTGAGTTGACATAGGTCCACACACATCAGTATGTACAAGACCTAACAATTTAGTTGCCCTTTCTCCATATCCAGTGAATAGAGACTTGGTCATTTTCCCTTTGAGGCAAGACTCACAAGTTCCTAATGATTGAAAATCATCAGGGTCAAAGTAATCCTCTTTGACTAACTTGTTTATCCTTGACTCACTAATATGACCTAACCGGCAATACTAGAGATATGTGACATTGATATTATCTCTTTTTCTCTTCTTGTTATCTACAAGAAGTATTTCATCATTGAGTACTAAAGTCAAAAGACCATTCACAAAGCAACCATGCCCAAATATTCTATTATTATAAAGAATAGAGCAGCCACTGCTCTTTGCACTTATTTCATATCCTTGTTATAACAACAAGGGTATTGAAATAATGTTTCTTACAATATTTGGCATATAGTAGTATTCTTCCAACCTTATGATATTACCCAAAGGTAATAACAGAAGATAGGTGCCCATAGCTTCAGCATATATGGGTTCTTCACTTGCCCCATATAATTTGAAGTCACCTTTCTTCAAATTTCTAATTCTATGCAGTCCTTGTAAAGATTTACAAATATATGACCAACATGTGGTATCCAATATCCATGAATTAGAAATAGATTCACTCAATAATAAATTGGTTTGTATCATGTACAAACCCTAGATGCACCACTTGCATCTAGCTTCACATTTGCAAAACAAGTCTTGCAATCCTTCTTCCAATGCCCAAACATGCTACAATGGGAACAGGCTCCATCAGCCTTCTTCCTCAACCAGTCCATATAATTTGAATCAGTTAACTTATTAGCATCCAAGATGCCATGCAATGATAAATTTGAAGCCATAAGAATAAATATCCTATATTTAATTAAAGAACAATATCAGCAGACCACTCAAGATGACATCCATAACTGGATAAGGACTTTCTATCTAATTATGCCTCTCACTATTTTCTTCAAATATCATAACCCTCAACTATGGTAAGCGAGAAACCTTTCCAGTTTTCTTAGTGGGGTTGAGATCCTAATTCCTCATTAGTGCCTTGTGTTACACAACAAATACTAATAAGTTCAAAGGTAGGACTTACTTTCCAATTGCAACTCGTGCAATTCTCAACAATTATCTTTGCCTCTAAGACACTTATAGTCTTGTGTTACACAACAAACTATAATGTCTTAGTTTAGTCAAACCCTTCATTTCTATATAGCTATAATTGAAGATTGTTGCCCTTGTGTTACATAACAAAGCAGCAATTTCAACCATGCCATAAAGCACTAAGTGCACCAATACAAATTTCATATCAAACCCTAGAGTAGATCTTGTGTTACACAACAAACCTACTATAGTTTTGATATTAATTTAGCTTAGAATGAAGGAAGACAAATTATAGTATACATAATCAATTAGCATTCTCAAGTTAAGGTTTATATATGACCAAATTGGCCAGGTAAGTGGAAGTGGTGAGGGGGTCCCCCCGTTGCTTTCCTTAGACACCAATTAAATTGGCTAGGTTAGACAACGGAACTAATTAAAAATCTCATTCCCTTTACCTTCCCAGATCCACTTGCCTAGACACCAATTGGCTGATCAAACCCTCATCGATTTTGCATCATGACTAAGTTTTTCACTATGACTAAATATGATTTTTATGAGGGCTTTGATGGTCTCAAAAATACATTCTAAATACTATCATGATAATTACATTTATAACTACAAATATAAACATAAACATGATAACTATGTTTATAACAAATATAAACATATTGCATATAACTCTAACATATGCAGAACATTCATGTCATCAAGAATATTACCCTAATATGCAAAGCATTACATGACAACAAGCATATTACCCTAATATGCATAGCATGATAACACGCATATTATCCTAATATGCAAAACATGACATAATTAATGTAAAATACCGTTCACCTCTCTCATTCATGGGAATTACTACAAAGTTGCACCCCTACACGCCATAGGAAACCCATAGAATGGACATGTGGGCTTTTTACACCCTACTTTACTCCTATGACTGGACGACTATGGCAACCCTAATCAAGAGTAGTTAATTGGATCAATCAACATGCATAATTTCATACTTGAAATGATAACATGCATTTTATGAAAAATAGAAATTAAACATATTACCCTAATATGCAAAATTTCATATCAATGCATTAACATGCCTTTTTCATGAAAAAACTAGAAATCTGATATATTAACCCTAATATGCATTTTCATCACAAGATTCTAGTAGAGTCGACATGACAGGGTTTGAGTCAGCTCGATTACTAGTCGGGTCGACTCGATATGTGGAAATCATGAACTTCAAAAATGACTAATAATTGGTATGCCTAAAGTTGGCTCTGATACCACTGATGGAAATTCTCCCAGGGTGCCGGAAATCATGCAGCATGTGAAAGTGAATTTCAAAACAAAATTCTAAGCATGAAACCCTAATATGGCTAGAAAATCCTAATTCCTAGGAACCCCTTATGCAATACCAATCAAAGAAACATAAATGAAGTCAGAATACATACCTGGATTGCTGAAATCCAATCTTTTCCACGAGGCTCACAAGTGCAAGCCCTCCAATGGTGATCCACACGAGAATGGTACCAAGAAAGAATCCCTACCGGGGTTGCTTGCTTCAACAGGACTCTTTTGTCAGCCTTGTAGGACACCCTGTCCTATTGTAGGGCTCTCTGGACACAGTCCTAAACCACTCTTGATTTTAGAACAACCCTCCTCTAGGATCCCTTAGGCTTATGTCCTAAAACTAAGCCTTGTCCTAGTAGAAAAGACTTTGTCTTAACAAGATAAGTCTTGTTCTAAAGTAAGAAGGAGGAGTGAGAAGTGGAAGAACAATCAGAATATTTCTTTTTTTTTTTTACGGTGAAAAGAAAAAGATCTGAAACTCATATCACCACCCCTATTTATAGTTTTAAGAGGGGCATGTGATATGTCCTCTAACAGGTTATCAGATATGATTTTTCAAGATTTCAAAATCATATCCAATATGTCTCCTCATGCACCAAAAGACATATTGGCATCCATCCATTTTCTTAGACAATATGTGACTTGCCGCATGGTAAGTACCGGTCCCTGGGAAGCCAAAAGGTGCCTCTTTAATCTCCAAACTCCGGAGAATATGAAGAGTCCTGAAAGTAGAAGGACTCTGCTTCAGGGTGCGCACCACATGAAGAGACGCGTCTCTTCATGTACGTTTTTGCTTCCATCCATTTTTCACACCCTTTCAAAAAGCCTTGACAGGTCAAATATATCCAAGAGGCATGGGATAAGATGAGAAGGTGCCCACTGAAATGAAACACTCAAGTGTTTCATCTGCAGAAGGACTTTTGTCCTTTTGTGCGCACCTTCATTTCCCGCGCGCGCCCAGAGGCGCAAAGAAACCCTTTATGTTGTGGTCAACTTTATCTACACCCCATGCAATCTTTGACTAGTCAAAGCATATGCAATATGGGTGTCAAAAGAAATATCATTAAATCCTCTTTCCATCCATATAAAAATATTTCAGATCAGAGGACTATAGACTCTTCTAGGCCTTTTTGAATGCCAAGGTGTCATTTTGGCATCTAGAGTCCCAACTCAAATGGACTCTTCAATAAAATGTCCAAAAGTCCAAAATAAAATCAGATCAAGCTCTAATTTGGCTATCCCTACTTATGACTCAACCTAATTTAGGTTTCTCTTAATTAGGTTAGCCCAATTAGCAAGCAACCGGACCCAATCCAATTGGGTTAGGAATTGGGTTAGCCTACATATGCTAGTATGCAATCTGGCTAACCAATTAGGATCCCATGACCCTAATTAAACTATGAGTAACTTCCTTAGCCTACTCTCTATTGTGTGTGACCCATTGGGTTCCACATCTTGCCAACAGTAGGTTTAGGTTTGTGTAGATTTGATCCGATCGAACTCGATTGACCTAATTAGGTCAAATCGGCTCACCTAATTGTCCAATTCAAATCACATATCGAATTGACTCATGAAACCAATTCAATTAGTTTATGAAAACCCACAAGACAAGATTAACGTCTAGCAACGTGTCATGCCTACCCAGAAGATAAAAATTTGATAGAAATTATTAAAATACCCTTCAGTAGTAAGTTACCATGCAATTCAATCTTTTGATCTCCTATTATCCCGATTAAGTGATGTGTATGGATAAATATCAAACCCTAACACTTAATCATATCAAATCTCAGCTCAATAATGAGGACTCAGCTGATGACTGATTAGAAGCCACTTCTAATCTCATCCCACTTTGCAAAGATTCCTTGAGTCACTCATCAAAGAGATTACATGGGATAACATATCCTCTTACCAGGATTGATCAATTCCTTGTTGGTCCACTCACACCCTTCGTACACCTTCCACCATACCCAGAACATCCCGTACATGTCACAATGCCATGAATGAGTATGAACCAAGGTATGGCTTAGTGTGCACAAGTAACCATGGTGACCTCAAGTACGAAGATCACATGCACAACTTCTACTCTGGGACCTATCTTTTGACAAGGAGTAAGACTTGCATAAGATATTTCCGGTGTGGATCAGTTCAGTGTATTCATAACCTAATGAGCACCCTTATCCTTGTATTAGTGTCTCTACACAAGTGGCTGTGAGACCAACCACCTTCATCAACTGAGCATACATAGGATAAGCTAGTCTTACCGGATTCATCAATCCCCGAATCGATGGTCCAATGACTAGGAATATTCTAGATTAGGGTTTATAAGAATTAGGTCTCATTGTTATTTTATCATAACCCTAATTCCATTGCCCTACTCTATGGGGTTCATCATACTCAAAAATATGACATAGTAGTATATGATGAATCAAATGCCTTTATTATAAATAATGATGTCATATATGAGTTGGAAGTTTACAAAAAGGCCAAAACAATGATTGGCTCTTTGGGCATTTTTCTATCAAACACACTCTACTCCACTCGGAAACTTTACCAATTTCTCAAAAACCAATCCCTAGAACCTTTATCCCATTGCAATGGCTCCAAGGAAATTTGAATGGAAAATTCCTCAAGCGGCAGAATCAAGCAAACATAGTGAAGATCAAAAAGGGAAAGGAGAAAAGAGAAAAAGGTCCACTCCAGAAGAAGGAACATCTTCTTCGACAGGGAAATCCACTTCTATGGCCAACAGGCCTGTTACTTGCGGAAGAAGGATTGACTTCTCATTCCTAGAAGAAATGCAAATGAAGATCGGAAATTGGATACACAAGCAAGGCTGGAAGCATTTTTGCTCTTTGGGCATTCTAACCTACCCCTCTTTTGTATGAACTTTCTATAAAAACCTAATTCCTGAAGAGTACCATTTGGAGTCAACTATCAAAGGAATCAAAATAATTATGGATGAAGAAAAGTTGGGTAACTTGCTTGAAATGCCAATGGACGGTGCAACCAAGCTTACCCTAACTAACAGAGAACACACTTTGAATTTCATTTTGGAAAAGGATGATGTAAGCTCCGTTCAACATGTACAAGCAAACCTACTATCATAGGAAATGAGACTTCTTCACAATATGGTCAGCAGGATTTTCCTTCCTAGAACCGGTCACTTTGACTGGGTAAGTGAAAAAACATGACTTTTATGGGACATCTGATTGAAGAAGAACCTCTCAACCTGCCCTTTATTATGATGATTCAAATGAGAGAAGTAGCTAGGAAAATTAAAGCATGCTTTCCTTACGGTATGGTTTTCACTCTACTATTTGAAGAAGTTGGAATTGACCTAACCAATGAAATAGGCAAGCCTCTACATCACTTAGACACCTATTCCTTCAATTCACTTAAAAGAATGGGATACAAATTGCAAGAAGGAGTGTGGATAAAGAAATTGTCTGGTCAATTTGCTGCTACTTCCTCAGATGATGATGAACCTGCTGATGTTGAAGCCAACAAGTCTAGAAACAAGGATGAAGAAGGATCTGAACAAGCAATGATTACTCCATCTAAACTTAAAGAGTTAATATTTCAAAGGATGGAATCAATTTCTGAGTCACTGACAGATTATGTGAATTCTGCTCTGGATGATTTGAGAAGTTCAGTTAATGCCAGCTTGCAAAAAATAAGATTAGAACAGCAGCTTCACAAGGAGAAAATTGAAAACAAAATGGAGAACTTCAAAGAAAAAATCAAAAGTATCTTTCTGCAATCTTCAAAAGAAACGTTCACTACTGAGGATACTCCCGTATAGATTAACAAGGAGTCACTTGAAACTCCTGTTCAACCTTCTCATGTTCCTTCATCTGATCTACCTGAACCTAAACCTATTGAGACCAAAAAAAAATTCAAAACCAAAAAGACTAAGACTTTTAGAGCCCCTGTTAGAACTAGATTCAGGGATTTAAGGTTTAAACCCCTATAAACTAAGACCTCTGATATGGTTATAGAGGTAGGCTCCTCTTCTTCTAGTGAAGAAGAAGAATAGGTTGTGTTGACTCCACTAATTGATTTTGATGATAAGCAAAATAGTTAAGTATAAATTGAGGACTAATGATTTGCTTTAAGTGTGTTCTCATTGAAAGGATGCTCATAAAATTTGAAGAAGTCCAATTGTGTTGAAGAACCAAGTTTGAATGAAATGATTGCAAAAAACAAGACTTGGACACTCAAAGAAATGGTTGAATGGATGACTAAGGCAAGTGAAAACATGTTCCAGCACGAGTTCAGCAATTTCTACCCCTTTTTGATGATGTGTTGACTCAAGGTGTTGACACATGACATGATGTGTCGACACATGAAGATGATGTGTTGACTCAGGCCGGCACGCAGCAATGTTTCAAATGGCACAGATGATGTGTCGACACATGGATCTTATGTGTTGACTCAGGTGTTAACACGTGGATCAACATATCACCTGAGAATTTCAAGCCACAGAATTTGCAGAAGTTGAAGGAATAGTTGATGTGTCGACACATGGACCTTATGTGTTGACTCAATGTGTTGACTCAACTGAGAATGTGTCGACTTAGCTGATTTTTTCAGAGAATCTGAATAGAACATTTTGAACTTGTGTCGCCTTAAGAAGAATATATGTCGACCTAATGTATCGACACATGAAGAGAAAGTATCGACACATGAAGTTCCGACAACAGTAATGGCTAGTTTTTTTCAAGCACAGAACTCTCCCAAATGCCCTCCAACAGCTAGTTTTTTAAGTATAATGGCTAGATTTCAGTTTTGGGGGTTTGGAAAGATATATAAAGGCTCCAAATCAAATCAAGAGTATATGTATTGAATATCCAAAAAGAGTTTAGAGAGAAAAGAAGAAAGAAGAGCCTTAACTCCTATTCATTCAAAGCTCAACCACTCTCAATCAAAGGGAAGCCTTCCAAGTATTCAAAGCTATCAAGTGCATTGAAGATCATTCAATCTTGGGCATTCAAAAGGCTTCAACAAGAGCAAAGCAACACTACATCGAGCTACATCAACTTATTTTTTTTGTTATTGAAAGCTTACATTAGTTCTTTATTTCTCCATCTTATATCTTATAAAGATTATTGGTTAGCCTATTGAAAAATCAAGTGAGGTTATTGGTAAGCCTTGAAAACCAATTAAGTTGGTGGTTAGCCCACAAAACTACTAAGGTTCTTGGTTAGCTCGAAAAATCAAGAAAGGTTTTTGGTTAGCCTTGTGAAAACCAATTAGGTTCTTGGTTAGCCCATAAAACCAAGTGAGGATGGGACTTGTGAGCCTTTTAAAACAAGTCGGGTTTTGATTAGTGAGCCTGAAAAACTAATCGGTTGTAATCGTTTGATTATAGTGAATTTCCAAGAAGATCTTGGGGAGTGGATGTAGGTGCATTGTTGGCATCGAACCACTATAGATTATTATGTTTGTGATTGCTTGTTCTCTCCCTCCTTGCTCTTTACTTTATTGCTTATTACTTTTAATTTCCGTTGCACTACTACTTTAGAGCATTGCACTTAAATTTTAGTACCTTGTTGAATTGAATTGCATATCTTGTCTTGTGAAAGTTGCTACTTGAATTATCAAGCTTAGCCTTAAATTTTTTTTGAGACCCAATTCACCCCCCCTCTTGGATTGCTCTCTGGGCAACAAGTGGTATTAGAGCCTTGTTCTCAGTATATAGGCTTTACCACCTTGAGTAAAGATCTATGGCAACCCCAATTGGTACTAGTGTAGTTAAGGGACAAGCCTTAAATAGACCTCCATTTTTTAATAGAACAAATTATACTTATTGGAAAACTAGGATGAGAATTTATATGCATTCTATAGAATATAATTTGTGGAAAGTAGTTGATAAGGGTCCTCATGTTCCTTCGGTGGTGGTTAATGGTGTTTCCATCCCAAAACTTGAAGAGGATTGGGATGAAAATAATATTAAACAATCCGAGATCATTGCTAAGGCAATGAATCTCTTGTATTGTGCATTATATCCTAGTGAATTTAATAGGATATCTACATGCATGTCTGCCAAAGAAATATGGGAACACTTAAAGTTATCCACGAGGGTACTGATCAAGTGAAGAACACCAAGATAAATATGTTAGTGCACATATATGAGATATTTCGAATGGAACCAAATGAACACTTGAAGTTACCCACGAGGGTACCGATCAAGTGAAGAACACCAAGATAAATATGTTAGTGCACACATATGAGATGTTTCGAATGGAACCAAATGAATCTATCACTGATATATATACACATTTTACAAATATTGTAAATGCTATGAGAAGTCTTGGTAAAGTCATATCTAATGCTGATCTTGTGAATAAAATTCTTAGGTCACTTCCGACGTCGTGGGATCCAAAGGTGACCGCAATTCAAGAGGCAAAGGATGTAGACAAGCTTCCACTTGAGCATCTAGTAGGATCGCTCATGACCTATGAGCTCAACTTGAAACAGAAATCAATGGACTTGGATAAAAAGAAGGGGATCGCTTTTAAATCAAATATTCAAGAAGAATCCTCGATTGATGAGTCTGAAGATGAAGAAGAGGAAGAAGGCGAAGAAGCCCTCCTTGCCCGAAATTTAGAAGATTTATGAAGAGAAGGAAGTTTCCCTACAAGATGAAATTTCAATCCAAGGAAAAGGGAAAGGAAAAAGAAAAGGAGAAAGAAAAGGAAAAGGAGAAGGAAGTACCTATATGCTTCAAGTGCAAGAATCCCAGGCACTACAAATTTGATTGTCCTCTCTTCAAGAAATCAAGGAAGAAACTAAGGAAGAAAGCAATGATGGCCACGTAGAGTGATAGCAAAGACTCCAGTTCAGAAGAAGAGCAGACTGAAATTGCAAATCTCTGCTTCATGGCACATCAGGACAATGAAGAGGAGTGTCTTGCAACCAAGGAAAACAAACAAATTTGGTATCTTGATTGTGGTTGCTCAAGGCACATGACTGGAGATGTGAAGTAATTCACTTCTCTTGAAGCTTTGAATGGAGGAGGTATGACCTTCGATGATAATGGTAAAGATAAAATCATTGGAATTGGTAAGGTTCACATAACTCCTTCTAATAGTATTAGTAATGTACTTTTAGTAGATGGTTTAAAGCATAATCTCTTAAGTATTAGTCAGTTTTACGATAAAGATTTTCAAGTAGTTTTCAAATCATCATATTGCATGATTTCTAGTCCAGATTTAAATGGAGTACAATTCATTGGAAAAAGGCATGGAAATATTTATCTTGTAGATCTTGATGATCTATCTTTACCTAATAGAGATGCCTTGTTGCAATGAATTCTATCAAGGAAGAGATTAGTTGGTTATAGCATAGAAGGTTAGGGCATGGTAGTATGTACCTTATTTCAAAACTTTGTAAAAAGAATTTAGTTAGAGATTTACCTAAAATCAGTTTTGAAAAAGATAGAATTTGTCAAGCATGTCAATTTGAAAAATAAGTCAAAACTTCTTTTTAACCAAAAGGATTTGTAACTACTAGTAGACCACTTGAACTACTACATATGGATCTCTTTGGACCAACTAGAATATCAAGTCTAGGAGGCAAGAGATATGGATTAGTTATTGAGGATGATTTTTCAAGATTTATTTGGGTTTTCTTTTTAACACAAAAAGATGAGTCATTTTCTATATTCATAAAGTTTTATAGAAAAATCTTAAATAAGAAAGGTGTTTCAGTCGTTTGTATTCGTAGTGATCATGGAACCGAATTTGAAAATCAAGATTTCAAAAACTTTTGTAATGAAAAAGGCATAGAACATAATTTCTCTGCACCTAGGACACCTAAGCAGAATGGGGTAGTAGAAAGGAAAAATCATACTTTAGAAGAAATGGCACACATTATGCTTTATGAAAATGATTTGCCAAGAAATTTTTGGGCTGAAGCTATAAATACAGCCTGTTATGTTTTTGAATCGAGTTTTGATACACCATATTTTAAAGAAAACTCTATATGAGCTTTGGAACCAAAGAAAACCAACTTTGAAATATTTTTGAGTTTTTGGCTGTAAATGTTTTATTTTGAATAATGAAAAAGATCATCTAGGAAAGTTCGATGCCAAGTCTGATGAAGGTATCTTCTTAGGATACTCTACATCAAGTAGGGCATGCAGAGTATTTAACAAACGGACTTTAGTTGTAGAAGAGTCAGTACATGTTGTATTTGAAGAATGTTCTAACAAGTCCTCGAGAAAAGAGAATACATATGATGATTATGCAGGTGCTGACAAACTTCAGAAGCTGACATTGGATGATCAAGCTCAACCAAATGAAGAAAAGCAAGACAAGGGTGTGAAAGAAGATGACACTCTAGTGTATCATGATCTACCTAAGGAGTGGAGGTATGCTCAAGGACACCCTAAGGAATTAATCTTAGGTGATCCATCTAAAGGGATAAGAACTCGAGCTTCTATTAGAAATGAATGTGACTATATTGCTTTTGTATCTCAAGTAGAACCTAAATGTTTTGAAGAAGCTGAAAAAGACTTTAATTGGATCAATGCTATGCAAGAAGAACTAATACAATTTGACAGAAATAATGTTTGGACACTTGTAGAAAGACCATCCAATGTTTCAATTATTGGCACTAAATAGATATTTAGGAATAAATTAGATGAAAATGGTATTGTCATTAGAAATAAAGCTAGGCTAGTTGCTAAAGGCTACAATCAGGAGGAAGGGATTGACTTTGATGAAACTTTTGCTCCTGTTGCTAGGCTTGAAGCAATTAGACTATTGTTAGCTTTTACATGTGTTGCCGATCTCACCGCCGCGCCTGTGGCCTTGGAGCCGCCGATCCGACTAGACCGTCTTGCCCCTGGGGTCTCCTGACTCTTTGAACCTGCAAGGCAAGGTCAGAAACCCTGGCCGGGGGTCCCGGTGAGGGAGCTCCGACGGTCAAGTTGGTAAGTGGCGAGAGGGAACAGAATCTCCGAGACGGGCCCCCGAAGGAGTCCCAGACTTAGAGATCATGCTAGCAAGAAAGATCTCAAAAAGAATAGAAATCCGGCCGAGTTCCTCTGCCGAGCTTACGCCAAAGGTCCCCTCTCGGGATCTTGGATCCTGCTCTTGGAATGGAATCTCCTTTCCCAGCCTTTTAACTCCTCATGCTGCCTTTTCGTTTGCCGCCCTCGAGAGGCTCCTTCGTTGCTTTCAACCCCTTCCCTCCATCTCTTTCCCCTTCTGGATCAAGGAACCAGGCGGCTTCCTCGCCTTGCTTGCCGAGCCTAGCGAGGAAAGAGTAAAGGGAGGGCGCCGGTCAGACCGCTGACCAGACCTTGGGCTGAGTGCGAGCGCTCTTCTTCCCAGGCACCGACGATGCCCGTTATTGGATCCTATTTTGTCAGGACTTCGCCTCTCGACTGCAGGACCTGTCGGGCTGATGTAAGCGATGTTTCGCATGTCGCTGCCGACCGTACATGCGCTACTCTCGGGGTGCGGCACACACGGCTCGAGGGGCAATCTTGGAGCTTGTGCCCCTGCTCCTCGGAAGCTTCTCTGCATAGGTTGGCCTGACTCGGCCGAGGTGGGACCGTCTCAGGGTGCCACCTGGCGAGGGAGCGGGGAGGCCGCCGACTTCGACCGAGGTGGACCCCTCATGGGTGGACACCTAGCGGAGCGGCAGAGGGGCGCCCGACTTCGGCCGAAGTGGTCCCGTCTCCAGGCGCCACCTGGCGAAGGAGCGAGGGGCCCAGCTCGACCTTGGCCGAGGTGGGACCGTCTCAGGGTGCCAACTAGCGAGGGAGCAGGGAGGCCACCGGTTTCGGTCGAGATGGATCCCTCCTGGGTGGACACCTGGCGGAGCGGTAGAGGGGCGCTCGACTTCGACCGAGGTGGTCCCATCTCTGGGCGCCACCTAGCGAAGGAGCGAGGGGCTTTGCTCGACCTCGGCCGAGGTGGGACCGTCTCAGGGTGCCACCTGGCGAGGGAGCAGGGAGGCCGTCGGCTTCGGCCGAGGTGGACCCCTCCTGGGTGGACACCTGGCGGAGCGGCAGAGGGGTGCTCGACTTCGGCCGAGGTGGTCCCGTCTCCGGGCGCCACCTGGCGAAGAAGCGTGGGGCCCGGCTCGACCTCGGCCGAGGTGTGACCGTCTCAGGGTGCCACCTGGTGAGGGAGCAGGAAGGCCGCCAGCTTCGGCCGAGGTGGACCCCTCCTGGGTGGACACCTGGTGGAGCGGCAGAGGGGCGCTCGACTTCGGCCGAGGTGGTCCCATCTCCGGGCACTAGCTGGCGAAAGAGAGAGGGGCCCGGCTCGACCTCGACCGAGGTGGGACCGTCTCAGGGTGCCACCTGGCGAGGGAGCAGGGAGGCCGCCGGCTTCGGCCAAGGTGGACCCCTCCTGGGTGGATACCTGGAGGAGCGGCAGAGGGGCGCTCGACTTCGACCGAGGTGATCCCATCTCCTGGCACCACCTGGCGAAGGAGCGAGGGGCTCGGCTCGACCTCGGTCGAGGTGGGACCGTCTCAAGGTGCCACCTGGCGAGGGAGCAGGGAGGCCGCCGACTTCGGCCGAGGTGGACCCCTCCTAGGTGAACACCTGGCAGAGCGGCAGAGGGGCGCTCGACTTCGGCCGAGGTGGTCCCATCTCTGGGCGCCACCTGGCAAAGGAGCGAGGGGCCCGGCTCAACCTCGACCGAGGTGGGACCGTCTTAGGGTGCCACCTGGCGAGGGAGCAGGGAGGCCAACGGCTTCGGTCGAGGTGGACCCCTCCTGGGTGGACACTTGGTGGAGCGGCAGGAAGGCCTGGTTCGAACTCGACTTCGGTCGAGACGGAGATGCACCTGACTTTGCCGAAAAACTCCACGTGGCTCGAATCATGCCCAACGAAATCTGAGACACGCCACGTCAGTGTTACGGCCGTAACCGCATGTTTTATGAAATCAAATTATTTTAAATGGATGTTAAGAGTGCTTTCTTGAATGGCTTTGTAAATGAAAAAGTTTTTGTTGAACAACCACTGGTTTTGAAAATCATGCACATCCTGATCATGTTTTCAAAGCACAAAGCACTTTATAGTTTAAAGCAAGCACCTAGAGCATGGTATGAAAGGTTAAGCAAATTTCTTATTGAAAATGAATTTTCTAGAAAAATATTGACAAAACACTATTTTTGAGAAGGAAAGATAATGATTTATTAGTAGTACAAATATATGTTGATGACATCATTTTGGTGCTACTAATGAAATTCTTTGTCAAGAGTTTGCTAAGGTTATGCAGGGTGAGTTCGAGATGAGCATGATGGGAGAACTCAATTTCTTTCTCAGACTCCAGATCAAGCAAACTTCAGATGGTATCTTCATCAACCAAGCTAAGTACACAAAAGAAATTATCAAAAAGTTTGGGATGGAGACTACTAAGCCAATAAGTACACCTATAAGCCCCTCATGTAAACTATATAAAGATGAAAATGGTAAATCTGTAGATCAAAAATTATACAGAGGCATGATAGGCTCTTTTCTGTATTTAACTGCTAGTATACTAGATATAATGTTTAGCATTTGCATGTGTGCTAGATATCAGTCTGAACCTAAGGAATCACATCTTATGACTGTTAAGTGCATTATTAGATATCTGTCTGGTACTATTAGTATTGGTTTATGGTATGCTAGAAATTCTTCTGCTGAATTGATTGGATATTCTGATGCAGACTTTACTAATTGTAGATTAGATAGAAAGAGTACTAGTGGAACTTGCCAATTTCTTGGGGTTAAATTAATCTCATGGTTTAGCAAGAAACAAACTTCAGTTGCACTATCCATAGCTGAGGCTGAGTATATTGCAGCAGGAAGTTGTTGTGCTCAAATCCTGTGGATTAAGCAACAACTTGAAGACTTTGGAATCAAGTTGGCTAGAACTCCTATTAAATGTGATAATACCAGTGCTATTTGCTTGACTAAAAATCTTGTTCAATACTCTCGGAGCAAGCACATTGAAATTAGGCATCACTTTATTAGAGATCATTTTGAAAACAATAATATTTTGCTTGAATTTATATGTACTGAATTTCAATTAGCTGATATTTTAACTAAACCTCTCTTGGAAGATCGATTCTATATGATTAGAAGAGAGCTCGGGATCATCAATTCGTTTGATTAAGATTTTTCCCTTAATTTGACTCAAATTAGATCTATTCAACCTTATTTATGATGAATCATGATTAATCATTGATGATTCGACTCCAAAAACCTATTACTTCAATTGATTTTGATCATTCAATGAAATTCCAAATTTTTCAATTTTTAAGTCAATGTGTTGACACATCCCGACACATGTCCGACAGGAAACTAAGAATTTAAGGATTTCCGAATCGTTTTTCCCCCAAAAATCATTCTCCTCCGAGCTGACACCTCGATTCCAGGTATCCATCCTATTCATCTCTCATTTCCTTGCTTTTACCCGCCATTTTCTCGGATTTGAAGGTTCGGTGGCTGTGTTTGTTGGATCTCCTTCTAGGTTTTAGTTCCTAAACCCTAGAAACTCTCTATTTCCACTAAAAACCTTGCCCAAACCTTGATTATTGATAATGGGTCCTCACAAACAAGTCGTTCGCCGACCGCGTCAGTCACAGCATGAAGAAGAGCGAAGAACGAAGGCACGACATGAGTCTAAGGCTCCGGATCTGCCTGCACGACCATTGTTTACTCCTTCTAGTCGGATGAGCTCCAAGACAGTGGTTGGAGGACGCCGAGTGGACTTTACTTTCTTGGACCAGCAGCATTTTTGGATAGGAGAGTGGATCCGGCATGTTGGGTTGGCTACTTTCTGTTCGCTCAGCGAGAGATACTATCCCGGGTTGATGAGAGAGTTCTACGGATCACTTGCTCGCGGATCAGATGGCTGGATTACACAGGTTAGAGGACGGGATGTCCCCATCTCTTCAGAGATTTTGAGCTGAGTGTGGGATATACCCATGGCTGGATCAGTTATTGACAGTCTGATGGACAGAGTTAGTGGCCTCTGGTGCATTTTTGAGTCCGATATCTTACCAGAGGGAGCCACTGTTCCTGCATCAAGATTGTTTGCGGAGATGAGACTACTACATCATATAGTTGCCCGGATTCTTCTACCGAAGACCTGTCGATTTGATTACATTACTGAGTGAGAGCTGCTCGTGATGGTCTCCCTGATTCAGCGGACGCCGATTTGTCTTCCTGTTCTGATGATTCATCAGATTACTGAGGCGGCGTCTAGTCAATGGCTTTGCTTACCGTATGGCATGGGTTTGACAGTACTTTTTGGGAGTATGGAGTCAGTTTTCAGAATGAGCCTTATCATACTTTGATCCATACCGATGTATATGACATCAGGTCATTGCATTGCATGGGTTATCACTTAGTCTGAGGCCAATGGACACGAAGGACATCAAGACAGGTCGAGGATGCACCTGACATTGATGAGGATATAGCAGAGGAGGAGTGGAATCTTTCCAGTGAGGCTGGATCGAGCGAGACATAGCCTGAGACGGTAGCACAGCTAGCTTAGTCTGATCCTTCTACATCTACCTAGCCATAGCCAGCGCAAACGGAGACTCCTGGTGTTTCAGATACTCTAGAGGACAGAGTCAGATGCATAGAGATCGATGTTTTCATCATGAGGCAGCGTCTAGACATTTTTATTGCTGATACGAGAGAGAGCCACATTAGACTTAGTGATGGTATTTTGGCTATTCTCTCAGCACTGTCCAGATCTTCTACGAGTGCTCCTGCTATAGACACAGTTCCTACTTCTGTTGATGTACCTGTCCCAGCACCAGCTGATCTCATTGCTGATATCGACACTGATGTTGAGACTAGAGTTGGAGATGGAGATGGAGATACAGTGATTGGAGATATTGATAGAGATGAGGTGACTGACTCAAACCATTTTGACATTGCTGATCTTACATCAGAGCCAGTTGTGGCGGTGACGGATGATGTGGCTACGAGCCCTGTTGTTGACCCATCCTTCTCACCTGCTCCGATACCTGATCCATCCTCTCCTACCAGATCGGATGATCGCACTTCAGTTCCAATTCTGATTCCTATTCTTAGTCCTGTTGTTGACCTACCTAACATTGATATTTCATTCATTGATTCTGCTGACATTCAGACACCTATCATCGAGACCCCCACACTTGATACACATATTTTAGATACACTGATACCTTCCACAACTGATACTGTTGTTCTTGATATGCCTGTATCATCAGCTGTTATACCTACTTTTGATACTCCTACTCTTCATACTTTATCAGTCACTCGAGAGCTTGGGTTTTATACATCCGGCTTTCAGCATCTCGATTCAGGCCCCACTTTTGACCGTACTCCTGCTCCAGCTGTTGCTGAGATGATTCACCCGATCAGTTCAGTTCCTGCGGAGGACATAGCTCCTACCTCTACTACTTCAGCCAGAGGTCGGACTTATATTCGTCATAGAGGACATGGATGCTGTACCCCTCCTCAGCCGACCAGGAACAGACTTCGAGATCTTCGATCACGATGGCCGCGAGCTCGATCTTCTTCTGATAACGGACCGATCGATATCGGTTCATCTTCTAATGACTCGATGGATGAGGATTAGGACATTGATGTATTTTTAGATAGTTTTATATTTCTAGATAGTTTACTTTCATGCTTACATGTACTTTTATCTTTGTTGTGTACTTGATAATACATATATGAAAAATCTTTTATTTTCTCATTTCTATATCTTTGATGGACATGAATGATGTCTTGAATTATTTTTATACATTCAATGACTATGCTTGGTCTTGTTTATTCGTTTCCTTTACTTCCTACCTTTTTAATGATAACAAAAAGGGGGAGTAGTTCATTATTTTATTTAAGTATAAATGTGTTTACTTCTACAACCTAAAGGGGGAGTAACTTTTAATTTTTTTTGAAAACTTGAATTTATGAAAGGGGGAGCTTCACCTTTTGTCAAAGTAAATTTGATTCTCAAAACCCCTCTTTCAATGTTTTTGAAAAGATTCTCACAAATTTTGTTATGAATCATTAATTCAGGGGGAGCTTTGTTAATTGCTGAAATTTTCATTGTAAGAGTATCATGATACATGTTCTTAATACATTTAAATAAATATCAAAGTTCTGACTAAGCTTTGATACTCTATATCTTTGAAACAAGCTCAAATTCTATTACTTGTGTTTTGAATGATTATATATTTAAGTAATGATTGATACACTTAATGCTTTCAATATTGTGCATCTTGATCAATTTTCTTAGAGCTTTACTTTTAAAGCAATTTATACTTAAGAATTTTGTCATCATCAAAAATGGGAGATTGTTGACTCCACTAATTGATTTTGATGATAAGCAAAATAGTTAAGTATAAATTGAGGACTAATGATTTGCTTTAAGTGTGTTCTCATTGAAAGGATGCTCATAAAATTTGAAGAAGTCCAATTGTGTTGAAGAACCAAGTTTGAATGGAATGATTGCATAAAACAAGACTAAGGCAAAGTTGAATGGATAACTAAGGCAAGTGGAAACATGTTACAGCACGAGTTCAATAATTTATGCACCTTTTTGATGATGTGTCGACTCAAGGTGTCGACACATGACATGATGTGTCAACACATGAAGATGATGTGTTGACTCAGGCCGGCACGCAGCAATGTTTCAAATAGCACAGATGATGTGTCAACACATGGACCTTATGTGTCGACTCCAGGTATCAATATATGGATCAACACATCGCTTGAGAATTTCAAGCCACAGAACTTGCAGAAGTTGAAGGAACAGTTAATGTGTCGACACATGGACCTTATGTGTCGACTCAATGTGTCGACTCAACTGAGAATGTGTCGACTCAGCTGATTTTTTTAGAGAATCTGAATGGAATATTTTGAACTTGTGTCGACTCAAGAAGAACATGTGTTGACCTAATGTGTCGACACATGAAGAGGAAGTGTCGACACATGGAGTTCTGATAACAGTAATGGCTAGTTTTCTTCAAGCGCCGAACTCTCCCAAATGCCCTCCAACAGCTAGTTTTTCAAGTATAACGGCTATATTTTGGTTTTGGGGGCTTGGGAAGGTATATAAAGGCTCAAAATCAAATCAATAGTATATATATTGAATATCCAAAAAGAGTTTAGAGAGAAAAGAAGAAAGAAGAGCCTTAACTCCTATTCATTCAAAGCTCAACTACTCTCAATCAAAGGGAAGCCTTCCAAGCATTCAAAGCTATCAAGTGTTCCAAGCATTTCAAAGCTATCAAGTGTATTGAAGATCATTCAATCTTGGGCATTCAAAAGGCTTCACAAGAGCAAAGCAACACTATATCGAGCTACATCGACTTATTTGCTTTGTTATTGAAAGCTTACATTGGTTCTTTATTTCTCCATCTTATATCTCGTAAAGGTTATTGGTTAGCCTATTGGAAAACCAAGTGAGGTTATTGGTAAGCCTTGAACACCAATTAGGTTGGTGGTTAGCCCGCAAAACCACAGGTTCTTGGTTAGCCCAGAAAACCAAGGGAGGTTTTTGGTTAGCCTTGTAAAAATCAATTATGTTCTTGGTTAGCCCATAAAACCAAGTGAGGTTGTGACTTGTGAGCCTTGTAAAATAAGTCGGGTTTTGATTAGTGAGCCCGGAAAACTAATCGGCTGTAATCGTTTGATTATAGTGAATTTCAAGGAAATCTTGGGGAGTGGATGTAGGTACATTGTTGGCACCGAACCACTATAGATTGTTATGTTTGTGATTGCTTGTTCTCTCCCTCCTTGCTCTTTACTTTATTACTTATTGCTTTTAATTTCCGCTGCACTACTACTTTAGAGCATTGCACTTAAATTTTAGTACCTTGTTGAATTAAATTGCATATCTTGTCTTGTGAAAGTTGCTACTTGTATTATCAAGTTTAGCCTTAAATTTTTTTTTGAGACCCAATTCACCCCCCCTCTTGGGTTGCGCTCTGGGCAACAGGTTGTTTAACTAGTCTTTTGGTTGTACTTCTGACTCTTTTAATGCTCTACTTTTTGTCTTTTATAATATGAATGTACCTTCTTTCACACTTTGTATGGAATATTTCTCAATGAAATGAAAGTTCTTTTGTTATGATGAGTTATCCTACAACTGATAAATCTTTAATTAGAATTTCCAATTAAATTTGAGAAAGTGAAATTATCTCAAACAAATATTAAATACTTTCTCAATCTATTTCAAAATCTAAGCTTTATTGACATACCTTTTTGATTGTTTGACAAAAAGGGGGAGAATAATATCTATAATTGAGTTGTCATGAAAATTCTGATATCTATGTTGAGCTTCTTACTAATTATTCTTAAAGTGCATAAAAAGAAGGAAAAAGGGGGAGCACAAAAGTGGTACTATTCAAATGGACCTAACTACTTAATTATTTTAAAACCAAGAGAAAGGAGGAGCTTTTCTTAAAAGAATGGCTTTATCTATAAATCCTTCTATTGCTTTGATTGATTTAAATTTAATCTTAATTCTGTCAAAATTTTAAAACTCTGATACTCCATGTTTTAATTCTGATGTTATGAAATATGCAAGGTCAAATACTTTGAAATATACAAAAGCACTAACATCAATGATATGCAATTTTATCATTAGAGCTCTGATACTTATTTACAAATATAGTTAGCTCAAATACAAGTGAATATTTATTTCCAAATACTTTAATACATGTAAGTGTAAAGAATTTTTCATGTCCAGTATTTTGTCATCATCAAAAAGGGGGAGATTATTGACCCCATAAGTGATTTTGATGATAACCAAACATTGGAGCATGTACATTTATTTCTAACAACTCTTCAAGTGGTTTACAAATTTTTGTAGGATGATTTATTTGTTCAAACTTCAACTCCTATATTTTTACTTCTTGTTTTGAGTTGTGTTGTAATATGGTTTTGTAAAGAAGAACCCAATGAAAAAGTTAAGAAAAAAATCTATAAAAAGGGTTACTTCTATGAGTGTGTATGCCTTAAAATTATTTTGAGTTGGTTTGCTTAAAAAGTTTAAAAGTGTTGGTGAGAGTTTTTCTTTAAGTTCAATTATAAAAATCCTGAAGAAATTACTCGAGCTGACCCAGCATGTTGAAGAGCCGACTCTACCTCATGGCACGCAACAAGGATTCTGGTACGCAGCAATCCGAGCCGACTCGATGACAACCGAGCCGACTCCAGTAAATCCGAGTCGACTGGAATATATCCGAGTCGACTCTTCCAGAGTCCAGTTTTTGAAGATTTTTAAGAACAGCCAAGCGAGCTGACCCAAACCAGAAAGAGCCGACTCTGCCAGACCTAGTTTTGAAGACCTGAGAAAGCGAGCCAACCCGAACTACAACGAGCCGACTCTTCCAGAGTAATGATTTCAAAACCTGAGAATAAGAGCTGACCAAAGATCAAAAGAGCCGACTCCTCGAGTTCAAGATTTTCAAAGATAGAAGTTCGAGCCGACTCGAGCTATGAAGAGTTGACTCATCTAGAGTGAAGTTTTGCACCCTGAGACAAAGAGCCGACTGCACTGAAGATTTGGCGACTTAACCTATCGACTCGAAGGATCCGAGCCGACTCGAAGTAATCCGAGCTGACTCAAATATCGCTTTCAGGTATCTAACGGCTAGTTCTAGAATTTATTTTGAATGCCAAAAAGTGCTCCAATGGTCATATATCACATCCCAATGGTCTACAACATCTCAAACTGCCTTGGAGTGATGGAAGACCTTATATTTGAGAGATTTGAACTTCTCTCAAGTAAGTTTTTGAAAGTTCTTCAAAGTTTTGAAGTTACATTGAATATCCTATCTACCAACAAGCAAGAGAGCACAAGAGCATTCAAGTCAGTCTTCAAGTCTTCACAAACTTTGATCTAAAGCTTGAAGCAATTTGGAAAGAAGTCAATGAAGCAATTAAAGCTCATTTAAGTGCCACAAAGTGGACTTCTCACAAGCTACACTGGCAACTATCCGACAAATTAAGTTTATCATTTATTATTGCATTTATTTCAATTCATTTCTTGACTTGTTCTTGGATTATTGGTGAGCCCGATTAAAAACTAAATAGGTTCTTGGTGAGCCTTTGATAAAAACCAAGTGTTGGGTTCTTGGTGATCCTGGTAAAACCAAGTTAGGTTTTTGGTGATCCTGTGAAAACCAACTTAGGTTTCTTTGGTGATCCTGTTCAAAACCAAAAGGTATTAGGTTTTCTTTGGTGATCCCGTGAAAACCAAAGTGTAGAAGTTTTGGATTGTGATCCTGTAAAACAATCATACTGTATTCGGGTGTGAATATAGTAGAAATCCCAAGTGGTATCTTGGATAGTGGATGTAAGAGCTGGGTTGCTCCGAACCACTATAAATTTTGTGTGTTTGTATTGTGCTTCTTCATTCTTATTTTAGCTTCTGTAATTTACTACTCTGTCACAGCACCTAACACTTGTAAGAGATTTTTAATTGCACATTATCTTCTTTAAATTTTAAAATTCCCAATTCACCCCCCTCTTGGGTAGCCACCTGGGCAACAGCTTGGTTGATTAGAATCCCTTCCTTCGATTGTTTGATTTGAAGCCCGAGAAAGTAGTTTAGCTCACCCATTATACTCATTTCGAAAAACCCTGCATTAACTTAGAAAAATATTGACACAAGGATTCATCAGTAGATCCAAATATTATATCGTCAACATAAATTTGAACAACTAAAATTTTATTATTATTTTTTGGATAATCAGGGTAGTATCTATACTACCTCTTACAAAATCATTTTCAAGTAAAAATTTACTTAATTTATCATACCAGGCTCCAGGTGCCTGTTTAATACCATATAAAGCTTTATTTAACTTGAAAACATGATTTGGAAAAGAGGATCGATAAAACCAGGCAGTTGTTCTACAAAAACTTCTTTGGATAACAAACCATTTAAAAAAGCGCTCTTTACATCCATTTGAATAACTTAAAGCTCATAAAACATGCATATGCTAGAAGTAATCTAATAGCTTATAGTCTAGCTACTGGTGCATAGGTCTCATCAAAATCTATTCTTTCTTCTTGGTTGTAACCTTGAGCTACCAGTCTAGCCTTATTTCTAATAACATTACCTTGTTCATCTAGCTTGTTTCTATAGACCCATCTAGTACCTATAACAGGGTAGTCTAATGGTCTTTCTACAAGTGTCCAAACATTATTTCTCTTAAATTGGTTTAACTCATCATGCATAGCTAACATCTAATTAGGGTTGGTTTCGCTTCTTCTATGGTATGTGGCATGAGATACCAAAATAATTAAATTATGTGCATCCCTATGTGAAGCTCTAGTCCTAACACCTTGTGATGGATCTCCTATAATGAGTTCTTTGGGATGTGATTGTACATACCTCCATTCTTTAGGTAGTTCTTCATGATTCTTACTTACCAACTCTTCTTGTTGTTCATCTGATTGCTTATCTTTGATAGTCATATCCTTCAATCCATTTTCAAGTGTGCCTGCATCATCAGCACAATCTTCTTTTCTAGAAGATGCAATGTCATTCTCATTGAAAATAACATGAATTGACTCTTCAATAGTTAATGTTCTTTTATTGAATACTCGATATGCTTTACTATTAGTCGAATAACCAAGGAAAATAGTCTCATCAGATTTAGCATCAAACTTACCAAGGTTATCTTTACCATTGTTAAGCATAAAACATTTACAGCCAAAAATATAAAAATAATCAATATTTGGCTTTCTATTGTTCCATTATTTATAGGGTGTTTTTCTTATAATAGGTATGACTAAAACTCTGTTTAAAATGTGGCAAGTGATATTTACAGCTTCTACCCAAAAGTATCTTTGAAGATTCCCTTCATAAAGCGTCGTTCGGGCCATCTCTTCCAAGGTCCTATTCTTTCTCTCTGCAACACCATTTTGCTATGGTATTCTAGGAACGGAGAAGTTATGGTTAATACTGTGCTTTGTGCAAAAGTGATCAAAATATTGATTTTCAAATTTCATACCATGATCACTACGAATAAAATAACAGAAAGATTTTTCAAGTTAAAAACTCTTTTGTAAAACTTTTTAAATACTTTGAAAGTTTCATCTTTATATGCAATAAATAAAATCCAAGTGTATCTTGAAAAATCATCTACAATCACAAGATCGTACTTCATACCACCTAGGCTTGTTGTCCTAGTGGGTCCGAATAGTTCTATGTGAAGTAGTTCTAAAGGTCTAGTGGTAGAAATAATATTTTTTGATTTAAAACTCTCCCTAACTTGTTTTCCTAATTGGCATGCATCATAAATATAATCGAAATCTACTTTAAACTTCGACAAACCTTTGACTAAATTTTTTGAAATAAGTTTTGCAATAGTATGCATACAAGCATGTCCAAGTCATCTATGCCATAGTAGACTTGATTCCTTGCTCTTATCATTCATTGCTACAAGACTTGTGTTACTTGACATAGCTAGATCATTAAGATCTACCACATAAATATTACCAAGTCTATGTCCAATGAACTTTGTACTAGAGTCAAGAGGATTAGCTACTATACACATTGAAGCCTTGAAGAAAATATTAAAGCCAATATCACATAGTTGACTGATACTTAACATATTATGCTTTAACTTTTTTACTAGCAGTACATTCTTAATAAAAGTGGAAGGAGTAATTTTAATTTTATCAATATTGATTATCCTTCCTTTACGGTTGTCACCAAATGTTACCATTCAACTATCTTTTTCTTCAAGAGTGAAGAATTGATCTATGTCATCCATTATGTGTCTTGAACAGCCGCTATCACGATACCATCTTTTCTTTGTGTTCATGGCTACAAGACATTCCTGTAAAATAATCAAGTAGTGGATTTAGGTACCCAAGCTTTCTTGGGTCTTTGCATGTTAGTAGGATTGGTTCCTTTTGGAACCCAAATTTTCTTGATTTTCTTTTTGCCATTGTATTTCAAATGACACTCAAATACTTTGTGACCTATGTTATTGCATGCATAGCAAGTAATTCTAGACTTTGAATAATGAGCATGTGATGTAAACCTAGGTTTATATTATTTTGATGCAATAAACTTTGAAACATAAGAAGTGGATGCAGAAAACTTATTTGTATTTGTACCTTTATAACCAATTCCAAACTTGTTATTAGAATCTCTTTGATTTTTCAAAATCAATTCAAGTTTGTTAGAGCTTAAAGTTAATTTTTTAACTAATGGTTTAAGCTTTTGAACTTCTTTTTGCAAGTTAGTATTTTTCTTTTATAAAATCTCATTCTTTTCAAGAAGTTCTTCCTTTTCAAATTAAACGGTTTTAAGTCTTTCACATGTCATACTTAATTCTCTTTGCAAAATTTTGTTTGTTTCATAAATTTTATTTTTATCTTTTTCAAAAGTATCACAATTATTTTTTAAACTTTTCATTTTCAAACCAGCCTTTTTATATTCAATCAACAGTTCACAAAAAGCATTATGAGGCTCATCATAGGTAAAATCTAAATTCGGTTCAGAAATTGTTACCTCATCCTCTAAACCTATAAGACAAATCTGAGCTGTCTTCGTTGTATCTTCTTCTTTTTCAGTTGATGTAGATTCATCACTGTTGCTCCAAGCTACAAGCATTGCTTTCTTTTTCTTTCTCTTAAACAACTTTTTCTTGATTTCTGTACAATCAGGACATATGTGTCCTGGTTTCTTGCATTCATAACAGATTGGAATTTGATCTTTGTCCTTGTCCTTGTCCTTGTCTTTTTCTTGTTCCTTTCCACTATCTCCTTTTCTGAATTGCTTTCTCCATCTATTTGTTCTTCTTCTGCCCATAAATCTTTTGAACTTTCTCATTATTAGGGCAATTTCATCATCCTCCATATCATCATCATCAGAGGTATCTAAATGTTCATCCTTATTCTCTTCAATTACTTTAAATGCGATGGTCTTTTTTCTTTTTGAGTTTTCTTCTGTTCTTTGTTGCATGGCTAGCTCATGTGTGATCGATGAGCCCAACAACTCATCTAATGGAAGTGTATTCAAATCCTTTGCCTCCTGAATAGTCGTAACCTTTGCTTCCCATTTTTCAGGCAAAGATCTCAAAACTTTCTGTACTAAATCAGCATTAGTATAGGTTCTACCAAGACTTTTAAGATCATTTATAATGTTAGTAAAACATGAAAACATAGTCGGTACAGTTTTATTTGGCTCCATTTTGAATAACTCATAATTATGCACAAGAAAGTTAATTTTAGAAGTCTTTACTTACGATGTGCCCTCGTGTTTGATTTCGAGCTTATCCCAAATTTCTTTAGTAGAATTACATGTGAAAATTTTGTTTAATTCATTTGGGTCCAAAGCACAATAAAGTAAATTCATGGCTTTGGCATTTAACTCGGCCTTTTTCATATCATTCTCGTTCCATTCCTCTTCAGGTTTGGGAATCTCAACATCATTAATTTTGATAGTGGGTATGTGAGGTCCTTTTGAATTATCTTCCATAATTAGAAGTCTATGGCTTGATGTATATCTTTATCCTAGCCTTCTAATATATGTAATTAATTTCAGTGAAAAGTGGAGGTCGGTTTGTGGATTGGCCTTCGGCCAAGGAGGTACTCATAGAATGTGCCATCAATCTTTACTCTAAGGAATTTCAGAGACTCTACTCTGATACCACTTGTTGCCCAGTGGCTTTCCAAGAGGGGGGTGAATTGGGATAATAAAAACTTTTAAGTATATGCACTTTAAAATTATTTTAGTGTTGGTGATGTGATAGATTATGTAACGGAAGCAACAAAATTAGCAATCATAACGGAGTCAAGCAAACATAATCACAAACACAAAGAAATTAGAGTGGTTCGGAGTAACCCGCTCCAACATCCACTATCCAAGTACTACTTGAAATTTCTATTATATTCTTCCTAGAATACAGTCATATTGTTTTACCAGGATCACAATCCAAATCCTATACCTTTTGGTTTTTATACCGGGCTCACCAAAGAAACCTATACTTGGTTTTACACTAGGCTTACCAAGAATCAAAGTCCCTTTAGTTTTTAATACCGGGCTCACCAAAGAAATCCAAGTCCCTTTGGTTTTCAATACCAGGCTCACCAAAGAAATTCAACTTAGGTTTTAATAGGCTCACCTAAAAACTTTTCAACACTCACAAGACATAGCCCCTTGCTGCTCTTGGAGAGGAAATAAGATATATCAAAAGAAACTAGCAACTTTACAATAAACCAAATTTGTTTGGTAGTTGCTGATGAAGCTCAAATTGAAGCCTTGCTTTAGATGCTCTTGAATACTCTTAAAGCTACTTCTTGACTTCCTCAAAAGTTGGATTCAATGCATGAACATGAGTTGGAGAAGCTTTGAATCCTTTCTTGAATGCTCACTTGAAGTTGGTTGGTAAAAGACTTGAAATTCAATTGAATGCTCTTTTGTTTTCAATGAATAATCAATAATTATCATCTAATCCATCAAAAATACTTCCCTTTTATAGTTTTCAAACAAATCCAGCCGTTGTAGGGCCTAGAGAATCGAAATAGAGCCATTGGAACCTTCTTGGAATTCAAATAGTCAATTTATAACTAGCCATTATTGGCCTGAACCCGACACTCGAGTCAGCTTGAGATGGTTGAGTCGGCTCGAAGTCTCAGATAATAGAAAATCAATCTCTGCATGAGTCGGCTTTTTGGATCGAGTCGGCTCGAAGTCTTAGTCAAGATAAACACAAACTCTAAACGAGTCGGCTCTTCTGGGTCGAGTCGGCTCGAGGTTCTGAGTTTTTGAAACTTGAGATTTGGAACTTCTGGTCGAGTCGACTCAATATCTTTGAGTCAGCTCGAATTTCTGAAACTCTGAAACTTTTCATGCCATGCCATAATAGGAGTCGGCTCTTGATCCATGAGTCGGCTCGAGCATAACTTCTTCAAAATTTAGCCAATTGAATCTCCAATCAATACAAGTCTTTCAAAACTTCAAAATAGGTTACAAAAGATATCTTACCTAATCAAAATCATTTTTACTAATTTATAGCCCTTTTTATAAGATTACAAGAATGAAAATTAGGGCTTTACAACTTTGAGATCTTCAATTCAATACACTTCATTAATTAATACAACTGTACTGGGATAACTTCCAGCTAAGTAGAAAATAAAGTGACTCATTGATAAATGCTTCCTACAAAAACTTCGTAAATAATTGAAAGAGTTAGTTATTAATACATGCTCTAATATTTTGTAATCATCAAAATCATTCTAGGGGTTAACATATGTTTTAATTTTAATATATGATTTAGTATTTTTATTTTTATAAAAATTATATTGCATAGAACCATAGACCTATCAATTCATTAATATATATATTATACATTATCTATATATATTTTTTATATGGATGGAAGAATTATGTATATTAATCAATTGATTATCTAGTTTGGATAGTTTGGAAATTATAAATAATTTTATAAGTAGTTACAATAATGAAATGGTATATTGAGAGTTTAATAAAAATTTTGGACAGTATTTTTTCTTAGTTCTCTTAACACAATTTTAGTCATGTTAAAAGAACTAAGAAAAAATATTGGCAAAATTTTTTTTAGTCCCTAATGCATATTATTCAATTACTGTAATTGACCTATACAATTATTGCAATTCTTGAATGGGATAGGGCCTTTACTTATTAGTTGGTGATATGATGCATTAAATAATATGAGAAGGTTGCTGGGATACTGAGTTTGTATCCGATCATTAAAGACTGAACATGGGATGATAAGAATGATCAAAGATAATATTCTAGATTTGAGATATACAAATTTGGATATCTAGATAGTTGTCATCGTAGCTGAGAGGTACTCAGACTTGAAAGTGTCATCCAAGAAAGGAGAGATGGGACTTTGAAGAAGAGTACTTGAGCAAGAACATAATCTTTGCGATGGAGAGATACATGAGTGTTTTGCTAAAGGTAAAGCACAGGATTCATAGGTCCAGAAGTTTATTACAAGGGGGACCATACTCATTGACCTCTTCAAATGTCTAGTACCTTTCAAATTCATTATCTAATTCGTCTTCCACTTCTTCCTCCTATTTCTCTTCTTTTAAGTTGTTCCTTTCTTGGATAGAAAAATTCTATCCAAGAAGGGGAAGAATAGAAGGAAGGGGAAGAAGATGTAAAGGAGGATGAATAATCGAATAAAGAATTTGAAGGGTACTAAATATTTGAAGAGTTTGATAGGTAGTGATCCATACTTGCTTTGGACTTTTAGATATCTAATTTCTTGTGCTTTACCTCCTACAAAGTATTCATGTATTTCTTCATCTTGAACATTTTGCTCCTACTCAAGTATTCCTTTTCAAAGCTTCACCTTTTTTTTGGGGGCTTTACTTTTAAGTCCGAGCATCTCTTAGTGACGACCTCCATCTAGATTTTGGAGGCTTTATATCTCATATCTAAAATTATTCACCAGTCATTCTCGTTTTTTTGAGTTTTGCCTTTACTATTTGAATATATACTCGGTATCTCCAAAACCTTATCATATTATTTTATTTTATATTATCTTTAATTATTTTAAATACTTGTGTTGTCATATTAAATGATAAAATAATTGATAAGAATCTTGTCTTATATTTGTATATGCAGAATTTTTAAAAAGTGTATAATAGATTGTAGTTGGATGGACCATCGAATAGTTGACAGATGATTTTTGTTGAATACAAGAAAGGTGTCAAGTACTTTTATAATTATGCTTTTGGAAATGCACATCTCTTATTTGAAGGAGGGGCTCATTGTTCTTGCAATGGATGTGTCAATAAAGAAATACATGATAGGGATACAATAACTATTCATTTATATAAAATTAGATTTATGCCAAAGTATAAGCATTGGTACTTGCATGGAGAGACATGGAAGATAGTTGTAATTGTTAAAAATTAGCAGCACAGGGACATGGATAGAATGGCAAACATGGATATGGATGTGACTAGTCCTGAATTTGATTGGGATATGGCAAATGATCTAGAAGTTGATAGTGGTGATTTTTATCGTATGCTAAAGGATGCAGATAAACCATTATGATTGGGTTATGAAATACATTATGTACTATTAGTTGTGTCAATGTTATTGAACTTGAAGGCTAAGTTTAATATGATAGTGAATTGTTATGATAAGATGGTAGCAATAATAAAGAAGATACTATCAAAGGAAGAGAGCTTGTTAGGCATTTTTATGCTTCATTAAAAATGATAAAAGAATTAGGCATAGGATCTGAGAAGATAGATGCATGTCATAATGATTGCATGCTTTTCTATAAGGAGGACCAACTGAAGAGCTCATATGACATATGTGGTCAAAGTCAATTTAAGCTGAAACAAGATAATACAAATCAGAAGGATATACCATATAAAGTCCTTCGATACCTTCTCCTCACTCTTAGGCTTCAGAAGCTCTACTTGTCCAAGAGTATTGTAGGGCAGATAAGATGGCATAAAGATGGAATTCACAAGTACACTGGTATGATGTGTCATCTATCGGACGGTAAGGCATGGAAGAAGTTTAATGCTTGCTACCCTTTATTTGCTTAAGAATCATGCAATATCCGACTGGGTCTATCTATGGATGGGTTTATACTATTCAGTCATGTAGTAGTCCCTTATTCTTGTTGGCCGGTCTTTATTACTCCATATAATTTATCACCTAGGATGTGCATTAAAGAATATACCATCTTTCTTACATTAGTCATTCTTGGACCATGACATCTTAGTAGAAATATTGATATATTTGAGACCTCTTGTTGATGAGCTAAAATTTTTATGGTTTGATAGGACATATTTATGATGTAGCAAAGAAACAGAATTTTGTAATAAAGGCTATACTAATGTGGATCATTAACGATTTTCCTATTTATAAGATGCTGTCAAGATGGAGCACTCCTGGAAAGCTAGCAATATATATTGTATGGAGAATATAAAATTATTTTAGCTTGAGCATGGTTGTAAGCTTGCTGGTTTGATTGTATTGTCAATTTCTTCTCAAGTATCATCCCTTTTAGAAGTTGTAAGACAGTTTCAAGAGGAATAAAATAGAGAAGGACAGTGCACCCCTGTACCTCAGTGGTATGGAAGTATTTCAAAGGGTATCCCAAGTTAATAGATTCTAGTTTGGCATACTATTTGACAAGTAAAAATCTAGAGGATTCAATAGAACTCATAACTGGATGAAGTGCAACATTTTTTGGAAGTTACCATACTGGTGTACCAATTTGATTCGTCGTAACCTTGATGTAACTTGTACATTAAGAAGAATATATTTAATAATATATTTTACATTGTTATGGATGTTAAGGACGGGATAAAGGTCAATCTCAAGGCCTGAGTGGATATGCGGAATATATGCAAACATCCTCTACTAGAGTTGGTTGAGGTGTCACATGAAAAGTTTTTGAAGCCAAAAGTATCTTACACCTTAACGAGAGAGCATTTATAGCATGTTTGTGAATGGTGTAGAAAAAATAAATTTTTAGATGGTTATGCAAGTAACTAGCTCAATGCATCAATGTCAAAGATTGCTGGTTCTATGGGTTAAAGAGCCATAACTGCCATGTATTCAGGCAATGATTACTACCATTAGCTTGGCATGATCTCCTTCCAAACTCCATAAAGAGTACTTTGATCGAGCTTAGTTTTTTCTTCAAAAATATTTATGCTATCAAATTATCTACCGACCACATCTCCAGTTTTGAGGCTAGCAGTGTAAAAGCAATATGTAAGTTAGAGAAAATATTCTCTCCTACCTTTTTCAACTCCATAGAGCATCTCTTGATTCATCTGGCATATAAAGTTAAGGTGGGGGGATCAATGCATTATAGGTGGATTTATCCATTTGAAAGATATATGCATAGTTTCAGAAAGAAAGTAAAAAATAAGGATAGAGTCAAAGGTTCTTTGTGGAAGCTTATATAATAGAAAAATTTTAAATTTCAGTCAACACTACTCTAATCCTAATGTGCAGACAAAGTTGACTCAATTTGGTTGAAATGATGATGGTGATGGTGAGAGATCAGAGCAAGAGATCTCAATATTTGCCTATCCTGCTCATAAATTTAGCCATGAGGTTCATCGAATTTTAATAGATATTGAATTTTGACAAGTATAGACACATGCTTTGCAAAACTATGGCAAGGTCAATTTATACATTGATTAAATTTCTATCATAATCTAAACTCTTTAATCACTTATTATGGTATACTAATCTTATGCATGTTTAGAAATTATGATCGAATATTGAGACAGGACAATCTATGAATAGGTGAGCAAAAAACTTTTGCATAGTGCTTATAAAACTTTGTGGATTGCTTTAATCAACTAGTAAGACTCCATTGATATTTCATTTATTTTAATATTTTTTAATTTATTATTTTTATATTATGTAGGATGTGCAAGGAGGGGACTTTATTCTTAAAAAGCTAAGATCATTAGCTTATATGCTAGCAAAATATGTGACATGTTATAATAGCTGTAATGTTAATGGTTTTAAAATTTACATCCATGAATGTTGATATCATAAGAGTACAATGAATAGTAGTATGCGTATAAAGGGCAACTAGTAGGAAGGGTCAGAGAGTGACTACTATAGAATCCTCGAAGAAGTAATCAAGTTGGCCTATATTGGAGATACTAATGTCATTCTATTTAAGTGCTAATGATTCGATAATAATAATGGTATGAAGGTTGATCCATGGTACAGGCTTAATGAAATCAAATATGGATTAAAAGCATATGTCGATGAGCTATTTGTGCTAGATCAACAAGCTGCTCAAGTATATTATACTCATTTTCTATTGGAAGAAAAAAAAGAAAGATTGATGGGCTGTATGCAAGATTAAATCTCGAGCAGTTCATTACAAGCTCAAAGAAGAAAAAGAAAAGCCTAATTTATCAAAATGCTTTCAGGAGGATGAAACACTAGAAATCTATCAATCCTACATTGATACAAAGTTGGATGCTCCATGAATTCTGCTACATGATGGCCAGCATGAGAAAATAGATCATATTGAGTTAGTTTTAGGGGGCAATCCTATCCAAGAAGCAAGGAAGGAGAGAAAGAAGAAGTAATAGAATAGGAGGATGAAGATGATGAAATGAAAGATGATGAATCGAAAGAAAATTTTGAAGGGTATCAATCATCTGAAAAGGCTAACGAGTAGTGCTAAGTGTATAATCCATAAATCATTTTAAATACTTATCTTTTATATATTTTAAATCTTTCATTGTCGGCACCTATAATTATACAATTAATTTAATGAATATATTTATTTTATTTTCAAGGATTACATATCATGTCTTCCAGAGGCCATAGCTATATTGGCTAAGGACAACTCTCGAGGAAAGAGCGATCATGGTGCTAGTTTTTATAGTTTGGCGCCACTCATACTATACGGTAAACTCTAAAATTTTAGATATATATTTTTATATCATTATATGTTTTATTATCTAATATCATATTTTTTTTTTAGTTGTTCTCCAATCAAGTTCATAGGATATGGGGTCACCAGTGACCCCACAGTCATACGCTACAAAAATCGACTCATCTTAAACTTGGCGTCGTGGTCAAGGACTTGCTCAGCTTGCAGCACCTTTGACTCATCTAGAAGATAGAGAGCTCATCCATGTCTAGAGCCACTTGTAAGTATTACATCTTCATATTAATATATTTAAAATCTAATTATTTTAGAATTAACATTTATTATTAAATTTTAAATTTGTAAAACATCTAGGGAGCATGGAGTTTCTCGAGTGGCTACCGGAATCGTTCATTGATTGATACCAAGACCAGTGAAGAAGTTTTCTAGTTGGCTATCAAGGGCTCGATATGTAGCCTAGCAGATATTTTCGGTAAGTCATGAGTTTAATTTTTAAAATCATGAAATGATAGTATTTTATTTAATTAACCCCAAGCTTACTTTTATTTGCAAGTATTACTGATTCGATACTCCTCAGGTTGAGGAGGTTGGCTATTCAACTTTGAGGAGGTGGCCACACATTGATTTTGGGATAGGCTACATAATCTCAAGCAAAGAATCATAGAGCACACCGGTTCCATGTCAGCATGGGACTGGAGGAGTTACATGGATTACTGAATGTGGGCGGACATGTGGATGGCCCTCTGTAACATATGGAGCACCGAGGAGTATTCTATTTGGATGATAGAGGGCACGATAGAATTGTACCACCCGATAGGATCCAATCAGGTATACTAGTGGCTTTATTAGCATGCATGTGGTGGCTGATTGATTGATAATTAAAATTCTATATTTAATTATATTAATTAATTTTAATTTAAAATTAATATTATATATATTTAATTATTTTTTATTATTTATTTATTGTAGACATGGTAGCTAGGTCATGTACTGGGATAGCTGTAGTTGTGGAAGGCCACACATCGATCTATGAAGATTGATGATTATTTAGATGAAATATCTCAAAATATCGTAATAAGAATTTAAAATTTTAAGTAGTACTTTTTACATATACTTATATATATAATTTGATTAATCAATTTGTAAAATATATAGATAGATTATGCAGAGTATATTATAGTATTGTACGGTGATGACCCATCGTCTCAGCCCTTCCTTGACCTTGAGGGATTGCTCAGGATCACAGGAGGGGTGAGTAAGAGCTGGGTCCCCAGATTTGGCTACAGCTTTGACCCTTCGGTAGCTCGGCACTCTTCGACATCTTCTTAGGCTTCGATGACCTAGACATAGAGTGATGAACACATCGAGGATATTGTGAGCCGTGTTCTAGCCTAGCAACTTCAGCATCTCCAGGACACCATTCATGTTATGGTCGTAGGGCTTTTTCAGGATTTGCGTCTACACAATCAGCTGGCCTCATTGTCATGTCATCACACTAGGTAAGTTTATTAATAATTTTTTTACTTATTTTAATTTTTTATTCTTACAAAATTATTAGTAATATTTTATCTCTTCATTACAGGATGCTGAGATATCCATCTCTCATCCACCAATTGCTGGAGAGGACATACAGTAGTAGGAGGAGGATGACGACGACGATGACAACATAGATCTCATATGATTTTTTATTTTGATATTTTTTTTTTTTTTTTTAGCGGTGTAAATTTATGAAATTATAAAATTTATACTTTTAATATGATATAATTAGATTTTAATCATGATATAATTATGACTATTAATTATTATTTATTTTAATATTTTTTAAAATTTTAATTATTTATTATTATCATTAAAAAAAATTTAAAAATATTAATTACTAATATTTTTAAAAAATAAAATATTATTAGCGATGGCATTAGCGACAGTATTACCATCGCTAAAAAATTATTACTGACAGCATTTTTTTGCCGACATAATTTTTTTATCATTAATAATATATTTAATTATTTTTTAAAATGAAAATATCATTAGCAATGGAGCATGCCATTGCTAAATGATTAGTATCGATGGCATTTTTTTATTAATATAAATTTTTTTCATTGCTAATAATTTTTTAATTATTTTTTAAAAAATAAAAATATTATTGGCAACAACATACTTTCATCGCAATATCATCGCTAACAATTTTAATTAGCGATGGTCTTAATCACCGTCGCATATAAGGGTTTGTTGTAGCCTGGATTTATCCGATGGCTAATTAGCTATGGCGAGCCATAGCTAATTATATTAGCGGCGATAAATTAGTTATTTTTCTTGCGGTGTATGTTGGGATAAAATAGATGTAGGGGCTGGTGGCTAGTTTGAAAAACATGTGAAATTGAGACTTAAGAGATCATAGGAATCTCTAGTTTCTATGTGACTCCATGGAGTCTCAGAATAGTTTGAGATTAACATGGAAGACAATCTCCACAAAAGTGAGGTCCTTGCCAAAAAAGGACAAGATGTGAGTACAAGTTGCCCTGTTTATAATTGTAATGTGGAGATTATATCTCATCTTTTTCTTAGATGTTTTTTACTAGAATTTGGACTACTTTGAAATATTGCCTTAATGTAAGAGGTTGGCCAACCAATCTCCACTCTTTGTGAACTTCTTAGAGGAAAAAAGAAGTCTAGCCAGCCTTGAAAAGAGAATGGGACCTTGTTGATGGCTTTTGTTTTGGCATATTTGGCTTGAATGGGATGGGAGAAATGTTTTGTCACATTTGGTTTGAACGAAACTGGAGAATCTTCCTTCATTGTCAGGGCCCAGTCTTTATGGTTCTTCAAAGGTCTTTTACGTTTGGGAGCATTTAATTTGGGGTCGAAGATGATGATTGACTGGCCTCGCAAAATTAGGAATAGTATTTCTTCTTTATCTTCTTCTTAATCTTTTGTTCCTCCCTGGTGCATGATACCCTACGAGCATCTTTGTATTTCTTTTCTTCTCTATCACGTACGTATATTTTTGATTTAGTTGAGCGGGGAAGTAACTTTGTTCCTCTATATTCCATCAAAAAATAAAAAAAACAAAAACAAGAACGAAGCACGCTTAGGAGCTAGAGATAGTTTAGCCGGTCTCACACGAGTGATCTATGTTCCAGAAATAAAATTTGAAAGCGATGAGAATCTTGGTAGTATTGATGTCTAACTGGCCTTACACTGGCTACATATCATCCTTGGACAATTTAGTAACTAATGATTCATTTTGGATTTGTAGATTCTTGGATTAAGGGACACCTAAAATGTAGAAAGCGAAATGACATAGCAGGCATTTATAGATGCACAGAAAGATTTTACCACTCCTTTTGAATCAGTTGGTGAGGAAAAAAAAAAGAAAAGGATTGGAAGGATAAATCCCGGTGTAGCTATCTCGTGATCCTCATCCTACTAGATAATGTTCGATACGAAGTGCTCAGATTCGCGCAGTCTCTCTTCATCTAATGATGAGTAGGTCAACCTGATACCATTTAGATTCGTACAGTCTCTCTCCATCTAATAATGAGTAGGTCAACCTGATACCATTAAGATGCCGGTCAGTAGATCGGGGACAAAGAGGAAGATCATGATTTTATGATCTGCTGACCTGTTGATAGTAAAGCAAGATCTCTACCAACCGGACTACCATCTTAGTAATTTTAAAAAAAAAAATTTTTTTTAGAAATTTAACTCCAGAAAAGTCTCGCAAAAAGTTGAATTGACGTAGAGAAAAAAAAATTAAAGATCATCAAGATTTTGTCTCCATGCGAGCAATGAGTTAACGTTGTGTCTTTGGCTTCAAACCTGACCATAAGCTCCCCTCACATAATAAGTCACCACCAAAGGCAACATATCATATATAGTTTAGAGTATGGGAACTCTATTGCCAATATTTCTTATCACCACCGGGTACTTACGTGCTAGCCAGCTCTACTCTACTTATGTCCAATTTTTTCCTTTACCATGTTTGCTATTAGCTGGATCCAGATATCAGATATAAAAAAAAGGATAATCATTGTCACCCTACTTTTTTGACCGACATGGCATCAACGTGGTAAGACTTTTCTTACTGACTTCTAAAGATGACAAAAATATAATTTTAATCAGGGTACCACAATTTCTACCCAACAAGCAAATTAGCTTGGGAACTTTGATGGGACTTGAACCTTTCTTTCTTGGTGCTTATTGCTTGATTTCCTTTTTTTTTTTTTTTTTCCTCCTCGCGGGGACCCCTTGACAAGGAGCCATTGCCTCCCTCAATGCCTATATTATGAACCAACATGTGACTGCGTTTTTCCTTCCTGTCGCGTCATCTTTAGCAGGAAGGTTCAGACACATCTAGCTGTAATGTGGACACATACCATGTAACACAATACTCATATTTGTTGGAAAACTTGTGAATCCTCTTAGTCAAGTACAATTAAATGGCAGATAGCTATTCAGATAAGGCCTTGAGCATCCAAGGAACTGGTCCTGCCTGTAACTGTTTGATCATCTTAATCAGAAAGCTCCATTGTTTGAAATCCTATACATAATTCTTAATTATGAAATAACAGACTAGCTGGAGCTCAGTTGGTTGGCATCTCTCTTCTAAAAAGAAAGCATCCTAGGGTATTAGGGTAGGGAACCCTACCATATTTCTCCTAATTAAAAGAATAAAAGAAAAAAAAAATGGTGATGGAATAGTAAGCCCGTTGAAATATCTCTATATATGTGGGCCTGCCATCTCGACATGATCATGTCACTGCTGAAGCAATGAATGTTGCTGCCATCTCCTTCATTTTTGTTAGGCTTATTTGGCATGCGGGAAGAATTTAATCTCACTAGAATATTATTTTCTAAGAAAACTAATACTTGGATTTTTTTTTTTAGTTTTTTTATTTTTTTTTATTTTTTTTTTTGAGTGGAAAGGGAAAAGTAAGAGTACTCCCCCCCCCCCCAATCATTTATTAAAAAATAAAGTAACAATTATGATGAACAAAATTTATAGAAACAATAAAAATAGATAATACAAGAAAATAGAAGCAGTATAAGAAAAGAGGGCACGAGGAATATTTGTGACAAAAAATTTTGTCACAAATTATAATAAATTTATAATGGATATGTGATAAAAAAAGAAAAATATTTTTTTTGATCTGCGGTGATGGATTGGTGAAAGACATAGCCTTCATAAAAAAATCCATCACAAATCCAACATAAATTTGTGACAAAAAAATTATAAATTTTTTTATTGCTTTTAGTGGAGCTTTGTAATAACTATATCCATCACAAAAAAATCCATCATTTATCCTTCATAAATTTATGACGAATTTGTGACAGAAAAAATATAAAATTTTTGGTTGCTTTCGGTGATAGGATTTGTAACATTTATATTATAAAATTCGTTACCAATCCATTATAAATTTATGATGAAAAAATATATAGATTTTTTATTACTTTCAGTGATGGCCATATATATATGTTGCCGACCTTACCGCTGTGGCCTGCAGCTATGAGTTGGTGCCAGATTGCGGTCCCCTTGACTACGGAATCCGATGCTTTCGAACATGCAAAAACGAGGTTAGAGACCCGGGCCGGGAATCCCAGCGGGGGTACTTCGATGGCCAAGTTAGAGAGTGGTAAAGTAGAATAGATCCACTAAGACAGATCCCTGCTGGGGCTCCGTGCTTAGAGGAATCTTTGATGAGAAAGTTAAATGAGAACCAGAGGGATCAGTGCTCTGGTTCCTGCAATCGCGCTCATTGGGCCCGCTCTTGTGAGTTCCTCCGGAGCTCCTGTCGTGGGATTGCCTCCTCTTCCCGTGCGCGTATTTGTCCTCTCGATTGCTTACCTTCGTTCTTGCCCTCTCGTCCTCTTTTCTAGGTCGCCGGTTGCTGGACACCTTCGTGCCTCTCCCCATCCTCCTTGGGAGGCTCTGGAGGTCAGCTATGCTTCGTGACCGTTCTCCTAGGTCGCTCCTTTTTACGGTCGGGAGTTAAGTGGTGAGTTGGTCTCGTCTACCATGCAGTCACGAAAGGGGGAACCTGGCGGGGTCCCGATCCATGCAAAGGCGCCCTCGGGCCTGAGGCGTTGACCATGGCCCGCCCTTTTTGGAGTACCGGGTTATCGGGTGCTGGATTCGGTACCTCGAGCAGGGTGCCCCTTCTAAACTGGTGCCAACGAGGTTCCGCGCGCCGTTACAAGCTTAGGGGCACCGTACTGGATGCACTGCCTTGCACCCCCGGTCCTTCTGTGCTCCATGAAAAAGGTCGACTTCGGCCAAGATGGACCCATCTGGGGGTGCCACCTGGCGAAGGAGCAGGGAGGAGCACTTCGGCCTATCTGGGGGTGCCACCTGGTGGAGGAGCACTTTGGTCGAGGTGGATCCCGCCTGGGTCAACACCTAGCGAAGTGGCAGAGACCAGCTCAACTTTGATCGAGGTGGACCCATCTCGGGGTGCCACCTGGCGAAGGAGCAGGGAGAGCCCGGCTCGACTCTGGTGAGGTGGGCCCATCTGGGGACGCTACCTGACGGAGGAGCAGGGGCAGGGCCACTTCGGTCGAGGTGGACCCCACCTGGGTCGACACCTAACGAAGTGGTAGAGGCCAACTCGACTTTGGCCGAGGTGGACTGTTGAACCCTAAAGTGATTTTGATGATAACAAAATATTGGAGCATACATTTGGTTATCTAACAACTCTTTAAATGATTGATAAGTTTTTGTAGGACAACTACATTGACACACTTTTTAAATCCTACGGTCTTTAATATTTTGTGTTGAGTTGTAAAGTCTTTAGAATCTTGTAAAGAAGAACCCTACAAAAATCTTCTATTAAAATCAAGTTTAAGGGTTACTTCTAGTAGTCTTTCAAGCTTCAATTTTTCTTGAATTTATTGAAAGAAGTGCTTGAAGAAGACTTCAAAGCTTGGGACAAGTGTTCTGGAAGTTTGAAGTTGATATGGTTGAAGAACCACCTTCGAGCCGACTGGATGAAGGACCCAGCCGACTTTGGCACTGGCACAGAAAAGAAGTTCTCTGGCACACAGATCCAGCCGACTGGCACCAAGGCCTAGCCGACTCGTCCAGAACATGAACATGATTGAGAATGTTCTGAGATTCTCAGGGATCCGAGCTGACTGGAATTTAGCCCAGCCGACTCGTCCAGAACTCGGTTGAGAATGGTCTGATAGCTTCTTAGATCCGAGCCGACTGGATTCCAACCTAGCCTACTCATCAAGAGTGAGGTATTTTCTCAACTGTGGAAGCTAGCCGACTGGCACTCAGCCCAGTCGGCCCGAACTTGGTCCGAGCCGACTCGATGTTTGTCTGAGTCGACTGGAATGACGGGGTCACCTCCAACGGCTAGTTCTAGTTCTTAGTTTTTGAATTCCAAAAGTGCTCCAACGGTAACCTGTCACCTTTCAATGGTCTACAACGTTCAAAATCAAGGGAAGGCAGTTAAAGTCTCTATAAATAAGGTATGAGAAAATCTTCGAAGAGACTAATGAATTATTGAGCATTTATTGAACACTTATTAAAGTGAAGAGAGAGCACTAGAGCTTTAAAGTCTGCTTTCAAGCCTGCAACAACTCTTACCTGAAGCTTGAAGCATCTTTTAAAGAAAGTAAGGAAGTCATTGAAGTGCATTGAAAAGCATTCAGTGGATCTTCACTCGAGCTGCATTGGCAACCACCCTGATAACAGAGTTTATCTTTATTGTTGATTCTTTATTCTATCTTTCAGAATATCTAGGTTATTGGTGAGCCCGGTTGTAAAAACGAAATAGGTTTTTTTGGTGAGCCTTTAAAAACCAGAGTGTAGAGGTTTCTTTGGTGAGCCTATCTAAAAACCAAAGTGTAAAGGTTTTAGGTAAACCTGTAAAAACCTAGCTTGGGTTTCTTTGGTGAGCCCAGTTTCAAAAACCAAAGTGTAGAGGTTGGGATTGTGAGCCTATAAAACAATCTGGCTGTATTCCGATTTGGGAGATATAGTAGAAATCCCGAGTGGTGAACTTGGGTAGTGGACGTAGGAGCTGGGTTGCTCCGAACTACTATAAATCTATCTTGTTTGTGTTGTGTTTGATTTTCCTTTAGCTTCTGCATTCATACTCTGTTTGACACAGCACTTAACCACTAAAAGGAATTACTTGTGCACATGCTAAAATTTGTAATTCCCAATTCACCCCCCTCTTGGGTTAAGCCACCTGGGCAATAGCTGGTATCAGAGCAGTGTCTCTGATTACTTGAGTTAAGATTGATGGCTCATCCCATGAGTACATCCTTGGCCGAGGGCCAATCAACAAATAGACCTCCACTATTCACAGGCACTAATTATTCATATTGGAAAGCATGAATGAAAATTTACATACAAGCTGTAGATTTTCAATTATGGAAGGTCATTTTGAAAGGGCCACACATTTCCACAATTAAAGTTGATGGCATGGACATCCCTAAGCCTGAAGAGGATTGGGATGATCATGATAAGAAGATAGGGGAATTGAATGCCAAAGCATTGAATTTATTATATTGTGCTTTGGATGCAAACGAGTTCAACCAAATTTCCACTTGCTCTTCAGTAAAGGAAATCTGGGATAAACTCGAAGTGACCCATGAGGGAACTTTCAAAGTGAAAACCTCCAAGATAAATCTTTTAGTTCATAATTATGAATTATTCAAAATGGAACCTTCTGAAACAATATCTTCTATGTTCTATAGATTTACAGATATTATTAACGGTTTAAAGAGTCTTGGCAGGGTATACTCTAATGCAGATCTAGTTCAGAAGATCCTTCGTTCTTTGCTTGACAAATGGGATCCTAAGATAACTGCAATCCTGGAAGCCAAAGATCTCAACACATTGATGCTGGATGAATTGCTAGGATCACTCATCACCCACGAGCTGACAATGCAACACAGAACGGAAGATGAGCAGAAGAAAAAGAAGACAATAGCCTTCAAAGCTGCTTCCAATTCAAAGAGAGATGATGAAGAATCTGAAGAAGAAAGCACCTCCTCCAATGATGACCTAGAAGATGATGACATCGCTATGGTTGTGAGGAGATTCAGAAAATTTATGGAAAGAAAGAAAGGAAGGTACAACCAGAAATTTTACAGGAAGGATTATGGAAAGGAAAAAGAAAAGGACAGAGAGAAAGATAAATAGGTAGTCCCTACAAGCTACAAATGCAAGAAGCCGGGGCACATACGTCCAGACTGTCCACTACTAAAGAAATCCTTCAGATAAAAGAAGAAAAAGAAAGCCATGGTTGCCACATGGTCTGACAGTGAAGACTCATCATCATCTGAAGAAGAAGAGACCACCAAGGCTGCAAATCTTTGCTTAATGGGTCTCAAAGATGAGGTAACATCCCCTAACAATTGTACTGAATTTACTTTCGATGAATTAAATTCTACTTTTTATGACTTACTTTCTGAATTTAAGAAAGCTGGAGTAAAGATAAAATCATTGAAAAATATGAATGATTCTTTACTCAAACAAAAGGATGAAATTTCAGAAAAGAACAGTTTATCACAAAAGGAATTGCATGACTTTTCTGAAAAATTCAAAAAACTGAAAAACAAGAATCTTTTATATGAAAAGAAAAACAATGATTTACTTGCTGAAAATAATGAATTAAAAAAGGAGGTTACAAAACTCAAGCCTTTGGTTGAAAAACTCACTCTATTTTCAGATAAGCTTGAGCTAATTCTAAAAGAACAACGAATTTCAGGAAATAAAGCTGGAATTTGTTTCAACACTTCTTTTGTGAATGAAATTTCAACAACAACTTTTGTGAAATCCAAAATACCTGCTCAAAATATTTTATCTCAAAAAGTTTCAGCCACACCAAAAACTGTTTCTACTTCAAAGTCCTTATCATATGTTCCTAAGAATTTGAGCAAAAATGCATACATTCCAAAAAGTTCAAAATCTATATCAAGTGCATCAACTTTTAGAACTTCAAATCCTATTTCCATAAAAAATTCTAAAGTTGTTTGCTATGCTTGTAAAAGAATAGGACATAAAATTTTTGAATGCAATAATATTAGAAATGTCCTTAAAAAAGTAAGAAAGATTTGGGTTCCCAAAGGAACCACCTCTGCTGACCTGCAAGGATCCAAGGTAGCTTGGGTACCTAAAAGAATTCATTGACTGTTTTGCAGGAATGTCTTGCATCCCAAAAATTAAAGAAAAGGTGTTACATGGACAGCGGCTGCTCAAGACATATGACGGGTGACAAGGACCAATTCATCATCTTTGAAATGAAAGAAGGAGGTATGGTCACCTTTGGAGACAATGGCAAAGGGAGAATAATCGGTATTGGTAAGATCAAAATTACTCCCTTCACTTTTATTGAAAATGTTTTGCTAGTAGACAAATTGAAGCATAATCTCTTAAGTATAAGTCAATTATGTGATAAAGGCTTCAAGGTTATCTTTGAGTCTTCTATATGCATAGTAACTAACTCTTTAGATTCTAGCAATAAATTTATTGGATATAGACTCGGGAATATCTATGTGGTAGATCTTAATAATCTTTCCATGTCTAGTAGCCCTAGTCTAGTTGCAATGAATGCTAAGACCAAAGAGTTAGACTTACTATGGCATAGACGTCATGCTAGCATGCATAAAATTATCAAATTAATTTCTAAAGATCTTGTTAGATGCATGCCTAAGTTTAAAGTTGATTTAAATCATGTTTGTGATGCATGCCAAATGGGTAAACAAACTAGGGAGAGTTTTAAATCAAAGAATATAGTTTCTACAACAAGACCTCTTGAACTACTTCACATGGATCTTTTCGGACCTACTAGGACCACAAGCCTAGGAAGGATGAAATATGCTCTTGTGATAGTATATGATTTTTTGAGATTTACATTGATTTTGTTCATTGCGACAAAAGATGAAACTTTTCATGTTTTTATAAAATTTCATAAAAAGGTTTCAAACCAAAAGAACTTATCTTTGATTTCAATTAGAAGTGATCATGGAACTGAATTTGAAAATCAATTTTTGAAGATTATTGTACTGAATTTGGCATTGATCACAACTTCTCCGCTCCTAGAACACCTTAACAAAATGGTGTTGTAGAGAGAAAAAATAGGACATTGGAAGAAATGGCTCGCACAATGTTGTGTGAAGGCAATCTTTCAAAGTAGTTTTGGGCAGAAGCGGTGAACACTACATGTTATATTTTAAACCGTGTTTTGATCCGTCCTATCTTAAAGAAAACCCCCTATGAGCTTTGGAATAACAAAAAATCTAATATTAGTTATTTTCATGTGTTTGGTTGTAAATGCTTTGTGCATAACAATGGAAAAGATAATTTAGGAAAATTTGATTCTAAAGCTGATGATGCAATTTTCCTGGGTTATTCATTACATAGCAAAGCATATAGGGTTTTTAATAAAAGGACTCTTACTGTTGAAGAGTCAATTCATATTGTATTTATTGAAACTAACCCTACACCTTCTAGACAAGAAGAGTGCATAGATAATGATGCAGGTCCATTACAAAAAGGAATGGATGACTTGAGCATTCAAGACAAAGACACTCAAGATGGAGAAGAAATGGTAAGTAAGGATCACACCGATCTTCCGAGGGATAGGAGGTATGTTACATCTCATCCTAAAGAATTAATAATAGGAGATCCTTCACATGGTGTTAGGACTAGGGCTACACATAATGATGCACATGATTATCTAGCCTTTGTATCACAAATATAACCCCATAGCTTAGAAGAGGCTGAGACTAACCCAAACTGGATGAGGGCAATGCATGAAGAATTAAACCAGTTTGAAAGAAATAAGGTATGGACACTTGTAGATAGACCTACAAATCATCCAATTATAGGAACTAAATGGGTCTATAGGAATAAATTAGTTGAGCAAGGAAATATTATAAGGAACAAAGCTAGATTAGTGGCTAAGGGATATAACCAAGAAGAAGGTATTGATTTTGATGAAACCTATGCACCTGTTGCAAGACTAGAAGCCATTAGATTACTACTAGCATTTGCTTGCTACATGAACTTCAAACTCTTTCAAATGGATGTAAAAAGTGCATTTCTTAATGATTTTATCTCTGAACAAGTTTTTGTAGAACAACCACCAGGTTTTGAAAATCACACCTTTCCAAACCATTTATTCAAATTAAACAAAGCATTGTATGGTTTGAAACAAGCACCTAGAGCCTGGTATGATAGACTTAGTACTTTCTTAATTGAAAATGATTTTTCAAGAGGTAATGTAGACAAAACTTTGTTTATCAAAAAGAAAAATAATGACATCTTAGTTGTATAAATATATGTTGATGACATCATTTTTGGTGCAACTAATGAATCTCTATGTAAAGAATTTGCTAAGCTTATGTAGGGAGAATTTAAAATGAGCTTAATGGGCGAGCTGAGCTACTTCCTTGGACTTCAAATAAAACAAATAAAGGAAAGCATCTTCATCAACCAAGTCAAATACATAAGGAAATCATCAAAAAGTTTGGTATGGAGAGTAGCAAAACAATGAGCACACCCATGAGCCCAGCTTGCAGATTAGACAAAGATAAGAATGGATCCCATGTTGGCCAAAAGCTATACAGAGGTATGATCGGATCCTTATTATATTTGATTGCAAGTAGACCTAACATATTATATAGTGTATGTGTATGTGCTAGATTTCAGTCATCACCAAAAGAAACACATGCTTGCTGTAAAAAGAATAATTAAATATTTGAAAGGAACAAGTAATTGAGAAATTTGGTATTCTAAACATTCTACTCCGAATTTGATTAGATTCTCTGATGCTGATTATGCTGGTTATAAAATAGATAGAAAAAGCACTAGGGGTATATGCCAATTTCTAGGGTTGAATTTAATTTCATGGCACCATAAGAAGCAAAACTCCGTAGCCTTGGCCACAGCTGAGGTTGAGTACGTGGCTGCCGATAGTTGTTGTGCTAAAGTGTTATGGAGTAAACAATAATTAGAAGACTTTGGTGTATCACAATCTAAAATTCTAATTAAATGTGATAACACAAGTGCTATCAATTTGACAAAGAATCCAATTCAACACTCTAGAACCAAGCACATTGAAATTAGACATCATTTTATTAGAGATCATGTTTCAAATGGTAATATTGTGCTTGACTTTCTGCCTACTGAAGATCAATTAGCTGATATATTTACTAAGCCACTCAAGCAAGATAGATTTAAGCTAATTAGGAGTGAATTAGGATTTTGTGATCCCTTCTAGATTCTTTAACCTAATTCCTTTAATTCTAAGGTAATCTCATCTAGAAAACCTCCTCAATTTATTCTATTTTATTGAGCTTTGATATCCTTTGAAAATTCTCTTCAAAATTCTTCTGGTTTTTGTTCAAATTTTTTAAAACTCCATTTTCTCTGTTCGAGTCGACTGGATCTTAATCCGAGTCGACTGGATTTCTCTGAGAGTTTTGAGCTTGTTCTGGCCTAGCCGGCTTGAACAGTTTCGAGTCAACTGGATTTTCTGATGGTGTTAGGAGAGCTCTGGCCAAGCCGACTCGAGCCTTTTTAGGGCTACTCGAGTCGACTAGAATTTCGCACCGAAGCATTTTGCTTAGGGTTATAAACTCTTCACCTAACCGTTTAGCCTTTATGTTGTCTTCTCTAACGGTTCATTCATCTCCAAAACTTACTCTAAAGACTTTTTCTCCCTTCCAAGCACTCCATTTTCTTGATTTTCCATCTTTCCTAACTATGGCACCCAAGCGTGCGACAGGTAAATGCTCCATTAGGGTTGCTCCATCGGTTGAAAAGGAAAGAAGGTCCAAAAGGAGGCAAGAAGAGCCAAGTAGCGCCACTCATAGTGAAGAATTTGCAGAGGAAGCCGTAAGAGATCCTCCACATGCTCCTAGCCAAATGCCTTCGATGTCTACGCGTCCGGTAACTTCCAGCCGTCGAATTAATTTTGAGTTTCTTAAAGGCATTGGATTAAGAATAGGAGATCTGATTGAAGACTTAGGATGAAGAAAATTTTGTTCATTGAATGAAAAGACCTATCCCACTCTTGTTAGAAGCTTTTATGAAAATTTAAGACTGGGAACGAATCATGTGGAATCCACTATTAAAGGAAAGAAGATAATAGTCAATGAGGAATTCCTACAAGGTGTGTTGGATTTACCTTCAGAGGGAGTAAAATTTCTAGTAATTGAAAATAGGGAAAAGACCTTGAGAACTATATTAAACAAAGAAGATGTTGGTGGTATTGGTATGTGTTTGCTAACACCCTATCACTGGAAATGAGATTACTTCACAACTTTATTTGTAGAATTTTCTTGCAAAGAACTGATAGATTCGATTGGGTGAGTGAAAGGGATTTATGCCTTATGGAGCACATTCTAGAGAAAACTCCTGTCAATCTGCCATATATTATAATCATGCAAATGAAAGAGACAGTAAGAAAAGCTAAATCTTGTCTACCCTATGGAATGATGCTTACATTATTGTTTAAATCTCATAGAGTCAGTTTGGATGGTGAAGACGGATTAGAATTGCATCACATTGATATCTACACTTCCAAGACTCTAGAGAGAATGGGGTATTTCCAAGTGGAAGGAGTGTGGAGAAAGAAAGGCACAAATGTAAGGGCTATTGGCAACTCCAGTAGTAGTGAAGAAGAAGAAGAGGAAGAAAATATAGAAGCTGCTGGAACTTCTTCTACACCAGTACCGTAGCCTGAGTCATTTATATCTGAGCTTGCTGCTATTACTGAGGAGACCAAAGCACCTTCTCCTATGTTTGATATCCCTGCAGCAGAGTTCGATTTGCTTGCACCAGAGTTTGACTTGCCTGCAGCTGATGTTCCTTTACCTGACTACCCTACTGCAGCTCCACAACCTCCAATTGTTCAAGTTCAGATTGAGGAACAGTTAAGAAGCTTGACAAATTCACTGATAGGTACAATAACTTCTTTATTTAATGATTTGAAATAGTAAGTGGATAGCAGATTGGACAGACTGAAAGAACATGTGGCAAGTCTACAAGGAAATGTTGAAGCTATAGAAGCTTCAAGGTTTGCACCTCAGATAGACCTTCAACCAATTCTGAGTTGTATCTCTTCAAGTTCTGAAATAATTTTGAAGTCTGTGGATGCCACTTTGAATGAATATCAAGCTGAGTTGAAGGAACTTAGAAGCAAAGTGGAAACTATTGTAGATACAAGAGCTATGGCAGAGGATTATACTAGAGGCATTGGGATCATCAGGTCAGAGCTTGGCAGACTTCGAGGTTCAGCTGAAGCATTCGCCAATGTCCAAGCATCTGAGCTTGTATCTATGTAGAAAGAAATAGGTGAAATGAAGGAGGCAGTGAACAAAGTGCCAGTTAGCCTCAAGGACTTAGAGCAACAGTTGGGAGCAATTTGGATGGAAATGGTGTCTATTTGTGGTACTGTCAGATCCTTGGAGGTCACAGCTAGGACCAGACCATTGTATGATCCACCTCCCATTTCCACTAGGGCTCCTAGCACCTCTCATCACCCCAGGGCTCCTCCTCCTCATGCTTCATCTAGTCGATCACCTAGACCCACTTCTTGGCATGGTGCCAATGTTCCTAGAGATGATTCTGATTAGACATTTTGTAGTTTCAGTACTTTTTGGATGCTTTTCAAAACTTTTGTAATGGTTAATGTACTGAACACCTTTTTGACAGAAATCAAATGAACATCTTTTTAATCACTGTGTAATGTGTGTATATGTGTTATCTTGTTTACACTCTCTTCTTTTTAATAAGAATTCTCTTTTTAAGTTGAGAAAGTGAAATTATCTCAAACAAATCTTGAAATTTTCTCAATCTATTTAAAATTCTGAGCTTATCTGTTTAACCTTTTTGAATTGATGACAAAAAGTGGGAGAATCATAGAGTGCATGAAAGGAAAAGCTTAATGAATTGCAATAAAACTACTAAAGTAAAGTAGACAGGGGGAGTTTTTAAGGCATTTCTGAATAATTTCTTGCATATTAATCTGATAAAATGTTCAAATGAATGTTAAAGGGGGAGAAACTTAGAGAAAATTCATATTGCCGAGAAATTTTATAAAAAGGGGGAGATATACATGCTTAATTTACATGCTTTAATGATTACTATGATGCTCTCGACTTATTATATCTATCAGTCGATACTTAATGCTGCTTGATACATACAAGCAATTATTCTCTGATATTTACAGTTTATGAATTTGACCTTGTGCATAACTGTATAGCACATACTGATATACATTTGAGATTACAGTTGATTTTATAAATTGTCAAACAAATGTAAATGCTTACATACTTATGAATAGATTAGATTCTTTTCATGCCCAGTATTTTGTCATCATCAAAAAGGGAGAGATTGTTGACCCCTAAAGTGATTTTGATGATGACAAAATTATTGGAGCATACATTTGGTTATCTAACAACTCTTCAAATGATTGACAAGTTTTTGTAGGACAACTACATTGACATACTTTCTAAATCCTACAGTCTTTAATGTTTTGTGTTGAGTTGTAAAGTCTTTAGAATCTTGTAAAAAAGAACCCTACAAAAATCTTCTATTAAAATCAAGTTTAAGGGTTACTTCTAGTAGTCTTTCAAGCTTCATTTTTTCTTGAATTTATTGAAAGAAGGGCTTGAAGAAGACTTCAAAGCTTGGGACAAGTGTTCTGGAAGTTTGAAGTTGATCTGGCTGAAGAACCACCTTCGAGCCGACTGGATGGAGGACCCAGCCAACTCTGGCACTGGCACAGAAAAGAAGTTCTCTGGCACACAGATCCAGCCGACTGGCACCAAGGCCCAGCCGACTCGTCCAGAACATGGTTGAGAACATTCTGAGATTCTCAGGGATCCGAGCCGACTGGAATTTAGCCCAGCCAACTCGTCCAGAACTCGGTTGAGAATGGTCTGATAGCCTCTGAGATTCAAGCCGACTAGATTCCAACCTAGCCAACTCATCCAGAGTGAGGTATTTTCTCAACTATGGAAGCTAGCTAACTAGCACTTAGCCCAATCGACCTGAACTTGGTCCGAGCTGACTCGAGTTTGTCCGAGCCGACTGGAATGACGGGGTCACCTCCAACGGCTAGTTCCAGTTCTCAGTTTTTGAATTCTAAAAGTGCTCTTACGGTAACCTGTCACCTCCCAACGGTCTACAACGTTCAAAATCAAGGGAAGGCAGTTGAAGTCTCTATAAATAAGGTATGAGAGCATCTTTGAAGAGACTAATGAATTATTGAGCATTTATTGAATACTTATTGAAGTGAAGAGAGAGCACTAGAGCTTTAAAGTCTGCTTTCAAGCCTGCAACAACTCTTACCTGAAGCTTGAAGCATCTTTTGAGGAAAGCAAGGAAGCCATTGAAGTGCATTGAAGAGCATTCAGTGGATCTTTACTCGAGCTGCATTGGCAACCACCCTGATAATGGAGTTTGTCTTTATTGTTGCTTCTTTATTCTATCTTTTAGAATATCTGGGTTATTGGTGAGCCCGGTTGTAAAAACCAAATAGGTTTCTTTGGTGAGCCTTTAAAAACCAGAGTGTAGAGGTTTCTTTGGTGAGCCTATCTAAAAACCAAAGTATAGAGGTTTTAGGTGAACCTGTAAAAACCTAGCTTGGGTTTCTTTGGTAAGCACAATTTCAAAAACCAAAGTGTAGAGGTTGGAATTGTGAGCCTATAAAATAATCTGACTGTATTCCGGTTTGGGGGATATAGTGAAAATCTCGAGTGGTGAACTTGGGTAGTGGACGTAGGAGCTGGGTTGCTCCGAACCACTATAAATCTATTTGTTTGTGTTGTGTTTGATTTTTCTTTAGCTTCTGCATTCATACTCTGTTTGACACAGCACTTAACCACTAAAAGGAATTACTTGTGCACATACTTGCTAAAATTTGTAATTCTCAATTCACCCCCCTCTTGGGTTAAGCCACCTGGGCAATATGGACCCATCTGGGGGTGCCACTTGGCGAAGGTGTAGGAAGAGCCTGCCTCGACTCCGACGAGGTGGGCCCATCTATGGGTGCCACTTGGTGGAGGAGTAGGGACAGGGCCACTTCGACTGAGGTAGACCCTGCCTGGGTCGACACCTGGCAAAGTGGCAGAGGCCAGCTCGACTTTGACTGAGGTGGACCCATCTGGGGGAGCCACCTGGAGAAGGAGCAGTGAGAGGGCCACTTTGATCGAGGTGGACCCCGCCTGGCTCGGCACCGGCGAAGTAGTAGAGGCTAGCTCGACTTTGGCCGAGTTGGACCCATCTGGGGATACCACCTGGCAAAGGAGCAGGGAGAGGGCCACTTCGACCGAGGTGGTCCCTGCCTGGGTCGGCACCTAGCAAAGTGGCAGAGGTGCCGAGCTCGGCCCGAGGTCAGCTTGACCCTAGCCAAGTCACCTGGCAGGAGAGTTCGGGATGACGTCGCGTGGTACTTCCTGAAGGCCAACTGGATCTGATGCATACTCCACGTCAGCGCTATTGCCATATCAATATCCATCATAGAAAATCCATCATAAATTTATAATAAGAAAATATAGATTTTTTGGTTGCTTTCAGTATCCGATTTGTGATGACTATATCTATTATAAAAAATTTGGTATCAATCCATCATGGATTTGTGATGAAAAAAATATAATTTTTTTATTGCCTTCAGTGACAGATTTGTGCCGGCGATATCCATTATAGAAAATCCATCACAAATTTATAATAAAAAATTATGACTCTGAATGTTGTGACAAATTTATGACAGAAATTTGTGATGGATTTAAGGAATTTTGTGATAGATAATCCATTATAAATCTATCACTAACCTATCACAAAATTTCATCATAAATTGTTCACAAATTTTCATCACCAATCTATCACCAAAATTTGTCATAAATCTATGATAAATCTTTATCACAAATCTATCACTAATTTGTTACAAAATCTCATCATAAATTTGTCATAAATCTATTATAATTTATGATAGATTTTATTCTAAATATTATTGACCATTTATGATAGAGTTTTGTGACAAACATTACCATCACAAATGTTTTTGACAAAAAAATATGTCACATATTTTCATCACCTTTTGTCACAAAATTTCATCACAAATTAGTCACAACTTTCAATCACAAATCTGTCACTAATTTGTTATAAAATTCTATTACAAATTTATCACAAATCGGTAATAATTTATGATAGATTTTGTTCTAAGTTTTATTTACTATTTATGATAGAATTTGTGACAGAAATTGCAATCACAAAAATTTGTGACAAAAATTTCTGCCACAATTTTTTTTGTAACTAGGGCTTTAGTGACAAATTTTTTTGTCACAAAATTAATCATAAATGCTATTTGTGATAGATTCTCGGGCTTCAAAATAAAAAAAATCTATTATTAAAGCCTTATTTTCTTGTAGTATAGGGAAAGATAAAAAAAATAGAATTGGTGCAAAAAAAAAGCCAATCATTATAAAAGCAAAAGGCCTCAAGCTAGAGAGTCTTTAGCTAAGATCAAAGTCCTAGGATGAGAAGATGTAGCTATAGCAGGTACCAAGCTTTACAAAGCATCCCAAAGGGTAATATGACCAACTGGAGATAAGTTGGAGCAAATGTTCATCCATAAATCAAAAATAGAAAGAATTTTTTGAAAGACAGAGTAAATGGATGAAGTCTTGCTAAGGAATACTCTATTATTCCTTTCTTTCTAAATTTTTCAATAATAAGTTGCCAGTAGTTGATCAGTAGCATGACAAATTATCACAAAAAATCTCCTCCTTCACTAAGACATCCACATATCGTGCAAAGTAAAGATTCAACCTTTAATTTTTAATTAATTTTTCAAAATATTCAGAAGACTTTTAGCAAATGGGCATTTAAGAAAATGATGTTGGGTCATCTCTTCAGTTGTGCCACATTAAAAACATCCTGAGCTAATATGCCACCCTTTTCTCGCAAGATTTGCACATGTGTGAATCTTGTTCTTAAGAATAAGTCAAAGAAAAACCTTTTATGGATGTATGATATCTAGAAAAGTAGTTTTTGCAAGTTTAGTTGAGCATTGCAAAGTAACATAGGAAACACATTTTTTTAAAGTAACTTATTTTTAGATGAATATCTACTTTTCTAGGAAAGTTATACAAAATACTTACAATATCCTTAATAAATTTATATAAAATACCTGTAAAACATCACATGCATAATTTTTAAATATTTTTAAATCTAAACATGTTTTAAAATATTTTTAAATATTTAAAAATAGATATTAAGATATTTATTTGTTTGACTTTTTAGAGTTCTAATTATTTTTAATAGTTAGACTTCTTTGTATTATAATATTTTATAATAGTATAATTTTAATACTTTAAAATTAATAATTAAAAATAACTATTAAGAAGATCATGATGGATTAAGGATACTTTTGGTAAAAAGTACCATAATTCCTAGCATGTGGGAAATGGCTTTTTCATGTCCCATAGGAGTTATTCTTTTCCATTGAGGACCCATTTGGTTTGCAAGAATTGAGAAGAGGAGGAAATATTAATATGGTCAATAGAAAAATGGAGAAAGGCCTCATATTGAGTTAACATTTCCAAAGAAGAGAGATAGAAAAGTAAAAGTTTCATCGAAATAAAATTCCTATATTTCATGAAAAATAATCCATGTAAAATGTAGGAAATTCCAAATTCCCACTGGCTAGGAATTGGGGTAATTTCTTTTATAAATATGCTCTTAAGGTTTTAGATAGAATGAAGTGATATCTTTTCTTTTATTAAGGGCATAATAGGTACTTGAACAACTTTTCTTGAAAAGTAGATATTTCATTAAATATAAGCTATTATTAAATATGTCACTTTTTCATGGTAACCAAACTTGTAAAAACCAATTTTTTAAGCATCATTTATATAGGCATTAACTTTTCGAGAAAATTATTTTAGTGAAGAAAAATTCTTTCCATAAATCAAGTGAGTCTAAAATATGAGAAACTTATTTTCTTAGGAAATCTACTTTATTATCTCTCATTTTTGAAATATTCAACTAAATATAAGGAATTTTTTAACTTTCTCATGGACCACATTTTCCTCCCTCTTCTTCCCATGAACCAAAAAAGTTTAGTTAGTTATTTCCTTGCTTATAACTAAAGGAGGGGTATGCACAAAGAGCCTTCTTGATAGATTGTAATGTTTTAGCATGGGTGGAGGCTAAGGTACCATTAGTAGCTTGAATTATTAAATTATTTATCGAAGAAGAGAAAAAAATAAGAAAAAAAGATAGACAAAAAAAAAAGCTTTATTATCTCTGTTTGAATTGCATTATGAATATTTTAAGGATTATATATAATATGATCATACTCCATATAAGAAAAATAATCTAGACTGATATACAATTATGCTAACAAAAGAAAATATTATTAAATCATAGTAATAAAAAAATATTATGAATTATTATATGATCTCTAAAATTATATGATTAACTAAAATCAAGTGATCTCTAAAATCATGTGATTACCTGAAATCAAGGGATCCTTAGAATTATATGATCACAAAAATTCATGCTAACACTTCCTCTTAAAATAAAGGTGGTATTGTAGGTGCCAACTTAAGTTAAGAAACTATATCAAGAGATAACATGGCATCATGAAGACTGATATGGCAAATTAGAAGATATCATAGTAGCTCAGAAGTTGATTAATATATCAGGAATCGATGTAGCAACTTAGAAGCCAATGTGGCAAGTTAACATATCTGACGACATGATTGTGAGAAGGCATATAAAAGGTGATAATTGCAATAAAGGTTGGCACTCAAAGAGAATATAACCAAAATCAATGATCCTTGCAAACAAAAATATCATAAGAAAAAATTGGTACTCAAAGAGAAGATAACTGAAGGCCAATAATATAGGAAAATTTGTCGAGTGATGATAAGGAGAGATAATCAAAGATCTGAAGCTAAAAAAAATTGATGGAGAAAAGCTATGAATTTATTAGAAAATAAGGGATCTTTGGATATTAATCTACTAAAAAAGACATAATCTACAAATCTACTTAAAAATTAAGGATTTGTAGGAAAATGGAGATCGGTGGATCGACAACAAAGATCATTAAGGCTTATCAATATGGTAATGATAGTCATAGCAAAAGTGAAAGAGATGATGGCTTAATATTAGGTGATCGGTGGCTTTGATATTGTGTTAAAATATTTACAAAAAATAAAAAAAGAAGAGAGGAAGATAGAGAGAACATGGGTTTTATTATCTTTATTTTAATTCCATTTGGTATATCTCAAGGTCTATATATACCAGTATATAGACTCCATATAAAAGACATAACGTAGGTAGAAACAAAATTATACTAATATAATACCTAGCTATATGGGCTAGCCCTTCGCCTATCTTGAAATCACTTGGCTCGCTTCCCCTTTCCTTTCATGGACCATGATGGAGGAGGAAGAGTCCTCCTCCATCACGGACTTATTAGAGGCTAGGAAAACCTAGCCTCCACTATTTTTTAAACCCCTCGAATACTTCATTGGTGTTATTTACCTTTGCCAACCACTCTCTTCTCCCCTTTCTTCCATTGATTTGCAGTGATTTAATATCTTTGTGCTCATCAATGATTGTAGCCAAGACATTGTTGGAGCCCAAGGTAAACCCCATTTCCTTCTCTCTTCCTTTCTTTTCCTCTCATAACCATTTTCATTGCCGCCCACTACCAACTTCATTGCAAAAAAAAGACCCACCAAGAATGCCTTGTTTTCAAATATGAAAATCCCTCCCTTTATTTGTAGAATTTTCTTGCAAAGAACCGATAGATTTGATTAGGTGAGTGAAAGGGATTTATGCTTTATGGAGCACATTCTAGAGAAAACTCATGTCAATCTGCCATATATTATAATCATGCAAATGAAAGAGACAGTACGAAAAGCTAAATCTTGTCTACCCTACGGAATGATGCTTACATTATTGTTTAAATCTCATAGAGTCAGTTTGGATGGTGAAGACGGATTGGAATTGCATCACATTGATATCTACACTTCCAAGACTCTAGAGAGAATGGGGTATTTCCAAGTGGAAGGAGTGTGGAGAAAGAAAGGCACAAATGTAAGGGCTATTGGCAGCTCCAGTAGTAGTGAAGAAGAAGAAGAGGAAGAAAATATAGAAGCTGCTGGAACTTCTACACCAGTACCGGAGCCTGAGTCATTTATATCTAAGCTTGCTGCTATTACTGAGGAGACCAGAGCACCTTCTCCTATGTTTGATATCCCTGCAGCAGAGTTCGATTTGCTTGCACCAGAGTTTGACTTGCCTGCAGCTGATGTTCCTTTACCTGACTACCTTACTGCAGCACCACAACCTCTAATTGTTCAAGTTCAGATTGAGGAATAGTTAAGAAGCTTGACAAATTCACTGACAGGTACAATAACTTCTTTATTTAATGATTTGAAATAGTAAATGGACAGCAGATTGGACAGACTGAAAGAGCATGTGGCAAGTCTACAAGGAAAGGTTGAAGCTATAGAAGCTTCAAGGTTTGCACCTCAGATAGACCTTCAACCAATTCTGAGTTGTATCTCTTCAAGTTCTGAAATAATTTTGAAGTCTATGGATGCCACTTTGAATGAATATCAAGCTGAGTTGAAGGAACTTAGAGGCAAAGTGGGAACTATTATAGATACAAGAGCTATGGTAGAGGATTATACTAGAGGTATTGGGATCATCAGGTCGGAGCTTGGCAGACTTCGAGGTTCAGCTGAAGCATTCGCCAATGTCCATGCATCTGAGCTTGTATCTATGTAGAAAGAAATAGGTGAAATGAAGGAGGCAGTGAACAAAGTGCCAGTTAGCCTCAAGGACTTGGAGCAACAGTTGGGAGCAATTTGGATGGAAATGGTGTCTATCTGTGGTACTGTCAGATCCTTGGAGGTCACAGCTAGGACCAGACCATTGTATGATCCACCTCCCATTTCCACTAGGGCTCCTAGCACCTCTCATCACCCTAGGGCTCCTCCTCCTCATGCTTCATCTAGTCGATCACCTAGACCCACTTCTTGGCATGGTGCCAATGTTCCTAGAGATGATTCTGATTAGACATTTTGTAGTTTCAGTACTTTTTGGATGCTTTTTGAAACTTTTGTAATGGTTAATGTACTGAACACCTTTTTGACAGAAATGAAATGAACATCATTTTAATCACTATGTAATGTGTGTATATGTGTTATCTTGTTTACTCTCTCTTCTTTTTAATAAGAATTCTCTGTTTAAGTTGAGAAAGTGAAATTATCTCAAACAAATCTTGAAATTTTCTCAATCTATTTAAAATTCTGAGCTTATCTGTTTAACCTTTTTGAATTGATGACAAAAAGGGGGAGAATCATAGAGTGCATGAAAGGAAAAGCTTAATGAATTGCAATAAAACTACTAAAGTAAAGTAGACAGGGGGAGTTTTTAAGGCATTTCAGAATAATTTCTTGCATATTATTCTGATAAAATGTTCAAATGAATGTTAAAGGGGGAGAAACTTAGAGAAAATTCATATTGCGTAGAAATTTTATAAAAAGGAGGAGATATACATGCTTAATTTATATGCTTTAATGATTACTATGATGCTCTCGACTTATTATATCTATCAGTCGATACTTAATGCTGCTTGATACATACAAGCAATCATTCTCTGATATTTATAGTTTATGAATTTGACCTTGTGCATAACTGTATAGCACATACTGATATACATTTGAGATTACAAATGACTTTATAAATTTTCAAACAAATGTAAATGCTTACATACTTATGAATAGATTAGATTCTTTTCATGCCCAGTATTTTGTCATCATCAGAAAGGGGGAGATTGTTGACCCCTAAAGTGATTTTGATGATGACAAAATATTGGAGCATATATTTGGTTATCTAATAACTCTTCAAATGATTGACAAGTTTTTGTAGGATAACTACATTGACACACTTTTTAAATCCTACAGTCTTTAATGTTTTGTATTGAGTTGTAAAGTCTTTAGAATCTTGTAAAGAAGAACCCTACAAAAATCTTCTATTAAAATCAAGTTTAAGGGTTACTTCTAGCAGTCTTTCAAGCTTCATTTTTTCTTGAATTTATTGAAAGAAGTGCTTGAAGAAGACTTCAAAGCTTTGGACAAGTGTTCTGGAAGTTTGAAGTTGATATGGCTGAAGAACCACCTTCGAGCCGACTGGATGGAGGACCCAGCCAACTCTGGCACTGGCATAGAAAAGTTCTCTGGCACACAGATCCAGCCGACTGGCACCAAGGCCCAGCCGACTCGTCCCGAACATTGTTGAGAACGTTCTGAGATTCTCAGGGATCCGAGCTGACTGGAATTTTGCCCAGCTGACTCATCCAGAACTCGGTTGAGAATGGTCTGATAGCCTCTGAGATCCGAGCCAACTGGATTCCAACCTAGCCGACTCATCCAGAGTGAGGTATTTTCTCAACTATGGAAGCTAGCCGACTAGCACTCAGCCCAGTCGACCCAAACATGGTCCGAGCCGACTCGAGTTTGTCCGAGCCGACTGGAATGACAGGGTCACCTCCAACAGCTAGTTCCAGTTCTCAGTTTTTGAATTCCAAAAGTGCTCTAACGGTAACCTGTCACCTCCTAAAGGTCTACAATGTTCAAAATCAAGGGAAGGCAGTTGAAGTCTCTATAAATAAGGTATGAGAACATCTTTGAAGAGACTAATGAATTATTGAGCATTTATTGAACACTTATTAAAGTGAAGAGAGAGCAATAGAGCTTTAAAGTCTGCTTTCAAGCCTGCAACAACTCTTACCTGAAGCTTGAAGCATCTTTTGATGAAAGCAAGGAAGCCATTGAAGTGCATTGAAGAGCATTCAGTGGATCTTCACTCGAGCTGCATTGGCAACAACCCTGACAACAGAGTTTGTCTTTATTGTTGCTTCTTTATTCTATCTTTTAGAATATCTGGATTATTGGTGAGCCCGGTTGTAAAAACCAAATAGGTTTTTTTGGTAAGCCTTTAAAAACCAATGTGTAGAGGTTTCTTTGATGAGCCTATCTAAAAACCAAAGTGTAGAGGTTTTAGGTGAACCTGTAAAAACCTAGCTTGGGTTTCTTTGGTAAGCCCAGTTTCAAAAACCAAAGTTTAGAGGTTGGGATTGTGAGCCTGCAAAACTACCTGATTGTATTCCGGTTTGGGGGATATAGTGAAAATCTCGAGTTGTGAACTTGGATAGTGGACGTAGGAGCTGGGTTGCTCCGAACCACTATAAATCTATCTTGTTTGTGTTGTGTTTGATTTTCCTTTAGCTTCTGCATTCATACTCTGTTTGACACAGCACTTAACCACTAAAAGGAATTACTTGTGCACATACTTGCTAAAATTTGTAATTCCCAATTCACCCCCCTCTTGGGTTAAGCCACCTGGGCAACATGGACCCATCTGGGGGTGCCACTTGGTGAAGGAGTAGGAAGAGCCTGCCTCGACTCCGGTGAGGTGGGCCCATCTATGGGTGCCACCTGGCGGAGGAGTAGGGACAGGGCCACTTCGGCTGAGGTAGACCTGTCTGGGTCGACACCTGGCGAAGTGGCAGAGGCCAGCTCGACTTCGACTAAGGTGGACCCATCTGGGGGTGCCACCTGGCGAAGGAGCAGGGAGAGGGCCACTTCGATCAAGGTGGACCCCGCCTGGCTCGGCACCGGCAAAGTGGCAAAGGCTAGCTCGATTTTGGTCGAGGTGGACCCATCTGGGGGTGCCACCTGGTGAAGGAGCAGGGAGAGGGCCACTTCGACCGAGGTGGTCCCCGCCTGGGTCGGCACCTAGCAAAGTGGCAGAGGTGCCGAGCTCAGCCCGAGGTCAGCTTGACCGTTAGCCAAGTCACCTGGCAGGAGAGTTCAGGATGACGCCGCGTGGTACTTCCTGGAGGCCAACTGGATATGATGCATACTCCACGTCAGCGCTATTGCCATATTAATATCCATCATAGAAAATCCATCATAAATTTATAATAAGAAAATATAGATTTTTTGAGTATCGGATTTGTGATGAATATATCTATTATAAAAAAATTTGGTATCAATCCATCATGGATTTGTGATGAAAAAAACATAATTTTTTTTATTGCCTTTCGTGACATATTTGTGCCGGAGATATCCATTATAGAAAATCTGTCACAAATTTATAATGAAAATTTGTGACTTTGAATGTTGTGACAAATTTATGACAGAAATTTGTGATGGATTTTAGGAATTTTGTGATAGATAATCCATTATAAATCTATCACTAACCTATCACAAAATTTCATCATAAATTGTTCACAAATTTTCATCACCAATCTATCACCAAAATTTGTCATAAATCTATGATAAATCTTTATCACAAATCTATCACTAATTTGTTACAAAATCTCATCATAAATTTATCATAAATCTATTATAATTTATGATAGATTTTATTCTAAATATTATTGACCATTTATGATAGAATTTTGTGACAAACATTACCATCACAAATGTTTTTGACAAAAATTTATGTCACATATTTTCATCACCTTTTGTCACAAAATTTCATCACAAATTAGTCACAACTTTCAATCACAAATCTGTCACTAATTTGTTATAAAATTCTATTACAAATTTATCACATTTCGGTTATAATTTGTGATAGATTTTGTTCTAAGTTTTATTTACTATTTATGATAGAATTTGTGACAGAAATTGCCATCACAAAAATTTGTGACAAAAATTTCTGCCACAATTTTTTTTGTAACTAGGGCTTTAGTGACAAATTTTTTTGTCACAAAATTAATCATAAATGCTATTTGTGATAGATTCTCGGGCTTCAAAATAAAAAAAATATATTATTAAAGCCTTATTTTCTTGTAGTATAGAAAAAGATAAAAAAAATAGAATTGGTGCAAAAAAAAAGCCAATCATTATAAAAGCAAAAGGCCTCAAGCCAGAGAGTCTTTAGCTAAGATCAAAGTCCTAGGATGAGAAGATGTAGCTGTAGCAGGTACCAAGCTTTACAAAGCATCCCAAAGGATAATATGACCAACTAGAGATAAGTTGGAGCAAAGGTTCATCCATAAATCAAAAATAGAAAGAATTTTTGAAAGACAGAGTAAATGGATGAAGTCTTGCTAAGGAATACTCTATTATTCCTTTCTTTCTAAATTTTTCAATAATAAGTTGCCAGTAGTTGATCAGTAGCATGACAAATTATCACAAAAAATCTCCTCCTTCACTAAGACATCCACATATCGTGCAAAGTAGAGAGCCAACCTTTAATTTTTAATTAATTTTTCAAAATATTCAGAAGACTTTTAGCAAATGGGCATTTAAGAAAATGATGTTGGGTCATCTCTTCAGTTGTGCCACATAAAAAACATCCTGAGCTAATATGCCACCCTTTTCTCGCAAGATTTGCACATGTGCGAATCATGTTCTTAAGAATAAGTCAAAGAAAAACCTTTTATGGATGTATGATATCTAGAAAAGTAGTTTTTGCATGTTTAGTTGAGCATTGGAAAGTAACATAGGAAACACATTTTTTTAAAGTAACTTATTTTTAGATGAATATCTACTTTTCTGGGAAAGTTATACAAAATACTTACAATACCCTTAATAAATTTATATAAAATACCTGTAAAACATCACATGCATAATTTTTAAATATTTTTAAATCTAAACATGTTTCAAAATATTTTTAAATATTTAAAAATAGATATTAAGATATTTATTTGTTTGACCTTTTAGAGTTCTAATTATTTTTAATAGTTAGACTTCTTCGTATTATAATATTTTATAATAGTATACTTTTAATACTTTAAAATTAATAATTAAAAATAACAATTAAGAAGATCATGATGGATTAAGGATACTTTTGGTAAAAAGAAGTACCATAATTCCTAGCATGTGGGAAATGGCTTTTTCATGTCCCATAGGAGTTATTCTTTTCCATTGAGGACCCATTTGGTTTGCGAGAATTGAGAAGAGGAGGAAATATTAATATGGTCAATAGAAAAATGGAGAAAGGCCTCATATTGAGTTAACATTTTCAAAGAAGAGAGATAGAAAAGTAAAAGTTTCATCGAAATAAAATTCCTATATTTCATGAAAAATAATCCAGGTAAAATGTAGTAAAGTCCAAATTCCCACCGGCTAGGAATTGGGGTAATTTCTTTTATAAATATGCTCTTAAGGTTTTAGATAGAATGAAGTGATATCTTTTCTTTTATTAAGGGCATAATAGGTACTTGAACAACTTTTCTAGAAAAGTAGATATTTCATTAAATATAAGCTATTATTAAATATGTCACTTTTTCATGGTAACCAAACTTGTAAAAACCAATTTTTTAAGCATCATTTATATAGGCATTAACTTTCCAAGAAAATTATTTTAGTGAAGAAAATTTCTTTCCATAAATCAAGTGAGTCTAAAATATGAGAAACTTATTTTCTTAGGAAATCTACTTTATTATCTCTCTTTTTTGAAATATTCAACTAAATATAAGGCATTTTTTAATTTTCTCATGGACCACATTTTCCTCCCTCTTCTTCCCATGAACCAAAAAAGTTTAGTTAGTTATTTCCTTGCTTATAACTAAAGGAGGGGTATGCACAAAGAGCCTTCTTGATAGATTGTAATGTTTTAGCATGGGTGGAGGCTAAGGTACCATTAGTAGCTTGAATTATTAAATTATTTATCGAAGAAGAAAAAAAATAAGAGAAAAAGATAGACAAAAAAAAAGCTTTATTATCTCTGTTTGAATTGCATTATGAATATTTTAAGGATTATATATAATATGATCATACTCCATATAAGAAAAATAATCTAGACTGATATATAATTATGCTAACAAAAGAAAATATTATTAAATCATAGTAATAAACAAATATTATGAATTATTATATGATCTCTAAAATTATATGATTAACTAAAATCAAGTGATCTCTAAAATCATGTGATTACCTGAAATCAAGGGATCCTTAGAATTATATGATCACAAAAATTCATGCTAACACTTCCTCTTAAAATGAAGGTGGTATTGTAGGTGCCAACTTAAGTTAAGAAACTATATCAAGAGCTAACATGGCATCATGAAGACTGATATGGCAAATTAGAAGATATCATAGTAGCTCAGAAATTGATTAATATATCAGGAATCGATGTAGCAACTTAGAAGCCAATGTGGCAAGTTAACATATCTGACGACATGATTGTGAGAAGGCATATAAAAGGTGATAATTGCAATAAAGGTTGGCACGCAAAGAGAATATAACCAAAATCAATGATCCTTGCAAACAAAAATATCATAAGAAAAAACTGGTACTCAAAGAGAAGATAACCGAAGGCCAATAATATAGGAAAATTTGTCGAGTGATGATAAGGAGAGATAATCAAAGATCTGAAGCTCAAAAAATTGATGGAGAAAAGCTATGAATTTATTAGAAAATAAGGGATCTTTGGATATTAATCTACTAAAAAAGTCATAATCTACAAATCTACTTAAAAATTAAGGATTTGTAGGAAAATGGAGATCGGTGGATCGACAACATAGATCATTAAGGATTATAAATATGGTAATGATAGTCATAGCAAAAGCGAAAGAGATGATGGCTTAATATTAGGTGATCGGTGGCTTTTATATTGTGTTAAAATATTTATAAAAAATAAAAAAGAAGAGAGGAAGATAGAGAGAACAGGGGTTTTATTATCTTTATTTTAATTCCATTTGGTATATCTCAAGGTCTATATATACCAGTATATAGACTCCATATAAAAGACATAACGTAGGCAGAAACAAAATTATACTAATATAATACCCAGCTATATGGGCTAGCCCTTGGCCTATCTTGAAATCACTTCACTCGCTTCCCCTTTCCTTTCATGGAGAAGTCCTGATCGACCATGATGGAGGAGGAAGAGTCCTCCTCCATCACGGACTTATTAGAGGCTAGGAAAACCTAGCCTCCACTATTTTTTAAACCCCTTGAATACTTCATTGGTGTTATTTACCTTTGCCACCCACTCTCTTCTCCCCTTTCTTCCATTAATTTGCAGTGATTTAATATCTTTGTGCTCATCAGTGATTGTAGCCAAGACATTGTTGGAGCCCAAGGTAAAACCCATTTCCTTCTCTCTTCCTTTCTTTTCCTCTCATAACCATTTTCATTGCCGCCCACTGCCAACTTCATTGCAAAAAAAAGACCCACCAAGAATGCCTTGTTTTCAAATATGAAAATCCCTCCCTTTAATTCCATTTCCAGTCTCCTCCAGTGCTGGCACTTATCACCAAAGATGGAGACTTATTTCCCTTTACCACTCTTGGCCATGGTCAGAGCCCAATCACCAAAAACCATGGGATGAGCCAACAAAGAGATCGAAACCCCAAATTTGAAGTTTTTTTCTATTTTTCCTATCACTAGCCACTTTTAACCATAGGCCACACCACCCTTGCCTAGCAGCCCTGGCTACACTACCGCTAGACCTTCTCCACCATTCCCTCTATTCTTTCATGAAACTGGGAAAGAAAATCCCCTATATTAGCATAAGGAAGAAGAGAAAAAGGAAGAGGAAGAAGAGAGGAAGAAAAGAAAAGAAAAGAACAAGAGAAAAGAAGAAAAAGAAAAGAAAGAAGAAAAACAAAAGAAGAAGAGAGAGATTCTCTCTTCCCTCTCTCCCTCTTTCTTCATGTGCTTTGACTGTTTTTTTCTTTCTTCCCTTCTATCATCCACTTTCACTCTCTTATTTATCTTCCCTCTCTTCCCTCTCTCCTTGCTTTCCTCTCTTTCTCTATTGTATCTCTTTCGTTTGTCTTATTTGATCTCTCTACTTCCTATATCTGGTTTCTATCTTTACTTTTCTATCTTACTTTCTCTTTATCTCCTATATTTTTATTTATCCCAGAAATAATTTTGATGATTAAAAAATATTGGAGCATGAATATTATACTAATACTTTTAAATTATTAAGAATGTTTTTGTAGAGAGCTTGTTAATGGAAAATCATCAATTGAAACTTTATAGATCATTGGAAGAGTTTGTGAGACCATATATCATTGAAAATCCTTTTAAGGACTCTATGTAACAATTGAGATATGTAGTGAGCTCTTATATATCTTTATAAGTATTTTTAAAGTATAGAAAGTCCATTTATATTCTTTAAAATTCATTAAATTCTTTGAGAGATTATTTATATCATGAAAAGAGTAGAAAGCTTAATTTTTGTAATTAAAAGTGTTCGAGTTGGTTAGAAAGTCCATGCATATCATTTGAAGTCATTGAAAGCCTTTTGGAACCATTGAGAAGTCAAAATATATCAAATACCATAAAAAAGAAATTTTGGCTAAAAGAGCCGACTTCCATCAAGAGAGCTGACTCTGGCATAGCACATAGAACTGGTACTGTTCAAGAGATCCAACTCCTAAAATTAGAGCCTTCTCTTACAAGATGATATAAACTTGATTTTTACAATACAATACAAGAGAGCCAACTTTTAAAATTAGAGCCCTCTCTCACAGGATGACAGAAACTTGATTTTCAGAACATGTGTAGAAGAACCAACTCCTAAAATTAGAGCTTTCTTTCATAAGATGATAGAAACTTGATTTTCAAAATACTGTGCAAGAGAGCCGACTTCTAAAATTAGAGCCTTCTCTCATAGGGTGACAGAAACTTAATTTTCAAAATACTGTATAGAAGAGTCGACTCCTAAATTAGAGCCTTCTCTCACAGGATGATTGAAACTTGATTTTTATAACACTATGTAGAAGAGCCAACTTCTAAAATTAGAGCCAACTCTCACAAGATGATAGAGACTTAAATTTCTAGATACTATTCAAAAGAGCCGACTCCTTTCAAGTGAGCCGACTCTTAGTCCATGATTTGCTACAGTAACGATTAACTTTAGAACTTCTAGATTTCAATTTTCAAAATTTTTAATGGATATTTTTTAGTTTTCAATAGTTATAAATGGCTAGAAATGACTTTAAACTTATAAAAAAATATAAGGAGAAGTATAAATGCAAGGATTAAAGTTAGAAACTAATAAGAACTTGAGCATTCATTCCAATCATTAAGAATAAGAAGAATATTTTATGTAGTCATTGAAAATTTAAGATGAACTTCAACTTTTTCCCACCTAACCTCTTGAAGAATTAAGTGAGGATTGAAGAGTCGTTTAAGAGCAACTTTTGAAGCCTTTGAGCAGCTATATATTAAACTTCAATTATAACAATTAGCTCTCTTTGGAGTTCATTTTCTATTGCTCTGTTTTGTATTGTTTGATTATTTTTGTTACAAATTTCATTAGTGAGCTAAAACTTGGATTTGGTTTAAGATTTTGATTGGCTAGTCTTGGAAAGCTAATTGGATTATTTGTAAACCCAAAAAATAAACATATTTTGGATTTATTTATGAGCCTGTAAAACAAATATTGCATTTAGCTTTTGGTTTGTGAGCCTAGGATAAAACAAACTGACTATATTCTTATAGGAATATAGTAGAAATATGTTGACTCCGTTATTGATTTTGATGATAAGCAAAACGGTTAAGTATAAGTTGAGTACTAATGATTTCCTTGAAGTGTGTTTTTATTGAAAAAGGTGCTCACAAATTTGACGAAGCTTATTTAATTGAAGAAGCCATGTTTACATGAAAAGAATTGCTTAAAGAGGACTTGAAATGTCAAAGATTGCTTGAATGGATAATTGAGTTAAGTAGAAATCTGTTTCAGCTCAAGTTCAGACTTTTCTCTGAAGATTTCAGTGAGGTGTCGACTCAAAGTGTCAACACATGATACCAAGTGTCGATACATGGAAGTGAAGTGTCGACTCAAGCTGGTACGCAAAGAGTGTTTCAGATGGTACGGTGAAGTGTCAATACATGGACCTGAAGTGTCAACTCAAAGTGTTGACACATGGATCAGCTCATCGTCTGAGATTTTCAAGCCACAGAACTTGCTAAAAATGAAGAACTGCAGAAGTATCGACACATGAAAGCAAAGTGTCAACTCAAAGTGTCGACTCACCTGAGGAAGTGTCGACACATTTGAGATTTTCAGAAGACCAGATTGAAGATATTTGAACTGGGTGTCGACTCAAGAAGTTCAAGTATCAACTCATAGCCTAAAGTATCGACACATGAAGTTCTAGAAACAGTAATGGCTAGATTTTCAAATGCAGAACTCAATCCTTTTGCCCTCCAATGGCTAGATTTTCAAGTCTAATGGCTAGAAACCAGATTTGAGACCTTGGAAAGGTATTTATATGCTCCAAATCAAATCAAAAGGGCAACTATTGATGAGAATGAAATAGAAGCATTCAAGAGAGAAGAAAAAAGAGCCTTAACTCCTATCTATTGAAGATTCAACCACTCTCAAGCAAAAGCAAGTCTCCAAGCATTTAAGATCCGTGAAGAGCATTAAAGATCAACCATTCTTGAGCATTCAAGAGACTTCAATAAGTTCAAAGCGCCTCTACATCGAGCTTCAAATAGATACCCACTTTTGTTTAGAAAGCTTATATTATTTCTCTACTTCTAAACTTTATTTGTTGTAAGGGTTCTTGGTTAGCCTATTGCAAAACCAAGGGAGGTTATTGGTGAGCCTTTGAAAATTAATTAGGTTCTTGGTTAGCCCAGAAAACTAAGGGAGGTTGGTGGTTAGCCCGTAAAATCATTTAGGTTCTTGATTAGCCTGTTAAACCAAGTGAGGTTTTGACTTGTTGGCCTTGTGAAAACAAGTTGGGTTTTTGATTAGTGAGGCCGCAAAACTAATCAACTATAATCAGTAAAGATTATAGTGAATTCCCAAGAGGATCTTGGGGAGTGGATGTAGGTGCATTGGATAGAACCGAATCACTGTATTTTTTGATCTTTGTGGTTGATTGATCTCTCTACTTGTTTTTCATTTATTGCTCTTTATTTCTGCTATACTTTTATTTAAGAGCTTTATATTTGAATTCATAGCACCTTGCTTAATTAATTCTTGGATTGGATTGCATAGCATTGCATTGCATTAAGTGATAATTTTTAGAGACCCAATTCACCCCCCCTCTTGGGTTGCTTACTGGGCAACAAGTAGTATCAGAGCCCTATTCTCAGTATATAGGCTTTACCGTCTTGAGTAAATATCTATGGCAGCCCCAATTGGTACTAGTGTAGTTGAGGGTCAAGCCTCAAATAGACCTCCATTTTTCAATTGATCAAATTATACATATTGAAAAACTAGGATGAGAATTTATATGCATTCTATTGATTATAATTTGTGGAGAGTTGTAGATAAAGGTCCTCATATCTTTTTAGTTGTGGTTAATGGTAATTCCATCCCAAAGCTCGAAGAAGATTGGGATGAAAATGACATTAAGCAATCCGAGATCAATGCCAAGGCAATGAATCTCCTCTATTGTGCATTAGATCCTAGTGAATTCAATAGGATATATACATGCACCTCTGCTAAAAAAATATGGGACACACTTGAAGTTATCCATGAGGGTATCGATCAAGTAAAAAATACTAAAGTGAACATGTTAGTGCATATATATGAGATGTTCTGAATGGAACCTAATGAATCTATCACTAATATGTACACAAGATTCACAAATATTGTAAATGAAATGAGAAGTCTTGGAAAGGTTATGTATAACGCTGATCTTGTGAATAAAATTCTCAGGTCACTTCCAACATCATGGGATCCGAAAGTGACTACAATTCAAGAAGCCAAGGACGTTGACTTATGAGCTTAATTTGAAACAAAAATCAATGGACATGGACAAAAAGAAGAAGGGGATTGCTTTCAAATCAAACAAACAAGAAGAATCCTCAATAGATGAGTCTGAAGATGAAGAAGAAGATGAAGAAGCCCTCCTTGCATGGAAATTCAGAAGATTCATGAAGAGGAGGAAGTTTCCTTACAAGAAGAAATATCAATTAAAAGAAAAAGGAAAAGAGAAAGAGAAGGAAAAAGAAAAGGAAAAGGAGAAGGAAATACCTACATGCTTCGAGTGCAAGAAGCCGGGTCACTACAAGTTTGATTGCCTTCTCCTTAAGAAGTCTAGGAATAAATTAAGAAAAAAAGCAATGATGGCCACCTGGAGTGATAGTGAAGACTCTAGTTCTGAAGAAGAGCAGATAGAAGTTGCAAATCTCTGTTTAATGGCATATTAAGAACATGATGAGGTAAATTCCGATACTGAAATAGATTTTATATTTGATGAGCTTAGAAATACTTTTGATGAATTTATGCATGCTTATAAAATGATTTTATCTAAAAATAAAAAGTTAAAAAAGCATGCAAATAGTTTTTCTCTTGAAAATAATTCTTTGTTAAATGATGTTAGTAATTTCAAATCTAAATTAGATGTGTTAGAAAAGAAAAACAATGCTTTGTCAATGGAAAATGAAGTTTTGAAAAGACCCAAGAATAATATTTCAAATGGTGTTCTCTTAAAGAAAAATAAAGATTTAGAATTGAAAAATGTTAAGTACAAAAATGAACTTGAAAAGATAAAGTCTTTTGTTGAAAAATTTACCTATAGTTCAGAAAAATTAAACCTACTTTTGAATAGCCAAAGAGCCATTTTTAATAAAGTAGGATTAGGCTATAAACTACAAAAGCAACAAAAGTATTTCAAAAATTTTTTTGTACCTTCATCGTCTAGCATTACTTATTTTTTATGTAAAAATTTAGGTCATAAATCATTTCAATGCAATTTAAGAAAAATTAATTCTTTTGATAAAGTGTGGATTCCAAAAGGAACCATTTTGAATGCTAACCCTAAAGGAGCCAAGTTAGCTTGGGTACCTAAAAACAAAGCTTGATTTTATTGCAAGTGTGTCTTGCAACCAAGGAGAACAAAAGACTTTAGTATCTTGATAGTGGTTGCTCAAGGCACATGACGAGAGATGTGAAGCAATTCACTTCTCTTGAAGCTTTGAATGGAGAGAGTGTGACCTTCGAGGATAATGGTAAAGAAAAAATCATTGGTATTGATAAGGTTCACATAACTCCTAATTGTATTAGCAATGTACTTCTAGTTGATGGTTTGAAACACAATCTTTTAAGCATTAGTCAATTTTGTGATAAAGGTTTTCAAGTCATTTTTAAATCATCTTATTGCATGATTGCTAGTCCGGATATAAATGAAGTACAATTCATTAAAAAAATGTATAGTAATGTTTATCTGGTAAACCTAGATGATCTATCTTTGCCTAATGAAGAATGCCTTATTGTAATGAATTCTACTAAAGATGAGACTAGTTGGCTTTGGCATAGAAGATTAGGGCATGCTAGTATGTATCTTGTTTCAAAACTTTGTAAAAAGAATTTAGTTAGAGATTTACCTGAACTTTGTTTTGAAAAAGATAGAGTTTGTCAAGCATGTCAATTTGGTAAACAAGTTAAAACTTCTTTTAAACCAAAAGATTTTGTAACTACTAGTAGACCACTAGAAACTACTTCATATGGATCTCTTTGGATCAACTAAAACATCAAGTCTAGGAGGCAAGAGATATGGATTAGTCATAGTGGATGATTTTTCGAGATTTACATGGGTTTTCTTTCTAGCACATAAAGATGAATCATTTTATGTCTTTATGAAGTTTTATCGAAAGTCTCAAATGAAAAAGGTGTTTCACTTGTTTGCATTTGCAGTGATCATGGAATTGAATTTGAAAACCAAGATTTTGAAAACTTTTGTAATGAAAAAGGAATTGAACACAACTTTTCTACACCTAGGACACCTCGGCAGAATGGGGTAGTAGAAAGAAAAAATCGTACTTTAGAAGAAATGGCATGCACTATGCTTTGTGAAAATAATTTGCCAAGATATTTTTGGGCGGAAGCTATTAATACTGCATGTTACATTTTGAATCGAGTTTTAATCCACCCTATTTTGAAGAAAACTCCTTATGAACTTTGGAATCAAAGAAAACCAACTTTAAAGTATTTTCGAGTTTTTGGTTGCAAATGTTTTATCTTAAATAATGAAAAAGATAATTTTGGAAAATTTGATTCCAGGTTTGATGAAGGTATCTTTTTAGGATACTCCACATCAAGCAGGGCAAACAGAGTCTTCAACAAAAGAACTTTGGTTGTAGAAGAGTCAGTACATATTGTTTTTGAAGAATCTACTAACAAATCCTCCAGAAAAGAGGATATATCTGATGAATGTGCAGGTGCTGATAAGCTTCAAAAGTTGACATTGAATGATCAACCTCCTCAGCCAAGTGAAGAAGATCAAGATAAAAATGAGAAAGGTGATGATACTCTAAAGCATCAAGATCTACCTAAGGAGTGGAGGTATGCTCATGGACATCCTAAAGAATTAATCCTAAGTGATCCATCTAAGGGGGTAAGAACTCGAGCCTCAATTAGAAATGAATGCGATTATATAGCTTTTGTATCACAAGTAGAGCCTAAATGTTATGAAGAAGCTAAAAAAGACCCTAACTGGATTAATGCCATGCAAGATGAACTAATTCAATTTGATAGAAATAATGTGTGGACATTAATAGAAAGACCATCTAATATTTCTATTATTGGCACTAAATGGGTGTTTATGAATAAATTAGATGAAAATGGAATTGTTGTTAGAAATAAAGCTAGGCTAGTTGCTACAGGCTACAACCAGGAGGAAGGGATTGATTTTGATGAAACTTTTGCTCCTGTTGCTAGACTTGAAGCAATTATACTATTATTAGCATTTGCTTATTTTATGAATTTCAAACTATTTCAAATGGATGTTAAGAGTGCTTTCTTAAATGGTTTTATAACAGAAAAAGTTTTCGTTGAACAACCACCTGGATTTGAAAATCAAGAACATCCTGATCATGTTTTTAAATTGCACAAAACACTTTATGGATTAAAGCAAGCACCTCAAGCCTGGTATGAAAGACTCAGCAAATTTTTAATCGAAAATAAATTTTCTAGAGGTAATGTTAATAAAACACTATTTTTGAAAAAGAAAGATAGTGATTTATTAGTAGTACAAATATATATTGATGAGATCATTTTCGGTGCTACTAATGAAATTCTTTGTCATGAGTTTGCTAAGCTAATGCAAGATGAGTTCGAGATGAGCATGATGGGAGAACTCAATTTCTTTCTCGGACTCCAGATCAAGAAAACTACAGATAGAATCTTCATTAACCAAGCTAAGTATACAAGATAAATTATAAAGAAGTTTAGGATGGAGACTACTAAAGCAATAGGTACGCCTATGAGCCCCTCTTGTAGACTTGATAAAGATGAGCATGGTAAATCAATAGATCAAAAGTTATACAGAGGTATGATTGGCTCTTTACTATACTTAACTGCTAGTAGACCAAATATAATGTTTAGTGTATGCATGTATGCTAGATATCAGTCAGAACCTAAAGAATCACATCTGATAGCTGTTAAGCGCATTATTAGATATCTATCTGGTACTATTGATATTGGTTTATGGTATTCTAGAAATTTATCTACTGAATTGATGGATATTCTGATGCTGATTTTGCTGGTTATAAATTGGATAGAAAGAGTACTAGTGGTACTTGCCAATTTCTTGGAGTTAACTTAATCTTCTAGTTTAGTAAGAAATAAACTTCAATTGCACTATCTACAGCTGAGGCTGAGTATATTGCAGCATGAAGTTGTTGTGCTCAAACCTTGTAGATTAAGCAATAACTTGAAGATTTTGGAATCAAGTTGATTAGTACACCTATTAAATGTGATAATATCAATGCTATTTGCTTGACTAAAAATCTTGTTCAACATTCTAGGAGCAAACATATTGAAATTAGACATCATTTTATTAGGGATCATGTTGAAAATAATGATGTTATGCTTGAATTTGTTAGTACTAAATTTCAATTAGCTGATATCTTGACTAAACCTTTTCTGGAAGATCGATTTTGTATGATTAGAAGAGAGCTCGGGATCATTAATTCTTTTGATTAAATTTTTCCTATCTTTGACTAAAATTAGATCAATTTGACATCAATCTTACTCAATCATTGTTAATTTTCATTAAATTTAATCTTATTTCCAGTGATTTTGATCAACCCTTGTTTCTTCTATTTTTCGGTTTTTAAGTCGATGTGTTGACACATGGATGTGTTGACACATTCGTGAGTCGACACTTAAATGGCAGCAAACCGAGAATAAGGGATTTTCGAATGGTTTTTCTTCCCATTTCTTCTTCTCTCTCGAGTTGACACATGATCTAAGGTACTCCTCATTATTCCTTCCCTCTATTTCATGATTTAAACCCGTTGATTCTTCATTTGGAGCACTTGGTAGTTTGGGTTTTGCTAGATTTCGCCTCCCATTTGGAATTTGAGCCTTAGAAACCCTAGGTTTCCATCCAAATCTTGCCCAAATCTTTATTCCAAGCAATGGGACTCGAAAGCAAGTAGTCCGTCGACCTCATCAATCAAATTAGGCAGAAGAACGAAGAACAAAGTCCAGACACGAGGCTAGAGCTCCTGATCCACCCGCATGACCACTTTTTTAGCTTCTAGCCAGATGAGCTCGAAGACCATCATTGGGGGACAACGAGTGGACTTCATTTTTGTCGACCAGCAGCATTTTAGGATCGGACAGTGGATTTGACAGGCTGGTTTGACTTCTTTTTGCTCACTCAGCGAGAGATTTTATCCCGGGCTTATTCGAGAGTTTTATGGATCACTCACCCATGGGACTGATGGATGGATGGCACAGGTGAGAGGTCGGGATATCCCAGTCACTTCAAGGGTATTGAGAAGAGTATGGGACATTTCGATGACAGGTTCAGTGGTGGACAGCTTGATGGACAGAGTGAGTGGACTCAAGTATATTTTTGAGTCTGATATATTGCCCGAGGGAACCACTGTACCCACATCCCGACTGTCAGCAGAGATGAGATTGTTGCACCACATTGTCACCCGGATACTTTTGCCAAAGACTGGATGCTTCGATTACATCACTAAGCGGGGGTTGCTAGTGATGGTCTCTTTGGTTTAGTGCATGCCCATCTACTTTCCAATGCTTATGATTCGCCAGATGATGGAGGCGTTGATGAGCCAACGACTCTGCCTGCCCTATGGGATGGGGTTGACTGTTATATTCAAAGAGTATGGCATTAGCTTTGAGGATGAGCCCTTCTGCATGCTACTTCATACTGATGTGTATGACATCAGGTCATTACACCGGATAGGTTATCATCTGTTCTGAGGCCAGTGGAGATGGAGGATATCTGGTTAGGTCGACGATAGAGCTGATGACGATGATGCTGCAGAGGAGGAGCACATCCTCTCCAGCGAGGCAGGACCTACCGAGAGTCAGCCTGAGACAGCAGCACAGCCAGAGGTTGCATCTTAGTCTGATCCTACTACTTCAGCACAACCTCAGCCAGCTCAAATGGAGACTCAAAGTGTTTCTGATAGCTTATTGGACAGAGTTAGATGCATTGAGATTGATCTTTTGATTGTTAGATAGCATCTTGACTGCTTCATAGCTGAGACCAGAGAGAGCCATAATGGACTAAGTGATGGCATCTCAGCTATATTAACTGCACTATCTAGACCTTCAATGAGTACTCCGGTTGCTGATATAGCTCCACCTACTCCTGCACCTATTGTTGATGGACATGATATTGATGGAGTTGATGATGATGGAGATGATGATGAGGAGACTGACTCCGACGGATTTGATTTTCCAGATCTGACTTTAGAGCCAGTAGCAGAGGTGACGGCAGACTTGCCCTAGAGTCATACTCTTGATCCTTCTAGTTCACCTATTCAGACTCCAGTCCCATCCTCTCCTTCCAAATCAGTTGATCATGTTTCGATTTCGATTCTCACACCTATTATTGTTCTCCAGTTATTGATACTCCTGTTATTCATTCACCTATTATTGATACCCCCGTTGTTCATACACCCATTATTGACACTCCTATCATTGATACACCGAATACAGACTTACCCGTTCATTCTACATCTGATACATATTTCCTTGATACACCTATCGTATCATCAGCTGATACACCAGTTTTTGATACACCTATTGATACTCCTACCATTCACACATCCTCACTTATCCAAGAGCTTGGGTTTTACACACCCGACTTTCAGTATCTTGACTCCGGTCCCTCCTTTGATCGCACACCACTTCCGGCAGTCATTAAGACTATTGACCCGATCAGTTCTATTCCTGCAGAGGACATTGCTTCCACTTCTGCTCCAGCTAGAGGTCGGACGTATGCACGATGCAGAGGATGTGGTTGTCATACCCCTCCACGACTGACTAGGACCCGACCCGACTCTAAGATCTCGGATCGATGTGGCCTTGAGCTCAATCTTTTATTGATACAGGACCGATTGAGATCAGATCTTTTTCAGATGATGATGATATGGATGAGGATTAGGATTTCTATGTAGTTTTAGATAGTTTATTTTTATGCATATATGTATGTTTTGTCTTTTGTTATACAAAATCTGACTTGAAATGAGATATCATGTTGTACTTCATGTTTATGACCTTAAATGAATGAATGATTTAAATTTCCTTGTTATTTCATTGTCCTTATAAATTGGAATGAAGTTCATACATTACACTTCAATGCTATTTTTTGAATGTTAAGCCTATATGTCTTCCTACCTTTTTTAATGATAACAAAAAGGGGGAGTAGTATGGTAAGATTTAAGTATAAATGTGATTTATATTTGTGATGTGTAAGGGGTAAACAAAATTTGAAAATTATTTTTGAAAACTTGAATTGAAATTGTTTACAAATTCCTTAAGAAAGGGGGAGCTATACTTTGTTTTCATTGAAAATCCTTTTAAAGTAAATTTCATCTTAAAACCCCTCTTTAAATGTTTGAAAAGATATTTACAAACTATTTTATGGATCATCAATTCAAGGGGAGCATTGTTTATCACTGAATTTTCCTGTAGAGTATTATGATACATGTGTTCTATGTCTTAAATACATTCCAAAGCTCTGATACTCTCAATCATTATAACAAGCTTTGACACTATCAATCTTGACATCATTTTCGTTCTGAAATATCATATCATTATTACAAATTACATTGATACACTTAATGCATTTAATTCTATGCACCTTGATGAATCCTTTTAAAAGCTCTTTATGCATTTTATACTTAAAGGTTTTGTTATCATCAAAAAGGGAGAGATTGTTGACTCCGTTATTGATTTTGATGATAAACAAAATGGTTAAGTATAAGTTGAGTACTAATAATTTTTTTGAAGTGTGTTTTTATTGAAAAAGGTGCTCATAAATTTGAAGAAGCTTGTTTGATTGAAAAAGCCATGTTTACATGAAAAGAATTGCTCAAAGAGGACTTGGAATGTCAAAGATTGCTTGAATGAATAATTGAGTTAAGTAAAAATCTATTTCAGCTCAAGTTCAGACTTTTCTGTGAAGATTTCAGTGAGATGTCGACTCAAAGTGTCGACACATGATACCAAGTATCGACACATGGAAGTGAAGTATCGACTCAAGCTGGTATGCAAAGAGTGTTTTAGATGGCACGGCTGAAGTGTCAACACATGGACCTGAAGTGTCGACTCAAAGTGTCGACATATGGATCATCTCATTACCTGAGATTTTCAAGCCACAGAACTTGCTGAAAATGAAGAACTGCTGAAGTATCGACACATGGAAGCAAAGTATCGACTCAAAGTATCGACTAACTTGAAGAAGTGTTGACAAATTTGAGATTTTCAGAAGACTAGATTGAAGATATTTGAACTGGGTGTTGACTCAAGAAGTTTAAGTGTCGACCTGAAGTGTTGGCTCATAGCCTGAAGTGTCGACACATGGAGTTCTGGGAATAGTAACGGCTGGTTTTTCAAACACAGAACTTAACCCTTTTGCTCTCCAATGGTTAGATTTTTAAGTTTAACGGCTAGAAACCGGATTTGAGGCCTTGGGAAGGTATTTGTATGCTCCAAATCAAATCCAAAGGGTAACTATTGATGAGAATGAAATAGAAGTATTCAAGAGAGAAGAAAAGAGAGCCTTAACTCCTATCTATTGAAGATTCAACCACTCTCAAGCAAAAGCAAGCCTCCAAGCATTTAAGATCCTTGAAGAGCATTAAAGATCAACCATTCTTGAGCATTCAAGAGGATTCAACAAGTTCAAAGCACCCCTACATCGAGCTTCAAAGAGATACCCACTTTTGTTTAGAAAGCTTATATTGTTTCTCTACTTCTAAACTTTATTTATTGTAAGGGTTCTTGGTTAGCCTATTACAAAATCAAGGGAGGTTATTGGTGAGCCTTTGAAAACCAATTAGGTTCTTGGTTAGCCTGGAAAATCAAGGAAGGTTGGTAGTTAGCCCGTAAAACCATTTAGGTTCTTGGTTAGCCCATAAAACCAAGTAAGATTTTGACTTGTTGTCCTTATGAAAGCAAGTTGGTTTTTTAATTAGTGAGCCCGCAAAACTAATCAACTGTAATCGGTGGAGATTATAGTGAATTCCCAAGGAAATTTTGGGGAGTGGATGTAGGTGCATTGGATAGCACCGAACCACTATATTTCTTTATCTTTGTGGTTGATTGATCTCTCTACTTGTTTTTCATTTATTGCTCTTTATTTTCGTTGCACTTTTATTTAAGAGCTTTATATTTGAATTCATAGCACCTTGCTTAATTAATTGTTGGATTGGATTGCATAGCATTGCATTGCATCAAGTGATAATTTTTAGAAATCCAATTCACCCCCCCTCTTGGATTGCTTACTGGGCAACAAAATCCCAAGAGATCCTTGGATAGTAGACATAGGAGTTGGGATTGCTCTGAATTACTATAAATTTTATTTTATTTATGTGTTTGTTTGTTTCTTTATCTCTCTTATATTTCAATATTTGTATACTTGACACAATACTTGGCTCACGTACTTTAGTTGAGTTTTGAAAGGCACATATTTGTTTTAATTTTTGAAAACTTAATTCATCCCCCATCTTGGATTATTGGTTTGGGCAACAAGTGGCATCAGAGCCATTTCTCCATGTTGTTAATCCAATGATTAAAAGTAAAGATGATGGTAACCTACATGAGTACTTCACTAGCCAAGGAACAATCTAGCAATAGACTTCACTTTTCAATATCACCAATTACACGTGCTGGAAAGCTGAACGAGGATTTATATTCAATCATAGACTTTCAATTATAGAGAGTTATCAATAAAGATCCTCACATATCCATAAAAAAGGTTGATGGCATTGATATCCCAAAACTAGAAGATAAATGAGATAATCATGACATGAAGATGACTGAGCTAAATACAAAAACCAAGAACTTTTTGTTTAATGCACTATACCCCAATGAATTCAACCAAATATTTACTTATAATTCTATAAAAAAAAACTGGGAAAGACTTCAAGTCATACACGAAGGCACTAACCAAGTTAAAAACTCAAAAATTAATTTATACATAATTATTAATTATTCAAGATGGAATACACTGAAACTATTTCAAAAATATTTACATGCTTTACTGACAATATCAATGGTCTCAAAAGTCTTGGCAAGACATACTATAATAGTGATTTGGTTGACAAAATCCTTCAATCATTGCTGGACAAGTAGGATGCAAAGTCACTACAATTCAAGAAGCAAAAGGACCTCAATAACTTATTTCTGAAAGAGTTTTTTGGATCCATGATGACCTATAAATTGAACATGAAGTACCGCAGTGAAGAGAAAAGAAGAAAGATGAAAATTATAGCTCTTAAGATAGTGGCTAAAGAGAAGAAGAAAGAAAAAGAAAGCCCCTCATCTAAAGAAGAGTTAGAAGATAAGGACAAAACCCTTGTAGTGAGAAGATTTAGGAGATTTATGGACAAGGATAGATCAAAATATAGAAGCAAGCACATGGCTAAGGAAGAGCCTAGTAAGGAAAGAGAGAAAGAAAATGATAAGGACAAAGACCAACACTCCAAATATTATGAGTATAAGAATTGGGGCACTATTGGTCTAACTATCCTATGTTAAAAAAGAGCTATAAGAAGAGCAAGAAGAAGAAGGCCATGGTAGCCATGTGGAGTGATAGTGATGAATCAAGCTCCAATGAAGAGGTAGAGCAAACAAAATTAGCTAACATATGCTTCATAGCATTGGAAGATGAGATATGCACTGAACCTAATATTGAATTCATATTTGATGAATTGCACATAGTATTTCATCACTTACTTGCAGAATTTAAGAAAGCTGGTTTAAAAATTAAAATTTTTAAATAGTCAAATGATATTTTACAAAAAGAAAAAAATGATGTCTTAACTAACAACGAATTGTTACAAAAGAAACTGAATGATTTAGTTAAATGAAACAAAGAATTAGAAAAAGGGAAGGATGATGATCTATAAAAACTGAAGGCTTTGAAAATTGAAAATCAGAATTTACAAAAAGAGGTTGAAAGACTTAAATCTTTAGTTGATAAATTAACAATAAATTCAAACAAACTTTGGTTGATTCTTAAAAGCCAAAGAAAAACTTTTGATAGAACTTGAATAGGATACAATTTAAAATTCAATAATAGATTCTTAGCAACTAGATTTTTTGGAACAAAATTTTGAGTACCTATTTCATTACAAAAGTCAAATGTTGTTTATTTTTGCTACAAAAGAATTGGGCATAAAGTTTATGAATGCAGTTTAAGAAAGAAAAATGGAAGTAAAGTTAAGAAAATTTAGATTTTTAAAGAAACCATGATCACTAACTCCAAAGGATCCAAGAAAGCTTGGATACCTAAATAGCTTACTTGATTTATTTTGCAAAAATGTCTTATAGCCCAAGGATTTAAGGAAAGATGATACTTAGATAGTGGCCATTCAAGATATATGATAAGTGACAATGAACAATTCTTCACCCTAGTAATGAAATAAGGTGGCATTGTAATCTTGGGTGATAATGATAAGGGAAGAATTATTGATATTAGTAAGATCAAAATCATCCTTTCTACATTCATTGAAATTGTACTGCTAGTAGATAAAGTGAAGCATAATTTATTGAGTATTAGTCAATTATATGATAAAGGCTTCAAGGTTATATTTGAATCTTCAATATACATAGTTACTAGTTCTTTTGATACCAGCATTAAGTTTGTAGGACATAGACTTGGAAATATATATATAGTAGATTTGAATATCTAGCCATGAAGAGTGGTACAAGTTTAGTGGTCATGAATACTAAAATCAAGGAAATTAGTAGCTTTGGTATAGAAGACTTGGACATGCTAGCATGCATACATATCTAAATTAATCTCTAAAGGTAAAGTTAAAGGTTTGCCAAAATTAAAATTTGAAAATTATCATATATATAATGCTTGTCAATTTGCTAAACAAACTACGAGGAGTTTTAAATCTACAAACATTATTCCAACATCAAGAGCTCTATAGCTACTATACATGGACTTATTTAGACTAACTAGGATCACAAGCCCAAGAAAAAGAAATAAGAAATATAGACTTATGATAGTAGATGACTTTTCTAGATTCATTTGGATAATATTTTTGGCATATAAAGATGAGGCATTTACTATTTTCTAAAAAATTTATAAAAAAAACTTTAAATAAAAAAAATCTCTCAATTGCCTCAATTAGAAGTGATCATGGTATATAATTTAAAAATCAAAGTTTTAGAGAATTTTGTAATGAACATGTCATTGATCACAACCTTTTAGCTCTAAGAATATTATAACAAAATGGTATTATGGAGAAAAAGAATAGAACATTGGAAGAGATGGCCTGAACAATGTTATATGAAAAAATCTTACAAAATATTTTTAGATTGAAGCTATAAACATTGCATGTTATATTCTAAATAGTGCTCTTATTAAACCTATTTTAAAGAAAACCCCCTATAAACTTTGGAATAATAAAAAATCTAATATAAGTTATTTTCAAGTATTTGGTTGTAAATATTTTATCTTAAATAATGAAAAATATAATCTTGAAAAATTTGATACAAAATCTAATGAAGGTATTGTTCTTGGTTGTTCTACTTCAAGTAAAGATTATATAGTTTTTAATAAAAGGACTTTAAGTATTGACAAATCTATATATGTTATATTTGATGAATCTAATCCCTCACCTTCTAGAAAAGAGAAGTTTATAGATGTTGATGTAGGTGTGATGAACAAAGAGATGAAAGATTGGAGCTTATAAGATAAATAAAATGAAAAAAAGAAGAAAGAGGTAAGTAAAGAGTATGGTAACTTGCCTAAAGAATGGAGGTATGTGCATCACCACTTTAAGGACTTAAATCATAGGTGATCCCTCATAAGGTGTTAGGATTAGATTTTCATTTAGAGATAGTTTTGATTATCTTATATTTATTTCTCAAATTGAATCTAATTGCATAAAGGAAGTTGACAAAGATCTAAATTGAATGATGGCTATGCAAGAGAAGTTCAACCAATTTGAAAGAATAATGTTTAGATCCTAGTTAGTAGATCTAAAGAACATCGTATCATAGGTACTAAATGGATATTTAGGAATAAATTAGATAAAAAAGATAATATTATTAGAAACAAAATAAGATTAGTGGCCAATGGATACAATAAAAAGAAAAGAGTACATTTTGATAAAACATATGCACCTGTAGCAAGATTAGAGGTCATGAGACTTTTACTTGCATTTGCATGTTATATGAATTTTAGATTATTTTAGATAGATGTAAAAATATTTTTTTAAATAGATATTGTTGCCGCCAAGATCGTCGTGGCCCGTAGTTGCTGTTGGTGCTGAAGTGCGCTTCCTTCGTTGCCTGGCGGCCCTGTGGTTCTGGACCTGCAAAACAGGGGTTAGTGACCCGGGCCGGGGATTCTGACGGGGGCACTCTGACGGTCAAGTCAGTGACGATCTAGGGGAACAGATCCTCCTGGTCGAGCCCCTCTTAAAGGACTCCACACTAGGAGGGGTGAGTAGTGTGAGAGTGGGGTGCAAGTGCATCAGGGGAATGGTGGCCGAGCTAGAGGGATTCTCTATTTGGCCTTTCCTCCTTCCCTTGCTTGGATTTTTTGGTGGTGGCTTGACCTCTGGTTGAGCTTGCACTTGTGTTTGTGTTTGCATTCCTCCCCCCTTCAGGGGTGTCGAACGTTCTTTGTAGCCAAGGTGACCGTTGGGTGCCTGCCTCGGGACCTTCGCTGGGCTAGCAGTGCGTGCGGCGATGTCCCATGCCGTGGACTGGACGTCTTTCCTGATTCATGCTAAGGGAAGCTGCCATGTGTTATGACATTCCTCTTTGTCACCCCATTTTGGGAAGCCTAGCATGCCTCGATCGGGGGGCCGCATCCCCTGGAATTTGAATCTCTCGGTTAGCTTCCTCTTTCGGGTGGTTCAGGTGGTTGGAAAAGAGCGTGGTGCCTCGATCGGAGGACTCCTCCCCTTTCCGGTGCAAGTGGGAGCCGCGGGTAGTTATTGTGGCATGGTGGGCATCCTGCTGCAATCCTCGGGCGGCTCGTCAGTGTCCTAGTGTGATGGTGCTATCTCTTTGCTCGCCGGTGTCTTTGCTCGAGCTGGAGGCTGAGTAGAGGAGGTAGGGATTGATCTGGCGGAGGGCAAAGCGTGGCCCCGGCCTAGAGGGCTCGACCTCGAAGAGACTCCACGTGGTGAAGGAGGGCTGAGCTCGACTCTGGACCACAGGGCTCGATCTTGAGGGGCTCGATCTGGCGGAGGGCAGAGTGCGGCCCTGGCCCAGAGGGGAGACTCCATGTGGCGGAGGAGGGCTGAGCTCGACTCCGTACCATGGGGCTCGATCTCGAGGGTCTCGATTTGGCAGAGGGTAGAGCGTGACCCCGGCCTAGAGGGCTCGACCTCGGAGAGACTCCACATGACAGAAGAGGGCTGAGCTTGACTCCATACCACGGGGCTCGATCTCGAGGGGCTCGATCTGGGGGATGCCGCTCGGCTCTAGCCTAAGCATCCCAGGCTGGCAGGCCCGACCTGGCGGAGGGTGGAGCTCTGCTTCGGTGGGCGGCCCCGTTGCCTTGAGGGAGCTCAACCTGGCAAAGGAGGCCGAGTAGAGTATCTGACGTGGTGTCTGACAGCTACTCCACATCAGCGATCATGCCACATCATTTGCCCCTCACTCCCAAGGCTCGTTAGTGCACGGCGCCAGGGTCGAAGGGAGTAATTGCATTGCTGATGTGCAAAGGTGAAGATCCAGCATAATTATGGCCATGATCGCCGGCAGTTCGCGAGACGGTTCCCCTGGCCATTGCGGGGGTTCCATGTGGCCATGTCCAAGGAGTAGTTATTACTGGCACGGAACCTAGAGTGGCAGGGATGCCTTTCTCACTGATGGCTGGCACGTGGCATGAATCCATTGGCGGAGAGGTTGTAACGGTACGGATGCATTGGGTCGCTTTAAAATGAAAAGAAGGTTTACCCAAAACATTTATTCTTTTGAATTCTTTATGCCCTCTATCATATATAGGTTTGGAATTTCTCATGCTATCATTACAGATAACGGGAGGCAGTTTGATAACCAGAGGTTCAATGATTTCTGTGCTTAATATGGTATTCTTCACAAATTAACATCTATCGAACATCCTCAGGCTAATGGGGAAGCTAAGGTAACTAATCGGACAATTCTTCATGGATTGAAAATTTGATTAAATAAAGCTAAAGGAGCTTGGGCCGATGAACTCAACTCCATTTTATGGGCTTACCGAACAACTCCTCGATCTACAATGGGAGAATCCCCGTTCAATCTTTCTTATGGGAGTGAAGCTATGTTGCCTATAGAGATTGTTCTTCGTTCAAGAAGAACCGACTGCTTGGAAGAGTCTGATAATGCTTATCAAAGAAGGATTGATTTAGATCTGCTTGAAAATTTTAGATTACAGACAAAGATAAAGATGGCAGCATATCGACAAAGAGTAGCGCGATATTATGATTCAAGAGTCAAGGCTCGAGTCTTTTAGGTTGGAGACCTTCTTTTGCGCTGAACAACTATATCTCAACCAATTGAATAGGGTAAACTTATCCTAAATTGGGAAGGCCCCTATCGCATCACTGAGGTTGTGCGATCTGGAACCTATCTGTTGGGAAAATTGAAGGAAATGAAGATATGTTGTCATTGTTGGCAACAAGGTTTGAAGGATTGTGTGTGTTGGCTCGTTGGAAAGCTCTTAAGAAGCCCTATAAGTTCTCTATTGATCACAGGACCAATCTCTAATGTTTTCAAGGTTAATTGGCAATGGAAGACCCTATTATGTCTCTGCTGGATCTGAGAGAGTTGACTCGGATTCAGCTGGCACGCTGGCACACAAGCTGGCACGTCCGTTTCAGATTTGGCTATCTGCACTGTAATCCTCGAACGATCATATCTTTCTGTATAGGGCTCGGATTTAGCTATTCTTAGGCTTGTTGGAAAGATATTTAAAAGATATACAAGTTATATATTCATTACAAAACCAATATCTACTGTTTTCAAGGGTAAATCGGCGATTGAAGATGGCTCGGTTGTTTCTCGGGTGAACCATGTACAACAATTTTCAAATGATCATATCTTTTTGTATAGAACTCAGATTCAGCTGTTCTTGGGCTTGATGGAAATATATTTAGAAGATCTACAAAGTCTTGTGATGAGATCAATATCTACTATTTTCAAGGGTGATTTAGCGATTGAAGATGAATCTGTTATTTCACGGATGGACAGGAGCTGTTATGGAAAGTTTTTTTTTAAAGCGACTGAATCAACTTGAAAAGACTCAAGGCTATTTGTGGCTATTCGTGAGGACATTATGGTCTTTTCTCTTGGAAGAATCATGTGAAATATTGCCCTAAGTCAGATGATATATAAACTCTTATCATAAAGGTTTTTTTTTTTGGGTTGAAGAACACATAGTCTTATTTTTTTTGAGAAAAATGGCCACTAGGGTTGCTGTTCTTGGTGTTGTTGATCAGAGAAGCAAGGTGTTGCTGTTGGTGAAGATCAATGATAAAGGTGCTGTCTATACTTCCACTAGAGAATCTCCAACTCTACTTGAATCCTGCAATAGAAGTATAGAAATTCTCTTATCCTCCTTAAATCTCTTTTGTAATTGGTGAGTGTGGCTGAGACTCCATCTAGTTACCTACCTGGTGGATAGAACCGGTAGAGGGAGTTTTGTAATTCCTTACTTGATGAGATGCAGATCATTACCTGCTTGATTGTAGTCATAGCAGAGAGTTGGTGAGAATCTTACTCTGTATTAAACAGTGCTTGATAATAAGACTTCTCATAGTCACAGTTTGCTGGACGTAGGCCAGGAGAAAGGGCCGAACCAGGGTAAAATCTCTATGTTTTTTTGTGTTGATTGCTTTGTTGTGACTTTGTTGCCTTGAGATTCTATGTGCCAATTAGAATTGTGACAAGAACTTTGATAAAAAGTTTTTAGTCTCTGAATCCACTCATTCACCCCCCCCTCTCAGTGGATATTTGGGTTCATCAATTGGTATCAGAGCCTAAGTCTACAGTGCCTAACTGGTTCTAGACAAAGATCTTGGAAGAACTCAGAGTTTGAAGATGGCTTCTAATGAAAACTACTCCCATGTCAAAGCTCCACTGTTTGATGGAACAAATTATGTTTTCTAGAAAAGAAGGATGCATATCTACTTGGGTTCTCTTGGTGTTGATGTATGGGAGAGTGTAGTGACTGACTATATTCCTTTTGCAACTGGTGATATGGATGTAAATCAGAAGAGAGAATTGGAAATAATTTGAAAGCACTCAATGCTATTCAAAGTGGATTGTCTAATAGTGAACTGGCAAAGGTAATGGATTGTGATACAGCTAAGCAAGTCTGGGATAGGTTACAGAGTGTATATGAAGGAGATGACAAGATAAAGAAGGCAAAGCTTCATATACACATATCTGAATTTGAAAATCTGAAAATGCAGGATGATGAAGATGTAGAGAAATACATGTTTAGAGTGAACAGTGTGGTTAACTCAATCAGAGGACTTGGTGCAGAATTGAAGGATGCTGATGTTGCTCAGAAAGTTCTTCGATCTCTTACTGTCAGGTTCAATCCAAAGGTGTCAGCTATAGAGGAAGCAAAGGATTTGGATACTCTTTCTCTAGATGAACTATATGGAACTCTTACTGCATATGAGATGAGAGTTGGTAAAGGTAGAGGCAAAGGCACAAGTAACAAAGAGGTTGTATTCAAGGCAATTCAGAAACTCAAGATCAAGGAGGAAACAGAAAGTGAAGATTCTGACAATGAAGAGGAGAATGCAAATTTAGCAAAAAGGTTTGGAACAGGTCAAGGAAAGTACAAGGGAAAACTTCCTTTCAAATACGTTAATTATGGCAAAATTGGGCATTATGCTTCTAGATGTCTAAAGAGAAAAGATAAGCAGGGCCACAATGATGATGATGATACTGAGGAAAGAAAATCTAAGGCCTACTTCAGAAGAAATAATCAGGGAAGGAGAGCAGTTGTTTCAAAGCAAGCAAAACATCATGAAGAAGAAGAGTCTAGCAATGACAGTGATGAAGAACCTGAAGGTTTATGTTTCATGGTGTTTCAAGATACTAAGTCTGCAAAAGGTGAAGGATCAGAAATTTTAGAGGAAGAAAATCAGGAAGATGAAGAAGGTGAGGTTGATCTAGTCATGGAACTAGAAGTTGCTCTTGAAGATTGGATGTTCTGAGAGATAAACATGATGTTACGTGCAAGGACTTGAAAAGGTCAAAAGAACAGGTTCTGAAACTAAAAACTGAACTGGAAGAGTTAAACAAAATTAATGAAGATCTGAATAAGCATTATCTGAAAAGATGGTTGAATATTATAAACTAAAGGAGAAAATTGTTACTTTGAAGAGTTTTCTAGATGGTAAACCAGATGTTCAATTCAAATCTTTTCAATCAGCAGTGAAGGGCAGAAAGTTACTCGATGAAATTCTATCAAAGCAAAGGTTGGTTCCTTCTAATTCTGGTCTGGGTGCTGGCTCGAGCAAGCAAGTTCAACTGGCAAAAGGCAAAGGGCATATTCATGAAGAGCAAAAAGATGTCGATGCAGATAATCATCAAAGGAAGGAAGTTGAAGCTAAAGTTCAGAGTAACTCTCTCAAAAGAGCTATCTACACAGCCTCCAGCCAAACAGACTCAATTTCAGCAAAGGAGATTTCCATCAACTACCTATAAGGCTGAGCCACAGAGAAGGTATAATCCTATTTTTAATGGCTATTGTTTTAAGTGCAATAATTATGGCCATAATATAGCATTCTGTAGATATTTGCCTAGATTTACAAATATTGTATCTAGGAATTCTTTTGCACCCTTGGTTGACTATGATGTAGAGTGCTACACTTGTCACAATTATGGCCATGTAGCCAAGCATTGTAAAAGCAATGTAATGAATGAGCTGGTGCAAAGAAGAGGGCAGAGACCAGTATAGAAGAAGCAACAAAGAAGTGCTCAAAAAGAAGTGATCTTGATGAACAAATATCAGTACTCTCAGGCAGGTAACAGAAGAGTATTGCAGAAGAAAGAACAAGCAATTCAAGGTGATAGGTCATTCATTGTACAAACTACTCTCAAAGCTCAGAAGGTGACTGAAGCTAAATCAAAGAAGCCATGGATTCTGGATAGTGGATGCTCAAGTCATATGACAGGTGATAAAAGCAAATTTGTTAAGATTGAAAAACATGAAGGTGGAGCTGTGAAATTTGGCAATAATGAAGATGCTGAAATTAGAGGAAAGGGGACAGTCAGTCTTTTGGATGGGAAAATCAAAGCAACTGATGTACTCTATGTCAAAGGTCTCAAACACAACTTATTGAGTGTCTGCAAAATATGTGCTAAGGGCAATGATGTTATATTCAAAAGAACCTTGGTGGAAATCAAAAAAGAAGGCACAGGCAAGCTGATAGCTTCAGGAATAAGAACAAGTGGAAATCTGTATACTTTGACATAAGGTATTGAAAATATCTGTTTGATGAGTCAAGAAGATACAAACTGGTTGTGGCATAAAAGATTGGGTCATATTTGTTTTGGCAACCTTGTTAAAATCTCAAGAAAAGATGCTGTGAGAGATCTTCCTAGAATATGCAAACCAGATAATCAGGTATATGGACCATGTCAGTTGGGAAAATTATCTAGATTTCGTCATCCAGTCAAGGAATATCATACAGGAAAGCCTTTAGAGCTGATTCATACAGATCTCTGTGGTCCTATGAAAACAGAGGCAATTGGTGGAGTCAGATATTTCATGTTGTGCATTGATGACTATACCAGGATGACCTGGGCATTCTTTCTAAAGCACAAACATGAAGCCTTAAGTCATTTTAAACACTTCAGGAATGCAGTTGAAAATATGACTAGGAGAAGAATCAAGTGTCTAAGATCAGATAGAGGTGGAGAGTTTACATCAGATGAGTTTTATGACTATTGCAGTAAACATGGTATAAAAAGGCAGTTTTCAGTATCCCGAACACCTCAGCAGAATGGAGTAGTGGAAAGAAAGAATAGAAGCTTACAGGAGATGGCAAGGACTTTAATTACAGAAAGTGGCCTGAAAGATAGATTTTGGAAGCATGCAGTTGCTACTTCAGTGTATATTCAGAACAGGTGTTTATTAAGGCCTCATGAGAGTCAGACTCCATACGAGATGTGGTTTGGGAGAAGACCTACAATTAAACACTTCAGGGTGTTTGGCAGTAAGTGTTACATCAGAAGGAGTGAATCAAACCTAGAAAATTTGATGAGAGAGCAGATGAAGGAGTTTTTCTAGGCTATTCAAGTACCAGTAAAGCCTATATTTGCTATAACAACAGGTTGTAGACCATTGTTGAGAGTTGTGATGTCAGAGTTGATGAATCAAAAGCCTATCCAAAGAAAACTTTTTTGAAGTTCCCCTCTTATGATGATTCTGATGATGAAGTTGAAAAAGAAGACAGCAATAAAGTAAATGATGGTGTAACTGATTCTGAAACAGAAGAAGAAACCGAGAAGCAAAGTCCTTTATCAAGGTTGAAAAAGGAACATCCTAAAGAACAGGTGATAGGTGATCCAAAAGCACCAGTGCAGACCAGAAGAATGTTGACCACAGCTTACTCTCTATTATCTATGGTTGAACCTAAAACTGTGACCGAAGCAGCAAAGGATGAATACTGGGTAAAAGCTATGAATGAGGAGCTAGACCAGATTGAGAAGAATGTAACTTGGGATCTGGTTCCTAGGCCAAAAGATAAAAATGTCATTGGAACCAAGTGGGTGTTTAGAGACAAGTTGAATGAAGATGGACAAGTTGTGAGAAACAAGGCAAGATTGGTGTGCAAAGGGTATGCTCAGATAGAATGTCTGGATTTTGAAGAAACCTTTGCTCCAGTGGCCAGATTGGAGTCTATCAGAATGTTCTTGTCTTTAGCAGTGCATCTAAAGTTCAAGGTGTATCAGATGGATGTTAAGTCAGCATTTCTGAATGGTAATCTTGAAGAAGAAGTCTATATTGAACAGCCAGATGGTTTCTTACTAGGAGAAGATCCTAATGCAGTGTATAGATTGAAGAAAGAACTATATGGTTTAAAGCAGGCACCTAGAGCATGGTACTCAAGGTTAGATACATATCTTATTCAGAGTCTTGGTTTCAAGAAAGGTGTAGTGGACAGCAATTTGTACATCAAGGTAGTTGACTGTCAACCGCTGGTGGTGATTGTATATGTAGACGATATTATATTTGGTGGACATAAAGAAGAACTGTGTCGGGAGTTTGTAGATAGAATGAAGAATGAGTTTGAAATGTCAATGCTTGGAGAGATGACATATTTTCTTGGATTATAGATAAATCAGAATAAAGATGGAATCTTTATCTCTCAAGTCAAGTATGTGAAGGAAATTTTGAAGAAATTCATGATGGAAGACTGCAAGCCAGTAGGAACACCAATGATTGTTGGTTGCAAACTTAGCAAAGAGGATGAAAGTGATGATGTTGATCAGAAGCTCTACAGGTCTATGATAGGTAGTTTACTATATTTGACAGCTACAAGACCGGACATTTTGCACTCTGTGTGTATGGTTTCCAGATTTCAGTCTAGCCCAAAGGAGAATCATATGATTGCTGTGAAAAGGATACTTAGATATCTGAAAGGGACAATTGAACTTGGACTAAATTACTCAAGATCTAAAAGAGCAGAGTTGGTAGCTTTTTCAGATGCAGATTGGGTAGGAGACATAGATAAGAGAAAGAGCACCAGTGGAGGAGCATTTTTCTTAGGTGAAAATCTTGTTGCTTGGCATAGTAAGAAGCAGGAATCAGTTTCCTTATCAACTGCAGAGGCATAATACATTGCAGCTTCAGCAACATGTACTCAAGTGCTTTGGATGAAGAGGCAACTTGAAGATTTAGGTGTGAAGGTAGAAGGCCCTACTCCTATTCTATGTGACAATTCCAGTGCTATAAACATCTCGAAGAATCCAGTGCAGCATTCGAAAACGAAGCACATTGATATCAGATATCACTTTCTCAAAGATGAAGTTCAGAAGGGAACAGTGCAGCTTGTGTTTGTACTTACAAAGGATCAGATTGCAGATATCTTTACAAAGCCATTATCCAAGGATTTATTTGAAGACTTGAGATCCAGACTATGGATGTCAAACCTGAATTGAAGTATGAGTTGAGGGGAGCTACAATATCGAGGGAGCTCTCCAGAACCCCTTTGTGATTGTTGTCAAAGGGGAGAATGTTTAAAAAAAAAAAAAAAAAAGAGAAATAACATGTCTGCGCTGGAGTGGATATGAGAAGCAATGTGAATCTTTCAACTAAGAAGAGTATGTGTGTTGCCAACAATTCCAAAGGGGGAGATTGTTGGGAAAATTGAAGGAAATGAAGATGTGTTGTCATTGTTGGCAACAAGGTTTGAGGGATTGTGTGTGTTGGCTCGTTGGAAAGCTCTTAAGAAGCCCTTTAAGTTCTCTATTGATCACAGGACTAATCTCTAATGTTTTCAAGGGTTAATTGGCAATGGAAGAACCTATTATGTCTCTGCTGGGTCTGAGAGAGTTGACTCGGATTCAGCTGGCACGCTGGCACACAAGCTGGCACGTCCGTTTCAGATTTGGCTATCTGCACTGTAATCCTCGAACGATCATATCTTTTTGTATAGGCTCGGATTTAGCTATTCTTAGGCTTGTTGGAAAGCTATTTAAAAGATATACAAGTTCTATATTCATTACAAAACCAATATCTACTGTTTTCAAGGGTAAATCGGCGATTTAAAATAACTCGGTTGTTTCTCGGGTGAACCATGTACAACAATTTTCAAATGATCATATCTTTTTGTATAGAACTCAAATTCAGCTGTTCTTGGGCTTGTTGGAAAGCTATTTAGAAGATCTACAAAGTCTCTATTTTGATGAGGTCAATATCTACTTCTTTCAAGGGTGATTTAGCGATTGAAGATGAATATGTTATTTCTCGGATGGACAGGAGCTGTTATGGAAAGTTTTTTTTTAAAGTGACTGAATCAACTTGAAAAGACTCAAGGCTATTTGTGGCTATTCGTGAGGACATTATGGTCTTTTCTCTTGGAAGAATCATGTGAAATATTGCCCTAAGTCAGATGATATATAAACTCTTATCATAAAGGTTTTTTTTTTTGGGTTGAAGAACACATAGTCTTATTTTTTTTGAGAAAAATGGCTGCTAGGGTTGCTGTTCTTGGTGTTGTTGATCAGAGAAGCAAGGTGTTGCTGTTGGTGAAGATCAATGATAAAGGTGCTGTCTATACTTCCACTAGAGAATCTCCAACTCTACTTGAATCCTGCAATAGAAGTATAGAAATTCTCTTATCCTCCATAAATCTCTTTTGTAATTGGTGAGTGTGGCTGAGACACCATCTAGTTACCTACCTAGTGGATAGAACTGGTAGAGGGAGTTTTGTAATTCCTTACTTGATGAGATGCAGAGCATTACCTGCTTGATTGTAGTCATAGCAGAGAGGTGGTGAGAATCTTACTCTGTATTAAACAGTGCTTGATAATAAGACTTCTCATAGTCACAGTTTGCTGGACGTAGGCCAGGAGAAAGGGCCAAACCAGGGTAAAATCTCTATGTTTTTTTGTGTTGATTGTTTTGTTGTTACTTTGTTGCCTTGAGATTCTATGTGCCAATTAGAATTGTGACAAGAACTTTGATAAAAAGTTTTTAGTCTCTGAATCCACTGATTCACCCCCCCCTCTCAGTGGATATCTGGGTTCATCACTATCGACTTGAATGTTTAGATGGTTATCCATTGGTTAGACCATGGAATGTCAAAAACCTTCATAAATACCATCAATAAAGAGGTTTTCTTTCTCCTTTTCCTTTTATATAAAAAAATATATATGAAAATAAATTATTCTCTAGAAAATAGAGAAAAAAAAGTTTGGCCTGATAAGTTGACCGCAATTCGACAAATCAAGTTGGTCTAACCCACTAACTCATCGGTATTTAATGATCAGAATAACTGATCAAAAGGTTGTCCTGATAAGCTGACCACAATCCAACAAATTGAGTTGGTTTGATCCACTAACTCATCGGTATTTAATAATCATAATAACTGATCAAAAGGTTAGCCTGATAAGTTAACCACAATCTGACAAATTGAGTTGGTCTGATCCACTAACTCATCAGTATTTAATGATCAGAATAACTTGTTGATCAATTGAAAAGTTAGCCTGATAAGCTGACTACAATTCAATGAATCAAGTTGGTCTGATATACCAATTCATCGCTATGTTAACATCAAGATGATCGATTATCAATTAAAAGGTTGATTTGATAAGTTGACCAAAAGACAATGTGGTTTGTTATTCTGTCAATGATGTTATATTGAAAGCATGATTTGGTATATTGAAAGGAAATTGAAGACTTCATTGATGTTCTGATTACAAGGGAAAAGAAGAAACAACAACAAATACTATTCAACTTTTTTCTGGCTGACATGATCACTTGAAGCTTTATCTTATACAATGTTTCTTTGACAGTTGAAATTACTAGGTTATCGATTGGCTTTTCTTTTTCTTTTTCTATATAATAGTCTATGGAAATGGATGAGAAATCGAGGTTAGGGTATAATCTCTTAAATTTATTGATACAGTCTTCAAAGCTGAATTCATAGCTTTTGGCTCCTACTTGTTCCATCCCGTTGTTAAAGGCTTAAGATTTTTTGAAATCTTCAATCACAAGAAGCCTTCGTTGAATCAGTGAAGCATTTTCTTATTCGGTTTGTTCCAACATCTTTTCAAGAAACGTTATCCTTTCTTCCATTGTAGATTTCTGATTCAATACTTCTTCGTACGCCCGGGTTTTCTCTTCTATGGCTTCATCTGCTTGCCAAAGTATTTTTCTTCTTTTAGCTGCATCTTCCACAAGCTGTGTAGCTTGCTTGTGAATTATTCTCAGTTGATGCTGCAAAGACAAGATCATGGCATTTGATCGGATAACCTTTGATTCTAAAGTTATCCGATTAGCATCAGCCTTATCTTTTTTCTCTTTGGCTACTGCTAATTGTTTTTGAAGATTTTCTTGAAGGTTAGTTGTTTGACACCAACTTTCTTCAATCAAAGAGATATCATTGATGAACTGAACAAAAAAAGTTGGAACATCCTTAGAACGAGAATATACTGTTTTGAAGGGGAAGGAGGTATTACTTACTTTCACTATTCCAGGGTAGATGGAAGATAAAGTCTCTTTCACTCCTTGTTTAATTGTTGTCTCCTAGCCTTTTCGAAGGATCGTAGATTGTAGTATGGTTTTTTCTAGCTTTGGATTATTGATACTTGAATCAGCAACAAGCATTTGAATGGTCTTGTCATTGTTTGGATTGGATGATTCCTCAACAGGAGCCTTCCCTTCATCAGGATTATGCTTGGCAGGTAAGTCACATTCTAGCTCCTTTGAGAGAGGGACAGAAGGCTCTTGTTCCTTTTCCTCGGATGAAGATGTAACATATTTGGGAGACTCTGGTCTATTGGAAGTACTTTTCGACAAGCGGCTTCTTCTTACACATAATCTTTCTTCTCTAAATCATATTCATCTGGCTTTTCTCTTGGATGTCTGACGAAGCTTCTTATCGCCCAATTCCATTTCTCAAATATGATGAAGATTTCTTCTTGGAAGTATTCTTGGAAGCAAAGAGTTTCGAAAAAGAAAAGAAACTCGAGATACTTGAGGCAAAAGTTGGCTCAAAGACCTGGGCCTAGGACCTCTTTTTATAGAGAACATTCATGGCCACGATTTATGGTCCAAATTCCGAGATATCCTGAGATCTCGACACGTTTAAGATCCTGATTTTGTGGGAGTCTGTGCACTGCTTCTAATTCTCTGAAAGCCAGTTGTAAAAAAAATATATAATGGTATTTGATTTGAATTTGAATTCAAATCTTATACGGCCTCTCAATACTGACAAATGCGGTTATACGGCCTGCCGAGCAACTCTTCTTCTAATAGAAAGATGACATTTGACAAAGTTGGTATGATAACTTATTTCATTCGAAAAGATCTTTCACGAAGGATTCTTCTTCTTAAAATATCTGGAGAAAGGAAAAATATATTCTCTAAATCAGATTGAAGTATTATATCATCTATGAGTAAGTTATAGGTTTGGTTGATTTAGATATTATTTTTCTAAATGTTCAATAAGTGCTAACTTCTTCCGTAGGAAAAGTTAGATATCATGCCTTCCAATCAACTTATTCCATTAAAGATTTTTGTTCAATATGTTTGTTCAGAATTGGTTTAACTATATCTTTTCGAATAATAATTAGTGTTTATAATTTGATTCGGATAATTTCATGATTAAATTGATTTTTCTTGGAAACTTTCTTGTTTGATCTGATGATTTTATACTTAGAAAATTTTCTCATTTATAAAAGTCAGAATTCTTGCAATCCAATAAAAATTATTAAAAAGAAAGATTCTTCATTTCATGCCAAAAACAAAATAAGTTCTTACATCATTGATCATTTACATTCTTTTCAACTACACTTTCTTCTATTTCAACCCGGTTTACAGTAAGAACCGTTGATGTTTCTTCTGGGATTTGAGAATCTAGTGCTGATTCTTCAGTCTGGCCGCCAACTGGTTCTTCGGTTTGATTTTTGATTGGTTCTCCAATCTATCTTCTTTGTCAAAATTTTCTTTATTGAAATCCTCTTAATTGGAGTTTTGCTCTATTTTTGAAGTATTTAGGTCAGGGTAAAATTTCTTTACCTTATTCAAACAGTTGGCGTGACCAAGATCGTAACTTTCAACTCCTGACTCGTGGAGTTTGTCTTCAAAAGCCTTCGATTGAACATAGTTTTTCATGGCTTCATTAACAGCTTCTTCAATGGTTTGTTTGATCTTCTTTGTTGCCATTAGAGCTCTTTCTTCGATCGCTAAAACTTTCTTTTCGGTTGTTGAGATTTTTTCTTCAGCTTTCTCTAGGTTGATGGATATCGATCGGATTTTCTTGTTTTTCTTTTTAACTTTGACTCCATGACATTTATTTTTGACCTTGCTTCGTTCAGCTCTGCTTCTAGAGTTGATGTTTTGGTTGCTGTTTCTTCTTGTTTCTTTTTCATGGTATTTTTCAGTTCCTCAGCAACCTCTTTTTCCATCCTTGTAACGTTCACCTCATCGCACATAGCTTGACGGAATTGGTCAAAGTTTTTTAGACTTTCATCCATGATACTGATTCCATGGATGAGCTGTTTATTTGCATTTTGAATAGTCAGATTTAGTAAAGAAAAGACAATAATTAACTTTAAAAAAAAAGTGTGATTCTATACCTTCAATAGTGTGGGGTGAAGTAATAGAATGGTATCATCAATTTGCTGGGACATAGTGATTTCCCAGTCTCTTGGAATGATGATGGACTTCAAAAGATAACGAGCCAGCATTGGGTCATTCAGACCCGAGTCATCAACATATACAGGAAAGTCGGCTGTGACATTTGTAGCCGGTATTCTTTCTTCTTCTTCCTCCATCATCGAAGCTTTTCCCTTATTGGTCTGATCAGTAGAAAAGGATGATGGGCCAGCTCTTGAAGTTTCTATTGATCATTTTTCTTCTATTGGGGGTTGAAGAGATGTCGATAACGGTACTTCGTCATCTTTCGATACACTTGCTATTAGTATCAGGGAACTCGGATTGGCTGAGACCGTTGAAGCCGTTGGAGTTGTTGGTCTTATTTTCTTCGATCTCTTAATTCTTCCTTCTTCTTCTTGGATGGAGGGGATGTTTTCAGCTCTTCTCTTCTTTAAAAGTTTTCGAAGTTTCTGAACATCCATCATGATTGATGTATCTGCAATAATTAAGAAGTCAAATATTGAGGCTGACTATCAGAAAGAAAAATGGAGAAATAATATCAACAATAAAGATACCTAAAGAAGGTTTGGGACTGATTTCAGTCGAGAAAAGCCCTCTTTCGTCAAGAAGTTCTTTTATCGGGGAATCTCCATCCCCGTGAGCTTTTTATAGTCTTTTTGATCGGCTGTCAAAATTTTCTTGCCATCATTAGGAGTTAGACGGGGTTCTCTATGGCTAATAATGAAATCCCAAGAAATTTTGGAGACGATATAGAAGAAACAAGGTTTCCAACCGTGAATGGCCGATGGAAGCCCCAAGATAAATTTCTGAGCATGGCGTGGGTTGATTACCCACCACCCATGGCCGTGAAAGTCTTGTTTCAATATGAACAAAGTTGTAAAGAGGGAAGTTTCTTGCATCCTTACAAAAAACCAAGAATGCACATATTATTCGGATACTGTTGGGGGTTAGTTGAGATGGTAATACTCTATACAGTCTAAAAATCTAAGGAAAAAGGGATGAATCGAAAATCTAAGACTGGCCCTTAAATGTTTCTCATAAATTGTCAGGCTACCGGGTGGAGGCCGATCTATTTGGTCATCAGGATTTGGAAGAACTACGGCATAATCATTCGAAATGTTATAATATTGTTTCAACGCTAAGATTCGGTGTTCAGTTAAAGAAGACCTAACATCACCTATCTTCATTGATTCGGCTTATTTTTTCTGTTGTTGAGAAATGGATTCCTTAGGTTTTCAGCATGACTAACCTCTAATATTCTAGCCATAATGGAAGGAGGAAGTAAAGGAAGATTAACTTAAAAGAAAAAGGTAGAAGAAGAATAGGAGCCGACCTAAAAGGTTTCTTTTGCTCCTAAGGCGAAGAGGTTGAAATGGTGAAAAACCTATTTTCTTGAGGAGGTTGGTGTTTATATAATGCACTTCAATGGTCCAAGATTTCTCTTGAATAACAAGATTGATCCAGATTTGGCCACCTATCTGTAAATATCTGGTAAAAAGGTAGAGTTTCTTGAAGGATCGACATGACCCTTCTTAATCCAACGGCAACATTCTGCTGATGGGATGGATGCATTTATTTTTGACGAAGATCTTCTGGCCTTTTTGGATTTCAAAAATTATAATGATGCGAGCAGGATACAGTTGTTGGTTTTTATAACCGCCTCCCCAATCAGAATTTGGCAGTCATCAAAGCGTGCTACCCAAGAGTGGAAGCTTCTGACAGTTTCTGATTTCTAATTAATGAATTCAAAAACTTGGGGGACTAGTGTTGGGATACGACAAGTTTGGTCTGTTTATATTGATTTGGTGAAGATTTGAATCTGGCTGATCGATACCCAAGAGGCGCAAAGCCGATCAATGCCCAAGAGGCATAAGGCTGAACAACGCCCAAGAGGCGTAAAGCCAAACAACACCCAAGAGGCGTGAAGCCGATCAATGCCTAATAGGCACACGTTCGATCAATGCCCAAGAGGCATAAGGCTGAACAACGTCCAAGAGGCGTAAAGCCGATCAATGCCCTATAGGCACAAGTTCGATCAATGCCCAAGAGGCATAAGGCTAATAACATCCAAGAGGCATAAAGCCGATCAATTCTCGATGGGTATAAGATGGACTAACTTCTAGGAGAGGTAAAGTTGATCAATGTTCAAACAATGCAAGGATCATTCGACATCTGGGAAAGGGCTGATCAACTATGGATAGCCTTTTGTTGCACGTGCTCGTGTCTTAAATTAACTGTTTAACAGCTGGATACCAGCTATAAGTGGTTAGGTTTGTGGCCTATAAATACCACCGAGTGCGATGGAGATGGGATTCTTTTTCCAGAACCTCTTTCATCTAGCCTTTCTTCAGATCTCATCTGTTCACTTCAGACGCCATTAGCGAAGCTTGAGAGCAGCCCCAGCACACCAATCCTCCAAGAAGATGATGAAGAGCTATATCCACTAGTTCAACTCGATTCTCTTCAACTTGATTCAAGCTCAAGCTTCTTCAAAGTTTGTCTGGATTCAACAGTATTATATTTTTTGGTCCCCCAGAAAATTTAGTATGGTCTGTCCCGGGTCTAGGTCAATCCTAGTGGATGCCGGTACCAACTGGGTTAACATGACAACGAGAGTTTTAATAGTCATGGAAACTATTAAAGCTCTATCGATGCCAACAGGCGGTTGGAAAGCACTTTGAAAATTTTCAATTTAGGGGCCCACAGTTGATAGTGGCTCGCCTTGGTGTGGCCCATAGAAACCATGTACACTTAGGTAGTGTTTGGATGGCAAAAAGTTATTCCTAGAATAGGAATAGGTATTTCCCAAGAATAGCTTATTCTCGTTATTATTCTCAATTTTTGTTTGGATCAAAATCTGGTATTCCACCTTATTCCAATGCAATTAATGTAGTGTTACTCTAAATGGTATTTGTATGACATGGGGATAAGCCTATATTCCACTAGGAATAGGGGAGGAATTTTTCTGAAATCCCAATAATATCCCTGATCAATAAATAAGGTAAAATGAGTTATAAAATTTATTTTTAATTATATATTTAAATAAATATAATTTTTTATTCATATTAATTTATTAATATGATCTTTTAAAAATATGTTATACTAAATAATTTATTAATAATCGCTAAGGTGGTAGCCCGATTGGTAGAGGCCTTGCCTCACCACCAACCGGTCCCGGGTTCCGTCTTTGGTGTGGGGACGGCCCATTCTACCGGTAGTGTCTTAGTGGTGTCAGGCTGACGTACTCACCGTTAGTGGAGAAAACTCTAAAATGGTCTTGAATCGGATATTGCCTGGCGGGACGGGGGTCTGAGGGATAGCTACATCGAAATTTATCCTTCCCATCCCTTTCTTTTATCAAAAAAATATATATTAGTATGGTATATTTAAATAAGTAATTAAATTAATTTATTTAATTAATTTATGATTATGATATATTAAAATTGTGTTATATAAATTAATTTATTATTACAACCTATTAAATTAATATTGCTAATTTAAGAAAACCCATTTTTTATTTCCTTCACTGCCCTTGGATAAGAAAAGTGAGAATAGGGCTATTCCATGGGAGGGCATGGAATAGCATAATGGGAATAAGTGGCTTTGACTGGAATACAGATTCTCCTAGGGCCCACCTCCCTTTTTACACATGTTTGGTAGAATAGCTGGGAATAAGGGCCTATTCCATGCCCTATTTAGCATCCAAACACTACCTTAGGGATTTATGCAAGCTGTAGAGGGATGAGGGCCTTGGATTAACTTCTATGCATCTTTGGATTTTTGGTATGAATTTGGCATTATAAGAGTTCTTAGAGATCTTGCTTGTCATCTCTGAGCACTAGATTATCATTACAAGAAAATATAGTATTAGCGACGGCTATTACCTACGACAAATTAGCCATCACTAATAAGGTATATAATGATGGCAAAACTGACAGTAACTTATCACCTTCGCTAATAATATTATTGACGAACATTAGCGATGGTAATACCATCACTAATAACTTTTAAAAAGCTAGAGAATTTTATTTTTTGAAAATAATTATTATCGATGGCTTATATACTATTAGCGATGAGAAGTAATCATTGCTAATAAATATTAAAATTATAAATAATTTTTATTTCAAAAAAAAATATTAATAATGGCAATGTTATCTTTAGTGATGGTAAATGCTGTCGCTAATAGTGGGAACAAAAAATTAGATATTTCCAATCAATATTTGCAATGATAAATTAGGCCATTGCTAATAAGTATATTACTGATGTCTAATATTATTTTTAGCATGTCGTCGCTAATAATGGTAACAGAAATTTAGATATTTTTTATCAATATTAGCTATAGTATGCCATCGCTAATAAGCATATTACTGATGGCTAATTAGCAATGGTAGTTGCCGTCGCTAATAAACTTGTTAAAATCTCCTCGCAGGCATTTTTCCCTCTTCCTGCTCGGCTGTTCTTCTGCCTCCTCTTCTCCTGGCATTTGATCTTCCATCACCTCCTTCCCTTTAACGGCAAGCTTGCACACCTCCCCTCCCTCTTGCGGCACCCCTCCCTATTCCTGCCGATGAGCTCCAACTCCTCCCCTCCCCCTGCGGTATCTGCCTTTCCCACTCTCATCAGTGAGCTCCTATGACCACCCCCTGCCCCCTGCACCACCCCTCCTTTTGGTTCCCACCAGCGAGCTCCCACTCCTCCCCTATCCTTGTAGCTTCTCTCCATCCCACTCCTGTCGGTGTTAGTATTGCCACTGAGATCCCATCGGGTGGTGCCTTTCCTTCTTGCACTACAAGAAAACATAGCTTTAGCAACCAAATTTGCAACCAATTTTTTTAGTTATACTTGTGACCGATTTTGTACTCGATTTATTTTCTAAATAATTTAGCAACCGATTTAAATTGGTTGCAAATTCAGTTACAAAATTTTCATTTTGCAACCGATTTTGCAACCGAAACTGAAATTCATTTAAAATTAAAATTAATTTTAAATAAAATTTTGCAACCAAAAAATTGGTTGCAAAAAAATGATAATTAAAAAAAAATTAAAGTTTTTTTAATTTTGCAACCAAATTTTTGGTTGCAAAATTTAATTTAAAATTAATTTTAATATTTTTGAATTTTGCAACCAAAAAATGGTTGCAAAAAAAATGATAATTATAAAATTTTTCTAATTTTTTATAAAAATTTTGCAACCAATTTTTCAGTTGCAAAATTTAATTTAAAATTAATTTTAATATTTTTTAAATATGCAACCAAAAAATCGGTTGCAAAAAAATGATAATTATAAAGTTTTTTAATTTTTTTTAAAAATCTTGCAACCGATTTTTTTGGTTGCAAAATTTAATTTAAAATTAATTTTAATATTTTTGAATTTTGCAACCAAAAAGTCAGTTGCAAAAAAAATGATGATTATAAAATTTTTTAATTTTTTTTAAAATTATGCAACAGATTTTTTAGTTGCAAAATTTAATTTAAATTTAATTTTAATATTTTTGAATTTTGCAACCAAAAAATCTATTGAAAAAAAATGATAATTATAAAATTTTTTAATTTTTTTTAAAAAAATTTGCAACTTATTTTTTGGTTGCAAAATTTATTTAAAATTAATTTTAATATTTTTGAATTTTGCAATCAAAAAATCGGTTGCAAAAAAAATTATTTTTAAAATCTTTAATTACAAATAAATATGGGACATAGGATATAGATCGAACGACTAAAATTGATTAAGGGTTTATTATAAATCCCTCCTTCGAATCGGGTGCCCTAGCTATCCTTGCCCCTTCTCCCTTCCAGCCGTCTAGCCTCCTTCAAATCGGGTGCCCTAGCTACCCTTCCCCTCCGGCGCTCCTCCTGATGGTCGACGCCTCCCCCTCGATACCCAATGCCACCTCCGGCCCTCCCCCAGATGGCCAACACCTCCCCCTCGATGGCCAACGCCGCCTCCGATCCTCCTCCCGATGGCCGATGCCTCCCCCCCGATGGCCAACACCGCCTCTGACCTTCCCCCCGATGGCTGAGGCCTCCACCATGATGGCCAATTCCAGCTCCAGCCCTCCCCCCGATGGCCGAGGCCTCCCTCTTGATAACCAATGCGACCTCCGACCCTCCCCCTAATGGCCAACGCCTCCTGCTCGACGGCCAACGCCACCATCAGCCCTCCTCCCGACGGTTGACGCCCCCCCCCCTCCGATGGCCAACACCTCCTCCGGCCTTCCCCTTGATGGCCGAGGCCTCCCCTGATGGCCAACACCGCCTCCCGCCCTCCCCTTGACGGTCGAGGCCTCCCCCCGACGGCCAACGCCGCCTCCCTGTTCTTGGTTTTATTTTGGCTTGATCTTGGTTTTATTTTTGCTCTCCCTGTTCTTCTTCAGCTTATTTTGAGCACAACTACTAATATTGAATGTTATAGCTATTAGTGCTGCCATCTACTGTGCTTTATGCTCTATCAACTTAAGATCTCTATCTCCCATTTTGGGGTAAGTCCTCCTTTTCACACTAAACTTTCTAACCCCTGTTATGAATAGTGCGACATATGAACTCTATCGCACTTTGTGTGTAGGTGGTGTGGGCATGGGCATGGGCATGGGTGTGTTGTGTATCTGTGTCTATCTCCATCCCTACTAATGTTATTCATTTATATGTTATAGCTATTAATTGTTTAGTCCATGCATATCTTACTATTTTCATGACTGTGATTAGTTGTTTTGTTGTTCATATGTTTTCTAGCATAAAATTATGAACTATAAAAAAAGATTTCTGCCATTCCAGTGAAGTCACAACAATCAGCGATGTTGTCTTTTTTCTATTGTCTAAATCCCATGATTCGTTTAATTTCATGTTGTTGATGTTGTGATAATGCTGTCATATTTTTGTAATTACTATTGACATCTTATTTGGGGTTAAGTCAATTGTGCAGTCATATCATTTGGGCACCTTTCCTCCATGGTGGGCTAGAGAGCTCAATGCTTACCATGTTACTCCTGTTTTCAAAGAATAGATTGAGAAATGCCCCAGCAATTGAAACTGGCAAGTCTTACATTGATAGTTTTGTCATCCAAACAGTAGCAGTACAACATCTTAAGCAAATGAAAGGGAAGGGGTTGGTTTGATTTCATATATGTACATGCACTTTTGTGGAATGTTAGATTTTGTTTTATGTCACATGTTTTTGCATCAATTCGTGTATATAATTTGTGTTTCAAGCATGCAAAGATGGAGACTCAAGCTATGAGGAGTTTGCAAATGCACTTTAAATTCTAAGAATTCTATGATGGCTATTGTAGAATATAATGTCTTATTCTAGAAATAATTATTTTTTTTATGGCCTGATAGGTAGTGCATGTATGATTTAAAATAATAACCATTATAATATTATAACTACTATTATAATGGTTTTGAAGTGGATATGTTAGTGCTATTATTTTCTGCTCTAATAGTCATTATTTTAATGCCAAATAATATGTGTATTCTCAATCTATTATTTTTTATTTTTCTATAACTCTATAACTCTATTTTCAATGAATACACATATTATTTTTTAGTAGATTAATACTTGCACTTCTATTTTTGTGGACAACACACGAATACACATGGCTTGATCTTGTTTTCCAGTTGGCAGTTTAAATACTTGTTAACTTGAAAAGGTATATGCTGAATGGGTCATGGTGCATGTTTTGGTGCTAAGTTTTTGTTTGACTTAGGCTAGGTTGTTATTTTAGGTAAATGAGCCTATGATCCATAGGTGAAGATATCCAAAATTTATTTCCTATTGATCTGTCTGCTGAACTTTGAAGAATTCTTGCAATCGCACTTCAAAAATATCAGAACCAATGGCGGAGGAAGCATCTAGAGACCAGGCATTCAAATCTTCTCTAAAAATCTGTACATGGTTTCCAGTATCTTTGTGTGATGCTTATTAAAAAATGCTTTCCAGTATCTTGTTTTGACCTTGGAGCTTAGTTTTTAAGGTTCATTTGTTTATGATTAGATTCGGTCTGATTAAAAACTTGCATGTGTTACACTGTACACTTTATATCTTAATGTCTTAACCTTCATTTTTCTCTGCTATCTCAAATCACTGATTGTTAACAATTCTACAATAATGTATGCATAATTATAGCATGTCCTTTTTTCTCATGAATTGGTTAATTTGTATATCCATGGCATGTAGGATTTTCAGTTTTTGGATGCAATTCACTAGTCCTCTTATACTAGTGTATTTATTGCAACTTATTGTTCCACATTCAGATTTGCTTGTGTTGTTTTCCGATGAAGATTTCATGATGATTTGATTGTTTTCAACTTTTTGCTACTATTGAACTGATTCCAATATGGTTAATGATAGGTTTAACTCATGAAAGATAATTGTAGGGGACCTTAGAGGAACTTGCTTTCAAATAATACCAACTTCCATGGACAGTATCTTATCTCTAGTTTTAGTGAACCCAATTACCTATGCTATATGTACATTCTACCATTGTATGATTATATTTTTGATGCAACCATCTTCTCTAACAATGCTTAGTCCAGCCTCATTTGATTTTTCACATTATAATTTGTATCAATATTTACAAGAAAAGATAATTTTCTGTATCATCATGTTTTGATATGGTACAGAATATGGATATCTTTCAACTTCGTAGTTGGATGTATAATAGACTTTTACCGAGTCGAAAGGGATATACTGAAAATTTTTAGAAGGCGTGGAAGATTTTGTACTCTTTGCGTGTCAGCAATCTAACTTTCAAAGTGAAGGAAAATTCAGATGCCCTTATTGCAAGTGCAAAAATCAAAGGTACTTAACTACTGATGAAGTGAAGTTTCATCTTTATAAAATAGGATTTGTACCTAATTACTGGTATTGGACATCTCATGGAGAGAGTGATCCTCGTGTGGGTGGGGTACTTGATTTGCATGCAAATGATTATGCTTTTGCACCAATGGATAATGATCCATAGAACACATATCGATGCATGATATTTGATACCTTTGGAATAGAGTACGTACCTGACCACTCGTCTAATGAAGAGGAGACACCAAATTTGGATGATCAAAAATTCTATGACTTGTTGCATTCAGTCCAAAAACCATTATGGCCGGGATGTACAGATCATTCTGAGTTATCAGTAGCTGTGCGGTTGCTTAGCATCAAATCTGAAAGTAATATTTCATAATGATCTTTTGATCAAATAGCGGGTCTTATGAAAGAGACACTTCCAGCTGATAATACCATACCTCAGGATTTTTATAAGATAAAAAAGTTAGTGTCCAAACTTGGGCTTACTACTGAGAAGATAGATTGTTGTATTAATGGTTGCATGCTGTATTATGGTGAACAATTTGAAGATAAGCAATGCAAATTTTGCGGGGCTGATAGATATAAACCTTGGTCCCATGCAGACAGTAAACATAAAGAGGTGTCGATGAAGAGAATGCATTATTTACCTCTAATTCCTAGATTAAAAAGATTGTATGCTTCAATGAGTTCTGCACCACATATGACATGGCATTATGAGAATAGGCGTGAGCCAGGGATATAGTGTCATCCATCAGATGGAAAAGCCTGGAAACATTTTGATCGACGCTATTCTGATTTTGCAACTGAACCATGCAATGTCAGGCTAGGGCTATGTGTTGATGGTTTTACTCCTAACAATCAGTCATCAGCCCCATATTCTTGCTGGCCAGTAATTGTTCCTCTATACAATCTGCTACCTGAATTGTGCATGACCATTCCTTATATGTTCTTGACAATAATTATTTCAGGTCCATATAATCCAAAGAGCAGGATAGATGTGTATCTACAGCCTTTGCTAGATGAGTTGAACTATTTGTGGGAGGAGGGTGTCCTAACATATATTATTACAAGAAAGCAAAATTTTATGATGAGAGCTGCATTGATGTGGACCATCAATGACTTTTCTACATATGGAATGCTGTCCGGATGGAGTACAACTGGGAAATTGGCATGTCCGTATTGTATGGACCAATCAAAGGTATTCACTTTAAAACATGGTAGAAAGAATTCTTGGTTTGATTGCCATCAACAATTTTTGCCTATTGATCATGTACTAAGAAGAAATAAGGATGCATTCTACAAAAACTGAATTGAAAAAGATCAACCTCCATGAAGGTTGATTGGAGAAAAAATATGGGAAGCTGTATCTTCCATTCCAAATGTACCCGTTTGAGAGATAAATATTACTAAGTTCAATTCAACAAACCTATTCTTCTACAACAAATATATATCCTGTACGTAACGTGTACCATATTTTAATGCTGAATGATGTAGGTTCTTTAACAAAATAAAATGGATAATCAAGAACAAAGCTCGTGTTGAAGGATCCATATGCGAGGCATATTTGTGTCAATAGACAACTTCTTTTTGTTCATATTATTTTGAACCACATGTGCAGTCATCAAGAAATAGAATTGGAAGAAATGATGTTGTGGGTCAGGATATGACACGTGAACATACTCTATCAATATTTAATAAACCTGGCCGATCTTCTGGTAGATGTCAAAGTCGATATATGAATGACAGGAAATTAGCTACTATGCATTTACATATATTGCTCAACTATGAAGAGGTTCAACCATTTATCGAGTAAGCTTAAATAATCATTGATGCATAATTATTCAAACCCTATTTGATTATTGAAATACTAACTCTGAAAAAATCTTGGTTTCATAATATTTAGCGAGCAATTACGACTTTCGACACCAAATATAAGCACCATAGAAATTGATTCTAGGATTGTATCTGACTTTTCATATTGGTTTAAGTCTTTTGTAAGTGCTTTTTTTGAAATGTCGTATATGTCTATCGAATTATGTTATATCAATGCTTATTGGCATTCATGCTTTTTCATTATATCATGTATAGGTTCATAATCCACTGAGTCAAGTAAACAATCAATATTTCCATGATTTGGTATGGAGTCCAAAAAGAAAGGTTCTTATATGGTAGACATATTTTGTCAACCATTATAAGTTTCACACAGATGAATGGAGTTGCTATAAAAAAATAACTAATAGTGGAGTGTGCATCAAAGGTTCAGAACAAGCTGCATACCATAATTATTACTACTGCATAATTAAGGAAATAATTCAATTAGAATATCCTGGCCACCCAATGAAACAGGTAGTGTTATTTCATTGTGAATGGTTTGATACAGTATTGAATCATGGCATGAATGTGCTTAAGGATTACGGGATTGTTGAGATCCGGCACAATAGAAGGTATCCAAGATACGATCCCTTTATATTACACAAAAAGTGATTCAGGTATACTATCTACCATATCCTGAAAAGTTAAGGGACAAGCAACATTGGTGGGTTGTAATTATGACTAGACCGAGATGTACTGTGGATGATCGATATACAATTGAGGTTGCTTACCAAGAAGATATAATATATCATATGAATGGTATACCGCATGATAATACAGTTAAAAATTTGGTCGACAATGACTGTATTTTTGAGGAAGTTACAGAATCATCGATACGAATTTGAACATAGATGATGAAGATGAAGAAGAGTATGATAATTTTGATACTAGCCAAGAGAATGACACCGAGCATGACCAACATGAAAGTTCTTCTGATGATGAATAGTAATCATATAAGCATACCCCTAATTCTGTATATACGATCTTTATTTAACTATTTTATCATATTATTCATGAAGTTGCCTTAAATTCTTTATGTTTGTTTGTAGATGGTAGATCAATCCGAAAACACTTCTACATCATTTGGTAGGGGTCATGGTATGAGGCATCATCTTTCCGTTACTATCCCATCCTCATCATCCACTATTCCACCTATATTTTCCACTATTCCTGTGCCTCCACTGATTAGTCCTCCATATACTACTACTGTGCTATGTTCACCAGGAGCCATGTTTTCACCTCCATTATACTCAGGACCTCCTATACATGCTCCAGGGCCTATCATGTATAATATACCACCCCTTACTTATGCTACATCTCCTACAGTCTATTCATCATCTCCTCAGTTAGGATTGGCCACTATTCATTCATCATCTCCTCATTCATCCATCGGTGCTGTTCCTTCATCATCTTCTCATGCAGTGCTAGTTAATCCTGAGCCTAGTAGTTCTTCCTTTAACATAATTATTGATGCATAAAAAATTCAAAAAAATTTTGAAATAGAGGATGAATGGTGATGATGATACCTACCAAATTTCATGTAGGATAAATATCAAATGATGATGTAAATCCTAGGATTTTTGGACTGGTGCAGAAATTTTTAGGATTCTATTAGGGTTTCCAATATGTCAAATTTTAATGATTTAAATTTTCTATAAAATTAACTAAAAATTTTTATAAAATAGAAGACATGATAGAGAACAATTCAAGAAAATCTTACAAAAAAATATATTTCTAGATGGTCAAAATCAGATGCAAAACAAACACCTAATGCAGTGGACAAGATAAAGAAAATAGGGTTTATGAATGCAAAGCAGATAAAACTATCCTAAACCCGCTCTAATACCAAAATGATGTGGGATGACTCTAAGAATGCTAAATATGCAGAAAAAATAGTAAACTAGTTTTTTTATGATTTTTATAATTTAGGTTGGTAGGCTAATTTTCCAAATAAAAGTATGAACTAGCATAAGGAATAGCAATGTAAAGAATCATCATGATCACAAAGAACTCATGCAAGATAATAAGTAGCCAGGACCTGAGAGTTGAGAAACTTCTAGTTTAGAATATCTTATCTTAATCAAATCAGAAATTAGAAAAAAGGAAGGTTTCTTACCAGTTAGAGATTATAAACTTTGTAGTGGAAAGGATCACTCACACTCTAATTGGAGTCTAGAAGAAGAAGCTTCAGTTCCTTGAATCAGATGGCTGATCTGGACCCAGTTTAAAGGCAAGGAAAGCCTCCTCTAAGGAGGTGAAACACCTCAAGCATCCTACAAGCATCAGGGGTCAATCAAAATAGCAAATAAAAAAGAGAAAAAGAACTAGGATTTTGAAGGAATCAGGATTAGGGTTAGGAGATGGCAATCGGGAAGGAAGAAGCTCCTTGTCTTGGATGGAAGCTAGGGCTTTCTTTGCTTGGGCATGGCTGGTCTCCAAGGATGAAAATGGATGCTAGGGAAGCAGGGTTTCGATCAAGGAACACAAGGAGAGCACACAAGAACAAGAGAACCAATATTAGAACACCAAACACAAAGCAATAACTCAAAATTCAGCAAGGTTGTATTCATAAGAAAGAGATCATTACAAGAGGAGCAGGGGTGGGGTATTTATAGAGTTCCCAACCCTCTCTAACTAGGGTTACACTTAGGTTAACAAGCCTTCTCCTGGTTAGATTACATGTCCTTTCCTAGCTAGGTTAGAATTACAAAGCTTAAAAGAACTAGGAATCCTAACTAGGTTAGACTAGTCTTTTTCTTCTCACTTAAGGACACCTCCCTTTAAGCTTGGACTTGGTCAACCCTTCAAGGATGCCTAGGAGGGAGTGTTGGGCTTCTAGGAGAACCAAGGGGCTAGCCCAAAGGGGCTTGGGTGAATGGGCTTGGGCCTTTGGAAGTTGGGGTGGCCTGGTAGACTGGTAGCAGGAATATTCCCTGATATCTTGCTTCTTAAGGGCTTGGGCTTGGTGTCTGGGCTTGATTTCTTTGGGCTAGGATGCAGGTGGACCTCTGGAATCATGGATGCCCTAGTTTCAGAATATGGTCTTGCATTTGGAGAGGAATCTGGGCATTTGGAGGATATCTAGAAAGAATTAGGATTTCTGGAAGCATCTTGGATCCTGGGTTGTCACACAAAATCCAATAGGCTGATGTAGTGGTCTCTAACTCCTGGATTTGCTCTGATAGAACTCCAAAATCGGGTAACTTCCTCTTTTGTACAAAAATTGGACTCATACTGGACTCATAACTGATGTACAGGACTCAAAATACTGACTAGGTTGAGGGTTGAGACAAATCAGCTAACCTCAACTTATTACAGGACTCAATCTTAATTGATTACAAAATTTTCAAAACTTTGACACATGACTAAGTAAACCATATGGGATCCAGTGATCTGTGTCTGATCCTGGTGTCCCCACCATAAGAGGCTTGGTAAAAAAATCAGCTAGTTAGTTCTCAGTAAGGACAAATTATAATTCTATGTTATTATTCAAAATATGGTCTCTAATGAAATGATGCCTTATTTCTATATGCTTTATCCTAGAATGCTGAATTAGATTTTTTGATAAATTAATAGTATTTGTGTTATCACATTTGATAGGAATCTTAGATTGGATAACACCATAGTCTTTTAGCTGTTGCTTAATCCACAACACTTGTGCACATCAGCTCCCTACAGCCACATATTCTGCTTCAGCAGTGGACAGTGCTGCAGAGTTCTGTTTCCTACTATGCCATGAAATTAAGTTAACACCTAGAAATTAGCATGTGCTACTGGTGCTTTTTCTATCAATCTTACAGCCACCATAGTCAGCATCCGAATAGCTAATTAACTTTTAAGATGAATGCTTGGAATACTACAATCCTACATTACATGTGCCTTTAAGATATTTAATAATTTTTTTAACAGCAATAATATGTGATTCTTTTGGATTTGACTGAAAACGTGCACACACACAAACACTAAATAGAATGTCAGGTCTACTGGCAATTAAATAGAGTAAAGATTTGATCATACCTCTATATAACTTTTGATCAATACTTGTGCCATTTTCATGTTTATTTAATTAGCATGCAGGACTCATGGGTGTTCCAGCTTCCTTGTTGATTCAATGCCAAACTTTTTAATAATCTCTTTAATGCATTTGGCTTGTGTTGACCCCATAAGTGATTTTGATGATAACCAAATATTGGAGCATGTATATTTATTTCTAACAACTCTTCAAGTGGTTTATAAGTTTTTGTAGGATGATTTATTTGTTCAAACTTCAACTCCTACCTTTTTACTTCTTGTTTTGAGTTGTGTTATGATCTGATTTTGTAAAGAAGAACCCAATGAAAAGTTAAGAAAAAAATCTATAAAAAGGGTTACTTCTATGAGTGTGTATGCCTTAAAATTATTTTGAGTTGGTTTGCTTAAAAAGTTTAAAAGTGTTGGTGAGAGTTTTTCTTTAAGTTCAATTGTAAAAATTCGGAAGAAGTTACTCGAGCCGACCCAGCATGTTGAAGAGCCGACTCCACCTCATGGCACGCAACAAGGATTCTGGTATGCAGCAATCCGAGCTGACTCAATGGTAACCGAGGCGACTCCAGTAAATCCGAGTTGATTGTAATATGTCCAAGCTAACTCTTCCAGAGTCCAGTTTTTGAAGATTTCTGAGAACAGCTAGGCGAGCTGACCCGAACCAAAAAGAATCCTCTGCCAGACCTATTTTGAAGACCTGAGAAAGTGAGCCGACTCGAGCTACAATGAGCCGACTCTTCTAGAGTAATGATTTCAGAACCTGAGAAGAAGAGTCGACCAAAGATCAAAAGAGCTGACTCCTCGAGTTCAAGATTTTCAAAGATAAAAGTTCGAGCCGACTCGAGCTATCAAGAGCCGACTTGTCCAGAGTGAAGTTTTGCACCCTAAGACAAAGAGCCGACTGCACTGAAGATTTGGTGACTTGACCTATCGATTCGAAGGATTCGAGCCGACTCGAAGGAATCCGAGCCAACTCGAATATCACTTTCAAGAATCTAACGGCTAGTTCTAGAATTTGTTTTTGAATACCAAAAATTGCTCCAATGGTCATATATCACATCCCAACGGTCTACAACATCTCAAACTGCATTGGAGTGATGGAAGACCTTATATTTGAGGGATTTAAAATTCTCTCAAGTTTTGAAAGTTCTTCAAAGTTTTGAAGTTACATTGAATATCCTCTCTACCAACAAGTAAGAGAGCGCAAGAGCATTCAAGTCAGTCTTTAAGTCTTCACCAACTTTGATCTGAAGCTTGAAATAATTTGGAAAGAAGCCATTGAAGCAATCAAAGCTCATTCAAGTGCATCCAAGTGGACTTCTCACAAGCTGCACCGGCAACTATTCAACAAATTGAGTTTAGCATTTATTATTGCATTATTTCAATTCATTTTTTGAATTGTTCTTGGGTTATTGGTGAGCCCGATTGAAAACCAAATAGGTTCTCGGTGAGCCTTTGATAAAAACCAAGTGTTGGGTTCTTGGTGATCCTGGTAAAACCAAGTTAGGTTCTTGGTGATACTGTGAAAACCAAGTTGGGTTTCTTTGGTGATCCTGTTCAAAACCAAAGGGTGTTGGGTTTTCTTTGGTGATCATAAGAAAACCAAAGTGTAGAGGTTTTGAATTGTGATCCTATAAAACAAGCCTTCTGTATTTGGATGTGAATATAGTGAAAACTCAAGTGGTATCTTGGGTAGTGGACGTTGGAGCTGGGCTGCTTCGAACCACTATAAATTCTATGTATTGTGTTGTGCTTCTTCATTCTTATTTTAGCTTCTGCAATTTACTACTCTGTCATATCACCTAACACTTGCAAGGGATTTTTAATTGCACATTATCTGCTTTAAATTTTAAAATTTCCAATTCACCCCCCTCTTGGATAGCTACTTGGGCAACAACTGGTATCAAAGCAGTGTCACTGATTACATTAGAGTAAAGATTGATGGCTCATCCCATGAGTACATAGTTGGCCGAAGGCCAATTAACTAATAGACCTCCACTCTTCATAGGCACAAATTATTTTTATTGGAAAGCAAGAATGAAAATCTATATACAAGCTATTGATTTTCAAATATGAAAGGTCATTCTTAAAAGGCCACATGTTCCCTAATCAAAATTGATGGCATGGATGTCCCTAAGCCTAAAGAGGAATGGGATGAACATAACATGAAATTAGGGGAATTGAATGCCAAAGCAATGAACTTTACTGTGCTTTGCATTCAAATGCGTTTAATCGAATTTCAACTTATTCTTCAGTAAAGAAAATTTGGGATGAACTTGAGGTGACCCATGAAGGAACTTTTTAAGTGAAAACTTTAAGGATTAATCTTTTAGTACATAACTATGAATTATTTAAGATGGAGCCTAATGAAAATATCTCTGCCTTATACACTAAATTTATTGATATTATTAACGGTTTGAAAAGTTTTGGCAGGGTTTATTCAAATACTGATTTGGTACAGAAGATATTGAGATCACTTCTTGACAAATAGGACCCTAAAGTTACTGCCATCCAGGAAGCTAAAGATTTAAACACCCTACCATGGATGAACTAATGGGCTCTCTCATCACACATGAATTAGCCATGCAGCATAGAACGAATGATGATCAGAAAAAGAAGAAAATAATTGCATTCAAGGCTGCATTAGAATCAAAGAATGATGAAGAGACGGAAGATGACTCTACCTCCTTCGAAGATGATCTAGAAGATGAAGATATTGCAATGGTTGTGAGGAGATTCAAAAAGCTTATGGGAAAGAAGAAAGAAAGATACAACAGAAAATTCTATAAACAAGGAAAACATTCCAAAAATAAGGACAAGGATAAAGATAAAGAAAAGGAACAAGTCCCCACCTGCTATGAATGTAAGAAATCGGGGCACATTCATCCAGACTATCCATTATTGAAGAAATTTTTCAAAAAGAAGAAAAAGAAAGCGATGGTTACCATGTGGAGTGACAGTGAAGAATCCACCTCAACTGAAGAGGAAGAGACCATGAAAACAACCAATTTATGTCTAATGGGTCTCGAGGATGAGGTAACTTCCCCCAACCTCAAATTAAATTTACTTTTGATGAGTTAAATTTTGTATTTCATGATTTATTATCTGAATTTAAGAAAGTTGGAGTAAAGATTAGATCTCTAAAGAATACTAATGATTCTTTACTCAAAGAAAAAGAGGAGATTTCAGAAAGGAATGTTTTTCTGCAAAAAGAACTTCATGTCATTTCTGAAAACCATAAAGTATTGAAAACTAAGAATGATGATTTTCATGACAAAAATGAAGTTTTGTTGAAAGAAAATATTGAGCGAAAAAAGGAGGTTGAAAAACTCAAGCCACTTATTAAAAAGCTAACTCTATCTTCTAATAAGCTTGAGTTAATTATTAAAGAACAAAGAACTTCTAGAAATAAGGCTGGAATTGGTTTTAATTCATTAAGTTCAAATTATATTTCAGCGACTACTTTTATGAAACAAAAAGATTTTGTTCCCAAGTTTACCTCTCAAAAAGCTTTTATGACAAAAGGTTCTACTTCTATTTCAAAAGCTGCCTTATATGTTCCTAAAAACTCAAATACACAACCTGCTATTTTTGCATCTCATGCATCTAGAACTTCAAAGCATAAATCTTTTCAGAATTCTAGAATCAGATGTTTTGCTTGCAAAGAGCTAGGACATAAAGTATTTAATTGTTATATTATTAGAAATGTCTATAGTAAATCAAGAAAGATTTGGGTTTCCAAAGAAACCATCTCAGCTAACCTGTAAGGACTCAAGTTAGCTTGGGTACCTAAAAGAACTCCTTGATTATCTTGCAGGAATGTCTTGCGGCCTAGAAATTGAAGAAAAGATGGTATCTTGACAGTGGCTGTTCAAAGCATATGATGGGTGACAAGGATTAGTTCATCATCCTGGAAATGAAAGAAGGAGGTATGGTTATTTTTGGAGATAATGGCAAAGGAAAAATAATCGGAATTGGTAAGATCAAAATAACCCCTTGTACTTTCATTGAAAATATATTGCTAGTAGATAAATTAAAGCATAATTTATTAAGTATTAGTCAACTATGTGATAAAGGTTTCAAAGTTATCTTTGAATCATCTATGTGTATAGTAACAAACTCTCTTGATTCTAGTAATAAATTCATTAGACATAAACTTGGAAATATTTATGTGGTAGATCTAAATAATCTAGCCATGTTAGGTAGTTCCAGTTTAGTTGAAATAAATGTTAGGACCAAGGAGTCTTGCTTATTATGGCATGGACGATTAGGTCATGCTAGCATGCATACTATTGCCAAGTTAATTTCCAAAAATCTGGTTAGAAATATGCCTAAGTTTAAAGTTGATTTTGATCATGTTTATGATGCATCCTAAATGGGTAAACAAACTAGGGAGAGATTTAAATCCAAAAATATGATTTCAACTTCTAGACCTCTAGAACTACTTCACATGGACTTATTTGGACCAACTAGGACTATAAGCCTAGGAGGTATGAAATATGTCCTTGTGATTGTAGATGATTTTTCTAGATTTACATGAATTTTATTTATTGCTCACAAAGATGAAACCTTCAAAGTATTTAGAAAATTTTATAAAAAGGTTTCAAATCAGAAAAATCTTTCAATAATTTCAATTAGGAGTGATCATGGCACTGAATTTGAAAATCAGTTTTTCAAAGAGTATTGCATTGAAAACAGCATTAATCACAACTTGTATGCTCCTAGAACACCACAACAAATAGTGTTTAGAGAGAAAAAATAGGACTTTGGAAAAAATGGCTCGAACAATGTTATGTGAAGGTAATCTTCCAAGATACTTTTGGGCAAAAGCGGTCAACACTGCTTGTTATATTTTAAACCGCATTTTGAAGAACCCTATGAGCTTTGGAATGAAAAAAAAACCAATATCAATTATTTTCATGTATTTGGTTGTAAATGCTTTGTGCTTAATTATGGTAAAGATAATCTAGGAAAATTTGATGCTAAATCTGATGAAGTAATTTTCCTTAGTTATTCATTACATAGCAAAGCGTATAGAGTTTTTAATAAGAGGACTTTTATTGTTGAAGAGTCAATACATGTTATTTTTGATGAAACTAACCCTTCACCTTCTAAGAAAGAAGAGTGTATAGATAATGATGCAGGTACAATTCAAAAGGAGATAGAGGATATGAGCATACAAGAAAGACCAATTGAAGAAGGAAAATAAATGGTAAGTAAGGATCATACCGATCTACCAACTGAATATAGGTACACTACTTTCCATCCTAAAGAATTAATTATTGGTGATCCTTCACAAGGTATTAGGACTAGGTCTGCACATAGAATTGCACATGATTACCTAGCCTTTGTATCACAAATAGAGCCTCACACCTTAGAAGAAGCTGAAAGTGACCCAAACTGGATGATGGCTATGCATGATGAATTAAACCAGTTTGAAAGAAATAAGGTTTGGACATTAGTTGATAGACCTAAAGACCACCCAATCATAGGAACCAAATGGATCTATAGAAACAAATTAGATGAACAAGGAAATGTCATCAGAAACAAAGCTAGATTAGTAGCTAAAGAATATAGTCAAGAAGAATGTATTGATTTTGATGACATATGCACCTGTAGCAAGACTAGAAGCCATTAGATTACTTCTTGCATTTGCTTGCTACATGAATTTTAAACTTTTTCAAATGGATGTAAAAAGTGCATTCTTAAATGGTTTTATCTTCGAACAAGTTTTTATAGAACAACCACCAAGTTTTAAAAATCATGCTTTTCCAAACCATGTGTTTAAACTTAATAAAGCTTTATATGGTTTGAAACAAGCCCCTAGAGCCTGGTATGATAGACTTAGCACTTTTTGATTGAAAAAAATTTTTCAAGAGGAAATGTTGATAAAATCCTTTTCATCAAAAAGAAAAATAATGATATGTTAGTTGTACAAATTTATGTTGATAATATTATATTTGGTACAACTAATGAAAGTCTTTGTGAAGAATTTGCTAAGCTAATGCAGGAAAAATTTGAAATGAGCCTAATGGGTGAACTTAACTACTTCCTCGGACTTCAAGTAAATCAAACAAAGGAAGGGATCTTCATCAACCAAGCCATATATACCAAGAAAATAAATAAGAAGTTTGGTATGAAGATGAGCAAACAAATGAGCACACCCATGAGCCCATCCTATAGATTGGACAAAGATGAAAATGAATCCAATATTGACCAAAAGCTATATAGAGGTATGATCGAATCCTTATTATATTTAACTGCAAGCAGACCAGATATCTTGTATGGTATATGTGTATGTGCTAGATTTCAATGTAACCCCAAAGAAATATATATGCTTGATGTTAAAAGAATATTGAAATATTTGAAAGGAACAAGTAATCTAGGTCTTTGGTTTTCAAAATAATCATCTTTGAATTTAATCAGATTTTCTGATGCTGATTATGCTGGTTATAGAGTTGATAGAAAAAGCAATAACGACACATGTCAATTTCTAAGATTAAATTTAATCTCATGGCATTGTAAGAAACAAAACTCAGTAGCACTTTCTATTGCTGAGGCAAACTATGTTTCTGCAGGGAGTTGTTGTGCACAAGTGTTATGGATTAAACAATAACTAGAAGACTTTGGTGTTACACAATGCAAAATTTTTATCAAGTGTGATAATACAAGTGCTATAAATTTGACCAAAAAACCTATTCAGCATTATAGGACTAAGCACATAGAGATTAGATACCATTTTATTAGAGATCATGTCTTAAATGGTGACATTGAACTAGAATTTATCCCAACTGAAAAATAACTAGCTGACATTTTTACTAAGCCACTAAATCAGGATAGATTTGAATTGCTTAGAAGAGAATTAGGGCTTTGAGATCCTCTCTAGATTTTCTCAACATAATTTCCTTTAAAATTTAAGGATGAATTATCTAGAAAACCTCCTACATCTATTCATGATTGTTGAATGGCTTTCCTTGAAATCTCATTCATTCAAAATCAATTTCTGAATCATTTCTTTTTCTATGGAAAGTTTCTATTCGAGTTGACTCGAGCAATTTTGCTCAGGATGAGTTGGCTCGAATGTCTAATTTTTCCTGCTTATGCTTTGTTCAAGCCGACTAGGTCAACCTGAAGTCTTGCCTAGCCGACTCGATGTTTTGATTGTTCTGAGTTCATTCTGGTCGAGCCAACTCGGATATTCCTAGGGTTGGGTGAGCTGACTCGAATATCGAGAAATTTCTATTTAAGTAGGTCCGTGTAATCTTCTCTTATACTTCACTTTCCATTTTATTTCAAACACTGATGGGAATTCTCCCAGGGTGCCAGGAATCATGCAGCATGCGAAAGTGAATTTCAAAGCAAAATTCTAAGCATAAAACCCTAATATGGCTAGAAAACCCTAATTCCCAGGAACCCCTTATGCAATACCAATCAACAAAACATAAATGAAGTCAGAATACATACCTGGATCGCTAAAATCCAATCTTTTCCATGAGGCTCACAAGTGCAAGCCCTCCAACGGTGATCCACACAAGAATAGTACCAAGGAAGAATCCCTACCGGGGTTGCTTGCTTCAATAGGACTCTTTTATCAGCCTTTTGACCTTTGACCATTGTAGGACACCCTGTCCTACTGTAGGGCTCTCTGGATACAATTCTAAACCACTCTTGGTTTTAGGACAACCCTCCTCTATGACCCCTTAGGCTAATGTCCTAAAACTAAGCCTTGTCCTAGTAGAAAAGACTTTGTCTTAACAAGACAAGTCTTGTCCTAAAGTAAGGAGGGAGGGAGAAGTGGAAGAACACTCAGAATATCTCTCTTTTTTTTTTACGGTGAAAAGAAAAAGATCTGAAACTCATATCACCACCCCTATTTATAGTTTTAAGAGGGGCGTGTGATATGTTTTCCAACAGGTTATCAGATATGATTTTTCAAGACTGAAAAATCATATCTAATATGTCTCCTCATGCACCAAAAGACATATTGGCATCCGTTCATTTTCTTAGACAATCTGTGACTTGACGCATGGCAAGTACCAATCCCTGGGAAGCCAAGAGGCACCTCTTCAATCTCCAAAAACCGAAGAATATGAAGAATCCTGAAAGCAGAAGGACTTTGCTTCAGGGTGCGCGCCCCATGAAGAGACGAGTCTCTTCATGCATGTTTTTGCTTCCATCCATTTTTCACGCCCTTTCAAAAAGCCTTGACTGGTCAAATATATCCAAAAGGCATGGGATTTGATGAGAAGGAACCCACTGAAATGAAACACTCAAGTGTTTCATCTGCAGAAGGACTTTTGTCTTTCTGTGCGCACCTTTATTTCCCCGCACGCCAAGAGGCGCCAAGAAATCCTTTATGTTGTGGTCAACTTTATCTACACCCCATGCAACCTTTGACTAGTCAAAGCATATGTAATATGGGTGTCAAAAAAAATAGCATTAAATCTTCTTTCCACCTATATAAAAATATTTCAGATAAGAGGACTATAGACTCTTCTAGTCCTTTTTGAATGCCAAGGTGTCATTTTGGTATCTAGAGTCCCAACTCAAATGGACTCTTAAATAAAACATCCAAAAGTCCAAAATAAAATCAGATCAAGCTCTGATTTCACTATCCCTACTTAGGACTTAACCTAATTTAGAATTTTCTTAATTAGGTTAGCCCAATTAGCAAGCAACCGGATCCAATCCAATTGGGTTAGGAATTGGGTTAGCCTACATATGCTAGTATGCAATCTGGCTAACCAAATAGGATCCCATGACCCTAATTAAACCATGAGTAACTTCCTTAGCCTACTCTTTATTGTGTGTGATCCATTGGGTTCCACATCTAGCCAGCAGTTGGTTTAGGTTTGAGCCGATTAGATCCGATCGAACCCGATTGACCTAATTAGGTCAAATCGGCTCACCTATTTGTCTAATTCGAATCACACATCGAATTGACTCATGAAACCAATCCAATTAGTTCATGAAAACCTACAAGACAAGATTGACATCTAGCAATATGTCATGCCTACCTAGAAGATGAAGAATTTGGTGAAAATTACCAAAATATCCTTCAGTAGTAAGTTACCGTGCAATTCAATCTTTTGATCTCCTATTATCCTGATTAAGTAATGGGTATAGATAAATGTCAAACCCTAACACTTAATCATATCGAATCTTAGCTCGATGATGAGGACTCAGCTGATGACTGATTAGATGCCACTTCTAATCTCATCCCACTTTGCAAAGATTCCTTGAGTCACTCATCGAAGAGATTACATGGGATAACATATCCTCTTACCAGGATTGATAATTCCTTATTGGTCCACTCAAATCCTTCGTACACCTTCCACCATACCCAGAACACCCCGTACTTGTCACAATGCCATGAATGAGTATGAACCAAAGTATGGCTTAGTGTGCACAAGGAACCATGGTGACCTCAGGTCTGAAGATCACATGCACAACTTCTACTCTGGGACCTATCTTTTGACAAGAAGTAAGACTTGCATAAGATAGTCCCGGTATGGATCAGTTCAGTATACTCATAACCTAATGAGCACCCTTATCCTTGTATTAGTGTCTCTACACAAGTGGCTGTGAGACCAACCACCCTCATCAACTAAGCATACATAGGATAAGCTAGTCTTACCGGATTCATCGATCCCCGAATCGATGGTCCAATGACTAGGAACATTCTAGATTAGGGTTTATAGGAATTAGGTCTTATTGTTATTTTATCATAACCCTAATTCCATTGCCCTACTCTATAGGATTCATCATAGTCAAAAATATGACATAACAGTATATGATGAATCAAATGCCTTTATTATAAATAATGATGTCATATATGAGTTGGAAGTTTACAAAAAGGCCCAAACAATGATTGGCTCTTAGGGCATTTTTCTATCAAACTCCCACTTGCACTGAAGCCAATCGCCCTTATACTTTATGCCCATACAATCTGTTACAGCCGTGACAGTGACGTGGACAGGCTCGGGCATCGCCGAATGAGAGCAAGCCACGTGTAAGTTTCCCCGCCGGATTCTGTGCCACGTGCACAAAGCTAGGAGCAGCAAAAACCGCACCACCTTACGACTGTCTGAAGCAAACCGCCTTCGCCGAGGTCAAGCTCGGCCCGGAGTTCCTCTACCACCTCGTTGGCGCCCGGGCCCGGAGGGTTTCCGACCAAGTGAGGACGGCCGAAGCCAGACGACCCTCTGCCGCCCCGCCAGGTGTCCACCCAGGAGGGGTCCACCTGAGCCGAGGTCGGCCGACCCTTCCCTCTCGCCAGGTGGCAGCCCGGAGACGGGACCACCTCGGTCGAAGCCAGACGACCCTCTGCCGCCCCGCCAGGTGTCCACCCAGGAGGGGTCCACCTGAGCCGAGGTCGGCCGACCCATCGCCTCTCGCCAGGTGGCAACCCGGAGACGGGACCATCTCGGCCGAAGCCAGGCGACCCTCTGCCGCCTCGCCAGGTGTCCACCCAGGAGGGGTCCACCTGAGCCGAGGTCGGCCGACCCTTCGCCTCTCGCCAGGTGGCAACCCGGAGACGGGACCACCTCGGCCGAAGCCAGGCAACCCTCTGCCGCCTCGCCAGGTGTCCGCCCAGGAGGGGTCCACCTGAGCCAAGGTCGGCCGATCCTTTGCCCCTCGCCAGTTGGCCCCCGGAGACGGGTCCAACTCAGCCGAGGTCAGACCGCTCGTACGGAGAAGCCCCCAGGGAGAGAAGCGGGTCCCGAGACCACCCCTCGGGTCGTACAGACCCCAGACGGCATCCCGTACGGAGGGCGGCGGCACGCGGAACGTTACTTGCATCGGCCCGGCAGGCCCCGCAGCCGAGAGACCCGATCCTGACAAAACAGGCCCATAAACGGATGGCGCCCATGCTCGGGGAAGGGAGCGCTCTCACAGAGCTCGAGGCCTGACGACCGGCCGCTCTGCCAGCGCCGCCCTCCCCCTTTCTCTCTCCTGTCTTTGCCTTTTCCCCGCTGGGCCCGGTGGACGAGGTCGGAAAGCCGCCTGGCCTCCTTCACCAGAAAGAGAAAAGGAAGGAGAACAGGGGAGGGGAGTCTCCGAGGGAGAAAAGGACAAGCGCACGATGGAGGGAGATAAAGAGGGAAGAATCTGGGGACTGCAAGGTAAGCAAAAAAACTAGCCTGGGGACAAGGAAGGAGGACCGGCACAAGGCCTTGCGTCGAAAGAGAAACCAGGGATCCTGAGAGGGGAACACTGGGGCGAGCTCGGCAAGCAAACCCAGCCGAAATTCCAGTCCCCAGAGCGCTTCCTTCACCAATTAACTCTCTCAATCTGGGACCCTCTCTAGGGCTCGGAGGGGAGAGTCTGTTCCTTCTCGTCGTCTACTGACTTGACCGTCGGAGCCCCCTCGCCGGGATCCCCGGCCAGGGACTTCTAACTCCTCTGTTGCAGGTTCTCCACAGGAAGGGAGGCTCCCTCGCCAGGCGGTCAGGAAGGATCGACTGGTCCGAGGCACGGGCGCGGCGACGAGAGCGGCAACAGATTGGCGCGCCAGGTAGGGGGGCAGGACACTCATCCCTAGTGGGAACCAGCTTTCTGCAGGTGTCGCGCTCTCCAGCAATGGTGGTCACTCGTGGTCGCGAGGCATCCACCAACCGTGTGGGAGAAGCCCACTCCCATCCGGGGGGCCACACCCCGAACGGGAGCTTCCGGCTCCTCCTCCTCTTTCGCAGCAGCCTGCCCCGGTGGACGGATCCCTTGCGGACATCGTCCAGCAGCTGCAGACCTTGACCTCAGCAGTCCGACAGCTTCAGCATCATCAGCGGTCCTTGGCCACTCAGCCTCAGCCGGGGACTCCCGCGGCCCGAGCCGTGGGGCAGCATAGGAGCCTGCGCTCAATCCAAGGCAGGCCATCCCATCCGCGGGCCATCTCCAACCCTCGGGGGAGCCACCAAGCTCCCGCGAAGAGAAACTTTTCCGGTTCGGAGGATCACGAGAGTCGATCCCCGGCCGATGGGGCCGAAACGGTGCATCGCAGCAAGCGACGCCGAGGCCAGACCTCGCGTCGAGACCGATCGGCGCCCCCTTCACCTGCAGTCTCGGTGGAAGACTCCACCGACGAGGCCATCAGGCGCCAGGCCGAGAGGCGCCTAGAAGAGCATGAGCGCAAGTTGGCGGAGTTCGCCCGACGGTTCGCCGACCTGCAGAACTCGTCGGCTGGCCCGACGGGCTACGACTCCCGCCCCCCTTTCTCTGAAGAAATCTAGGCGGAACCGATCCCGAAACGGTTCCGCATGCCGCAGGTGGACCCCTACGACGGGACCACCGACCCCCTGGATCATTTGGAGAGCTATAAAGCTCTCATGAGGGTCCAGGGCACCACCGACGCCCTCCTGTGCATCGCCTTCCCAGCGACCCTTCAGAAGGCCGCTCGAGTCTGGTTCACCCGTCTCGAGCCCGGATCCATTTGCTCCTTCCAGCAGTTGGAAGGAAAGTTCGTGGCGCACTTCGACGCCTGTCGAAAGGTGCCAAGAGAAGTGGACAGCCTCTTCTCCATCCGCCAGCAGGACCAGGAGCTGCTCCGGGACTACATCACCCGGTTCAAGACCGCAGCACTGGAGATCTATAGCTTGGACGAGCCCGTCGCCATGCTGGCCCTAAAGCGCGGACTCAAGACGTCCCGCCTAACTTATTCCCTGGACAAGAAGCCGCCCAGGACGTATTCTGAGCTCCTCCTCCGCGCCCACAAGTATATCCGGGCGGAGGAGGCCGACCGCACCCGTCGAGAGCTGGACGGGAAGACCCCAAAGAAGCCGCTCCCGAGGGACATCCCGGGAGCTCGGAGGCCCGGGCCATCTGCCGAGCTCCATCCAAATCCAAAGCCGAGAGGCGAAGTCGCTCCAGAACGGAGGTACACCCCTCTCCTCGCGCCTCGAACAAAGATCCTCATGGAAATCGAGGGCGAGCGCTACCTCCGCCGACCTCCTCCTCAGAACCCGAGAGCCGCCCGAGACAAATCGAAGTACTGCCAGTTCCATCGTGAACACGGGCACGACACGGAGGAGTGTCGCCATCTGAAGTGGGAAATTGAGGAGCTGATCAGCAGGGGTTACCTCAGGAAGTTCGTCAAGAACGAGGCCCCCTCTGAAGGGCAGCCGCTCGCGGCCCTGCCGCCAGTCTCGGCGATCGACAACCGCCCGACGGAGAAGCCCGTGGGCATGATCTCGCGCGGGCCCGGCCGAGTAATGAAGAGAGCCCGGGAAGTCCCGACGAGTGTAATCCCTCCCGAGGGAGGGGAAATTAATGAAAATGTAAACAACGATGCCATGGTGGTCGAGATGACCATCGCGAAGCATCCTGTACATCGGATCATGGTGGATAGTGGAAGCTCGGCCGACATACTTTTTTACGATGCTTTCTCTCGAATGAACTTATCTCCTGATCGGCTGAAACCAGTACACATCCCGCTGGTGGGTTTTACGGGAGACTCCGTGAGGGTCGAAGGGGAGATCACCCTCCCGGTCACCGCCGGATCCCCACCCCGGCAGGCGACCGTTATGATAACATTCACTGTCGTCAAGCTCCCTTCGCCTTACAACGCCATTCTCGGGCGTCCCGGGCTCAACCAACTGGACGCCACCGTCTCCACGAGGAGGTTGTTGGTGCAGTTCCCCACGCCTTCCAGGCCCGGGGAAATGAAGGGGACAATCCAACCGGTTCCGCTCTGCCTCCAGACGGTCCCAGGCATCAGGAGTGCGGAGCTCGCCCACGATATTGAAGATCTCGATATGAGGGAGAAGGAACCCAGGGGAGGGCCTGTGGAGCGCCTGCTAACCTTCCCCCTCGGTTCGGACCCCATGAAGGCGGTGCAAGTCGGGGCCCAGCTCCCCGAGGAAGAGCGAACCCGCCTGCTGGAGTTTCTCCGTGCCAATGCTGACATGTTCGCCTGGTCGGCGGTCGACATGCCGGGCATCCCGCCCGAGATCATCATGCATAGCCTGAACGTGGACCCAGGTTGCCGCCCGGTCCGCCAGAAGAAGAGAAGCTTCGCCATGGAGAGACAGAAGGCGATCAACGAGGAGGTAGAAAAGCTCCTCGCCGCCGGTTTTGTCCGAGAAGTCCAATACCCCAGCTGGTTAGCAAACGTGGTCATGGTAAAGAAGAGTAATGGTAAGTGGAGGATCTGCGTGGACTACACCGACCTCAATCGAGCTTGCCCGAAGGACAGCTTCCCTCTGCCGAAGATCGACCAGTTGGTCGACACCACCTCGGGGCATCGTCTCCTGTCATTCATGGACGCCTTCTCCGGATACAACCAGATCCGGATGAACCCAGAGGACGAAGAGTGCACTGCCTTCATAACTGACCGCGGGACTTTCTGCTACAGGATGATGCCCTTCGGCCTCAAGAATGCGGGGGCGACGTACCAACGTCTGGTCAATAAAGTCTTCAGAGACCAGATAGGCCGCAACATGCAGGTGTACGTGGACGACATGCTGGTAATGAGCAAGCTCGATTCGGACCACGTGGCCGACCTGACGGAGGCATTCGGCAACCTCCGGCGCCATCAGATGAAACTCAACCCGGCAAAGTGCGCCTTCGGCGTCTCCGCCGGGAAGTTCCTGGGGTTTATGGTGACCCAAAGAGGAATCGAGGCCAACCCGGAGAAGGTCCAGGCCATCCTAGACATGGAGCAGCCCGCCTCCAAGAAGCAGGTGCAACAACTAACCGGCCGAGTTGCGGCCCTTAGCCGTTTTATTTCCAGGTCGGCGGACCGCTGCCGTCCCTTCTTCAAGGTGCTGAGGAAGATGAATGGCTTTGCTTGGACCGAGGAGTGCCAGCAAGCCTTCGAGGAGCTGAAGAAGACGCTCGCGTCCCCACCTTTGCTGTCCAGGCCCGAGGAGGGAGAGGAGCTAACCCTCTACTTGGCGGTTACCCCGGAGGCCGTCAGCTCTGTCTTGGTCCGAACCGACGACCACGGGCTCCAGCGGCCGGTGTACTATACCAGTAAACTCCTCCGAGACGCGGAGCTCAGGTATTCCCGGCCCGAGAAACTTGTTTTTGCGCTAATAGTGTCTGCCCAGCGTCTCAGGCCCTATTTCCAAGCACACCCCATCGCCGTCTTGACGGACCAACCACTGAAAGCGGTGCTCAGCCGACCCGATACCTCGGGACGATTGGCCAAGTGGGCACTGAAACTCAGCGAGTTTGACATTACATACCGACCGAGGTCGGCCATGAAGGTGCAGGTGCTGGCCGATTTCTTGGTCGAGTGTGCAGGCTTGGGCAAGGAGCCCGAGGAGGGCCCCCCGGCCCGGCCGATGGACGTTGGCACCCACGAGCCCGGAGAGGACGCCTGGATCCTCCATGTGGATGGGGCCTCAAACTCTGGCGGAAGCGGAGCTGGGCTCATCCTTCCCAACGGCGAAGGGGTCGTCGCCGAGTGCGCACTCCGCTTCCAGTTCCCCGCGACCAACAACCAGGCGGAATACGAGGCACTTCTTGCCGGACTGAGAGTCTCCCGCGAGCTGGGCGTGACCAACCTCAGAGCCTTTACTGACTCCCAGCTCGTGGCGGGGCAGGTGTCCGGGGAGTACGTCGCGCACGACCCCCAGATGGCGAAGTACTTGGAGCTCGTCAAAGCGGGCGCGTCCAAGTTCCGGCGCTTCAACATCTTCCATATCCCCCGCGGCGAGAATGCCCGCGCGGATGCCCTCTCTTGGCTGGCAACCTTGCCGGACACGATGCTGGGACGCGCTCATGTGGAGCGGCTTGAGGTCCCAAGCCTCGAAGCACCGGTGGAGGTCCATCAGGTCAGCCAGGAGCCTGGCTGGATGGACAAGTACGCTGCGTACATCACCAGCGGCACCCTGCCGGAGGACCGAGAGGCGGCTCGCCTCATCAGGAAGAAGGCCGTGCGGTTCGTCCTGATGGACGGGCAGTTATATCGAAGATCCTACTCTTATCCCCTCCTCAAGTGCATCGGACCCACAGAAGCCAAGCTCGTGCTCCAGGAGATTCACGAAGGCATCTGCGGGAACCACGTGGGGGGCAGGGCATTGGCATACAAGGCCCTTCGACGAGGCTACTTCTGGGAGACAATGAAGGAAGACGCCGCCGACTTCGTGAAGAAGTGCGACCGGTGCCAGCGCCACGCCACGGTGCAACGGCAACCCTCCAACCCGATCTCTCAGCTCTCAGCCCCCTGGCCGTTCGCCCAGTGGGGGATGGACCTCCTGGGCCCGTTCCCGCCGGTGTCCGGTCAGCGGAAGTTCTTGATAGTGGCTATCGACTACTTCACGAAGTGGGTCGAGGCCGAGCCCTTGGCGAGAATCACCAAAGCAAACGTCGCCAAGTTCTTCTGGAAGTCCATCGTCTGTCGCTTTGGCCTCCCCCACACCGTGGTCACCGACAACGGATGCCAGTTCGACTGTCGGGAGTTCGAGGACTTCTGCAGCGACCTCGGCATCAAGCATCGCTTCACCTCGGTGGCGCACCCTCAGACCAACGGGGAAGCTGAAGTTACGAACAGAACCATCCTCCAGGGCCTCCACACGCGGCTGGACCAGGCCAAGGGCAGGTGGGCTGATGAACTTCCCAGCATCCTTTGGGCATATCACACCACCCCGAGGACGGCTACCGACGAAACTCCATTCAACCTCGTCTTCGGAGCCGAGGCAGTCATCCCGATCGAGCTCAGCCTACCCACGCTGCGCGTAGAGCAATACGACAAGACAGAAAACCCGGCCAGGATGATGCTCAACCAAGACCTACTCGAGGAAACGAGGGACAAGGCCCGAATCCGAATGGCGGCATACCGGCAACGAGTAGCCAGATATTACAACTCCCGAGTGCGGCCGAAGGTTTTTCGTCCCGGGGACCTGGTCCTCCGACGCGCAGAGGCCTCCCAGCCACGGGAATGCGGCAAGCTTTCACCCAACTGGGAAGGCCCATATCGGGTGGCGGAAGCCCTCCCTCATGGAGCATATTACTTAGAAGAATTGGGGGGTGCCAAGTTCTCCAGGACTTGGAACTCCTCGAACCTGAGAATGTACTACCAGTGATGTAAGGCTCCCAGTTTCTATAACAAAGCTTCCCCAGTTCGCACACACCCTCCAAAACTTCGACAAGAAGGCCTGAGGCATCGAGCTCTGTCCGGAAGATCCTGGGCTTCGACCTGGAAGATGGGCCGAACCCAGTTCGCCCACGCAAGCCCGGAGCATAGCTCAGCAAGCTGCGCAAGGTTTGAGAAAGCCTGTGGCATCGAGCTCAGTCCGGAAGATCCTGGGCTTCGGCCTGGAAGGTGGCGCGAACCCAGTTCGCCCATGCAAGCCCGGAGCACAGCTCAGCAAGCCGCGCAAGGTTTGAGAAAGCCTGCGGCATCGAGCTCAGTCCGGAAGATCCTGGGCTTCGGCCTGGAAGGTGGCGCGAACCCAGTTCGCCCACGCAAGCCCGGAGCACAGCTCAGCAAGCCGCGCAAGGTTTGAGAAAGCCTGCGGCATCGAGCTCAGTCCGGAAGATCCTGGGCTTCGGCCTGGAAGGTGGCGCCGAATCCAGTTCGCCCACGCAAGCCCGGAGCACAGCTCAGCAAGCCGCGCAAGGTTTGAGAAAGCCTGCGGCATCGAGCTCAGTCCGGAAGATCCTGGGCTTCGGCCTGGAAGGTGGCGCCGAACCCAGTTCGCCCATGCAAGCCCGGAGCACAGCTCAGCAAGCCGCACAAGGTTTGAGAAAGCCTGCGGCATCGAGCTCAGTCCGGAAGATCCTGGGCTTCGGCCTGGAAGGTGGCGCCGAATCCAGTTCACCCACGCAAGCCCGGAGCACAGCTCAGCAAGCCGCGCAAGGTTTGAGAAAGCCTGCGACATCGAGCTCAGTCCGGAAGATCCTGGGCTTCGGCCTGGAAGGTGGCGCCGAATCCAGTTCGCCCACGCAAGCCCGGAGCACAGCTCAGCAAGCCTCGCAAGGTTTGAGAAAGCCTGCGGCACCAAGCTTAGTCCGGAAATCCCGAGTTTCGGTCTGGAAGACGGTGCAGAAACCGTGTTGTCCGCCCAAGCATGAAGGCAACCCAAAATCGGACCTGCTCAAGGTTTGCCTCGCTGCGACGTGGCTCAGCGGGCCCCATCCTTCGATTTGAGCGATGGAAGGACCAAGCCTGCAGTTACTTCAGGTATTCCAGACCGACATCTCATAAAGAAAAGAAGAGGAAAGGGCAGCGAAACGACGAACAAGGTTTTGGTAAAACCTGAGTCTTCATTAACATAAGTGGTCATTACAAGCTGGGAGCCCCGACAGGCCGGGACTCCCCAGAGAACAAAAAATACAAAGACAAAACAAAAAGATGGTGCCGGGTCACTGGGGCGCGGGTTCGGAGCCATCTGCCGGAGGCGCGGGCGCCGCTTCCTCAACTTCTGCAGTCGCCGGCTCCTGGGGCTGCTCCGGGGCCGTGGCGTCGCTGGTCGACGGTGCCACAGGTATCGCTTTGGCCGTGCCGGGAACCCTGCTCTCGCCCCCTGGCTTCCGGCCGCCGACGACGACCCCGCTCAGGTCCAGGTGGGGGAAGAAGGCCCCCACCTTCTCCCGGCACATCCGGAACCCCTTCAGGAAGGAGTCCACGGTGGCCTCCCGAACCTCCGCCGTGAACTCGTCGGAGGCTCGGAACTTGGGGATGGCTTCTTGCGCTTCCCGTTTGGCCGCCTCCAGGAGCCCGTTGACGTAGGCGCTCCGCTCCTTCGCTGCGGCCACCTCTCGTCGGGCCTCCTCTAGCTGGCGCTCTACCCAGTTGGAGTGGGCCTGCAGGCGGGCCTTCTCCGCCGCCTCCTTCTCGGTTCGGTTCTGGTTGGAGGCCCGCTCCTCCGACAATGAGGCCTCCAATTCCTTGTTCCACTCCTCGGAACGCGTCAGGTCGGACTGGAGGGCCTGCTTCTCGGCTCGCAGCTCGGCCCCCTTCTCCATCAGGTCCTTCACGTCGGCCGCGAGCTTGCCGAGTTTCAGCTCCCGATCGGAATCCCTCTTGGCGTTCCCTGCGAGGTAATTCCTCAGTAAGAGGACGTCGTTCCCGATCTGCAATACAAAGGCAACACCTGTCAGAGCAGAGGCAGAAAAGCCTCGAGTTTGAAAAGAAGAAGGAAGAGGAAGCCCACACTTACCGTGAAAAGCTGAGGAAGGATGCCGAGTAGGGCGTCCGCATAGTCTCGGCCGCCCCGAGCTCGGCGGTCCCGGGCGGTGGAGGCGTACTCCATCATCTTCTCCGCCAGTCCCCTGTCGAGGATGACCGAGTCCCGGTGGGAGATCACCGGTGCCGGACCTTTCGGGCCGGCCCCTGCGGCAGCTGCCCCCTCGGTCGGAACCGCAACTGACGGGCCGGCGGTCGCCACGGACGGTGCTGTCGGGCTGGCGGCGATGACGGGCCCGGAGACAGGCGGAGCGGCGGGCGCTGGAGCTCTCTCCGCGGCGCCGCCAGGTAGCGTGGCCGAAGTGCCAGGAACCCCGCCCTGGGGAGGCCTGGGCGGGGAGACGGCAGCAGCTGGGTCGGGTGCGGTCGCTGCCACGACCTCCCGGCTCGTCTCTGTACGAGCCCTCTTCGCCACGGGCTCATCCACCTCAATGACGTCCCGCTGGGCCGCCCCCTCTAGGAGGTTCTCCAGAGAAAACTTCATCCCTGCAAAATGAAAAAGACAGAAGGTCAGGCAGCTCGATCTTAAAGAAAGAGGGGGAGGCAGAAGTCAATGCGGGGCCAAATCTCACCGGTCTCACGGATTGGACTGACGCCGGCCTCATAAAGGTTCTGCTCAGAGAGCAGAACCTCGAGCGCCAGGACCACGTCACTCAGGAGCAGGGCGTAGGACTCCTGGTCCGCAGACTCCACCCGGGAATTCCGGTTCGGCGACCGGTCCGGTTCGCTCCAGGCCCAATCGACGTTGTCGACCGAGGCGAAGAAAAACCGGCTCTTCCATCCCTTGACCGAGGAAGGGAGGTCGAACCGGAGACACCTAGGCCGGGGCGAGATGTACCACCAGCCGTCATCGGTGGAGCACTTCTTCAGGGTGAACAGGGCCTTGAAGAGAGAAAAACGGGCAACGAACCCGTGGAAGTGGCAGAAGACAATAAAGGAAAAAATGACCCGGATGGCATTAGGAGCCAGCTGGGCCGGGACGAGCCGGAAGTGGCTGAGGAAGGAGAGAAAGAAAGGATGCAGGGGAAAACGAAGACCCCCGAGGAGGAAGTCTTCGTAGAAAGCAATGCAGCCGGGGCCACTCATGGTGACACGCTCCCCGGACCGCGGAGCAAAGAGACGGATGGACCCCGGGATGCCATAGGCATCCCGGAGCAGAGAAAGGTCGCCTTCGGTCATGGTAGAAGCATGACCGGAGGGACCGGCGGGAAGAGATGGCGGAGCAGGAAGAGAAGGCAAGGCAGGAAGAGAGCGGAGAGGCACGGCGGGCGCAACCGGAGGGGGCCGGATCCCCCTGGGGATGCCAATAGTGACACCCCCGGGTTGCAAACGCCGGCGGACCTCCTCTGGGATTACCTCCTCATCCGAGGAGGAACAAGATGGAGTCCTCGGCCGGGATGGACCGGCCTCGTCCGGATTGGAAGAGACATGGCGACGGCGTGCCATGGAAAAGAAAAGGACAAGGGAATCGGACAGAGAATGCGAAAGGAGGGGGGGCCGAAGAAGGAGAAGGAGGCACTCACCGAAAATGCACAGACGAGCGCGAGCAGCAGAAGTTGTTAGCCTGCAGCAAACCGCCCACGAAGCAAGGGAAAAGGCCTCGTTCTGGAAAGTCCCCTCCCTTTCAAACTCAGCCGACAGCAGCCATACCTGTCATTCCGCCTCCGACCACTGGATGATCGCCACGTGGGCGCACACCCGACACCGACGCCTCGTTAGCAGAGTAACGGCCTCTGCCTCGAGGCGACGCGTTTACTACGAGCAAGTGGACGACGCGTGGCGGCTTCCCATAGGTTTTCGGCCACATCGAGCCACGACGAGCAAGGATCGTGGCAATTATGATGCAAGATCTTCGCCTCCCCACGTCATGTCCGCAATTAATCCCGACGTTCCGTTCTACGATGTCCCGACGGAACGGCGGGCTGGGGGGAAAATGTTACAGCCGTGACAGTGACGTGGACAGGCTCGGGCATCGCCGAATGAGAGCAAGCCACGTGTAAGTTTCCCCGCCGGATTCTGTGCCACGTGCACAAAGCTAGGAGCGGCAAAAACCGCACCACCTTACGACTGTCTGAAGCAAACCGCCTTCGCCGAGGTCAAGCTCGGCCCGGAGTTCCTCTACCACCTCGTTGGCGCCCGGGCCCGGAGGGTTTCCGACCAAGTGAGGATGGCCGAAGCCAGACGACCCTCTGCTGCCCCGCCAGGTGTCCACCCAGGAGGGGTCCACCTGAGCCGAGGTCGGCCGACCCTTCGCCTCTCGCCAGGTGGCAGCCCGGAGACGGGACTACCTCGGCCGAAGCCAGACGACCCTCTGCCGCCCCGCCAGGTGTCCACCCAGGAGGGGTCCACCTGAGCCGAGGTCGGCCGACCCTTCGCCTCTCGCCAGGTGGCAACCCGGAGACGGGACCATCTTGGCCGAAGCCAGGCGACCCTCTGCCGCCTCACCAGGTGTCCACCCAGGAGGGGTCCACCTGAGCCAAGGTCGGCCGACCCTTCGCCTCTCGCCAGGTGGCAACCCGGAGACGGGACCACCTCGGCCGAAGCCAGGTGACCCTCTGCCGCCTCGCCAGGTGTCCACCAAGGAGGGGTCCACCTGAGTCGAGGTCGGCCGACCCTTCGCCTCTCGCCAGGTGGCAACCCGGAGACGGGACCACCTCGGCCGAAGCCAGGCGACCCTCTGCCGCCTCGCCAGGTGTCCGCCCAGGAGGGGTCCACCTGAGCCAAGGTCGGCCGATCCTTTGCCCCTCGCCAGTTGGCCCCCGGAGACGGGTCCAACTCAGCCGAGGTCAGACCGCTCGTACGGAGAAGCCCCCGGGGAGAGAAGCGGGTCCCGAGACCACCCCTCGGGCCGTACAGACCCCAGACGGCATCCCGTATGGAGGGACGTGGAACGTTACTTGCATCGGCCCGGCAGGCCCCGCAGCCGAGAGACCCGATCCTGACAAAACAGGCCCCATAAACGGATGGCGCCCACGCTCGGGGAAGGGAGCGCTCTCATAGAGCCCGAGGCCTGACGACCGGCTGCTCTGCCAGCACCGCCCTCCCCCTTTCTCTCTCCTGTCTTTGCCTTTTCCCCGCTGGGCCCGGTGGACGAGGTCGGAAAGCCGCCTGGCCTCCTTCACCAGAAAGAGAAAAGGAAGGAGAACAGGGGAGGGGAGTCTCCGAGGGAGAAAAGGACAAGCGCACGATGGAGGGAGATAAAGAGGGAAGAATCTGGGGACTGCAAGGTAAGCAAAAAAACTAGCCTGGGGACAAGGAAGGAGGACCGGCACAAGGCCTTGCATCGAAAGAGAAACCAGGGATCCCGAGAGGGGAACACTGGGGCGAGCTCGGCAAGCAAGCCCAGCCGAAATTCCTGTCCCCAGAGCGCTTCCTTCACCAATTAACTCTCTCAATCTGGGACCCTCTCTAGGGCCCGGAGGGGAGAGTCTGTTCCTTCTCGTCGTCTACTGACTTGACCGTCGGAGCCCCCTCGCCGGGATCCCCGGCCAGGGACTTCTAACTCCTCTGTTGCAGGTTCTCCACAGGAAGGGAGGCTCCCTTGCCAGGCGGTCAGGAATGATCGGCTGGTCCGAGGCACGGGCGCGGCGACGAGAGCGGCAACACAATCCAAGTGGCGATCTAACTGCTGCTTGGCTAATGTTTTAGGAATGGGTCTACTTTATTATTCTTTGTGTCAACTCGTTCAATGGTAACATCATGTCTTTCAATGATCTCTCGAACGAGGTGGAATTGTCTTAGAATGTGCTTGGACTTGTGACGAGACCTTGTTTCCTTAGCTTGTGCAACAGTCCCAGTGTTATCATAGTATAATGGCACTAGCTGTTGTACATTAGAAACCATGCCCAATTTCATGATGAATTTCTTCATCCAGACAGCTTCCTTTGTGGCTTCACTAGCAGCTATGTATTCTGCCTCAGTGACGAGTCAGCTACTATAGGCTGCTTCGTACTTTTCCAACTCACTACACCACCATTCAGGGTGAAGACATATCCTAATGTGGATTTGCTATCATCTGAATATGATTGAAAACTAAAATCTGTATAACCTTCTAGTTTTAATTTAGATCCATCATATACTAGAAAAATATCTTTAGTCCTTTTTAGGTACTTAAGAATATTTTTCATAGCTTTCCAATGATCCTCTCCTGGATCTGCCTGAAACCTACTCACATGCCCAAGGCATAAGGGACATTAGGCCTGGTATATAACATGGTATACATAATCGATCATACAATCGAAGCATAAGGAATCATAGCCATCCTCTCTCTTTCTTCTGATGTCTTAGGAGACATCTTCTTAGAGAGTTGTATGCCTTGACCCATTGGCAAGTAACCTTTTTTACTTCCATCCATGTTGAATCTCTTCAATACTAAGTCAATGTATCTAGATTGGGATAAGCCCAGCATCCTCTTGGATCTATCTCTATAGATCCTTATACCTAGTATATAGGATGCTTCTCCCAAATCCTTTATGGAAAACTTTGATGATAGCCAAGTTTTAACTGATTGCAACATTAGGATATCATTTCCAATGATCGGCATATCATCCACATATAAAACTAAGAAAACAATGGCACTCCCACTTGTCTTCTTATACACACATGGTTCATCCACATTTTTGATAAAATCAAATCCTTTGATTGTTTCATCAAAATGGATGTTCCAACTCCTTGATGCTTACTTAAGTCCATAAATGGACTTCTTTAACTTGCATACCTGGTTTGGTCTCCCACTTGAGACAAACCCCTCTGGCTGTGACATATAAATTTCTTCCTCAAGATTTTCATTGAGGAAAGTAGTCTTTACATCCATTTACCAGATCTCATAATCATGGTATGCTGCTATGGCAAGCAGTATCCAAATGGACTTGAGCATGGCTACTAGAGAAAAGGCTTCATCATAGTCTACGCCATGTTTTTGTCTAAAACCTTTTGCTACCAACCTAGCCTTATAGGTCTCAACTTGACCATCTACTCCAATCTTCTTCTTGAAGACCCATTTACACCCTATCGGGTTAATTCCTTCAGGTGGATCTACCAAGGTCCAAACCTGATTGGAATACATGGAGTCCATTTCAGATTTCATAGCACCAAGCCACTTGTTAGAGTCCCTACTCTCGATAGCTTCCGAATAGGTCACAGGATCATCACTCTGTATGATACTAGCTTCATTGTCATCCCCGATGACAAAGCCATATCTGAAAGGTGCTCCTCGCACCCTCTCTGACCTTCGGACAGGAGGTGTGTATTGTGGCTGTTCTTGATCCACAAGAACCTCTGGTTGAGGAACTTTATTTGAAGGCTCATCAGTTTGTTGGTTCTGTTCTTCACATAACTCAAGTGAAGAATCACTACATCCTTCTTGGGTAAACTCTTGTTCCAAGAATGTAGCATGCCTACTGACAATTATCTTTTGCTCAGTAGCATTATAAAAGAGGTATCCCTTTCCTTCTTTTTGGTAGTTAACAAACCTACACTTATCAATCCTATCACTTAACTTATGTACAAAGTTATTCTTGACATAAGCATGGCAACCCCAAATCTTTAAGTACTTAAGACATGGTCTTTTACCATTCCATAACTCAAATGGAGTGCTACTTACTGACTTAGATGGAACCCTGTTTAATATATATGCAGCAGTCTCCAAGGCATGTCCCTAGAAGAAAATGGAAAGATCTGTGAAGCTCATCATGGACCTCACCATGTCCAACAAGGTATGATTTCTCCTTTCTGCCACTCCATTTAACTCGGATGTATAGGAGGTGACCATTCAGAAATAATGCCTTTGTCGTTGAGATGGTTCAAAAACTCACTAGACAAGTTTTCCCCTCCTCGATCATATCGAAGAGCTTTAATACTAAGTCCAGTTTGTCTTTCAACCATACTCTGATATTCTTTAAACTTATCAAAAGCTTCAGACTTGTGTTTTATAAGATACACATAATTGAACCTTGATAAATCATCAATAAAAGTGATGAAATAAGAATATCCTCATCTGGCTTGAGTTGACATAGGTCCACACACATCAGTATGTACAAGACCTAACAATTCAGTTGCCCTTTTTTCATATCCAGTGAATAGAGACTTGGTCATTTTCCCTTTGAGGCAAGACTCACAAGTTCCTAATGATTGAAAATCATCAGGGTCAAAGTAATCCTCTTTGACTAACTTGTTTATCCTTGACTCACTGATATGACCTAACTGGCAATACTAGAGATATGTGACATTGATATTATCACTTTTTCTCTTCTTGTTATCTACAAGAAGTATTTCATCATTGAGTACTAAAGTCAAAAGACCATTCACAAAGCAACCATGCCCAAATATTCTATTATTATAAAGAATATAGCAGCCACTGCTCTTTATACTTATTTCATATCCTTGTTATAACAACAAGGGTATTGAAATAATGTTTCTTACAATATTTGGCACATAGTAGCATTCTTCCAACCTTATGATATCACCCAAAGGTAATAACAGAAGATAGGTGCCCACAGCTTCAGCATATATGGGTTCTTCACTTGCCCCATATAATTTGAAGTAACCTTTCTTCAAATTTCTAATTCTATGGAGTCCTTGTAAAGATTTACAAATATATGACCAACATACGGTATCTAATATCCATGAATTAGAAATAGATTCACTCAATAATAAATTGGTTTGTATCATGTACAAACCCTAGATGCACCACTTGCATCTAGCTTCACATTTGCAAAACAAGTCTTGCAATCCTTCTTCCAATGCCCAAACATGCTACAATGGGTACAGGCTCCATCAGCCTTCTTCCTCAACCAGTCCACATAGTTTGAATCAGTTAACTTATTAGCATCCAAGATGCCATGCAATGATAAATTTGAAGCCATAAGAATAAATATCCTATATTTAATTAAAGAACAATATCAGCAGACCACTCAAGATGACATCCATAACTGGATAAGGACTTTCTATCTAATTATGTCTCTCACTATTTTCTTCAAATATCATAACCCTCAACTATGGTAAGCGAGAAACCTTTCCAGTTTCCTTAGTGGGGTTGAGATCCTAATTCCTTATTAGTGCCTTGTGTTACACAACAAATACTAATAAGTTCAAAGGTAGGACTTACTTTCCAATTGCAACCCGTGTAATTCTTAACAATTATCTTTGCCTCTAAGACACTTATAGTCTTGTGTTACACAACAAACTATAATATCTTAGTTTAGTCAAACCCTTCATTTCTATATAGCTATAATTGAAGATTGTAGCCCTTGTGTTACATAACAAAGCAGCAATTTCAACCATGCCATAAAGCACTAAGTGCACCAATACAAATTTCATATCAAACCCTAGAGTAGATCTTGTGTTACACAACAAACCTACTATAGTTTTGATATTAATTTAGCTTCGCATGAAGGAAGACAAATTATAGTATACATAATCAATTAGCATTCTCAAGTTAAGGTTTATATATGACCAAATTGGCCAGGTAAGTGGAAGTGGTGAGGGGGTCCCCCCGTTGCTTTCCTTAGACACCAATTAAATTGGCTAGGTTAGACAATGGAACCAATTAAAAATCTCATTCCCTTTACCTTCCCAGATCCACTTGCCTAGACACCAATCGGCTGATCAAACCCTCATCAATTTTGCATCATGACTAAGTTTTTCACAATGACTAAATATGATTTTTATGAGGGCTTTGATGGTCTCAAAAATACATTCTAAATACTATCATGATAATTACATTTATAACTACAAATATAAACATAAACATGATAACTATGTTTATAACAAATATAAACATATTGCATATAACTCTAACATATGCAGAACATTCATGTCATCAAGCATATTACCCTAATATGCAAAGCATTACATGAAAACAAGCATATTACCCTAATATGCATTTCATGATAACACGCATATTATCCTAATATGCAAAACATGACATAATTAATGTAAAATATCGTTCACCTCACTCATTCATGGGAATTACTACAAAGTTGCACCCCTACACACCATAGGAAACCCATAGAATGGACATGTGGGCTTTTTACACCCTACTTTACTCCTATGACCGGACGACTATGGCAACCCCAATCCAGAGTAGTTAATTGGTTCAATCAACATGCATAATTTCATACTTGAAATGATAACATGCATTTTATGAAAAATAGAAATTAAACATATTACCCTAATATGCAAAATTTCATATCAATGCATTAACATGCCTTTTTCGTGAAAAAACTAGAAATCTGATATATTAACCCTAATATGCATTTTCATCACAAGATTCTAGTAGAGTCGACATGACAGGGTTCGAGTCAGCTCGATTACTAGTCGGGTCGACTCGATATGTGGAAATCATGAACTTCAAAAATGACTAATAATTGGTATGCCTAAAGTTGGCTCTGATACCACTGATGGAAATTCTCCCAGGGTGCCAGAAATCATGCAGAATGTGAAAGTGAATTTCAAAACAAAATTCTAAGCATGAAACCCTAATATGGCTAGAAAACCCTAATTCCCAGGAACCCCTTATGCAATACCAATCAAAGAAACATAAATGAAGTCAGAATACATACCTGGATTGCTGAAATCCAATCTTTTCCACGAGGCTCACAAGTGCAAGCCCTCCAACGGTGATCCACACGAGAATGGTACCAAGAAAGAATCCCTACCGGGGTTGCTTGCTTCAATAGGACTCTTTTGTTAGCCTTGTAAGACACCCTGTCCTATTGTAGGGCTCTCTGGACACAGTCCTAAATCACTCTTGATTTTAGAACAACCCTCCTCTAGGATCCCTTAGGCTTATGTCCTAAAATTAAGCCTTGTCCTAGTAGAAAAGACTTTGTCTTAACAAGATAAGTCTTGTTCTAAAGTAAGAAGGAGGAGGGAGAAGTGGAAGAACAATCAGAATATTTCTTTTTTTTTTTTGGTGAAAAGAAAAAGATCTGAAACTCATATCACCACCCCTATTTATAGTTTTAAGAGGGGCATGTGATATGTCCTCCAACAGGTTATCAGATATGATTTTTCAAGATTGAAAAATCATATCCAATATGTCTCCTTATGCACCAAAAGGCATATTGGCATCCATCCATTTTCTTAGACAATATGTGACTTGCCGCATGGTAAGTACCGGTCCCTGGGAAGCCAAAAGGTGCCTCTTCAATCTCCAAACACTGGAGAATATGAAGAGTCCTGAAAGTAGGACTCTGCTTCAGGGTGCGCGCCACATGAAGAGACGCGTCTCTTCATGCACGTTTTTGCTTCCATCATTTTTCACACCCTTTCAAAAAGCCTTGACAGGTCAAATATATCCAAGAGGCATGGGATAAGATGAGAAGGTGCCCACTAAAATGAAACACTCAAGTGTTTCATCTGCAGAAGGACTTTTGTCCTTTTGTGCGCACCTTCATTTCCCGCGCGTGCCCAGTGGCGCCAAGAAACCCTTTATGTTGTGGTCAACTTTATCTACACCCCATGCAACCTTTGACTAGTCAAAGCATATGCAATATGGGTGTCAAAAGAAAGAGAATTAAATCCTCTTTCCATCCATATAAAAATATTTCAAATCAGAGGACTATAGACTCATCTAGGCCTTTTGAATGCCAAGGTGTCATTTTGGCATCTAGAGTCCCAACATAAATGGACTCTTCAATAAAATGTCCAAAAGTCCAAAATAAAATCAGATCAAGCTCTGATTTGGCTATCCCTAATTAGGACTCAACCTAATTTAGGTTTCTCTTAATTAGGTTAGCCCAATTAGCAAGCAACCGGACCCAATCCAATTGGGTTAGGAATTGGGTTAGCCTACATATGCTAGTATGCAATCTGGCTAACCAATTAGGATCCCATGACCCTAATTAAACTATGAGTAACTTCCTTAGCCTACTTTCTATTGTGTGTGACCCATTGGGTTCCACATCTAGCCAACAGTAGGTTTAGATTTGTGTAGATTTGATCCGATCGAACCCGATTGACCTAATTAGGTCAAATCGGCTCACCTAATTGTTCAATTCGAATCACATATCGAATTGACTTATGAAACCAATTCAATTAGTTTATGAAAACCCACAAGACAAGATTGACATCTAGCAATGTGTCATGCCTACCCAGAAGATGAGAAATTTGGTAGAAATTATTAAAATACCCTTCAGTTGTAAGTTACCATGCAATTCAATCTTTTGATCTCCTATTATCCCGATTAAGTGATGGGTATGGATAAATATCAAACCCTAACACTTAATCATATCAAATCTCAGCTCAATAATGAGGACTCAGCTGATGACTGATTAGAAGCCACTTTTAATCTCATCCCACTTTGCAAAGATTCCTTGAGTCACTCATGGAAGAGATTACATGGGATAACATATCCTCTTACCAGGATTGATCAATTCCTTGTTGGTCCACTCACATCCTTCGTACACCTTCCACCATACCCAGAACACCCCGTACATGTCACAATGCCATGAATGAGTATGAACCAAGGTATGGCTTAGTGTGCACAAGGAACCATGGTGACCTCAGGTCTGAAGATCACATGCACAACTTCTACTCTGGGACCTATCTTTTGACAAGGAGTAAGACTTGCATAAGATAGTTCCGGTGTGGATCAGTTCAGTGTATTCATAACCTAATGAGCACCCTTATCCTTATATTAGTGTCTCTACACAAGTGGCTGTGAGACCAACCACCCTCATCAACTGAGCATACATAGGATAAGCTAGTCTTACCGGATTCATCAATCCCCGAATCGATGGTCCAATGACTAGGAATATTCTAGATTAGGGTTTATAGGAATTAGGTCTCATTGTTATTTTATCATAACCCTAATTCCATTGCCCTACTCTATGGGGTTCATCATAGTCAAAAATATGACATAGCAGTATATGATGAATCAAATGCCTTTATTATACATAATGATGTCATATATGAGTTGGAAGTTTACAAAAAGGCCCAAACAATGATAGGCTCTTTGGGCATTTTTCTATCAAACACACTCTACTCCACTCGGAAACTTTACCAATTTCTCAAAAACCAATCCCTAGAACCTTTATCCCACTGCAATGGCTCCAAGGAAATTTGAATGGAAAATTCCTCAAGCGGCAGAATCAAGCAAACATAGTGAAGATCAAAAAGGGAAAGGAGAAAAGAGAAAAGGTCCACTCCAGAAGAAGGAACATCTTCTTCGACTAGGAAATCCACTTCTATGGCCAACAGGCCTGTTACTTGCGGAAGAAGGATTGACTTCTCATTCCTAGAAGAAATGCAAATGAAGATCGGAAATTGGATACACAAGCAAGGACGGAAGCATTTTTGCTCTTTGGGCATTCTAACCTACCCCTCTTTTGTATGAACTTTCTATAAAAACCTAATTCCTGAAGAGTACCATTTGGAGTCAACTATCAAAGGAATCAAAATAATTGTAGATGAAGAAAAGTTGGGTAACTTGCTTGAAATGCCAATGAACGGTGCAACCGAGCTTACCCTAACTAACAGAGAACACACTTTGAATTTCATTTTGGAAAAGGATGATGTAAGCTCCGTTCAACATGTACAAGCAAACCTACTATCATAGGAAATGAGACTTCTTCACAATATGGTCAGCAGGATTTTCCTTCCTAGAACCGGTCACTTTGACTGGGTAAGTGAAAAAACATGACTTTTATGGGACATCTGATTGAAGAAGAACCTCTCAACCTGCCCTTTATTATGATGATTCAAATGAGAGAAGTAGCTAGGAAAATTAAAGCATGCTTGCCTTACGGTATGGTTTTCACTCTACTGTTTGAAGAAGTTGGAATTGATCTAACCAATGAAATAGGCAAGCCTCTACATCACTTAGACACCTATTCCTTCAATTCACTTAAAAGAATGGGATACAAATTGCGAGAAGGAGTGTGGATAAAGAAATTGTCTGGTCAATTTGCTGCTACTTCCTCAGATGATGATGAACCTGCTGATGTTGAAGCCAACAAGTCTAGAAACAAGGATGAAGAAGGATCTGAACAAGCAATGATTACTCCATCTAAACTTAAAGAGTTAATATTTCAAAGGATGGAATCAATTTCTGAGTCACTGACAGATTATGTGAATTCTGCTCTGGATGATTTGAGAAGTTCAGTTAATGCCAGCTTTCAGAAAATAAGATTAGAACAGCAGCTTCACAAGGAGAAAATTGAAAACAAAATGGAGAACTTCAAAGAAAAAATCAAAAGTATCTTTCTACAATCTTCAAAAGAAACGTTCACTACTGAGGATACTCCTGTATAGATTAACAAGGAGTCACTTGAAACTCCTGTTCAACCTTCTCATGTTCCTTCATCTGATCTACCTAAACCTAAACCTATTGAGACCAAAAAAAAATTCAAAACCAAAAAGACTAAGACTTTTAGAGCCCCTGTTAGAACTAGATTCAGGGATTTAAGGTTTAAACCCCTATAAACTAAGACCTCTGATATGGTTATAGAGGTAGGCTCCTCTTCTTCTAGTGAAGAAGAAGAATAGGTTGTGTTGACTCCACTAATTGATTTTGATGATAAGCAAAATAGTTAAGTATAAATTGAGGACTAATGATTTGCTTTAAGTGTGTTCTCATTGAAAGGATGCTCATAAAATTTGAAGAAGTCCAATTGTGTTGAAGAACCAAGTTTGAATGAAATGATTGCAAAAAAATAAGACTTGGACACTCAAAGAAATGGTTGAATGGATGACTAAGGCAAGTGAAAACATGTTCCAGCATGAGTTCAGCAATTTCTATACCTTTTGATGATGTGTTGACTCAAGGTGTTGACACATGACATGATGTGTCGACACATGAAGATGATGTGTTGACTCAGGCCGGCACGCAGCAATGTTTCAAATGGCATAGATGATGTGTCGACACATAGATCTTATGTGTTGACTCCAGGTGTCAACATGTGGATCAACACATCACCTGAGAATTTCAAGCCACAGAACTTGCAGAAGTTGAAGGAATAGTTGATGTGTTGACACATGGACCTTATGTGTTGACTCAATGTGTCGACTCAACTGAGAATGTGTCGACTCAGCTAATTTTTTCAGAGAATCTGAATGGAACATTTTGAACTTGTGTCACCTCAAGAAGAATATATGTCGACCTAATGTATCGACACATGAAGAGAAAGTATCGACACATGAAGTTCTGACAACAGTAACGGCTAGTTTTCTTCAAGCACGGAACTCTCCCAAATGCCCTCCAACAGCTAGTTTTTTAAGTATAACGGCTAGATTTCAATTTTGGGGGTTTGGAAAGATATATAAAGGCTCCAAATCAAATCAAGAGTATATGTATTGAATATCCAAAAAGAGTTTAGAGAGAAAAGAAGAAAGAAGAGCCTTAACTCCTATTCATTCAAAGCTCAACCACTGTCAATCAAAGGGAAGCCTTCCAAGTATTCAAAGCTATCAAGTGCATTGAAGATCATTCAATCTTGGGCATTCAAAAGGCTTCAACAAGAGCAAAGCAACACTACATCGAGCTACATCAACTTATTTGCTTTGTTATTGAAAGCTTACATATTTCTTTATTTCTCCATCTTATATCTTATAAAGATTATTGGTTAGCCTATTAAAAAATCAAGTGAGGTTATTGGTAAGTCTTGAAAACCAATTAGGTTGGTGGTTAGCCCGCAAAACCACTAAGGTTCTTGATTAGCTCAGAAAATCAAGGAAGGTTTTTGGTTAGCCTTGTGAAAACCAATTAGGTTCTTGGTTAGCCCATAAAACCAAGTGAGGTTGTGACTTGTGAGCCTTTTAAAACAAGTCAGGTTTTGATTAGTGATCCTGAAAAACTAATCGATTGTAATCGTTTGATTATAGTGAATTTCCAAGAAGATCTTGGGGAGTGGATGTAGGTGTATTGTTGGCATCGAACCACTATAGATTATTATGTTTGTGATTGCTTGTTCTCTCCCTCCTTGCTCTTTACTTTATTGCTTATTACTTTTAATTTCCGTTGCACTACTACTTTAGAGCATTGCACTTAAATTTTAGTACCTTGTTGAATTGAATTGCATATCTTGTCTTGTGAAAGTTGCTACTTGAATTATCAAGCTTAGCCTTAAATTTTTTTTTGAGACCCAATTCACCCCCCCTCTTAGGTTGCTCTCTGGGCAACAAGTGGTATTAGAGCCTTGTTCTCAGTATATAGGCTTTACCACCTTGAGTAAAGATCTATGGCAACCCCAATTGGTACTAGTGTTGTTGAGGGACAAGCCTTAAATAGACCTCCATTTTTTAATGGAACAAATTATACTTATTAAAAAACTAGGATGAGAATTTATATGCATTCTATAGAATATAATTTGTGGAAAGTAGTTGATAAGGGTCCTCATGTTCCTTCGGTGGTGGTTAATGGTGTTTCCATCCCAAAACTTGAAGAGGATTGGGATGAAAATAACATTAAACAATCCGAGATCATTGCTAAGGCAATGAATCTCTTGTATTGTGCATTATATCCTAGTAAATTTAATAGGATATCTACATGCATGTCCGCCAAAGAAATATGGGAACACTTGAAGTTACCCACGAGGGTACCGATCAAGTGAAGAACACCAAGATAAATATGTTAGTGCACACATATGAGATGTTCCGAATGGAACCAAATGAACACTTGAAGTTACCCACGAGGGTACCGATCAAGTGAAGAACACCAAGATAAATATGTTAGTGCACACATATGAGATGTTCTGAATGGAACCAAATGAATCTATCACTGATATATATACACATTTTACAAATATTGTAAATGCTATGAGAAGTCTTGGTAAAGTCATATCTAATGCTAATCTTGTGAATAAAATTCTTAGGTCACTTTCGACGTCGTGGGATCCAAAAGTGACCACAATTCAAGAGGCAAAGGATGTAGACAAGCTTCCACTTGAGCAGCTAGTAGGATCGCTCATGACCTATGAGCTCAACTTGAAACAGAAATCAATGGACTTGGATAAAAAGAAGGGGATCGCTTTTAAATCAAATATTCAAGAAGAATCCTCGATTGATGAGTCTGAAGATGAAGAAGAGGAAGAAGGCGAAGAAGCCCTCCTTGCCCGAAAATTTAGAAGATTTATGAAGAGAAGGAAGTTTCCCTACAAGATGAAATTTCAATCCAAGGAAAAGGGAAAGGAAAAAGAAAAGGAGAAAGAAAAGAAAAAGGAGAAGGAAGTACCTATATGCTTCAAGTGCAAGAATCCTAGGCACTACAAATTTGATTGTCCTCTCCTCAAGAAATCAAGGAAGAAACTAAGGAAGAAAGCAATGATGGCCACGTAGAGTGATAGCAAAGACTCCAGTTCAGAAGAAGAGCAGACTGAAATTGCAAATCTCTGCTTCATGGCACATCAGGACAATGAAGAGGTGTGTCTTGCAACCAAGGAAAACAAACAAATTTGGTATCTTGATTGTGGTTGCTCAAGGCACATGACTGGAGATGTGAAGCAATTCACTTCTCTTGAAGCTTTGAATGGAGGAAGTGTGACCTTCGGTGATAATGGTAAAGATAAAATCATTGAAATTGGTAAGGTTCACATAACTCCTTCTAATAGTATTAGTAATGTACTTTTAGTAGATGGTTTAAAGCATAATCTCTTAAGTATTAGTCAGTTTTACGATAAAGGTTTTCAAGTAGTTTTCAAATCATCATATTGCATGATTTCTAGTCCAGATTTAAATGGAGTACAATTCATTGGAAAAAGGCATGGAAATATTTATCTTGTAGATCTTGATGATCTATCTTTACCTAATAGAGATGCCTTGTTGCAATGAATTCTATCAAGGAAGAGACTAGTTGGTTATAGCATAGAAGGTTAGGGCATGGTAGTATGTACCTTATTTCAAAACTTTGTAAAAAAAATTTAGTTAGAGATTTACCTAAAATCAGTTTTGAAAAAGATAGAATTTGTCAAGCATGTCAATTTGGAAAATAAGTCAAAACTTCTTTTAAACCAAAAAGATTTGTAACTACTAGTAGACCACTTGAACTACTCCATATGGATCTCTTTGGACCAACTAGAATATCAAGTCTAGGAGGCAAGAGATATGGATTAGTTATTGAGGATGATTTTTCAAGATTTATTTGGGTTTTCTTTTTAGCACAAAAAGATGAGTCATTTTCTATATTCATAAAGTTTTATAGAAAAATCTCAAATAAGAAAGGTGTTTCAGTCATTTGTATTCGTAGTGATCATGGAACCGAATTTGAAAATCAAGATTTCAAAAACTTTTGTAATGAAAAAGGCATAGAACACAATTTCTCTGCACCTAGGACACCTAAGCAGAATGGGGTAGTAGAAAGGAAAATCATACTTTAGAAGAAATGGCACGCACTATGCTTTATGAAAATGATTTGCCAAGGAATTTTTGGGCTGAAGCTATAAATACAGCCTGTTATGTTTTGAATTGAGTTTTGATACACCCTATTTTAAAGAAAACTCTATATGAGCTTTGGAACCAAAGAAAACCAACTTTGAAATATTTTCGAGTTTTTGGCTGTAAATATTTTATTTTGAACAATGAAAAAGATCATCTAGGAAAGTTCGATGCCAAGTCTGATGAAGGTATCTTCTTAGGATACTCTACATCAAGTAGGGCATGCAGAGTATTTAACAAACAAACTTTAGTTGTAGAAGAGTCAGTACATGTTGTATTTGAAGAATGTTCTAACAAGTCCTCGAGAAAAGAGAATACATATGATGATTATGCAGGTGCTGACAAACATCAGAAGCTGACATTGGATGATCAAGCTCAACCAAATGAAGAAAATCAGGACAAGGGTGTGAAAGAAGATGACACTCTAGTGTATCATGATCTACCTAAGGAGTGGAGGTATGCTCATGGACACCCTAAGGAATTAATCTTTGGTGATCCATCTAAAGGGGTAAGAACTCGAGCTTCTTTAGAAATGAATGTGACTATATTGCTTTTGTATCTCAAGTAGAACCTAAATGTTTTGAAGAAGCTGAAAAAGACTTTAATTGGATCAATGCTATGCAAGAAGAACTAATACAATTTGACAGAAATAATGTTTGGACACTTGTAGAAAGACCATCCAATGTTTCAATTATTGGCACTAAATGGATATTTAGAAATAAATTAGATGAAAATGGTATTGTCATTAAAAATAAAGCTAGGCTAGTTGCTAAAGGCTACAATCAGAAGGAAGGGATTGACTTTGATGAAACTTTTGCTCCTATTGCTAGGCTTGAAGCAATTAGACTATTGTTAGCTTTTGCATGTGTTGCCGATCTCGCCGCCGTGCCTGTGGCCTCGGAGCCGCCGATCCGACTAGACCGTCTTGCCCCTAGGGTCTCCTAGCTCTTTGAACCTGCAAGGCAAGGTCAGAAACCCTGGCTGGGGGTCTCGGTGAGGGAGCTCCGACGGTCAAATTAGTAAGCGAGAAAGGGAACAGAATCTCCGAGACAGGCCCCGAAGGAGTCCCAGACTTAGAGATCGTGCTAGCAAGAAAGATCTCAGAAAGAATAGAAATCCGGCCGAGTTCCTCCGCCGAGCTTATGCCAAAGGTCCCCTCTCGGGATCTTGGATCCTGCTCTTGGAATGAATCTCCTTTCCCAGCCTTTTAACTCCTCATGCTGCCTTTTCGTTTGCCACCCTCAGGAGGCTCCTTCGTTGCTTTCAACCCCTTCCCTCCATCTCTTTCCCCTTCTGGATAAAGGAACCAGGCGGCTTCCTCGCCTTGCTTGCCGAGCCTAGCAAGGAAAGAGTAAAGGGAGGGCACCGGTCAGACCGCCGACAGACCTTGGGCTAAGTGCGAGCGCTCTTCTTCCCAGGCACCGACGATGCCCGTTATTGGGTCCTATTTTGTTAGGACTTCGTCTCTCGACTGCAGGACCTGTCGGGCCGATGTAAGCGATGTTTCGCATGTCGCTGCCGACCGTACGGGCGCTACTCTCGGGGTGCGGCGCACACGGCTCGAGGGGCAATCTTGGAGCTTGTGCCCCTGCTCCTCGGAAGCTTCTCCGCACAGGTTGGCCTGACTCGACCGAGGTGGGACCGTCTCAGGGTACCACCTGGCGAGGGAGCGGGGAGGCCGCCGGCTTCGGCCGAGGTGGACCCCTCATGGGTGGACACCTGGCGGAGCAGCAGAGGGGCGCCCGACTTCGGCCGAGGTGGTCCCATCTCCGGGTGCCACCTGGCGAAGGAGCGAGGGGCCCGGCTCGACCTTGGCCGAGGTTGGACCGTCTCAGGGTGCCACCTGGCGAGGGTGCAGGGATGCCACCAGCTTCAGCCGAGGTGGATCCCTCCTGGGTGGACACCTGGCGGAGCGGCAGAGGGGCGCTCGACTTCGACCGAGGTGGTCCCATCTCCGGGCCCCACCTGGCGAAGGAGCGAGGGGCCCGGCTCGACCTCGGTCGAGGTGTGACCGTCTCAGGGTGCCACCTGGCGAGGGAGCAGGGAGGCCGCCGGCTTCGGCCGAGGTGGACCCCTCCTGGGTGGACACCTGGCGGAGTGGCAGAGGGGCGCTCGACTTCGGTCGAGGTGGTCCCATCTCCGGGCACCAGTTGGCAAAAGAGCGAGGGGCCCGGCTCGACCTCGGCCGAGGTGGGACCGTCTCAGGGTGCCACCTGGTGAGGGAGCAGGGAGGCCGCCGGCTTCGACCAAGGTGGACCCCTCCTGGGTGGACACCTGGTGGAGCGGCAGAGGGGTGCTCGACTTCGACCGAGGTGGTCCCGTCTCCTGGCACCACCTCGCGAAGGAGCGAGGGGCCCGGCTCAACCTCGGCCGAGGTGGGACCGTCTCAGGGTGCCACCTGGCGAGGGAGCAGGGAGGCCGCCGGCTTCGGTCGAGATGGACCCCTCCTGGGTGGATACCTGGCGGAGCGGCAGAGGGGCGCTCGACTTCGGCCGAAGTGGTCCTGTCTCCGGGCGCCACCTGGTGAAGGAGCGAGGGGCCCGGCTCGACCTCGGCCGAGGTGGGACCGTCTCAGGGTGCCACCTGGCGAGGGAGCAGGGAGGCCAACGGCTTTGGCCGAGGTGGACCCCTCCTGGGTGGACACCTGGTGGAGTGGCAGGAAGGCCTGGTCCGAACTTGACTTTGACCGAGGCGGAGACGCACCTGACTTTGCCAAAAAACTCCACGTGGCTCGAATCATGCCCAGCGAAATCTGAGACACGCCACATCAGCGTTACGGCCGTAACCGCATGTTTTATGAAATTCAAATTATTTTAAATGGATGTTAAGAGTGCTTTCTTGAATGGCTTTGTAAATGAAAAAGTTTTTGTTGAACAACCACCTGGTTTTGAAAATCATGCACATCCTGATCATGTTTTCAAACTACACAAAGCACTTTATGGTTTAAAGCAAGCACCTAGAGCATGGTATGAAAGGTTAAGCAAATTTCTTATTGAAAATGAATTTTCTAGAGAAAATATTGACAAAATACTATTTTTGAGAAGGAAAGATAATGATTTATTAGTAGTACAAATATATGTTGATGACATCATTTTCGGTGCTACTAATGAAATTCTTTGTCAAGAGTTTGCTAAGGTTATGCAGGGTGAGTTCGAGATCAGCATGATGGGAGAACTCAATTTCTTTCTCGGACTCCAGATCAAGCAAATTTCAGATGGTATTTTCATCAACCAAGCTAAGTACACAAGAGAAATTATCAAAAAGTTTGGGATGGAGACTACTAAGCCAATAAGTACGCCTATAAGCCCCTCATGTAAACTATATAAAGATGAAAATGGTAAATCTGTAGATCAAAAATTATACAGAGGCATGATAGGCTCTTTACTGTATTTAACTGCTAGAAGACTAGATATAATGTTTAGCATTTGCATGTGTGCTAGATATCAGTATGAACCTAAGGAATCACATCTTATGACTGTTAAGTGCATTATTAGATATCTATCTGGTACTATTAGTATTGGTTTATGGTATGCTAGAAATTCTTTTGCTGAATTGATTGGATATTCTGATGCAGACTTTACTAATTGTAGATTGGATAAAAAGAGTACTAGTGGAACTTGCCAATTTCTTGGGGTTAAATTAATCTCATGGTTTAGCAAGAAACAAACTTCAGTTGCACTATCCATAGCTGAGGCTGAGTATATTGCAGCAGGAAGTTGTTGTGCTCAAATCCTGTGGATTAAGCAACAACTTGAAGACTTTGGAATCAAGTTGGCTAGAACTCCTATTAAATGTGATAATACCAGTGCTATTTGCTTGACTAAAAATCTTGTTCAATACTCTCGGAGCAAGCACATTGAAATTAGGCATCACTTTATTAGAGATCATTTTGAAAACAATAATATTTTGCTTGAATTTATATGTACTGAATTTCAATTAGCTGATATTTTAACTAAACTCTCTTGGAAGATCGATTCTATATGATTAGAAGAGAGCTCGGGATCATCAATCCGTTTGATTAAATTTTTTCCTTAATTTGACTCAAATTAGATCTATTCAACCTTATTTATGATGAATCATGATTAATCATTGATGATTTGACTCCAAAAACCTATTACTTCAATTGATTTTGATCATTCAATGAAATTCCAAATTTTTCAATTTTTAGGTCAATGTGTCGACACATCATGAGTCGACACCAAAATATGTCGACACATGTGTGAGTCGACACATGTCCGACGGGAAACTAAGAATTTAAGGATTTCCGAACCGTTTTTCCCCCAAAAATCATTCTCCTCCGAGCTGACACCTCGATTCCAGGTATCCATCCTATTCATCCTCTCATTTCCTTGCTTTTACCCGCCATTTTCTCAGATTTGAAGGTTCGGTGGCTGTGTTTGTTGGATCTCCTTCTAGGTTTTAGTTCCTAAACCCTAGAAACTCTCTATTTCCACTAAAAACCTTGCCCAAACCTTGATTATTGATAATGGGTCCTCACAAACAAGTCGTTCGCCGACCGCGTCAGTCACAGCATGAAGAAGAGCGAAGAACGAAGGCACGACATGAGTCTAAGGCTCTGGATCTGCCTGCACGACCATTGTTTACTCCTTCTAGTCGGATGAGCTCCAAGACAGTGGTTGGAGGACGCCGAGTGGACTTTACTTTCTTGGACCAGCAGCATTTTTGGATAGGAGAGTGGATCCGGCATGTTGGGTTGGCTACTTTCTGTTCGCTCAGTGAGAGATACTATCCCGGGTTGATGAGAGAGTTCTATGGATCACTTGCTCATGGATCAGATGGCTGGATTACACAGGTTAGAGGACGGGATGTCCCCATCTCTTCAGAGATTTTGAGCTGAGTGTGGGATATACCCATGGCTGGATCAGTTATTGACAGTCTGATGGACAGAGTTAGTGGCCTCTGGTGCATTTTTGAGTCCGATATCTTACCAGAGGGAGCCACTGTTCCTGCATCAAGATTATTTGCGGAGATGAGACTGCTACATCATATAGTTGCCCGGATTCTTCTGTCGAAGACCTGTCGATTTGATTACATTGTTGAGTGAGAGCTGCTCGTGATGGTCTCCCTGATTAAGCGGACGCCGATTTGTCTTCTGTTCTGATGATTCATCAGATTACTGAGGCGGCGTCTAGTCAGTGGCTTTGCTTACCGTATGGCATGGGTTTGACAGTACTTTTCTGGGAGTATGGAGTCAGTTTTCAGAATGAGCCTTATCATACTTTGATCCATACCGATGTATATGACATCAGGTCATTGCATTGCATGGGTTATCACTTAGTCCGAGGCCAATGGACACGAAGGACATCAAGACAGGTCGAGGATGCACCTGACATTGATGAGGATATAGCAGAGGAGGAGAGGAATCTTTCCAGTGAGGCTGGATCGAGCGAGACATAGCCTGAGACGATAGCACAGCCAGCTTAGTCTGATCCTTCTACATCTGCCTAGCCATAGCCAGCGCAAACAGAGACTCCTGGTGTTTCAGATACTCTAGAGGACAGAGTCAGATGCATAGAGATCGATGTTTTCATCATGAGGCAGCATCTAGACATTTTTATTGCTGATACGAGAGAGAGCCACATTAGACTTAGTGATGGTATTTTGGCTATTCTCTCAGCACTGTCCAGATCTTCTACGAGTGCTCCTGCTATAGACACAGTTCCTGCTTCTGTTGATGTACCTGTCCCAGCACCAGCTGATCTCATTGCTGATATCGACACTGATGTTGAGACTAGAGTTGGAGATGGAGATGGAGATACAGTGATTGGAGATATTATAGAGATGAGGTGACTGACTCAAACCATTTTGACATTGCTGATCTTACGTCAGAGCCAGTTGTGGCGGTGACGGATGATGTGGCTACGAGCCCTGTTGTTGACCTATCCTTCTCACCTGCTCCGATACCTGATCCATCCTCTCCTACCAGATTGGATGATCGCACTTCAGTTCCAGTTCCGATTCCTATTCTTAGTCCTGTTGTTGACCTACCTAACATTGATATTTCATTCATTGATTCTGCTGACATTCAGACACCTATCATCGAGACCCCCACACTTGATACACATATTTTAGATACACCGATACCTTCCACAACTGATACTGTTGTTCTTGATATGCCTGTATCATCAGCTGTTATACCTACTTTTGATACTACTACTCTTCATACTTTATCAGTCACTCGAGAGCTTGGGTTTTATACATCCGGCTTTCAGCATCTCGATTCAGGCCCACTTTTGACCGTACTCCTGCTCCAGCTGTTGCTGAGATGATTCACTCGATCAGTTCAGTTCCTGCGGAGGACATAGCTCCTACCTCTACTACTTCAGCCAGAGGTCGGACTTATATTCGTCATAGAGGACATGGATGCTGTACCCCTCCTCAGCCGACCGGGAACAGACTTCGAGATCTTCGATCACGATGGCCGCAGCTCGATCTTCTTCTGATAACGGACCGATCAATATCGGTTCATCTTCTGATGACTCGATGGATGAGGATTAGGACATTGATGTATTTCTAGATAGTTTTATATTTCTAGATAGTTTACTTTCATGCTTACATGTACTTTTATCTTTGTTGTGTACTTGATAATACATATATGAAAAATCTTTTGTTTTCTCATTTCTATATCTTTGATGGACATGAATGATGTCTTGAATTATTTTTATACATTCAATGACTATGCTTGGTCTTGTTTATTCGTTTCCTTTACTTCCTACCTTTTTAATGATAACAAAAAGGGGGAGTAGTTCATGATTTTATTTAAGTATAAATGTGTTTACTTCTCCAACCTAAAGGGGGAGTAACTTTTAATTTTTTTGAAAACCTGAATTTATGAAAGGGGGAGCTTCACCTTTTGTCAAAGTAAATTTGATTCTCAAAACCCCTCTTTCAATGTTTTTGAAAAGATTCTCATAAATTTTGTTATGAATCATTAATTCAGGGGGAGCTTTGTTAATTGCTGAAATTTTCATTGTAAGAGTATCATGATACATATTCTTAATGCATTTAAATAAATATCAAAGTTCTGACTATGCTTTGATACTCTATATCTTTGAAACAAGCTCAAATTCTATTACTTGTGTTTTGAATGATTATATATTTAAGTAATGATTGATACACTTAATGCTTTCAATATTGTGCATCTTGATCAATTTTCTTAGAGCTTTACTTTTAAAGCAATTTATACTTAAGGATTTGTCATCATCAAAAATGGGGAGATTGTTGACTCCACTAATTGATTTTGATGATAAGCAAAATAGTTAAGTATAAATTGAGGACTAATGATTTGCTTTAAGTGTGTTCTCATTGAAAGGATGCTCATAAAATTTGAAGAAGTCCAATTGTGTTGAAGAACCAAGTTTGAATGGAATGATTGCATAAAACAAGACTTGGACACTCAAAGAAATGGTTGAATGGATAACTAAGGCAAGTGAAAACATGTTACAGCACGAGTTCAATAATTTATGCACCTTTTTGATGATGTGTCGACTCAAGGTGTCGACACATGACATGATGTGTCGACACATGAAGATGATGTGTTGACTCAGGCCGGCACGCAGCAATGTTTCAAATGGCATAGATGATGTGTCAACACATGGACCTTATGTGTCGACTCCAGGTATCAACACATGGATCAACACATCGCCTGAGAATTTCAAGCCACAGAACTTGCAGAAGTTGAAGGAACAGTTAATGTGTCGACATATGGACCTTATGTGTCGACTCAATGTGTCGACTCAACTGAGAATGTGTCGACTCAGCTGATTTTTTTAGAGAATCTGAATGGAATATTTTGAACTTGTGTCGACTCAAGAAGAACATGTGTTGACCTAATGTGTCGACACATGAAGAGGAAGTGTCGACACATGGAGTTCTGACAACAGTAATGGCTAGTTTTCTTCAAGCGCAGAACTCTCCCAAATGCCCTCCAACAGCTAGTTTTTCAAGTATAACGGCTAGATTTTGGTTTTGGGGCTTGGGAAGGTATATAAAGGCTCAAAATCAAATCAATAGTATATATATTGAATATCCAAAAAGAGTTTAGAGAGAAAAGAAGAAAGAAGAGCCTTAACTCCTATTCATTCAAAGCTCAACTACTCTCAATCAAAGGGAAGCCTTCCAAGCATTCAAAGCTATCAAGTGCATTGAAGATCATTCAATCTTGGGCATTCAAAAGGCTTCAACAAGAGCAAAGCAACACTATATCGAGCTACATCGACTTATTTGCTTTGTTATTGAAAGCTTACATTGGTTCTTTATTTCTCCATCTTATATCTCGTAAAGGTTATTGGTTAGCCTATTGGAAAACCAAGTGAGGTTATTGGTAAGCCTTGAACACCAATTAGGTTGGTGGTTAGCCCGCAAAACCACAGGTTCTTGGTTAGCCCGGAAAACCAAGGGAGGTTTTTGGTAGCCTTGTAAAAATCAATTATGTTCTTGGTTAGCCCATAAAACCAAGTGAGGTTGTGACTTGTGAGCCTTGTAAAATAAGTCGGGTTTTGATTAGTGAGCCCGGAAAACTAATCGGCTGTAATCGTTTGATTATAGTGAATTTCCAAGAGAATCTTGGGGAGTGGATGTAGGTACATTGTTGGCACCGAACCACTATAGATTGTTATGTTTGTGATTGCTTGTTCTCTCCCTCCTTGCTCTTTACTTTATTACTTATTGCTTTTAATTTCGCTGCACTACTACTTTAGAGCATTGCACTTAAATTTTAGTACCTTGTTGAATTAAATTGCATATCTTGTCTTGTGAAAGTTGCTACTTGTATTATCAAGTTTAGCCTTAAATTTTTTTTGAGACCCAATTCACCCCCCCTCTTGGGTTGCGCTCTGGGCAAAGGTTGTTTAACTAGTCTTTTGGTTGTACTTCTGACTCTTTTAATGCTCTACTTTTTGTCTTTTATAATATGAATGTACCTTCTTTCACACTTTGTATGGAATATTTCTCAATGAAATGAAAGTTCTTTTGTTATGATGAGTTATCCTACAACTGATAAATCTTTAATTAGAATTTCCAATTAAATTTGAGAAAGTGAAATTATCTCAAACAAATATTAAATACTTTCTCAATCTATTTCAAAATCTAAGCTTTATTGACATACCTTTTTGATTGTTTGACAAAAAGGGGGAGAATAATATCTATAATTGAGTTGTCATGAAAATTCTGATATCTATGTTGAGCTTCTTACTAATTATTCTTAAAGTGCATAAAAAGAAGAAAAAAGGGGGAGCACAAAAGTGGTACTATTCAAATGGACCTAACTACTTAATTATTTTAAAACCAAGAGAAAGGAGGAGCTTTTCTTAAAAGAATGGCTTTATCTATAAATCCATCTATTGCTTTGATTGATTTAAATTTAATCTTAATTCTGTCAAAATTTTAAAACTCTGATACTCCATGTTTTAATTCTGATGTTATGAAATATGCAAGGTCAAATACTTTGAAATATACAAAAGCACTAACATCAATGATATGCAATTTTATCATTAGAGCTCTGATACTTATTTACAAATATAGTTAGCTCAAATACAAGTGAATATTTATTTCCAAATACCTTTAATACATGTAAGTGTAAAGAATTTTTCATGTCCAGTATTTTGTCATCATCAAAAAGGGGGAGATTATTGACCCCATAAGTGATTTTGATGATAACCAAACATTGGAGCATGTACATTTATTTCTAACAACTCTTCAAGTGGTTTACAAGTTTTTGTAGGATGATTATTTGTTCAAACTTCAACTCCTATATTTTTACTTCTTGTTTTGAGTTGTGTTGTAATATGGTTTTGTAAAGAAGAACCTAATGAAAAAGTTAAGAAAAAAATCTATAAAAAGGGTTACTTCTATGAGTGTGTATGCCTTAAAATTATTTTGAGTTGGTTTTCTTAAAAAGTTTAAAAGTGTTGGTGAGAGTTTTTCTTTAAGTTCAATTATAAAAATCCGAAGAAATTACTCGAGCTGACCAGCATGTTGAAGAGCCGACTCACCTCATGGCACGCAACAAGGATTCTGGTACACAGCAATCCGAGCCGACTCGATGACAACCGAGCCGACTCCAGTAAATCCGAGTCGACTGGAATATATCCGAGTCGACTCTTCCAGAGTCCAGTTTTTGAAGATTTTTAAGAACAGCCAAGCGAGCTGACCCAAACCAGAAAGTGCCGACTCTGCCAGACCTAGTTTTGAAGACCTGAGAAAGCGAGCCAACCCGAACTGCAACGAGCCGACTCTTCCAGAGTAATGATTTCAAACCTGAGAATAAGAGCTGACCAAAGATCAAAAGAGCCGACTCCTCGAGTTCAAGATTTTCAAAGATAGAAGTTCGAGCCGACTCGAGCTATGAAGAGTTGACTCATCTAGAGTGAAGTTTTGCACCCTGAGACAAAGAGCCGACTGCACTGAAGATTTGGCGACTTAACCTATCGACTCGAAGGATCCGAGCCGACTCGAAGTAATCCGAGCTGACTCAAATATCGCTTTCAGGTATCTAACGGCTAGTTCTAGAATTTATTTTGAATGCCAAAAAGTGCTCCAATGGTCATATATCACATCCAATGGTCTACAACATCTCAAACTGCCTTGGAGTGATGGAAGACCTTATATTTGAGAGATTTGAACTTCTCTCAAGTAAGTTTTTGAAAGTTTTTCAAAGTTTTGAAGTTACATTGAATATCCTATCTACCAACAAGCAAGAGAGCACAAGAGCATTCAAGTCAGTCTTCAAGTCTTCACAAACTTTGATCTGAAGCTTGAAGCAATTTGGAAAGAAGACAATGAAGCAATTAAAGCTCATTAAGTGCCACCAAGTGGACTTCTCACAAGCTACACTGGCAACTATCCGACAAATTAAGTTTATCATTTATTATTGCATTTATTTCAATTCATTTCTTGACTTGTTCTTGGATTATTGGTGAGCCCGATTAAAAACTAAATAGGTTCTTGGTGAGCCTTTGATAAAAACCAAGTGTTGGGTTCTTGGTGATCCTGGTAAAACCAAGTTAGGTTCTTGGTGATTCCTGTGAAAACCAAGTTAGGTTTCTTTGGTGATCCTGTTCAAAACCAAAAGGTATTAGGTTTTCTTTGGTGATCCCGTGAAAACCAAAGTGTAGAAGTTTTGGATTGTGATCCTGTAAAACAATTATACTGTTTCGGGTGGAATATAGTAGAAATCCCAAGTGGTATCTTGGATAGTGGACGTAAGAGCTGGGTTGCTCCGAACCACTATAAATTTTGTGTGTTTGTATTGTGCTTCTTCATTCTTATTTTAGCTTCTGTAATTTACTACTCTGTCACAGCACCTAACACTTGTAAGAGATTTTTAATTGCACATTATCTTCTTTAAATTTTAAAATTCCAATTCACCCCCTCTTGGGTAGCCACCTGGGCAACAGCTTGGTTGATTAGAATCCCTTCCTTCGATTGTTTGATTTGAAGCCCAGAAAGTAGTTTAGCTCACCCATTATACTCATTTCGAAAACCCTGCATTAACTTAGAAAATATTGACACAAGGATTCATCAGTAGATCCAAATATTATATCGTCAACATAAATTTGAACAACTAAAATATTATTATTATTTTTTGGATAATCAGGGTAGTATCTATACTACCTCTTTACAAAATCATTTTCAAGTAAAAATTTACTTAATTTATCATACCAGGCTCCAGGTGCCTGTTTAATACCATATAAAGCTTTATTTAACTTGAAAACATGATTTGGAAAAGAGGATCGATAAAACCAGGCAGTTGTTCTACAAAAACTTCTTTGGATAACAAACCATTTAAAAAAGCGCTCTTTACATCCATTTGAAATAACTTAAAGCTCATAAAACATGCATATGCTAGAAGTAATCTAATAGCTTATAGTCTAGCTACTGGTGCATAGGTCTCATCAAAATCTATTCTTTCTTCTTGGTTGTAACCTTGAGCTACCAGTCTAGCCTTATTTCTAATAACATTACCTTGTTCATCTAGCTTGTTTCTATAGACCCATCTAGTACCTATAACAGGGTAGTCTAATGGTCTTTCTACAAGTGTCCAAACATTATTCTCTTAATTGGTTTAACTCATCATGCATAGCTAACATCTAATTAGGGTTGGTTTCGCTTCTTCTATGGTATGTGGCATGAGATACCAAATAATTAAATTATGTGCATCCCTATGTGAAGCTCTAGTCCTAACACCTTGTGATGGATCTCCTATAATGAGTTCTTTGGGATGTGATTGTACATACCTCCATTCTTTAGGTAGTTCTTCATGATTCTTACTTACCAACTCTTCTTGTTGTTCATCTGATTGCTTATCTTTGATAGTCATATCCTTCAATCCATTTTCAAGTGTGCCTGCATCATCAGCACAATCTTCTTTTCTAGAAGATGCAATGTCATTCTCATTGAAAATAACATGAATTGACTCTTCAATAGTTAATGTTCTTTATTGAATACTCGATATGCTTTACTATTAGTCGAATAACCAAGGAAAATAGTCTCATCAGATTTAGCATCAAACTTACCAAGGTTATCTTTACCATTGTTAAGCATAAAACATTTACAGCCAAAAATATAAAAATAATCAATATTTGGCTTTCTATTGTTCCATTATTTATAGGGTGTTTTTCTTATAATAGGTATGACTAAAACTCTGTTTTAAAATGTGGCAAGTGATATTTACAGCTTCTACCCAAAAGTATCTTTGAAGATTCCCTTCATAAAGCGTCGTTCGGGCCATCTCTTCCAAGGTCCTATTCTTTCTCTCTGCAACACCATTTTGCTATGGTATTCTAGGAACGGAGAAGTTATGGTTAATACTGTGCTTTGTGCAAAAGTGATCAAAATATTGATTTTCAAATTTCATACCATGATCACTACGAATAGAAATAACAGAAAGATTTTTCAAGTTAAAAACTCTTTTGTAAAACTTTTAAATACTTTGAAAGTTTCATCTTTTATGCAATAAATAAAATCCAAGTGTATCTTGAAAAATCATCTACAATCACAAGATCGTACTTCATACCACCTAGGCTTGTTGTCCTAGTGGGTCCGAATAGTTCTATGTGTAGTAGTTCTAAAGGTCTAGTGGTAGAAATAATATTTTTGATTTAAAACTCTCCCTAACTTGTTTTCCTAATTGGCATGCATCATAATATAATCGAAATCTACTTTAAACTTCGACAAACCTTGACTAAATTTTTTGAAATAAGTTTTGCAATAGTATGCATACAAGCATGTCCAAGTCATCTATGCCATAGTAGACTTGATTCCTTGCTCTTATCATTCATTGCTACAAGACTTGTGTTACTTGACATAGCTAGATCATTAAGATCTACCACATAAATATTACCAAGTCTATGTCCAATGAACTTTGTACTAGAGACAAGAGGATTAGCTACTATACACATTGAAGCCTTGAAGAAAATTAAAGCCATATCACATAGTTGACTGATACTTAACATATTATGCTTTAACTTTTTTACTAGCAGTACATTCTAATAAAAGTGGAAGGAGTAATTTTAATTTTATCAATATTGATTATCCTTCCTTTACGGTTGTCACCAAATGTTACCATGCAACTATCTTTTTCTTCAAGAGTGAAGAATTGATCTATGTCATCCATTATGTGTCTTGAACAGCCGCTATCACGATACCATCTTTTCTTTTGTGTTCATGGCTACAAGACATTCCTGTAAAATAATCAAGTAGTGGATTTAGGTACCCAAGCTTTTTGGGTCTTTGCATGTTAGTAGGATTGGTTCCTTTTGGAACCCAAATTTTCTTGATTTCTTTTTGCCATTGTATTTCAAATGACACTCAAATACTTTGTGACCTATGTTATTGCATGCATAGCAAGTAATTCTAGACTTTGAATAATGAGCATGTGATGTAAACCTAGGTTTATATTATTTTGATGCAATAAACTTTGAAACATAAGAAGTGGATGCAGAAAACTTATTTGTATTTGTACCTTTATAACCAATTCCAAACTTGTTATTAGAATCTCTTTGATTTTTCAAAATCAATTCAAGTTTGTTAGAGCTAAAGTTAATTTTTTAACTAATGGTTTAAGCTTTTGAACTTCTTTTTGCAAGTTAGTATTTTCTTTTATAAAATCTCATTCTTTTCAAAAAGTTCTTCCTTTTCAAATAAACGATTTTAAGTCTTTCACATGTCATACTTATTCTCTTTGCAAAATTTTGTTTCTTCATAAATTTTATTTTTATCTTTTTCAAAAGTATCACAATTATTTTTAAACTTTTCATTTTCAAACCAGCCTTTTTATATTCAATCAACAGTTCACAAAAAGCTTATGAGGCTCATCATAGGTAAAATCTAAATTCGGTTCAGAAATTGTTACCTCATCCTCTAAACCTATAAGACAAATCTGAGCTGTCTTCATTGTATCTTCTTCTTTTTCAGTTGATGTAGATTCATCACTGTTGCTCCAAGCTACAAGCATTGCTTTCTTTTTCTTTCTCTTAAACAACTTTTTCTGATTTCTGGACAATCAGGACATATGTGTCCTGGTTTCTTGCATTCATAACAGATTGGAATTTGATCTTTGTCCTTGTCCTTGTCCTTGTCTTTTTCTTGTTCATTTCCACTATCTCCTTTTCTGAATTGCTTTCTCCATCTATTTGTTCTTCTTCTGCCCATAAATCTTTTGAACTTTCTCATTATTAGGGCAATTTCATCATCCTCATATCATCATCATCAGAGGTATCTAAATGTTCATCCTTATTCTCTTCAATTACTTTAAATGCGTGGTCTTTTTCTTTTTGAGTTTTCTTCTGTTCTTTGTTGCATGGCTAGCTCATGTGTGATCGATGGAGCCAAACAACTCATCTAATGGAAGTGTATTCAAATCCTTGCCTCCTGAATAGTCGTAACCTTTGCTTCCCATTTTTCAGGCAAAGATCTCAAAACTTTCTACTAAATCCGCATTAGTATAGGTCTACCAAGACTTTTAAGACCATTTATAATGTCAGTAAAACATGAAAACATACGGTACAGTTTTATTTGGCTCCATTTTGAATAACTCATAATATGCACAAGAAAGTTAATTTTAGAAGTCTTTACTTACGATGTGCCCTCATGTTTGATTTCGAGCTTATCCCAAATTCTTTAGTAGAATTACATGTGAAGATTTTATTTAATTCATTTGGGTCCAAAGCACAATAAAGTAAATTCATGGCTTTGGCATTAACTCGGCCTTTTCATATCATTCTCGTCCATTCCTCTTCAGGTTTGGGAATCTCAACATCATTAATTTTGATAGTGGGTATGTGAGGTCCTTTTGAATTATCTTCCATAATTAGAAGTCTATGGCTTGATGTTATCTTTATCCTAGCCTTCTAATATATGTAATTAATTTCAGTGAAAAGGGAGGTCGGTTTGTGGATTGGCCTTCGGCCAAGGAGGTAATCATAGAATGTTGCCATCAATCTTTACTCTAAGGAATTTCAGAGACTCTACTCTGATACCACTTGTGCCCAGGTGGCTTTCCAAGAGGGGGGTGAATTGGGATAATAAAAACTTTTAAGTATATGCACTTTAAAATTATTTTAGTGTTGGTGATGTCATAGATTATGTAACGGAAGCAACAAAATTAGCAATCATAACGGAGTCAAGCAAACATAATCACAAACACAAAGAAATTAGAGTGGTTCGGAGTAACCCGCTCCAACATCCACTATCCAAGTACTACTTGGAATTTCTATTATATTCTTCCTAGAATACAGTCATATTGTTTTACCAGGATCACAATCCAAATCCTATACCTTTTGGTTTTTATACCGGGCTCACCAAAGAAACCTATACTTGGTTTTACACTAGGCTTACCAAGAATCAAAGTCCCTTTAGTTTTTAATACCGGGCTCACCAAAGAAACCCAAGTCCCTTTGGTTTTCAATACCAGGCTCACCAAAGAGTTTTTTGAAACTTGAGATTTGGAACTTCTGGTCGAGTCGACTCAATATCTTTGAGTCAGCTCGAATTTCTGAAACTCTGAAACTTTTTATGCCATGCCATAATAGGAGTCGGCTCTTGATCCATGAGTCGGCTCGAGCATAACTTCTTCAAAATTTAGCCAATTGAATCTCCAATCAATACAAGTCTTTCAAAACTTCAAAATAGGTTACAAAAGATATCTTACCTAATCAAAATCATTTTTACTAATTTATAGCCCTTTTTATAAGATTACAAGAATGAAAATTATGGCTTTATAACTTTGAGATCTTCAATTCAATACACTTCATTAATTAATACAACTGTACTGTGATAACTTCCAGCTAAGTAGAAAATAAAGTGACTCATTGATAAATGCTTCCTACAAAAACTTCGTAAATAATTGAAAGAGTTAGTTATTAATACATGCTCTAATATTTTATAATCATCAAAATCATTCTAGGGGTTAACATATGTTTTAATTTTAATATATGATTTAGTATTTTTATTTTTATAAAAATTATATTGCATAGAACCATAGACCTATCAATTCATTAATATATATATTATACATTATCTATATATATTTTTATATGGATGGAAGAATTATGTATATTAATCAATTGATTATCTAGTTTGGATAGTTTGGGAATTATAAATAATTTTATAAGTAGTTACAATAATGAAATGGTATATTGAGAGTTTAATAAAAATTTTGGACAGTATTTTTTCTTAGTTCTCTTAACACATTTTAGTCATGTTCAAAGAACTAAGAAAAAATATTGGCAAAATTTTTTTTAGTCCCTAATGCATATTATTCAATTACTGTAATTGACCTATACAATTATTGCAATTCTTGAATGGGATAGGGCCTTTACTTATTAGTTGGTGATATGATGCATTAAATAATATGAGAAGGTTGCTGGGATGCTGAGTTTGTATCCGATCATTAAAGACTGAACATGGGATGATAAGAATGATCAAAGATAATATTCTAGATTTGAGATATACAAATTTGGATATCTAGATAGTTGTCATCGTAGCTGAGAGGTACTCAGACTTGAAAGTGTCATCCAAGAAAGGAGAGATGGGACTTTGAAGAAGAGTACTTGAGCAAGAACATAATCTTTGCGATGGAGAGATACATGAGTGTTTTGCTAAAGGTAAAGCACAGGAATTCATAGGTCCAGAAGTTTATTACAAGGGGGACCATACTCATTGACCTCTTCAAATGTCTAGTACCTTTCAAATTCATTATCTAATTCGTCTTCCACTTCTTCTCCTATTTCTCTTCTTTTAAGTTGTTCCTTTCTTGGATAGAAAAATTCTATCCAAGAAGGGGAAGAATAGAAGGAAGGGGAAGAAGATGTAAAGGAGGATGAATAATCGAATAAAGAATTTGAAGGGTACTAAATATTTGAAGAGTTTGATAGGTAGTGATCCATACTTGCTTTGGACTTTTAGATATCTAATTTCTTGTGCTTTACCTCCTACAAAGTATTCATGTATTTCTTCATCTTGAACATTTTGCTCCTACTCAAGTATTCCTTTTCAAAGCTTCACCTTTTTTTTGGGGGCTTTACTTTTAAGTCCGAGCATCTCTTAGTGACGACCTCCATCTAGATTTTGGAGGCTTTATATCTCATATCTAAAATTATTCACCAGTCATTCTCGTTTTTTTGAGTTTTGACTTTACTATTTGAATATATACTCGGTATCTCCAAAACCTTATCATATTATTTTATTTTATATTATCTTTAATTATTTTAAATACTTGTGTTGTCATATTAAATGATAAAATAATTGATAAGAATCTTGTCTTATATTTGTATATGCAGAATTTTTAAAAGTGTATAATAGATTGTAGTTGGATGGACCATCGAATAGTTGACAGATGATTTTTGTTGAATACAAGAAAGGTGTCAAGTACTTTTATAATTATGCTTTTGGAAATGCACATCTCTTATTTGAAGGAGGGGCTCATTGTTCTTGCAATGGATGTGTCAATAAAGAAATACATGATAGGGATACAATAACTATTCATTTATATAAAATTAGATTTATGCCAAAGTATAAGCATTGGTACTTGCATGGAGAGACATGGAAGATAGTTGTAATTGTTAAAAATTAGCAGCACAGGGACATGGATAGAATGGCAAACATGGATATGGATGTGACTAGTCCTGGATTTGATTGGGATATGGCAAATGATCTAGAAGTTGATAGTGGTGATTTTTATCGTATGCTAAAGGATGCAGATAAACCATTATGATTGGGTTATGAAATACATTATGTACTATTAGTTGTGTCAATGTTATTGAACTTGAAGGCTAAGTTTAATATGATAGTGAATTGTTATGATAAGATGGTAGCAATAATAAAGAAGATACTATCAAAGGAAGAGCTTGTTAGGCATTTTTATGCTTCATTAAAAATGATAAAAGAATTAGGCATAGGATCTGAGAAGATAGATGCATGTCATAATGATTGCATGCTTTTCTATAAGGAGGACCAACTGAAGAGCTCATATGACATATGTGGTCAAAGTCAATTTAAGCTGAAACAAGATAATACAAATCAGAAGGATATACCATATAAAGTCCTTCGATACCTTCTCCTCACTCTTAGGCTTCAGAAGCTCTACTTGTCCAAGAGTATTGTAGGGCAGATAAGATGGCATAAAGATGGAATTCACAAGTACACTGGTATGATGTGTCATCTATCGGACGGTAAGGCATGGAAGAAGTTTAATGCTTGCTACCCTTTATTTGCTTAAGAATCATGCAATATCCGACTGGGTCTATCTATGGATGGGTTTATACTATTCAGTCATGTAGTAGTCCCTTATTCTTGTTGGCCGGTCTTTATTACTCCATATAATTTATCACCTAGGATGTGCATTAAAGAATATACCATCTTTCTTACATTAGTCATTCTTGGACCATGACATCTTAGTAGAAATATTGATATATTTGAGACCTCTTGTTGATGAGCTAAATTTTTATGGTTTGATAGGACATATTTATGATGTAGCAAAGAAACAGAATTTTGTAATAAAGGCTATACTAATGTGGATCATTAACGATTTTCCTATTTATAAGATGCTGTCAAGATGGAGCACTCCTGGAAAGCTAGCAATATATATTGTATGGAGAATATAAAATTATTTTAGCTTGAGCATGGTTGTAAGCTTGCTGGTTTGATTGTATTGTCAATTTCTTCTCAAGTATCATCCCTTTTAGAAGTTGTAAGACAGTTTCAAGAGGAATAAAATAGAGAAGGACAGTGCACCCCTGTACCTCAGTGGTATGGAAGTATTTCAAAGGGTATCCCAAGTTAATAGATTCTAGTTTGGCATACTATTTGACAAGTAAAATCTAGAGGATTCAATAGAACTCATAACTGGATGAAGTGCAACATTTTTTGGAAGTTACCATACTGGTGTACCAATTTGATTCGTCGTAACCTTGATGTAACTTGTACATTAAGAAGAATATATTTAATAATATATTTTACATTGTTATGGATGTTAAGGACGGGATAAAGGTCAATCTCAAGGCCTGAGTGGATATGCGGAATATATGCAAACATCCTCTACTAGAGTTGGTTGAGGTGTCACATGAAAGTTTTTGAAGCCAAAAGTATCTTACACCTTAACAAGAGAGCATTTATAGCATGTATGTGAATGGTGTAGAAAAAATAAATTTTTAGATGGTTATGCAAGTAACTAGCTCAATGCATCAATGTCAAAGATTGCTGGTTCTATGGGTTAAAGAGCCATAACTGCTATGTATTCAGGCAATGATTACTACCATTAGCTTGGCATGATCTCCTTCCAAACTTCATAAAGAGTACTTTGATCGAGCTTAGTTTTTTCTTCAAAAATATTTATGCTATCAAATTATCTACCGACCACATCTCCAGTTTTGAGGCTAGCAGTGTAAAAGCAATATGTAAGTTAGAGAAAATATTCTCTCCTACCTTTTTCAACTCCATAGAGCATCTCTTGATTCATCTAGCATATAAAGTTAAGGTGGGGGATCAATGCATTATAGGTGGATTTATCCATTTGAAAGATATATGCATAGTTTCAGAAAGAAAGTAAAAAATAAGGATAGAGTCAAAGGTTCTTTGTGGAAGCTTATATAATAGAAGAAATTTTAAATTTCAGTCAACACTACTCTAATCCTAATGTGCAGACAAAGTTGACTCAATTTAGTTGAAATGATGATGGTGATGGTGAGAGATCAGAGCAAGAGATCTCAATATTTGCCTATCCTTCTCATAAATTTAGCCATGAGGTTCATCGAATTTTAATAGATATTGAATTTTGACAAGTATAGACACATGCTTTGCAAAACTATGGCAAGGTCAATTTATACATTGATTAAATTTCTATCATAATCTAAACTCTTTAATCACTTATTATGGTATACTAATCTTATGCATGTTTAGAAATTATGATCGAATATTGAGACAGGACAATCTATGAATAGGTGAGCAAAAAACTTTTGCATAGTGCTTATAAAACTTTGTGGATTGCTTTAATCAACTAGTAAGACTCCATTGATATTTCATTTATTTTAATATTTTTTAATTTATTATTTTTATATTATGTAGGATGTGCAAGGAGGGGACTTTATTCTTAAAAAGCTAAGATCATTAGCTTATATGCTAGCAAAATATGTGACATGTTATAATAGCTGTAATGTTAATGGTTTTAAAATTTACATCCATGAATGTTGATATCATAAGAGTACAATGAATAGTAGTATGTGTATAAAGGGCAACTAGTAGGAAGGGTCAGAGAGTGACTACTATAGAATCCTCGAAGAAGTAATCAAGTTGGCCTATATTGGAGATAATAATGTCATTCTATTTAAGTGCTAATGATTCGATAATAATAATGGTATGAAGGTTGATCCATGGTACAGGCTTAATGAAATCAAATATGGATTAAAAGCATATGTCAATGAGCTATTTGTGCTAGATCAACAAGCTGCTCAAGTATATTATACTCATTTTCTATTGGAAGAAAAAAAGAAAGATTGATGGGCTGTATGCAAGATTAAATCTCGAGCAGTTCATTACAAGCTCAAAGAAGAAAAAGAAAAGCCTAATTTATCAAAATGCTTTCAGGAGGATGAAACACTAGAAATCTATCAATCCTACATTGATACAAAGTTGGATGCTCCATGAATTCTGCTACATGATGGCCAGCATGAGAAGATAGATCATATTGAGTTAGTTTTAGGGGGCAATCCTATCCAAGAAGCAAGGAAGGAGAGAAAGAAGAAGTAATAGAATAGGAGGATGAAGATGATGAAATGAAAGATGATGAATCGAAAGAAAATTTTGAAGGGTATCAATCATTTGAAAAGGCTAACGAGTAGTGCTAAGTGTATAATCCTTAAATCATTTTAAATACTTATCTTTTATATATTTTAAATCTTTCATTGTCGGCACCTATAATTATACAATTAATTTAATGAATATATTTATTTTTATTTTCAAGGATTACATATCATGTCTTCCAGAGGCCATAGCTATATTGGCTAAGGACAACTCTCGAGGAAAGAGCGATCATGGTGCTAGTTTTTATAGTTTGGAGCCACTCATACTATACAGTAAACTCTAAAATTTTAGATATATATTTTTATATCATTATATGTTTTATTATCTAATATCATATTTTTTATTTTAGTTGTTCTCCAATCAAGTTTATAGGATATGGGGTCACTAGTGACCCCACAGTCATACGCTACAAAAATCGACCCATCTTAAACTTGGCGTCGTGGTCAAGGACTTGCTTAGCTTGCAGCATCTTTGACTCATCTAGAAGATAGAGAGCTCATCCATGTCTAGAGCCACTTGTAAGTATTACATCTTCATATTAATATATTTAAAATCTAATTATTTTAGAATTAACATTTATTATTAAATTTTAAATTTGTAAAACATCTAGGGAGCATGGAGTTTCTCGAGTGGCTACCGGAATCGTTCATTGATTGATACCAGGACCAGTGAAGAAGTTCTTTAGTTGGCTATCAAGGGCTCGATATGTAGCCTAGCAGATATTTTCGGTAAGTCATGAGTTTAATTTTTAAAATCATGAAATGATAGTATTTTATTTAATTAACCCCAAGCTTACTTTTATTTGCAAGTATTACTGATTCGATACTCCTCAGGTTGAGGAGGTTGGCTATTCAACTTTGAGGAGGTGGCCACACATTGATTTTGGGATAGGCTACATAATCTCAAGCAAAGAATCATAGAGCACACCGGTTCCATGTCAGCATGGGACTGGAGGAGTTACATGGATTACTGAATGTGGGCGGACATGTGGATGGCCCTCTGTAACATATGGAGCACCGAGGAGTATTCTATTAGATGATAGAGGGCACGATAGAATTGTACCACCCGATAGGATCCAATCAGGTATACTAGTGGCTTTATTGGCATGCATGTGGTGGCTGATTGATTGATAATTAAAATTCTATATTTAATTATATTAATTAATTTTAATTTAAATTAATATTATATATATTTAATTATTTATATTATTTATTTATTGTAGACATGGTAGCTAGGTCATGTACTGGGATAGCTGTAGTTGTGGAAGGCCACACATCGATCTAGGAAGATTGATGATTATTTAGATGAAATATCTCAAAATATCGTAATAAGAATTTAAAATTTTAAGTATTACTTTTTACATATACTTATATATATAATTTGATTAATCAATTTGTAAAATATATAGATAGATTATGCAGAGTATATTATAGTATTGTACGGTGATGACCCATCCTCTCAGCCCTTCCTTGACCTTGAGGGATTGCTCAGGATCACAGGAGGGGTGAGTAAGAGCTGGGTCCCCAGATTTGGCTACAGCTTTGACCCTTCGGTAGCTCGGCACTCTTCGGCATCTTCTTAGGCTTCGATGACCTAGATATAGAGTGATGAACGCATCGAGGATATTGTGAGCCGTGTTCTAGCCTAGCAACTTCAGCATCTCCAGGACACCATTCATGTTATGGTCGTAGGGCTTTTTCAGGATTTGCGTCTATACAATCAGCTGGCCTCGTTGTCATGTCATCACACTAGGTAAGTTTATTAATAATTTTTTTACTTATTTTAATTTTTTATTCTTACAAAATTATTAGTAATATTTTATCTCTTCATTACAAGATGCTGAGATATCCATCTCTCATCCACCAATTGCTGGAGAGGACATACAGTAGTAGGAGGAGGATGACGACGACGATGACAACATAGATCTCATATGATTTTTTTTTTTTGATATTTTATTTTTTATTTTTTTAGCGGTGTAAATTTATGAAATTATAAAATTTATACTTTTAATATGATATAATTAGATTTTAATCATGATATAATTATGACTATTAATTATTATTTTATTTTAATATTTTTTTAAAATTTTAATTATTTATTATTATCATTAAAAAATTTAAAAATATTAATTACTAATATTTTAAAAAATAAAATATTATTAGCGATGGCATTAGCGACAGTATTACCATCGCTAAAAAATTATTACTGACGGCATTTTTTTGCCGACATAATTTTTTTATCATTAATAATTTATTTAATTATTTTTTAAAATGAAAACATTATTAGCAATGGAGCATGCCATTGCTAAATGATCAGTATCGATGGTATTTTTTTATTAATATAAACTTTTTTCATTGCTAATAATTTTTTAATTATTTTTTAAAAAATAAAAATATTATTGGCAACAACATACTTTCATCGCAATATCATTGCTAATAATTTTAATTAGCGATGGTCTTAATCACCGTCGCATATAAGGATTGTTGTAGCCTGGATTTATCCGATGGCTAATTAGCTATGGCGAGCCATAGCTAATTATATTAGCAGCGATAAATAAGTTATTTTTCTTGCAGTGTATGTTGGGATAAAATAGATGTAGGGGCTGGTGGCTAGTTTGAAAAACATGTGAAATTGAGACGTAAGAGATCATAGGAATCTCTAGTTTCTGTGACTCCATGGAGTCTCAGAATAGTTTGAGATTAACATGGAAGACAATCTCCACAAAAGTGAGGTCCTTGCCAAAAAAGGACAAGATGTGAGTACAAGTTGCCCTGTTTATAATTGTAATGTGGAGATTATATCTCATCTTTTTCTTAGATGTTTTTTACTAGAATTTGGACTACTTTGAAATATTGCCTTAATGTAAGAGGTTGGCCAACCAATCTCCACTCTTTGTGAACTTCTTAGAGGAAAAAAGAAGTCTAGCCAGCCTTGAAAAGAGAATGGGACCTTGTGATGGCTTTTGTTTTGGCATATTTGGCTTGAATGGGATGGGAGAAATGTTTTGTCACATTTGGTTTGAACGAAACTGGAGAATCTTCCTTCATTGTCAGGGCCCAGTCTTTATGGTTCTTCAAAGGTCTTTTACGTTTGGGAGCATTTAATTTGGGATCGAAGATGATGATTGACAGGCCTCGCAAAATTAGGAATAGTATTTCTTCTTTATCTTCTTCTTAATCTTTTGTTCCTCCCTGGTGCATGATACCCTACGAGCATCTTTGTATTTCTTTTCTTCTCTATCACGTACGTATATTTTTGATTTAGTTGAGCGGGGAAGTAACTTTGTTCCTCTATATTCCATCAAAAAATAAAAAAAACAAAAACAAGAACGAAGCATGCTTAGGAGCTAGAGATAGTTTAGCCGGTCTCGCACGAGTGATCTATGTTCCAGAAATAAAATTTGAAAGCGATGAGAATCTTGGTAGTATTGATGTCTAACTGGCCATACACTGGCTACATATCATCCTTGGACAATTTAGTAACTAATGATTCATTTTGGATTTGTAGATTCTTGGATTAAGGGACACCTAATTGATAATGAATAAGTTGTCACTGATCAGTATACGTAGAAAGCAAAATGACATAGCAGGCATTTATAGATGCACAGAAAGATTTTACCACTCCTTCTGAATCAGTTGGTGAGGAAAAAAAAAAAAAAAAGAAAAAGATTGGGAGGATAAATCCCAGTGTAGCTATCCCACGGTCTCCATCCTACTAGATAATGTTCGATACGAAGTGCTCAGATTCACGCAGCCTCTCTTCATCTAATGGTGAGTAGGTCAACCTGATACCATTTAGATTCGCACAGTCTCTCCATCTAATAGTGAGTAGGTCAACCTGACATCATTATGATGCCGGTCAGTAGATCGGGGACAAAGAAGGAGATCATGATTTTATGATCTGCTGACCTGTTGGTAGTGAAGCAAGATCTCTACCAACCGGACTACCATCTTAGTAATTTAAAAAAAAATTTTTTTTAGAAATTTAACTCCAGAAAAACTTGCAAAAAGTTGAATTGACGTAGAGAAAGGAACATTAAAGACCATCAAGATTCTGTCTCCATGCGAGCAATGAGTTAACGTTGTGTCTTTGGCTTCACACCTGACCATAAGCTCCCCTCACATAATAAGTCACCACCAAAGGCAACATATCATATATAGTTTAGAGTATGGGAACTCTATTGCCAATATTTCTTATCACCACCGGGTACTTACGTGCTAGCCAGCTCTACTCTACTTATGTCCAATTTTTTCCTCTCCCATGTTTGCTATTAGCTGGATCCAGATATCAGATATAAAAAAAAGGATAATCATTGTCACCCTACTTTTTTGACCGACATGGCATCAACGTGGTAAGACTTTTCTTACTGACTTCTAAAGATGACAAAAATAATTTTAATCAGGGTACCACAATTTCTACCACAAACAAGCAAATTAGCTTGGGAACTTTGATGGGACTTGAACCTTTCTTTCTTGGTGCTTATTGCTTGATTTCCTCTTTTTTTTTTTTTTTTCCTCCTCGCGGGGACCCCTTGACAAGGAGCCATTGCCTCCCTCAATGCCTATATTATGAACCAACATGTGACTGTGTTTTTCCTTCCTGTCGCGTCATCTTTAGCAGGAAGGTTCAGACACATCTAGCTGTAATGTGGACACATACCATGTAACACAATACTCATATTTGTTGGAAAACTTGTGAATCCTCTTAGTCAAGTACAATTAAATGGCAGATAGCTATTCAGATAAGGCCTTGAGCATCCAAGGAACTGGTCCTGCCTGTAACTGTTTGATCATCTTAATCAGAAAGCTCCATTGTTTGAAATCCTATACATAATTCTTAATTATGAAATAACAGACTAGCTGGAGCTCAGTTGGTTGGCATCTCTCTTCTCAAAAGAAAGCATCCTAGGGGATTAGGGTAGGGAACCCTACCATATTTCTCCTAATTAAAAGAATAAAAGAAAAAAAAAGTGGTGATGGAATAGTAAGCCCATTGAAATATCTCTGTATATATGGGCCTGCCATCTCGACATGATCATGTCACTGCTGAAGCAATGAATGTTGCTGCCATCTCCTTCATTTTTCTTAGGCATATTTGGCATGCGGGAAGAATTTAATCTCACTAGAATATTATTTTCTAAGAAAACTAATGCTTGTTTTTTTTTTTTTTTTTTTTTTTTTTTTTTTTTTTTTTTTTTTTTTTTTTTTTTTTTTTTTTTTTTTTTGAGTGAAGGGAAAAGTAAGAGCACTGCCTTCCCTCCCCCCCCCCCCCCCCCCCATCATTTATTAAAAAATAAAGTAACAATTATGATGAACAAAATTTATAAACAATAAAATAGATAATACAAGAATAAAAGCAGTACAAGAAAAGAGGGCACAAGGAATATTTGTGACAAAAATTTTGTTACAAATTATAATAAATTTATAATGGATATATGATAAAAAGAAAAATATTTTTTTTGATCTCCGGTGATGGATTTGTGAAAGACATAGCCTTCATAAAAAAATCCATCACAAATCCATCATAAATTTGTGACAAAAAAATTATAAATTTTTTTATTGCTTTTAGTGGTAGCTTTGTAATGACTATATCCATCACAAAAAAATCCATCATTTATCCTTCACAAATTTATGACGAATTTGTGACAGAAAAAATATAAATTTTTTGGTTGCTTTCGGTTACATTATAAATTCGTTATCAATCCATTATAAATTTATGAAAAAAATATATAGATTTTTTTATTACTTTCAGTGATGGCCATATATATATATTGTCGACCTTACCGCTGTGGCCTGCAGCTATGAGTTGGCGCCAGATTGCGGTCCCCTTGACTGCGGAATCCTGGTGCTTTCGAACATGCAAAAACGAGGTTAGAGACCCGGGCCGGGAATCCCAGCGGGAGTACTCCGACGTTCAAGTTAGAGAGCGGTAAAGTGGAACATATCCACTAAGACGGATCCCTGCTGGGCTCCATGCTTAGAGGAATCTTTGATGAGAAAGTTAAATGAGAACCAGAGGGATCAGTGCTCTGGTTCCTGCAATCGGGCTCATTGGGCCCGCTCTTGCGAGTTCCTCCGGAGCTCCTGTCGTGGGATTGCCTCCTCTTCCCGTGCGCGTATTTGTCCTCTCGATTGCTTACCTTCGTTCTTGCCCTCTCATCCTCTTTTCTAGGTCGCCGGTGCTGGACACCTTCGTGCCTCTCCCCATCCTCCTTGGGAGGCTCTGGAGGTCAGCTATGCTTCACGACCGTCTCCTAGGTCGCTCCTTTTTACGGTCGGGAGTTAAGTGGTGAGTTGGTCTCGTCTACCATGCAGTCACGAAAGGGGGAACCTGGCGGGGTCCCGATCCATGCAAAGGCGCCCTCGGGCCTGAGGCGTTGACCATGGCCCGCCCATTTTGGAGTACCGGGTTATCAGGTGCTGGATTCGGTACCTCGAGCAGGGTGCCCCTTCTAACTGGTGCCAACGAGGTTCCGCGCGCCATTACAGGCCTAGGGGCACCGTACTGAATGCACTGCCTTGCACCCCCGGTCCTTCTGTGCTCCACGAAAAAGGTTGACTTCGGCCAAGATGGACCCATCTAGGGGTGCCACCTTGTGAAGGAGCAGGGAGGAGCACTTCGGCCTATCTGGGGGTGCCACCTGGTGGAGGAGCACTTTGGTCGAGGTGGATCTCGCCTGGGTCAACACCTAGCGAAGTGGCAGAGGCCAGCTCAACTTTGATCGAGGTGGACCCATCTCGGGGTGCCACCTGGCGAAGGAGCAGGGAGAGCCCGGCTCGACTCCGGTGAGGTGGGCCCATCTGGGGAACCTACCTGACGGAGTGAGCAGGGGCAGGGCCACTTCGGTTCGAGGTGGACCCCACCTGGGTCGACACCTGGCGAAGTGGTAGAGGCCAACTCGACTTTGGCTGAGGTGGACTGTTGACCCGTAAAGTGATTTTGATGATAACAAAACATTGGAGCATACATTTGGTTATCTAACAACTCTTTAAATGATTGATAAGTTTTTGTAGGACAACTACATTGACACACTTTCTAAATCCTACAGTCTTTAATATTTTGTGTTGAGTTGTAAAGTCTTTAGAATCTTATAAAGAAGAACCCTACAAAAATCTTCTATTAAAATCAAGTTTAAGGGTTACTTCTAGTAGTCTTTCAAGCTTCAAATTTTCTTGAATTTATTGAAAGAAGTGCTTGAAGGAGACTTCAAAGCTTGGGACAAGTGTTTTGGAAGTTTGAAGTTGATCTGGCTGAAGAGCCACCTTCGAGCCGACTGGATGGAGGACCCAGCCGACTCTGTTACTGGCATAGAAAAGAAGTTCTCTGGCACACAGATCCAGCTGACTGGCACCAAGGCCCAGCCGACTCGTCCAGAACATGGTTGAGAACGTTCTGAGATTCTCAGGGATCCGAGCCGACTGGAATTCAGCCCAGCCGACTCGTTCAGAACTCGGTTGAGAATGGTCTGATAGCCTCTGAGATCCGAGCTGACTGGATTCCAACCTAGCCGACTCGTCCAGAGTGAGGTATTTTCTCAACTGTGGAAGCTAGTCGATTGGCACTCAGCCCAGTCGACCCGAACTTGGTCCGAGCCGACTCGATGTTTGTCTGAGTCGACTGGAATGACGGGGTCACCTCCAACGGCTAGTTCTAGTTCTCAGTTTTTGAATTCCAAAAAGTGCTCCAATGGTAACCTGTCACCTCCCAACGGTCTACAATGTTCAAAATAAAGGGAAGGCAGTTGAAGTCTCTATAAATAAGGTATAAGAACATCTTTGAAGAGACTAATGAATTATTGAACATTTATTGAACACTTATTGAAGTGAAGAGAGAGCACTAGAGCTTTAAAGTCTGCTTTCAAGCTTGCAACAACTCTTACCTGAAGCTTGAAGCATCTTTTAAGAAAAGCAAGGAAGCCATTGAAGTTTATTGAAGAGTATTCAGTGGATCTTCACTCGAGCTGCATTGGCAACCACCCGATAACAGAGTTTGTCTTTATTGTTGCTTCTTTATTCTATCTTTTAGAATATCTGGGCTATTGGTGAGCCCGGTTGTAAAAACCAAATAGGTTTCTTTGGTGAGCCTTTAAAAACCAGAGTGTAGAGGTTTCTTTGGTGAGCCTATCTAAAAACCAAAGTGTAAAGGTTTTAGGTGAACCTGTAAAAACCTAGCTTGGGTTTCTTTGATGAGCCCAGTTTCAAAAATCAAAGTGTAGAGGTTTGGATTGTGAGCCTGTAAAATAATCTGACTGTATTCCGATTTGGGGGATATAGTGGAAACCCGAGTAGTGAATTTGGATAGTGGACGTAGGAGCTGGGTTGCTCCGAACTACTATAAATCTGTCTTGTTTGTGTTGTGTTTGATTTTCCTTCAGCTTCTGCATTCATACTCTGTTTGACACAGCACTTAACCACTAAAAGGAATTACTTGTGCACATACTTGCTAAAATTTGTAATTCCCAATTCACCGCCCTCTTGGGTTAAGCCACCTGGGCAACAGCTGGTACCAGAGCAGTGTCTCTGATTACTTGAGTTAAGATTGATGGCTCATCCCATGAGTACATCCTTGGTCGAGGGCCAATCAACCAAATAGACCTCCATTATTCACAGGCACTAATTATTCATGTTGGAAAGCATGAATGAAAATTTACATACAAGCTGTAGATTTTCAATTATGGAAGGTCATTTTGAAAGGGCCATACATTCCCATAATTAAAGTTGATGGCATGGACATCCCTAAGCCTAAAGAGGATTGGGATGATCATGACATGAAGATGGGGGAATTGAATGCCAAAGCAATGAATTTATTATATTGTGCTTTGGATGCAAGCGAGTTCGACTGAATTTCCACTTGCTCTTCAGTAAAGAAAATCTGGGATAAACTCGAAGTGACCCATGAGGGAACTTTCCAAGTGAAAATCTCCAAGATAAATCTTTTAGTTCATAATTATGGATTATTCAAAATGGAACCTTCTGAAACAATATCTTCCATGTTCTATAGATTTACAGATATTATTAATAATTTAAAGAGTCTTGGCAGGGTATACTCTAATGCAGATCTAGTTCAGAAGATCCTTCGTTCTTTGCCTGACAAATGGGATCCCAAGATAACTGCAATCCAGGAAGCCAAAGATCTCAACACATTGATGCTGGATGAACTGCTGGGATCACTCATCATCCACGAGCTGACAATGCAACACAGAATGGAAGATGAGCAAAAGAAAAAGAAGACAATAGCCTTCAAAGCTGCTTCCGATTCAAAGAGGGATGATGAAGAATCTGAAGAAGAAAGCACCTCCTCCAATGATGACCCAGAAGACGATGACATCGCTATGGTTGTGAGGAGATTTAGAAAATTTATGGGAAGAAAGAAAGGATGGTACAACCGGAAATTTCACAGGAAGGATTATGGAAAGGAAAAAGAAAAGGACAAAGAGAAAGATAAAGAGGTAGTCCCTACATGCTATGAATGCAAGAAGCCGGGGCACATACACATACGTCCAGACTGTCCACTACTAAAGAAATTCTTCAGACAAAAGAAGAAAAAGAAAGCCATGGTTGCCACATGGTCTGACAGTGAAGACTCATCATCATCTGAAGAAGAAGAGACCACCAAGACTGCAAATCTTTGCTTAATGGGTCTCGAAGATGAGGTAACATCCCCTAATAATTGCACTGAATTTACTTTTGATGAATTAAATTCTGCTTTTTGTGACTTACTTTCTGAATTTAAGAAAGCTGGAGTAAAGATAAAACCATTGAAAAATATGAATGATTCTTTACTCAAACAAAAGGATGAAATTTCAGAAAAGAACAGTTTATCACAAAAGGAATTGCATGACTTTTCTGAAAAATTTGAAAAACTGAAAAACGAGAATCTTTCATATGAAAAGAAAAACAATGATTTACTTGCTGAAAATAATGAATTGAAAAAGGAGGTTACAAAACTCAAGCCTTTGGTTGAAAAACTCACTCTATCTTCAAATAAGCTTGAGCTAATTCTAAAAGAACAACGAATTTCAGGAAATAAAGCTGGAATTTGTTTCAACACTTCTTTTATGAATGGAATTTCAACAACGACTTTTGTGAAATCCAAAATACCTGCTTAAAATATTTTATCTCAAAAAGTTTCGCCACACCAAAAACTATTTCTACTTCAAAGTCCTTATCATATGTTCCTAAGAATTTTAGCAAAAATGCATACATTACAAAAAGTTCAAAATCTACATCAAGTGCATCAACTTTTAGAACTTCAAATTCTATTTCCATCAAAAATTCTAAAGTTGTTTGCTATGCTTGTAAAAGAATAGGACATAAAACTTTTGAATGCAATAATCTTAGAAATGTCCTTAAAAAAGTAAGAAAGATTTGGGTTCCCAAAGGAACCACTTCTGCTGACCTGCAAGGACCCAAGGTAGCTTAGGTACCTAAAAGAATTCATTGACTGTTTTGCAGGAATATCTTGCAGCCCAAAAATTGAAGAAAAGGTGGTACATGGACAGCGGCTGCTCAAGGCATATGACGGGTGACAAGGACCAATTCATCACCCTTGAAATGAAAGAAAGAGGTATGGTCACCTTTGGAGACAATGGCAAAGGGAGAATAATCGGTATTGGTAAGATCAAAATTACTCCCTTCACTTTTATTGAAAATGTTTTGCTAGTAGACAAATTGAAGCATAATCTCTTAAGTATAAGTCAATTAAGTGATAAAGGCTTCAAGGTTGTCTTTGAGTCTTCTATATGCATAGTAACTAACTCTTTAGATTCTAGCAATAAATTTATTGGACATAGACTCGAGAATATCTATGTGGTAGATCTTAATAATCTTGCCATGTCTAGTAGCCCTAGTCTAGTTGCAATGAATGCTAAGACCAAAGAGTCAGGCTTACTATGGCATAGATGATTAGGTCATGCTAGCATGCAAACAATTGCCAAATTAATTTCTAAAGATCTTGTTAGAGGCATGCCTAAGTTTAAAGTTGATTTAAATCATGTTTGTGATGCATGCCAAATGGGTAAACAAACTAGGGGGAGTTTTAAATCAAAGAATATAGTTTCTACAACAAGACCTCTTGAACTACTTCACATGGATCTTTTCGGACCTACTAGGACCACAAGCCTAGGAGGGATGAAATATGCTCTTGTGATAGTATATGATTTTTTGAGATTTACATGGATTTTGTTCATTGCCTCAAAAGATGAAACTTTTCATGTTTTTAGAAAATTTCATAAAAAGGTTTCAAACCAAAAAACTTATCTTTGATTTCAATTAGAAGTGATCATGGAACTGAATTTGAAAATCAATTTTTTGAAGATTATTGTATTGAATTTGGCATTGATCACAACTTCTCTGCTCCTAGAACACCTCAACAAAATGGTATTGTAGAGAGGAAAAATAGGACATTGGAAGAAATGACTCACACAATATTGTGTGAAGGCAATCTTCTAAAGTACTTTTGGGCAGAAGCGGTGAACACTGCATGTTATATTTTAAACCGTGTTTTGATCCATCCTATCTTAAAGAAAACCCCTTATGAGCTTTGGAACGACAAAAAACCCAATATTAGTTATTTTCATGTGTTTGGTTGTAAATGCTTTATGCATAACAATGGAAAAGATAATTTAGAAAAATTTGATTCTAAAGCTGATGATGCAATTTTCCTGGATTATTCATTACATAGCAAAGCATATAGGGTTTTTAATAAAAGGACTCTTACTGTTTAAGAGTCAATTCATGTTGTATTTATTGAAACTAACCCTACACCTTCTAGACAAGAAGAGTGCATAGATAATGATGCAGGTACATTACAAAAAAGAATGGATGACTTGAGCATTCAAGACAAAGACACTCAAGATGGAGAAGAAATGGTAAGTAAGGATCACACCGATCTATCGAGGGACAGGAGGTATGTTACATCTCATCCTAAAAAATTAATAATAGGAGATCCTTCACATGGTATTAGGACTAGGGCTGCACATAAGGATGCATAAGATTACCTAGCCTTTGTATCACAAATAGAACCCCATAGCTTAGAAGAGGCTAAGACTAACCCAAACTGGATGATGGCAATGCATGAAGAATTAAACCAGTTTGAAAGAAATAAGGTATGGACACTTGTAGATAGACCTATAGACCATCCAATTATAAGAACTAAATGGGTCTATAGGAATAAATTAGATGAGCAAGGAAATATTATAAGGAACAAAGCTATATTAGTGGCTAAGGGATATAACCAAGAAGAAGGTATTGATTTTGATGAAACCTATGCACCCGTAGCAAGACTAGAAGCCATTAGATTACTACAGCATTTGTTTGCTACATGAACTTCAAATTCTTTCAAATGGATGTAAAAAGTGCATTTTTTAATGATTTTATCTCTGAACAAGTTTTTGTAGACAACCACCAGGTTTTGAAAATCACACCTTTCCAAACCATTTATTCAAATTAAATAAAGCATTGTATGGTTTGAAACAAGCACCTAGAGCCTGGTATGATAGACTTAGCACTTTCTTAATTGAAAATAATTTTTCAAGAGGTAATGTAGACAAAACTTTGTTTATCAAAAAGAAAAATAATGACATCTTAGTTGTACAAATATATGTTGATGACATCATTTTTGGTGCAATTAATGAATCTCTATGTTGAAATGAGCTTAATGGGCGAGCTGAGCTACTTCCTTGGACTTCAAGTAAAACAAACAAAGGAAGGCATCTTCATCAATCAAGTCAAATACATCAAGGAAATCATCAAAAAGTTTGGTATGGAGAGTAGCAAAACAATGAGCACACCCATGAGCCCAGCTTGCAGATTAGACAAAGATGAGAATGGATCCCATGTTGACCAAAAGCTATACAGAGGTATGATCGGATTCTTATTGTATTTGACTGTAAGTAGACCTGACATATTATATAGTGTATGTGTATGTGTTAGATTTCAATCATCACCAAAAGAAACACATATGCTTGCTGTAAAAAGAATAATTAAATATTTGAAAGTAACAAGTAATTTAGGAATTTGGTATTCTAAACATTCTACTCTGAATTTGATTGGATTCTCTGATGCTGATTATGCTGGTTATAAAATAGATAGAAAAAGCACTAGCGATACATGCCAATTTATAGGGTTGAATTTAATTTCATGGCACCGTAAGAAGCAAAATTCCATAGCCTTGGCCACGGCTGAGGCTGAGTACATGGCTGCCGGTAGTTGTTGTGCTCAAGTGTTATGGATTAAACAACAACTAGAAGACTTTGATGTACACAATCTAAAATTTTAATTAAATGTGATAACACAAGTGCTATCAATTTGACAAAGAATCCAATTCAACACTCTAGAACCAAGCACATTGAAATTAGACATCATTTTATTAGAGATCATGTTTCAAATGGTAATATTATGCTTGACTTTCTGCCTACTGAAGATCAATTAGTTGACATATTTACTAAGCCACTCAATCAAGATATATTTGATCTAATTAGGAGTGAATTAGGACTTTGTGATCCCTTCTAGATTCTTTAACCTAATTCCTTTAATTCTAAGGTAATCTCATCTAGAAAACCTCCTCAATTTATTCTATTTTGTTGAGCTTTGATATCCTTTGAAAATTCCCTTCAAAATTCTTCTGGTTTTTGTTCAAAATTTTCAAAACTCCATTTTCTCTGTTCGAGTCGACGGATCTTAATCCGAGTCGACTAGATTTCTTTGAGAGTTTTGAGCTTGTTCTGGCCTAGCTGGCTTGAACAGTTTCGAGTCGACTGGATTTTCTGATGGTGTTAGGAGAGCTCTAGCTGAGCCGACTCGAGCCTTTTTAGGGCTACTCGAGTCGACTGGAATTTCGCACCGAAGCATTTTGCTTAGGGTTATAAACTCTTCACCTAACCATTTAGCCTTTATGTTGTCTTCTTTAACGGTTCATTCATCTCCAAAACCTACTCCAAAGACTTCCTTCTCCCTTCCAAGCACTCCATTTTCTTGATTTTCCATCTTTCCTAACTATGGCACCCAAGCGTGTGACAGGTAAATGCTCCATTAGGTTTGCTCCATCGGTTTAAAAGGAAAGAAGGTCCAAAAGGAGGCAAGAAGATCTATGTAGCACCACTCACAGTGAAGAATTTGCAGAGGAAGCCGCAAGAGATCCTCCACCTGCTCCTAGCCAAATGCCTTCGATGTCTACGCGTCCGGTAACTTCCGGCCGCCGAATTAATTTTGAGTTTCTTAAAGGCATTGGATTAAGAATAGGAGATCTGATTGAAGACTTAGGATGGAGAGAATTTTGTTCATTGAATGAAAAGACCTATCCCACTCTTGTTAGAAGCTTTTATGAAAATTTAAGACTAGGAACGTATCATGTGGAATCCACTGTTAAAGGAAAGAGGATAATAGTCAATGAGGAATTCCTACAAGGTGTGTTGGATTTACCTTCAAAGGGAGTAAAATTTCTAGTAATTGAAAACAGGGAAAAGAACTTGAGAACTATATTGAACAAAGAAGATGTTGGTGGTATTGGTACTGTGTTTGCTAACACCCTATCACTGGAAATGAGATTACTTCACAACTTTATTTGTAGAATTTTCTTGCAAAGAACTGATAGATTTGATTAGGTGAGTGAAAGGGATTTATGCTTTATGGAGCACATTCTAGAGAAAACTCTTGTCAATCTGCCATATATTATAATCATGCAAATGAAAGAGACAGTAAAAAAAGCTAAATCTTGTCTACCCTACGGGATGATGCTTACATTATTGTTTAAATCTCATAGAGTCAGTTTGGATGGTGAAGACGGATTGGAATTGCATCACATTGATATCTACACTTCCAAGACTCTAGAGAGAATGGGGTATTTCCAAGTGGAAGGAGTGTGGAGAAAGAAAGGCACAAATGTAAGGGCTATTGGCAGCTCCAGTAGTAGTGAAGAAGAAGAAGAGGAAGAAAATATAGAAGCTGCTAGAACTTCTTCTACACCAGTACCGGAGCCTGAGTCATTTATATCTAAGCTTGCTGCTATTACTGAGGAGACCAGAGCACCTTCTCCTATGTTTGATATCCCTGCAGCAGAGTTCGATTTGCTTGCACCAGAGTTTGACTTGCATGCAGCTGATGTTCCTTTACCTGACTACCTTACTGCAGCACCACAACCTCCAATTGTTCAAGTTCAGATTGAGGAACAGTTAAGAAGCTTGACAAATTCACTGACAGGTACAATAACTTCTTTATTTAATGATTTGAAATAGTAAGTGGACAGCAGATTGGACAGACTGAAAGAGCATGTGGCAAGTCTACAAGGAAAGGTTGAAGCTATAGAAGCTTCAAGGTTTGCACCTCAGATAGACCTTCAACCAATTCTGAGTTGTATCTCTTCAAGTTCTGAAACAATTTTGAAGTCTGTGGATGCCACTTTGAATGAATATCAAGCTGAGTTGAAGGAACTTAGAGGCAAAGTGGGAACTATTATAGATACAAGAGCTATGGCAGAGGATTATACTAAAGGTATTGGGATCATCAGGTCGGAGCTTGGCAGACTTCGAGGTTCAGTTGAAGCATTCGCCAATGTCCATGCATCTGAGCTTGTATCTATGTAGAAAGAAATAGGTGAAATGAAGGAGGCAATGAACAAAGTGCCAGTTAGCCTCAAGGACTTGGAGCAACAGTTGGGAGCAATTTGGATGGAAATGGTGTCTATCTGTGGTACTGTCAGATCCTTGGAGGTCACAGCTAGGACCAGACCATTGTATGATCCACCTCCCATTTCCACTAGGGCTCCTAGCACCTCTCATCACCCTAGGGCTCCTCCTCCTCATGCTTCATCTAGTTGATCACCTAGACCCACTTCTTGGCATGGTGCCAATGTTCCTAGAGATGATTCTGATTAGACATTTTGTAGTTTCAGTAGTTTTTGGATGCTTTTTGAAACTTTTGTAATGGTTAATGTACTGAACACCTTTTTGACAGAAATGAAATGAACATCTTTTTAATCACTGTGTAATGTGTGTATATGTGTTATCTTGTTTACACTCTCTTCTTTTTAATAAGAATTCTCTCTTTAAGTTGAGAAAGTGAAATTATCTCAAACAAATCTTGAAATTTTCTCAATTTATTTAAAATTCTGAGCTTATCTGTTTAACCTTTTTGAATTGATGACAAAAAGGGGGAGAATCATAGAGTGCATGAAAGGAAAAGCTTAATGAATTGCAATAAAACTACTAAAGTAAAGTAGATAGGGGGAGTTTTTAAGGCATTTCAGAATAATTTCTTGCATATTATTCTGATAAAATGTTCAAATGAATGTTAAAGGGGGAGAAACTTAGAGAAAATTCATATTTCCTAGAAATTTTATAAAAAGAGGGAGATATACATGCTTAATTTACATGCTTTAATGATTACTATGATGCTCTCGACTTATTATATCTATCAGTCGATACTTAATGCTGCTTGATACATACAAGCAATCATTCTCTGATATTTACAGTTTATGAATTTGACCTTGTGCATAACTGTATAGCACATACTGATATACATTTGAGATTACAATTGATTTTATAAATTTTCAAACAAATGTAAATGCTTACATACTTATGAATAGATTAGATTCTTTTCATGCCCAGTGTTTTGTCATCATCAAAAAGGGGGAGATTGTTGACCCCTAAAGTGATTTTGATGATGACAAAACATTGGAGCATATATTTGGTTATCTAATAACTCTTAAAATGATTGACAAGTTTTTGTAGGATAACTACATTGACACACTTTCTAAATCCTACAGTCTTTAATGTTTTGTATTGAGTTGTAAAGTCTTTAGAATCTTGTAAAGAAGAACCCTACAAAAATCTTCTATTAAAATCAAGTTTAAGGGTTACTTCTAGTAGTCTTTCAAGCTTCATTTTTTCTTGAATTTATTGAAAGAAGTGCTTGAAGAAGACTTCAAAGCTTGGGACAAGTGTTCTGGAAATTTGAAGTTGATATGGCTGAAGAACCACCTTCGAGCCGACTGGATGGAGGACCCAGCCAACTCTGGCACTGGCACAGAAAAGAAGTTCTCTGGCACACAGATCCAGCCGACTGGCACCAATGCCCAGCCGACTCGTCCAGAACATTGTTGAGAACGTTCTGAGATTCTCAGGGATCCAAGCCGACTGGAATTTTGCCCAGCTGACTCGTCCAGAACTCGGTTGAGAATAGTCGATAGCCTCTGAGATCCGAGCCGACTGGATTCCAACCTAGCCGACTCGTCCAAAGTGAGGTATTTTCTCAACTATGGAAGCTAGCCGACTAGCACTCAGCCCAGTCGACCCAAACTTGGTTCGAGCCGACTCGAGTTTATCCGAGCCGACTGGAATGACGGGGTCACCTCCAACGGCTAGTTCCGGTTTTCAGTTTTTGAATTCCAAAAGTGCTCTAACGGTAACCTGTCACCTCCCAATAGTCTACAATGTTCAAAATCAAGGGAAGGCAGTTGAAGTCTCTATAAATAAGGTATGAGAACATCTTTGAAGAGACTAATGAATTATTGAGCATTTATTGAACACTTATTGAAGTGAAGAGAGAGCAATAGAGCTTTAAAGTGTAGGATTCGGGAACCAGTGCGGAAGTGTGGATTTCAAAATTTTATGAAATCAGGTCCGAACCCTAATCCCAAAATCTCCTTATTAGCAATTAAAACTGTAACTACATGCATGTCCAAATTTAAACATGGTTTAGATACTAACCTCAGATCGCTATTTCCAGTCTGATGTAGAAATAAACTCCAAATTGAGTAACCTTTTGAACACACCAGGCGTCCACTTGTCCGCCCTCCGATGGTGATCCACACGGGCAGATGATCAAGACACTGACTCCTTAATTGGGTTCCTTCCAATCAAGCTCTATCCTAAGAACTTGATATATGGGCTATTGGCTAGGACTCCTCTAGCCAAACTGGGACTAAACCTTCTCTCTTACCCTTCTCCTCGTCTTCTAGCAACTTTGGCCCCTTAAGACACTATTGTCTTAAGAATAAGCCCTTGTCCTAAAATGGGACAAGGCTTGTCTTGGAGGGAGAAGAAAATTAAGACAAGATTGTCTTAATGTAAGAAAGAAAGGAGAGGCGCCTTCTTCCTTTACTGTCGGAGAGTTTCTCTCTGACTCTCCTTCTGTTCTGAGATTCGACAGAGCCTAGGCTCTGTAAAGGAATCAAAGAGGAAAGAGAGGAGGGGGAAACAGTCTTCTGGAGAGGGAGAAGAAAAAAAAGCAAGGCTTCGCCGTAGAAAATCTGGAATAATTTTCACGGTGAAGTCTTCTCCTTAAATAGGCGACAGAGAGGCGCCTTCTCACCTGTTAATCATCCTCTCACGTCCCTCTCTCCCTTCTCACATCCTTTCCCTTTATCTCACGGCCCTTGGGTTTAATCTCACGGCCTGTGGGATGGGAAGACGCGAAGAAGGATCGCGAAAAACACAGAAGGGCGCGCGCAGAAAGAAAAGTCGCGCCCCTTCGGTGTTTTTCCTTTTCTTTTTCACGGTAATTCTATTTTTGAAGAGTCCACGCCTAGGTGGACTCTGATCCACGCCTCATCAGCCAAAAGACGCCGACTTCCTTTCTTTTCTCACGCAGAAACGCCGCTTGGAGAGAGTCCACGCGCGCGTGGACTCTTCTCCTTGCGTGCGCGCGTGGGAAAAGAAGGGAAAGGGCTTAGGCGATGTGGGAAAGGGGTTTAGCCTCTTAGGTTAGCCCAATTGCTAGCCTATTATTAGCCCAAAGTCTTGAATCTTCAATTAGATTCAAACCGGAAGGAATTTGGATCTAAAAAAGACCAAATCAGAACCCTAACTCAAATCCGATTCAAGTAGAAGCCATGGTTTGCAACACATGCTAGTGTGTTCATCTGCAAACGAGATTTAATTCCAAATTAAAACCTTGATTATCTATCCTAAGTGTGTGACCCATTGGGTTCCATACTTAGCCAGCAGTGGGTCCGAGTGCAAGTTGACCTAATTTGATCAGAACTCATTCTAATCGATTTAGGTCAAATCGAGCTAACTCGAGTCAGTCAATTAGGACTCCTCCTAATTAGTGATCCAATTAAATCATTTAATTTGATCAACCCACAAGACAAGATTGATGTCTAGCAACGTGTCATGTCTACCCGGAAGATATGGAAATTCTGGTGTAATTCCAAAACTACCCTTCAGTGGAAAGTTCCCGTACAATTCGATCCTTCAATCATCTTGCATCCCGAATATAACTATGGATATGGAATCATGTCAAATCCAGTTTATACTCATTCCCAGCTCAGTCATACACTAATGATTCAATTAATTCGATATTAGAAATCATTTCTAATATCTGTACTTTGATCAAAGATTTCCTAAATCATCATCTGACCTAATTTGGCTGGATGCAATCTCCTCCTACTAGGAGTGATCAATTCCTTGTTGACCTACTCATTTCCTTCATATACAATTCACCACACCCAGCATCAACCTTGTGCATGACCCAGTGTCATGAATGAGATTGAACCAAAGCATGGGTTCATGTACATAAGGTTTTATGGCGGTCTCAGGTCATAGGACTACTTGTACAACTCCCACTATGAGAAACATCTATTGACATGCAGCTAAGGCTCCATTAGATGTTCTCAAACTGGATCTCTTCAGTGAACTCATTCGCTAATGAGCACCCACATCCTTATATTAGTATCTCACACAAGTGACTGTGAGAGCAGTCACCCTTTTCAGCATACATAGGATGTGCCAGTCTAACCGGAAACCCTGATCCCCAACTCAGGGTTCCTATGACTAGGAATATTCTAGATTAGGGTTTTAAGGCCTTAGATCTCACTGGTATGATCTCATCATAGCCCTACAACCATAGCCCTAATCTATGGGGTTCATCATATAATGACACAGCGAATGATGAAAAAATTATTGCCTTTATTAACTTGTCAATTTACAATGGTCTGGGAGATACAAATATTGGCTTATAGGGCATAATCCTTTCAATCTCCCACTTGCACTAAAGCCAATCGCTCTTATTCTTTAACCCCATACTGTCGAGGTGGCGATCAAACTCCCGCCGTGGTAGAGCCTTAGTGAACGGGTCTGCTATGTTGTTCTTTGTATCTACTCTATTGATGCAGACTTCTTGTCTCTCGATTATCTCTCGGACAAGATGGAAGCATCTCAGAATGTGCTTGGACTTGTGATGGGCTCTCGGTTCCTTAGCTTGAGCAACTGCTCCAGTGTTATCACAATAGAGTGGCACCGGGTTCTCAATCTCAGGAACTACTCCCAACTCTGTGATGAATTTCTTCATCCAGACAGCTTCCTTGGCGGCTTCACTGACAGCTATGTACTCTGCCTCGGTAGTTGAGTCAGCTACAGTCTGCTGTTTAGTGCTCTTCCAACTTACTGCTCCACCATTCAAGGTAAAGACATACCCTGAAATGGATTTACTATTATCTGGGTCTGATTGAAAACTAGAGTCTGAATAGGCTTCTAGTTTAAGATCAGACCCTCCGTATATGAGAAAAATATCCTTAGTCCTTCTCAGGTACTTAAGAATATTTTTCATAGCCTTCCAGTGATCCTCTCCTGGATCAGCCTGAAATCTACTGGCTACACCCAAGGCATATGCCACATCAGGCCTGGTACATAACATAGCATACATAATCGACCCTATAGCCGAAGCATAAGGTATAGAACTCATTCTATTTCTTTCTTCAGGTGTCTTAGGAGACATCCTCTTAGAAAGACGTATGCCATGACCAATAGGTAAGTAACCTCTTTTACTTTCCTCCATGCTAAATCTCTTTAGCACCTGGTCAATGTACCTAGACTGGGATAAGCCTAGCATCCTTCTTGATCTTTCCCTATAGATCTTTATACCCAGTATATAGGATGCTTCTCCCAAGTCTTTCATGGAAAACTGTTTCGATAACCACACTTTGACTGATTGTAACATTGGGATATCATTCCCAATAAGAAGTATATCATCGACATATAGAACTAAGAAAACTATGGCACTCCCACTAGTCTTCTTGTACACACAAGGTTCATCCTTATTTTTGAAAAAATCAAATTCTTTGACTGTTTTATCAAATCGGATGTTCCAACTCCTTGATGCTTGCTTTAATCCATAAATGAATTTCTTTAGCCTACATACCTGATTAGGTTTAGTCTCCAAGACAAAACCTTCTGGCTGTGACATATAAACCTCTTCCTCAAGGAAACCATTGAGGAATGCAGTTTTTACATCCATTTGCCAGATCTCATAATCATGATATGCTGCTATAGCAAGCATAATCCGAATAGATTTGAGCATGGCAACAGGAGAAAATGTTTCATCATAATCTATCCCTGTTTTTGTCTGAAACCCTTAGCCACCAATCTGGCTTTATAAGTTTCAACTTGGCCATCTGCCCCATTCTTCCTTTTATAGACCCATTTACACCCAATAGGGTTAATACCCTCTGGTGCATCAACCAAAGACCATACTTGGTTGACATACATGGAGTCCATCTCGGATCTCATGGCTTCCAGCCATCTGTCTGAGTCTCTACTCATGACTGCTTCCGTATAGGTTAGAGGCTCATCATTTTGAATGATTTGGGCTTCATTATTTTCAATTATGAACCCATACCTCTCAGGTGCTTGTCGCACCCTATCAGACCTACGGATAGGAGTGTGTTCAGGTTCTATATTAACTATGTTGTTACTTGACTGAGATGTGTCTATTTGTTGAATTTCATTAAGTTCGATATTTCTACCAGTGCCCTTTTGTAGGATGAATTCTTTTTCCATAAAAGTGGCATGCCTACTGACCAAAACCTTTTGTTCAGTAGGGTGGTAGAACAGATATCCTATACTATCTCTAGGATATCCGATAAATAGACATTTGTCTGCTCTAGCATCTAGTTTATGTCCAAATTTTTTTTTTACATAGGCTGGACATCCCCATATCTTAATATACTTAAGATTGGGCTTCTTACCTCTCCATAATTCATATGGAGTGCTAGAGACAGTTTTAGATGGTACTCTATTCAAGATATAAGTTGCTGTTTCCAAAGCATATCCCCAGAAAGAAAAGGTAACTCCGTGAAGCACATCATGGACCGTACCATATCCAATAAAGTACGATTCCTCCTTTCAGCAACACCATTTAATTGTGGTGTGTAAGGAGGAGTCCATTCAGAGATGATCCCCTTATCTTTAAGGTGATCAAGAAACTCAGTGGATAAGTACTCACCTCCTCTATCTGATCGGAGGATCTTTATACTTTTTCCTGTCTGTTTCTCTACCATACTTTGATACTCTAAAAATTTTTCAAAAGCATCGGACTTATGTTTCATTAGATACACAAATCCATACCTTGAAAAATCATCAGTAAATGTGATGAAGTATGAGTATCCACCATAGGCTTGAGTTGTCATAGGCCCACATACATCTGTGTGTATGAGTCCTAATAACTCTTTTGTCCTTTCTCCATGTCCACTAAATGGAGTCTTGGTCATCTTACCCATGAGACATGATTCACAAGTTCCTAATGACTCATAGTCATAAGGATCAAAGAAATTTTCTTTGTGTAACTTGTTAATCCTAGTCTCACTAATATGTCCAAGTCGACAATGCCAAAGTAAGGTATTGTTAACATCATCTCTTTTCCGTTTGTTAGAAACATGAAAAATATTATCATTAGTGGAAAGAGTTAATAGACCATTGCAGAATATGCCATAACATATAATTTCATTAGATAAAGAAATTGAGCAGCCACTGCTCATTACATTCATAGTATATCCTTGTTTAAGTAACAAGGGTACAGATATGATATTTCTAATGATTTTTGGCATATAGTAACAATTCCTTAGCTCCAAGATCTTCCCTGAAGGTAACTTCAAAGCATAAGTCCCTACAGCTTCTGCTTGGATGGGGTCCCCTCCAGCACCGTAGAGCTCAAAGTTACCTTCCTTCAATACTTTAAGCCCCTGAAGTCCCTGCAATGATTTGCAGATGTTATGACCACAGGCGGTATCCAACACCCAAGTATTTGAAATGGAAGAATCCAATGACAAAATAGTATGAACTTCTTTCATACCTTTTGGTGCCTCTGATGCACCAGGCTTCACACTTGCAAGGTAAACCTTGCAGTTCCTTTTCCAATGACCCGGCTTGCCACAATGAAAGCAGGTCATCTGTCCGGAGGCCTTCTTTTCTTTCTTCTTCTTAATGCCCCCTTTGGGATTCATCCTCTTACTGGAACCCTTTTTGCCTGTCTTCTTCTTTTCCACAAGAAGAACTGGAGCCTTATTTTTCTTTACATGGCTCTCTGCTGTCTTCAACATATTCAACAGCTCAGGCAAGGAAGAATTAAGTTTGTTCATGTGGTAATTAAGAACAAACTGTGAAAATGACTCTGGGAGTGATTGCAAGATCAAGTCTTGATTCAACTCCCCATCCATTACAAAACCTAATTGACCTAATCGAGTGATTAGATCAATTATCTTTAATACATGGTCTTGTACTGATGTACCTTCTGTCATCCTTGCACGGAACAACTGCTTAGATATTTCATATCTAGCAGTTCTACTGTGTTCTCCATAAAGCTCTTTTAAATTGAGCAGTATGGAGTTAGTATCCATGCTATCATGCTGCCTTTGCAACTCGTTAGTCATAGAGGCAAGCATAACACATTTGACAGTAAGTGAGTCATTTTGCCACATATTATATGTGGTCTTCTCCTCTTGCGAGGCATCTTCCCTTGGTGGTTCCAAAATTGGGGTATCAAGAATATAGGAAATTCTTTCTTGACTGAGTACTATTTTCAAATTTCTTAGCCAATCAACATAATTAAGCCCAGTCAATTTGTTGGCATCTAAAATACTACGGAGTGAGAGTGAAGAGGCCATTTATCTACATTTAAACAAAGAACAATACATAAGCAAACAACCATGAAATGACAATATATAATTAAATTAGGACTTTAATTCAATTATGTCTCCCACTATTTTATCGAGCATCATAACCCTCTATACGATGATCGAGAAAACCCTAATTAGTTTTCTTAGTGGGGTTGAGATCCCAATCCCTTATAAAAGACCTTGTGTGTACACAACAAATCTTATATAAGTTCATAGGTAGGAAAACTCTCTCCAATTGTAACCCGTACAATTCTCAACTTATCCCGGCCTCTAAAATATTAATAGCCTTGTGTGTACACAACAAACTATAATATTTCAGTTAAGTAAGACCCTTCATAGCTATTCAGTCATGACTTTAATAGTAATACCCTTGTGTGTACACAACAAAATATTACATTAAAGCATGCCATAAACAAATAATTGTATTAGGCCAAAAATTGTGTTAGTCACCATATTAGGTCTTGTGTGTACACAACAAACCTAGTATAGATTGTAACATAATAATGACCTATCATGAAGGAAGGCTAATAATAGTATTTTAACACCAAGCATGTTAGTCAAGAATTAAATCAATCAGATCGGCCAGGCTAGTGGAAGAGATGTGGGGGTCCCCCCGTTGCTTTCCTAGACACCAATTTAAAATTGGCCAGGTCAGTCAACGGAACCAATTAAAAACCACGATTCCCTTTACCTTCCCAGAACCACCTTTCTAGACACCGAAATGACTAATTATCCATCATGACTAATAATGCTTATCGGTTAACTATACTATTACTTAATATAATTTTTAAGAGGGATTTATGCAATGCCAGCACATTCAATTAAAAGCTATCACATATATTAATACATGCTTTAAACTAAGCAAATATGTGAAATGTGTGCCATCATACTAGGACAACCATTTACCACATAATGGATACACCATTACGCCAGGGCAACCTTATTTCAGTATGATGGCTCCAGGGCTAATCATATCTCTAAGACAATTAGGGTTTCAGTGAAAAACCCTAACTGGTGGCAATCATCAAACTCATGTTCAATCAAAGACATGCATAGTGCATCAATATAAAAACTTTAACATGATACTACATCATGAATTGAACTGCATAAGTTTTAATCCTAATAAGGAGGCTCTGATACCACTGTAGGATTCGGGAACCAGTGCGAAAGTGTGGATTTCAAAATTTTATGAAATCAGGTCCGAACCCTAATCCCAAAATCTCCTTATTAGCAATTAAAACTGTAACTACATGCATGTCCAAATTTAAACATGGTTTAGATACTAACCTCAGATCGCTATTTCCAGTCTGATGTAGAAATAAACTCCAAATTGAGTAACCTTTTGAACACACCAGGCGTCCACTTGTCCGCCCTCCGATGGTGATCCACACGGGCAGATGATCAAGACACTGACTCCTTAATTGGGTTCCTTCCAATCAAGCTCTACCCTAAGAACTTGATATATGGGCTATTGGCTAGGACTCCTCTAGCCAAACTGGGACTAAACCTTCTCTCTTACCCTTCTCCTCGTCTTCTAGCAACTTTGGCCCCTTAAGACACTATTGTCTTAAGAATAAGCCCTTGTCCTAAAATGGGACAAGGCTTGTCTTGGAGGGAGAAGAAAATTAAGACAAGATTGTCTTAATGTAAGAAAGAAAGGAGAGGCGCCTTCTTCCTTTACCGTCGGAGAGTTTCTCTCTGACTCTCCTTCTGTTCTGAGATTCGACAGAGCCTAGGCTCTGTAAAGGAATCAAAGAGGAAAGAGAGGAGGGGGAAACAGTCTTCTAGAGAGGGAGAAGAAAAAAAAGCAAGGCTTCGCCGTAGAAAATCTGGAATAATTTTCACGGTGAAGTCTTCTCCTTAAATAGGCGACAGAGAGGCGCCTTCTCACCTGTTAATCATCCTCTCACATCCCTCTCTCCCTTCTCACATCCTTTCCCTTTATCTCACGGCCCTTGGGTTTAATCTCACGGCCTGTGGGATGGGAAGACGCGATGAAGGATCGCGAAAAACACAGAAGGGCGCGCGCAGAAAGAAGAGTCGCGCCCCTTCGGTGTTTTTCCTTTTCTTTTTCATGGTAATTCTATTTTTGAAGAGTCCACGCCTAGGTGGACTCTGATCCACGCCTCATCAGCCAAAAGACGCCGACTTCCTTTCTTTTCTCACGCAGAAACGCCGCTTGGAGAGAGTCCACGCGCGCGTGGACTCTTCTCCTTGCGCGCGCGCGTGGGAAAAGAAGGGAAAGGGCTTAGGCGATGTGGGAAAGGGGTTTAGCCTCTTAGGTTAGCCCAATTGCTAGCCTATTATTAGCCCAAAGTCTTGAATCTTCAATTAGATTCAAACCGGAAGGAATTTGGATCTAAAAAAGACCAAATCGGAACCCTAACTCAAATCCGATTCAAGTAGAAGCCATGGTTTGCAACACATGCTAGTGTGTTCATCTGCAAACGAGATTTAATTCCAAATTAAAACCTTGATTATCTGTCCTATGTGTGTGACCCATTGGGTTCCATACTTAGCCAGCAGTGGGTCCGAGTGCAAGTTGACCTAATTTGATCAGAACTCATTCTAATCGATTTAGGTCAAATCGAGCTAACTCGAGTCAGTCAATTAGGACTCCTCCTAATTAGTGATCCAATTAAATCATTTAATTTGATCAACCCACAAGACAAGATTGACGTCTAGCAACGTGTCATGTCTACCCGGAAGATATGGAAATTCTGGTATAATTCCAAAACTACCCTTCAGTGGAAAGTTCCCGTATAATTCGATCCTTCAATCATCTTGCATCCCGAATATAACTATGGATATGGAATCATGTCAAATCCAGTTTATACTCATTCCCAGCTCAGTCATACACTAATGATTCAATTAATTCGATATTAGAAATTATTTCTAATATCTGTACTTTGATCAAAGATTTCCTGAATCATCATCTGACCTAATTTGGCTGGATGCAATCTCCTCCTACTAGGAGTGATCAATTCCTTGTTGACCTACTCATTTCCTTCATATACAATTCACCACACCCAGCATCAACCTTGTGCATGACCCAGTGTCATGAATGAGATTGAACCAAAGCATGGGTTCATGTACATAAGGTTTTATGGCAGTCTCAGGTCATAGGACTACTTGTACAACTCCCACTATGAGAAACATCTATTGACATGCAGCTAAGGCTCCATTAGATGTTCTCAAACTGGATCTCTTCAGTGAACTCATTCGCTAATGAGCACCCACATCCTTGTATTAGTGTCTCATACAAGTGACTGTGAGAGCAGTCACCCTTTTCAGCATACATAGGATGTACCAGTCTAACCGGAAACCCTGATCCCCAACTCAGGGTTCCTATGACTAGGAATATTCTAGATTAGGGTTTTAAGGTCTTAGATCTCACTGGTATGATCTCATCATAGCCCTACAACCATAGCCCTAATCTATGGGGTTCATCATATAATGACACAGCGAATGATGAAAAAATTATTGCCTTTATTAACTTGTCAATTTACAATGGTCTGGGAGATACAAATATTGGCTTATAGGGCATAATCCTTTCATAAAGTCTGCTTTCAAGCCCGCAACAACTCTTACCTGAAGCTTGAAGCATCTTTTGATGAAAGCAAGGAAGCCATTGAAGTGCATTGAAGAGCATTCAGTGGATCTTCACTCGAGCTGCATTGGCAACAACCCTGACAACAGAGTTTGTCTTTATTGTTGCTTCTTTATTCTATCTTTTAGAATATCTGGGTTATTGGCGAGCCCGATTGTAAAAACCAAATAGGTTTTTTTGGTAAGCCTTTAAAAACCAGTGTGTATAGGTTTCTTTGATGAGCCTATCTAAAAACCAAAGTGTAGAGGTTTTAGGTGAACCTGTAAAAACCTAGCTTGGGTTTCTTTGGTAAGCCCGGTTTCAAAAACCAAAGTTTAGAGGTTGGGATTGTGAGCCTGTAAAACTACCCGATTGTATTCCGGTTTGGGGGATATAGTGAAAATCTCGAGTTGTGAACTTGGATAATGGACGTAGGAGCTGGGTTGCTCCGAACCACTATAAATCTATCTTGTTTGTGTTGTGTTTGATTTTCCTTTAGCTTCTGCATTCATACTCTGTTTGACACAGCACTTAACCACTAAAAGGAATTACTTGTGCACATACTTGCTAAAATTTGTAATTCGTAATTCACCCCCCTCTTGGGTTAAGCCACCTGGGCAACATGGACCCATCTGGGGGTGCCACTTGGTGAAGGAGTAGGAAGAGCCTGCCTTGACTCCGGTGAGGTGGGCCCATCCATGGGTGCCACCTGGCGGAGGAGTAGGGACAGGGCCACTTCGGCTGAGGTAGACCTGCCTGGGTCGACACCTGGCGAAGTGGCAGAGGCCAGCTCGACTTCGATTGAGGTGGACCCATCTAGGGGTGCCACCTGGCGAAGGAGCAGGGAGAGGGCCACTTCGATCAAGGTGGACCCCGCCTGGCTCGGCACCGGCAAAGTGGCAGAGGCTAGCTCGATTTTGGTCGAGGTGGACCCATCTGGGGGTGCCACCTGACGAAGGAGCAGGGAGAGGGCCACTTCGACCGAGGTGGTCCTCGCCTGGGTCGGCACCTAGCAAAGTGGCAGAGGTGCCGAGCTCAGCCCGAGGTCAGCTTGACCGCTAGCCAAGTCACCTGGCAGGAGAGTTCGGGATGACGCCGCGTGGTACTTCCTGGAGGCCAACTGGATCTGATGCATACTCCACGTCAGCACTATTGCCATATCAATATCCATCATAGAAAATCCATCATAAATTTATAATAAGAAAATATAGATTTTTTGGTTGCTTTCAGTATCGGATTTGTGATGACTATATCTATTATAAAAAAATTTGGTATCAATCCATCATGGATTTGTGATGAAAAAAACATAATTTTTTTTATTGCCTTCCGTGACATATTTGTGCCGGAGATATCCATTATAGAAAATCTGTCACAAATTTATAATGAAAATTTGTGACTTTGAATGTTGTGACAAATTTATGACAGAAATTTGTGATGGATTTTAGGAATTTTGTGATAGATAATCCATTATAAATCTATCACTAACCTATCACAAAATTTCATCATAAATTGTTCACAAATTTTCATCACCAATCTATCACCAAAATTTGTCATAAATCTATGATAAATCTTTATCACAAATCTATCACTAATTTGTTACAAAATCTCATCATAAATTTATCATAAATCTATTATAATTTATGATAGATTTTATTCTAAATATTATTGACCATTTATGATAGAATTTTGTGACAAACATTACCATCACAAATGTTTTTGACAAAAATTTATGTCACATATTTTCATCACCTTTTGTCACAAAATTTCATCACAAATTAGTCACAACTTTCAATCACAAATCTGTCACTAATTTGTTATAAAATTCTATTACAAATTTATCACAATTCGGTTATAATTTGTGATAGATTTTGTTCTAAGTTTTATTTACTATTTATGATAGAATTTGTGACAGAAATTGCCATCACAAAAATTTGTGACAAAAATTTCTGCCACAATTTTTTTGTAACTAGGGCTTTAGTGACAAATTTTTTTGTCACAAAATTAATCATAAATGCTATTTGTGATAGATTCTCGGGCTTCAAAATAAAAAAAATCTATTATTAAAGCCTTATTTTCTTGTAGTATAGAGAAAGATAAAAAAAATAGAATTGGTGCAAAAAAAAAGCCAATCATTATAAAAGCAAAAGGCCTCAAGCCAGAGAGTCTTTAGCTAAGATCAAAGTCCTAGGATGAGAAGATGTAGCTGTAGCAGGTACCAAGCTTTACAAAGCATCCCAAAGGATAATATGACCAACTAGAGATAAGTTGGAGCAAAGGTTCATCCATAAATCAAAAATAGAAAGATTTTTTTGAAAGACAGAGTACATGGATGAAGTCTTGCTAAGGAATACTCTATTATTCCTTTCTTTCTAAATTTTTCAATAATAAGTTGCCAGTAGTTGATCAGTAGCATGACAAATTATCACAAAAAATCTCCTCCTTCACTAAGACATCCACATATCGTGCAAAGTAGAGAGCCAACTTTTAATTTTTAATTAATTTTTCAAAATATTCAGAAGACTTTTAGCAAATGGGCATTTAAGAAAATGATGTTGGGTCATCTCTTCAGTTGTGCCACATAAAAAACATCCTAAGCTAATATGCCACCCTTTTCTCGCAAGATTTGCACATGTGTGAATCTTGTTCTTAAGAATAAGTCAAAGAAAAACCTTTTATGGATGTATGATATCTAGAAAAGTAGTTTTTGCATGTTTAGTTGAGCATTGGAAAGTAACATAGGAAACACATTTTTTTATAGTAACTTATTTTTAGATGAATATCTACTTTTCTGGGAAAGTTATACAAAATACTTACAATACCCTTACTAAATTTATATAAAATACCTGTAAAACATCACATGCATAATTTTTAAATATTTTTAAATCTAAACATGTTTCAAAATATTTTTAAATATTTAAAAATAGATATTAAGATATTTATTTGTTTGACCTTTTAGAGTTCTAATTATTTTTAATAGTTAGACTTCTTCGTATTATAATATTTTATAATAGTATACTTTTAATACTTTAAAATTAATAATTAAAAATAACTATTAAGAAGATCATGATGGATTAAGGATACTTTTGGTAAAAAGAAGTACCATAATTCCTAGCATGTGGGAAATGGCTTTTTCATGTCCCATAGGAGTTATTCTTTTCCATTGAGGACCCATTTGGTTTGCGAGAATTGAGAAGAGGAGGAAATATTAATATGGTCAATAGAAAAATGGAGAAAGGCCTCATATTGAGTTAACATTTCCAAAGAAGAGAGATAGAAAAGTAAAAGTTTCATCGAAATAAAATTCCTATATTTCATGAAAAATAATCCAGGTAAAATGTAGTAAAGTCCAAATTCCCACCGGCTAGGAATTGGGGTAATTTCTTTTATAAATATGCTCTTAAGGTTTTAGATAGAATGAAGTGATATCTTTTCTTTTATTAAGGGCATAATAGGTACTTGAACAACTTTTCTAGAAAAGTAGATATTTCATTAAATATAAGCTATTATTAAATATGTCACTTTTTCATGGTAACCAAACTTGTAAAAACCAATTTTTTAAGCATCATTTATATAGGCATTAACTTTCCAAGAAAATTATTTTAGTGAAGAAAAATTCTTTCCATAAATCAAGTGAGTCTAAAATATGAGAAACTTATTTTCTTAGGAAATCTACTTTATTATCTCTCTTTTTTGAAATATTCAACTAAATATAAGGCATTTTTTAATTTTCTCATGGACCACATTTTCCTCCCTCTTCTTCCCATGAACCAAAAAAGTTTAGTTAGTTATTTCCTTGCTTATAACTAAAGGAGGGGTATGCACAAAGAGCCTTCTTGATAGATTGTAATGTTTTAGCATGGGTGGAGGCTAAGGTACCATTAGTAGCTTGAATTATTAAATTATTTATCGAAGAAGAAAAAAAAATAAGAGAAAAAGATAGACAAAAAAAAAGCTTTATTATCTCTATTTGAATTGCATTATGAATATTTTAAGGATTATATATAATATGATCATACTCCATATAAGAAAAATAATCTAGACTGATATACAATTATGCTAACAAAAGAAATATTATTAAATCATAGTAATAAACAAATATTATGAATTATTATATGATCTCTAAAATTATATGATTAACTAAAATCAAGTGATCTCCAAAATCATGTGATTACCTGAAATCAAGGGATCCTTAGAATTATATGATCACAAAAATTCATGCTAACACTTCCTCTTAAAATGAAGGTGGTATTGTAGGTGCCAACTTTAGTTAAGAAACTATATCAAGAGCTAACATGGCATCATGAAGACTGATATGGCAAATTAGAAGATATCATAGTAGCTCAGAAATTGATTAATATATCAGGAATCGATGTAGCAACTTAGAAGCCAATGTGGCAAGTTAACATATCTGACGACATGATTGTGAGAAGGCATATAAAAGGTGATAATTGCAATAAAGGTTGGCATGCAAAGAGAATATAACCAAAATCAATGATCCTTGCAAACAAAAATATCATAATAAAAAACTGGTACTCAAAGAGAAGATAACCGAAGGCCAATAATATAGGAAAATTTGTCGAGTGATGATAAGGAGAGATAATCAAAGATCTGAAGCTCAAAAAATTGATGGAGAAAAGCTATGAATTTATTAGAAAATAAGGGATCTTTGTATATTAATCTACTAAAAAAGTCATAATCTACAAATCTACTTAAAAATTAAGGATTTGTAGGAAAATGGAGATCGGTGGATCGACAACATAGATCATTAAGGCTTATAAATATGGTAATGATAGTCATAGCAAAAGTGAAAGAGATGATGGCTTAATATTAGGTGATCGGTGGCTTTGATATTGTGTTAAAATATTTATAAAAAATAAAAAAAGAAGAGAGGAAGATAGAGAGAACAGGGGTTTTATTATCTTTATTTTAATTCCATTTGGTATATCTTAAGGTCTATATATACCAGTATATAGACTCCATATAAAAGACATAACGTAGGCAGAAACAAAATTATACTAATATAATACCCAGCTATATGGGCTAGCCCTTGGCCTATCTTGAAATCACTTGGCTCGCTTCCCCTTTCCTTTCATGGAGAAGTCCTGATCGACCATGATGGAGGAGGAAGAGTCCTCCTCCATCATGGACTTATTAGAGGCTAGGAAAACCTAGCCTCCACTATTTTTTAAACCCCTTGAATACTTCATTGGTGTTATTTACCTTTGCCACCCACTCTCTTCTCTCCTTTCTTCCATTGATTTGCAATGATTTAATATCTTTGTGCTCATCAGTGATTGTAGCCAAGACATTGTTGGAGCCCAAGGTAAAACCCATTTCCTTCTCTCTTCCTTTCTTTTCCTCTCATAACCATTTTCATTGCCGCCCACTGCCAACTTCATTGCAAAAAAAAGACCCACCAAGAATGCCTTGTTTTCAAATATGAAAATCCCTCCCTTTAATTCCATTTCCAGTCTCCTCCAGTGCTGGCACTTATCACCAAAGATGGAGACTTATTTCCCTTTACCACTCTTGGCCATGGTTAGAGCCCAATCACCAAAAACCATGGGATGAGCCAACAAAGAGATCGAAACCCCTAATTTGAAGTTTTTTTCTATTTTTCCCATCACTAGCCACTTGCAACCATAGGCCACACCACCCTTGCCTAGAAGCCCTGGCTACACTACCGCTAGACCTTCTCCACCATTCCCTCTATTCTTTCATGAAACCGGGAAAGAAAATCCCCTATATTAGCATAAGGAAGAAGAGAAAAAGGAAGAGGAAGAAGAGAGGAAGAAAAGAAAAGAAAAGAACAAAAGAAAAGAAGAAAAACAAAAGAAAAGAAGAAAAACAAAAGAAGAAGAGAGAGATTCTCTCTTCCCTCTCTCCCTCTCTCTTTATGTGCTTTGACTATTTTTTTCTTTCTTCCCTTCTATCATCCACTTTCTCTCTCTTATTTATCTTCCCTCTCTTTCCTCTCTCCTCGCTTTCCTCTCTTTCTCTATTGTTTCTCTTTCGTTTGTCTTATTTGATCTCTCTACTTCCTATATTTGGTTTCTATCTTTACTTTTCTATCTTACTTTCTCTTTATCTCCTCTATTTTTATTTATCCCAGAAATAATTTTGATGATTACAAAATATTGGAGCATGAATATTATACTAATACTTTTAAATTATTAAGAATGTTTTTGTAGAGAGCTTGTTAATGGAAAATCATTAATTGAAACTTTATAGATCATTGGAAGAGTTTGTGAGACCATATATCATTGAAAATCCTTTTAAGGACTCTATGTAACAATTGAGATATGTAGTGAGCTCTTATATATCCTTATAAGTATTTTTAAAGTATAGAAAGTCCATTTATATTCTTTAAAATTCATTAAATTCTTTGAGAGATTATTTATATCATGAAAAGAGTAGAAAGCTTAATTTTTGTAATTAAAAGTGTTCGAGTTGGTTAGAAAGTCCATGCATATCATTTGAAGTCATTGAAAGCCTTTTGGAACCATTGAGGAGTCAAAATATATCAAATACCATAAAAAAAGAAATTTTGGCTAAAAGAGCCGACTTCCATCAAGAGAGCTGACTCTGGCATAGCACATAGAACTGGTACTGTTCAAGAGAGCCAACTCCTAAAATTAGAGCCTTCTCTTACAAGATGATATAAACTTGATTTTTACAATACTATACAAGAGAGCCAACTTTTAAAATTAGAGCCCTCTCTCGCAGGATGACAGAAACTTGATTTTCAGAACATGTGTAGAAGAACCGACTCCTAAAATTAGAGCTTTCTTTCATAAGATGATAGAAACTTGATTTTCAAAATACTGTGCAAGAGAGTCGACTTCTAAAATTAGAGCCTTCTCTCATAGGGTGACAGAAACTTAATTTTCAAAATACTGTATAGAAGAGTTGACTCCTAAATTAGAGCCTTCTCTCACAGGATGATTGAAACTTGATTTTTATAACACTATGCGAAAGAGCCAACTTCTAAAATTAGAGCCAACTCTCACAAGATGATAAAGACTTAAATTTCTAGATACTATTCAAAGAGCCGACTCCTTTCAAGTGAGCCGACTCTTAGTCCATGATTTTCTATAGTAACGATTAACTTCAATACTTCTAGATTTCAATTTTCAAAATTTTTAATGGATATTTTTTAGTTTTCAATAGTTATAAATGGCTAGAAATGACTTTAAACTTATAAAAAAATATAAGGAGAAGTATAAATTCAAGGATTAAAGTTAGAAACTAATAAGAACTTGAGCATTCATTCCAATCATTAAGAATAAGAAGAATATTTTATGTAGTCATTGAAAATTTAAGATGAACTTCAAATTTTTCCCACCTAACATCTTGAAGAATTAAGTGAGGATTGAAGAGTCATTTAAGAGCAACTTTTGAAGCCTTTGAGCAGCTATATATTAAACTTCAATTATAACAATTAGCTCTCTTTGGAGTTCATTTTCTATTGCTCTGTTTTGTATTGTTTGATTATTTTTGTTACAAATTTCATTAGTAAGCTAAAACTTGGATTTGGTTTAAGATTTTGATTGGCTAGTCTTGGAAAGCTAATTGGATTATTTGTAAACCCAAAAATAAACATACTTTGGATTTATTTATGAGCCTATAAAACAAATATTGCATTTAGCTTTTGGTTTGTGAGCCTAGGATAAAACAAACCGGCTATATTCCTATAGGAATATAGTAGAAATATGTTGACTCCGTTATTGATTTTGATGATAAGCAAAATGGTTAAGTATAAGTTGAGTACTAATGATTTTCTTGAAGTGTGTTTTTATTGAAAAAGGTGCTCACAAATTTGAAGAAGCTTATTTGATTAAAGAAGCCAAGTTTACATGAAAAGAATTGCTTAAAGAGGACTTGAAATGTCAAAGATTGCTTGAATGGACAATTGAGTTAAGTAGAAATCTGTTTCAGCTCAAGTTCAGACTTTTCTGTGAAGATTTCAGTGAGGTATCGACTCAAAGTGTCAACACATGACACCAAGTGTTGACACATGGAAGTGAAGTGTCGACTCAAGCTGGTACGCAAAGAGTATTTCAGATGGTACGGTGAAGTGTCAATACATGGACCTGAAGTATCGACTCAAAGTACCGACACATGGATCAACTCATCGTCTAAGATTTTCAAGCCATAGAACTTGCTAAAAATGAAAAACTGCAGAAGTATCGACACATGAAAGCAAAGTGTCAACTCAAAGTGTCGACTCACCTGAGGAAGTGTCGACACATTTGAGATTTTCAGAAGACCATATTGAAGATATTTGGGGGTGTCGACTCAAGAAGTTCAAGTGTCGACTCATAGCCTGAAGTGTTGACACATGAAGTTCTAGAAACAGTAATGGCCAGATTTTCAAATGCAGAACTCGATCCTTTTGCCCTCCAACGGCTAGATTTTCAAGTCTAATGGCTAGAAACCGGATTTGAGACCTTGCAAAGGTATTTATATGCTCCAAAACAAATCAAAAGGGCAATTATTGATGAGAATGAAATAGAAGCATTCAAGAGAGAAGAAAAGAGAGCCTTAACTCCTATCTATTGAAGATTCAACCACTCAAAAGCAAAAACAAGCCTCCAAGCATTTAAGATCCTTGAAGAGCATTAAAGATCAACCATTCTTGAGCATTCAAGAGACTTCAACAAGTTCAAAGCACCTCTACATCGAGCTTCAAATAGATATCCACTTTTGTTTAGAAAGCTTATATTATTTCTCTACTTCTAAACTTTATTTGTTATAAGGGTTCTTGGTTAGCCTATTGCAAAACCAAGGGAGGTTATTGGTGAGCCTTTGAAAACTAATTAGGTTCTTGGTTAGCCTAGAAAACTAAGGGAGGTTGGTGGTTAGTCCGTAAAATCATTTAGGTTCTTGGTTAGCCCATAAAATCAAGTGAGATTTTGACTTGTTGGCCTTGTGAAAACAAGTTGGGTTTTTGATTAGTGAGCCCACAAAGCTAATCAACTATAATCCATAAAGATTATAGTGAATTTTCAAGAGGATCTTGGGGAGTGGATGTAGGTGCATTGGATAGCACCGAATCGCTATATTTTTTGATCTTTGTGGTTGATTGATCTCTCTACTTGCTTTTCATTTATTGCTCTTTATTTTTGCTACACTTTTATTTAAGAGCTTTATATTTGAATTCATAGCACCTTGCTTAATTAATTCTTGGATTGGATTGCATAGCATTGCATTGCATTAAGTGATAATTTTTAGAGACCCAATTCACCTCCTCTCTTGGATTGCTTACTGGGCAACAAGTAGTATCAGAGCCCTATTCTCAGTATATAGGCTTTACCGTCTTGAGTAAAGATCTATGGTAGCCCCAATTAGTACTAGTGTAGTTGAGGGTCAAGCCTCAAATAGACCTCCATTTTTTAATGGATCAAATTATACATATTGAAAAACTAGGATGAGAATTTATATGCATTCTATTGATTATAATTTGTAGAGAGTTGTAGATAAAGGTCCTCATATTTTTTCAGTTGTGGTTAATGGTAATTCCATCCCAAAGCTCGAAGAAGATTGGGATGAAAATGACATTAAGCAATCCGAGATCAATGCCAAGGCAATGAATCTCCTCTATTGTGCATTAGATCCTAGTGAATTCAATAGGATATCTACATGCACCTCTGCTAAAAAAATATGGGACACACTTGAAGTTATCCATGAGGGTACCGATCAAGTAAAAAATACTAAAGTGAGCATGTTAATGCACATATATGAGATGTTCTGAATGGAACAAAATGAATCTATCACTGATATGTACACAAGATTCACAAATATTGTTAATGAAATGAGAAGTCTTGGAAAGGTAATGTCTAATGCTGATCTTGTGAATAAAATTCTCAGGTCACTTCCAATATCGTGGGATCCGAAAATGACTGAAATTCAAGAAGCCAAGGACGTTGACTTATGAGCTTAATTTGAAACAAAAATCAATGGATATGGATAAAAAGAAGAAGGGGATTGCTTTCAAATCAAACAAACAAGAAGAATCCTCAATAGATGAGTCTGAAGATGAAGAAGAAGATGAAGGTGAAGAAGCCCTCCTTGCATGGAAATTCAGAAGATTCATGAAGAGGAGGAAGTTTCCTTACAAGAAGAAATATCAATTAAAAGAAAAAGGAAAAGAGAAAGAGAAGGAAAAAGAAAAGGAAAAGGAGAAGGAAATACCTACATGCTTCGAGTGCAAGAAGCCAGGTCACTACAAGTTTGATTGCCCTCTCCTTAAGAAGTCTAGGAATAAATTAAGAAAGAAAGCAATGATGGCCACTTGGAGTGATAGTGAAGACTCTAGTTCTGAAGAAGAGCAAACAGAAGTTGCAAATCTTTGTTTAATGGCATATCAAGAACATGATGAGGTAAATTCCGATACTGAAATAGATTTTATATTTGATGAGCTTAGAAATGCTTTTGATGAATTTATGCATGCTTATAAAATAATTTTATCTAAAAATAAAAAGTTGAAAAAGCATGCAAATAGTTTTTCTCTTGAAAATAATTCTTTGTTAAATGATGTTAGTAATTTAAAATCTAAATTAGATGTGTTAGAAAAGAAAAACAATGCTTTGTCAATGGAAAATGAAGTTTTGAAAAGACCCAAGAATAATATTTTAAATGGTGTTCTCTTAAAGAAAAATAAAGATTTAGAATTGAAAAATGTTAAGTACAAAAATGAACTTGAAAAGATAAAGTCTTTTGTTGAAAAATTTACCTATAGTTTAGAAAAATTAAACCTACTTTTGAATAGCCAAAGAGCCATTTTTAATAAAGCAGGATTAGGCTATAAACTACAAAAGCAACAAAAGTATTTCAAAAATTTTTTTATACCTGCATCATCTAGCATTACTTATTTTTTATGTAAAAATTTAGGTCATAAATCTTTTCAATGCAATTTAAGAAAAAATAATTCTTTTGGTAAAGTGTGGGTTCCAAAAGGAACCATTTTGAATGCTAACCCTAAATGAGCCAAGTTAGCTTGGGTACCTAAAAACAAAGATTGATTTTATTGCAGGTGTGTCTTGCAACCAAGGAGAACAAAAGACTTTAGTATCTTGATAGTGGTTGCTCAAGGCACATGATGAGAGATGTGAAGCAATTCACTTCTCTTGAAGCTTTGAATGGAGGGAGTGTGACCTTCGGGGATAATGGTAAAGAAAAAATCATTAGTATTGGTAAGGTTCACATAACTCCTTCTAATTGTATTAGCAATGTACTTCTAGTTGATGATTTGAAACACAATCTTTTAAGCATTAGTCAATTTTGTGATAAAGATTTTCAAGTCATTTTTAAATCATCTTATTGCATGATTGCTAGTCCGGATATAAATGGAGTATAATTCATTGAAAAAAGGCATGGTAATGTTTATCTGGTAGACCTAGATGATCTATCTTTGCCTAATGGAGAATGCCTTATTGTAATGAATTCTACTAAAGATGAGAATAGTTGGCTTTGGCATAGAAGATTAGGGCATGCTAGTATGTATCTTCTTTCAAAACTTTGTAAAAAAATTTAGTTAGAGATTTACCTGAACTTTGTTTTGAAAATTATAGAGTTTGTCAAGCATGTCAATTTAGTAAACAAGTTAAAACTTCTTTTAAACCAAAAGATTTTGTAACTACTAGTAGACCACTAGAAACTACTTCATATGGATCTCTTTGGACCAACTAAAACATCAAGTTTAGGAGGTAAGAGATATGGATTAGTTATAGTGGATGATTTTTCGAGATTTACATGGGTTTTCTTTCTAGCGCATAAAGATGAATCATTTTATGTCTTTGTGAAGTTTTATCGACAAGTCTCAAATGAAAAAGGTGTTTTAGTTGTTTGTATTTGTAGTGATCATGGAATTGAATTTGAAAAGCAAGATTTTGAAAACTTTTGTAATGAAAAAGGAATTGAACACAACTTTTCTACACCTAGGACACCTCGGCAGAATGGGGTAGTAGAAAGAAAAAATCATACTTTAGAAGAAATGGCATGCACTATGCTTTGTGAAAATAATTTGCCAAGATATTTTTGGGCTGAAGCTATTAATACTGCATGTTACATTTTGAATCGAGTTTTAATCTGCCCTATTTTGTAGAAAACTCCTTACGAACTTTGGAATCAAAGAAAACCAACTTTAAAGTATTTTCGAGTTTTTGGTTGCAAATATTTTATCTTAAATAATGGAAAAGATAATCTTGGAAAATTTGATTCCATGTTTGATGAAGGTATCTTTTTAGGATACTCCACATCAAGCAGGGCATATAGAGTCTTCAACAAAAGAACTTTGGTTGTAGAAGAGTCAGTACATATTATTTTTGAAGAATCTACTAACAAATCCTCCATAAAAGAGGATACATCTGATGAATGTGCAGGTGCTGACAAGCTTCAAAAGTTGACATTGAATGATCAACCTCCTTAGCTAAGTGAAGAAGATCAAGACAAGAATGAGAAAGGTGATGACACTCCAAAGCATCAAGATCTACCTTAGGAGTGGAGGTATGCTCATGGACATCCTAAAGAATTAATCCTAAGTGATCCATCTAAAGGGGTAAGAACTCGAGCCTCAATTAGAAATGAATGCGATTATATAGCTTTTATATCACAAGTAGAGCCTAAATGTTATGAAGAAGCTGAAAAAGATCCTAACTGGATTAATGCCATGCAAGATGAACTAATTCAATTTGATAGAAATAATGTGTGGACATTAATAGAAAGACCATCTAATTTTCTATTATTGGTACTAAATGGGTGTTTAGGAATAAATTAGATGAAAATGGAATTATTGTTAGAAATAAAGCTAGGCTAGTTGCTACAGGCTACAACCAGGAGGAAGGGATTGATTTTGATGAAACTTTTGCTCCTGTTGCTAGACTTGAAGCAATTAGACTATTATTAGCATTTACTTTTTTTATGAATTTCAAACTATTTCAAATGGATATTAAGAGTGCTTTCTTAAATGGTTTTATAACAGAAAAAGTTTTTGTTGAACAACCACCTGGATTTGAAAATCAAGCACATCCTGATCATGTTTTTAAATTGCACAAAGCACTTTATAGATTAAAGCAAGCACCTCAAGCCTGGTATGAAAGACTCAGCAAATTTTTAATTGAAAATAAATTTTCTAGAGGCAATGTTAATAAAACACTGTTTTTGAAAAAGAAAGATAGTGATTTATTAGTAGTACAAATATATATTGATGAGATCATTTTTGGTGCTACTAATGAAATTCTTTGTCAAGAGTTTGCTAAGCTAATGCAGGATGAGTTCGAGATGAGCATGATGGGAGAACACAATTTCTTTCTCGGACTCCAGATTAAGCAAACTACAGATAGAATCTTCATCAACCAAGCTAAGTATACAAGATAAATTATAAAGAAGTTTAGGATGGAGACTACTAAAGCAATAGGTACGGCTATGAGCCCCTCTTGTAGACTTGATAAAGATGAGCATGGTAAATCAATAGATCAAAAGTTATATAGAGGTATGATTGGCTCTTTACTATACTTAACTGCTAGTAGACTAGATATAATGTTAGTGTATGCATGTATGCTAGATATCAGTCTGAACCTAAAGAATCACATCTGATAGTTGTTAAGCGCATTATTAGATATCTATCTGGTACTATTGATATTGGTTTATGGTATTCTAGAAATTCATCTACTGAATTGATTGGATATTCTGATACTGATGTTGCTGGTTATAAATTGGATAGAAAGAGTACTAGTGGTACTTGCCAATTTCTTGGAGTTAACTTAATCTCCTGGTTTAGCAAGAAACAAACTTCAGTTGCACTATCAACAGCTGAGGCTGAGTATATTGCAGCAGGAAGTTGTTGTGCTCAAACCTTGTGGATTAAGCAACAACTTGAAGATTTTGGAATCAAGTTGATTAGTATACCTATTAAATGTGATAATATCAGTGCTATTTGCTTGACTAAAAATCTTGTTCAACATTCTAGGAGCAAACATATTGAAATTAGACATCATTTTATTAGGGATCATGTTGAAAATAAAGATATTATGCTTGAATTTATTAAAACTGAATTTCAATTAGCTGATATCTTGACTAAACTTCTTATGGAAGATCAATTTTGTATGATTAGAAGAGAGCTAGGGATCATTAATTCTTTTGATTAAGTTTTTTCTATCTTTGACTCAAATTAGATCAATTTGACATCAATCTTACTCAATCATTGTTAATTTTCATTGAATTTAATCATACTTCTAGTGATTTTGATCAACCCTTATTTCTTCTATTTTTCAATTTTTAAGTCGATGTGTTGACACATGCATGTGTTGACACCTGAATGTGTCGACACATTCGTGAGTCGACACTTGAATGGCAGCTAACCGAGAATAAGGGGTTTTCGAATGGTTTTTCTTCCCATTTCTTCTTCTCTCTCGAGTTGACACATGATCTAAGGTACTCCTCACTATTCCTTCCCCCTATTTCATGATTTAAACCCGTTGATTCTTTATTTGGAGCACTTGGTAGTTTGGGTTTTGCTAGATTTCGCCTCCCATTTGGAATTTGAGCCTTAGAAACCCTAGGTTTCCATCCAAATCTTGCCCAAATATTTATTCCAAGCAATGGGACCCGAAAGCAAGTAGTCCGTCGACCTCGTCAGTCAAATTAGGTAGAAGAATGAAGAACAAAGGCCAGACACGAGGCTAGAGCTCCTGATCCTCCCGCATGACCACTTTTTGTAGCTTCTAGCCAGATGAGCTCGAAGACCATCATTGGGGGACAACGAGTGGACTTCATTTTTGTTGACCAGCAGCATTTTAGGATCGAACAGTGGATTTGACAGGCTGGTTTGACTTCTTTTTGCTCACTCAGCGAGAGATTTTATCCCGGGCTTATTTGAGAGTTTTATGGATCACTCGCCCGTGGGACTGATGGATGGATGGCACAGGTGAGAGGCCGGGATATCCCAGTCACTTCAAGGGTATTGAGAAGAGTATGGGACATTTCGATGACAGGTTCAGTGGTGGACAGCTTGATGCATAGAGTGAGTGGACTCTAGTATATTTTTGAGTCTGATATATTGCCTGAGGGAGCCACTGTACCCACATCCCGACTGTCAGCAGAGATGAGATTGTTACACCACATTGTCACCCGGATACTTCTGCCAAAGACCGGATGCTTCGATTACATCACTAAGCGGGAGTTGCTAGTGATGGTCTCTTTGGTTTAGTGCATGCCTGTCTACCTTCCAATGCTTATGATTCACCAGATGATGGAGGCGTTGATGAGCCAACGACTCTGCCTGCCCTATGGGATGGGGTTGACTGTTCTATTCAAAGAGTATGGCATTAGCTTTGAGGATGAGCCCTTCTGCATGCTACTTCATACTGATGTGTATGACATCAGGTCATTACACCGGATAGGTTATCATCTGTTCCGAGGCCAGTGGAGACGGAGGATATCTGGTCAGGTCAACGATAGAGCTGATGACGATGATGCTATAAAGAAGGAGCACATCCTCTCCAGCGAGGCAGGACCTACCGAGAGTTAGCCTGAGATAGCAGCACAGCCAGAGGTTGCATCTCAGTCTGATCCTACTACTTCAGCACAGCCTCAGCCAGCTCAAATGGAGACTCAAGGTGTTTCTGATAGCTTATTGGACAGAGTTAGATGCATTGAGATTGATCTTTTGATTGTTAGCATCTTGACTGCTTCATAGTTGAGACCAGAGAGAGCCACAATGGACTAAGTGATGGCATCTTAGCTATATTAACTGCATTATCCAGACCTTCAATGAGTGCTCCGGTTGCTGATACAGCTCCACCTGCTCCTGCACCTGTTGTTGATGGACATGATATTGATGGAGTTGATGATGATGGAGATGATGATGAGGAGACTGACTCCGATGGATTTGATTTTCTAGATCTAACTTCAGAGTCAGTAGCGGAGGTGATGGCAGACTTGCCCTGGAGTCCTACTCTTGATCCTTCTAGTTCACCTATTCAGACTCCAATCCCATCCTCTCCTTCCAAATCAGTTGATCATGTTCCGATTCCGATTCTCACACCTATTATTGATTCTCTAGTTATTGATACTCCTGTTATTCATTCACCTATTATTGATACCCCCGTTGTTCATACACCCATTATTGACACTCCTATCATTGATACACCAATTACAGACTTACCCGTTCATTCTACAACTGATACATCTTTCCTTGATACACCTATCGTATCATCAACTGATACACCGGTTTTTGATACACCTTCTATTGATACTCCTACCAGTCACACATCCTCACTTATCCGAGAGCTTGGGTTTTACACACCTGACTTTCAGTATCTTGACTCCGGTCCCTCCTTTGATCGCACACCACTTCTGGCAGTCGTTAAGACTGTCGACTCGATCAGTTCTGTTCCTGCAGAGGACATTGCTTCCACTTCTGCTCCAGCTAGAGGTCGGACGTATGCACGATGCAGAGGACGTGGTTGTCGTACCCCTCAACGACTGACCAGGACCCGACCCGACTCTAAGATCTCAGATCGATGTGGCCTTTAGCTCGATCTTTTATTGATACAGGACTGATTGAGATCGGATCGTTTTCAGATGATGATAATATGGATGAGGATTAGGATTTCTATGTAGTTTTAGATAGTTTATTTTTATGCATCTATGTATGTTTTGTCTTTTGTTGTACAAACTCTGACTTGAAATGAGATATCATGTTGTACTTCATGTTTATGACCTTAAATGAATGAATGATTTAAATTTCCTTGTTATTTCATTGTCCTTATAAATTGGAATGAAGTTCATACATTACACTTCAATGCTATTTTTTGAATGTTAAGCCTATTTGTCTTCCTACCTTTTTTAATGATAACAAAAAGGGGGAGTAGTATGGTAAAAGATTTAAGTATAAATGTGATTTATATTTATGATGTGTAAGGGGTAAACAAAATTTGAAAATTATTTTTGAAAACTTGAATTGAAATTGTTTACAAATTCCTTAAGAAAGGGGGAGCTATACTTTGTTTTCATTGAAAATCCTTTTAAAGTAAATTTCATCTTAAAACCCCTCTTTAAATGTTTGAAAAGATATTTACAAACTATTTTATGGATCATCAATTCAGGGGGAGCATTGTTTATTGCTGAATTTTCATGTAGAGTATCATGATACATGTGTTCTATGTCTTAAATACATTCCAAAGCTCTGATACTCTCAATCATTATAACAAGCTTTGACACTATCAATCTTGACATCACTTTCGTTCTGAAATATCATATCATTATTACAAATTACATTGATACACTTAATGCATTTAATTCTATGCACCTTGACGAATCCTTTTAAAAGCTCTTTATGCATTTTATACTTAAAGGTTTTGTCATCATCAAAAAGGGGAAGATTATTGACTCTATTATTGATTTTGATGATAAACAAAATGGTTAAGTATAAGTTGAGTACTAATGATTTCCTTGAAGTATGTTTTTATTGAAAAAGGTGCTCATAAATTTGAAGAAGCTTGTTTGATTGAAGAAGCCAAGTTTACATGAAAAGAATTGCTCAAAGAGGTCTTGGAATGTCAAAGATTGCTTGAATGGATAATTGAGTTAAGTAGAAATCTATTTCAGCTCAAGTTCAGACTTTTCTATGAAGATTTCAGTGAGGTGTCGACTCAAAGTGTCGACACATGACACCAAGTATTGACACATGGAAGGAAGTGTCGACTCAAGCCGGAACGCAAAGAGTGTTTCAGATGGCACGGCTGAAGTGTCAACACATGGACCTGAAGTGTCGACTCAAAGTGTCGACATATGGATCAGCTCATCGCCTGAGATTTTCAAGCCACAGAACTTGCTAAAAATGAAGAACTGCTGAAGTGTCGATATATGGAAGCAAAGTATCGACTCAAAGTGTCGACTCATTTGAGGAAGTGTCGACACATCTGAGATTTCCAGAAGACCAGATTGAAGATATTTGAACTGGGTGTCGACTCAAGAAGTTCAAGTGTCAACCTGAAGTATCGACTCATAGCCTGAAGTGTCGACACATGGAGTTCTGGGAATAGTAACGGCTAGTTTTTCAAACACAAAACTCGACCCTTTTGCTCTCCAATGGCTATATTTTCAAGTTTAATGGCTAGAAACCGGATTTGAGGCCTTGGGAAGGTAATTGTATGCTCCAAATCAAACCCAAAGGGTAACTATTGATGAGAATGAAATAGAAGCATTCAAGAGAGAAGAAAAGAGAGCCTTAACTCCTATCTATTGAAGATTCAACCACTCTCAAGCAAAAGCAAGCCTCCAAGCATTTAAGATCCTTGAAGAGCATTAAAGATCAACCATTCTTGAGCATTCAAGAGGCTTCAACAAGTTCAAAGCGCCTCTACATCGAGTTTCAAAGAGATACCCACTTTTGTTTAGAAAGATTATATTGTTTCTCTACTTCTAAACTTTATTTATTGTAAGGGTTCTTGGTTAGCCTATTACAAAATCAAGGGAGGTTATTGGTGAGCCTTTGAAAACCAATTAGGTTCTTGGTTAGCCTGGAAAATCAAGGAAGGTTGGTGGTTAGCCCGTAAAACCATTTAGGTTCTTGGTTAGCCCGTAAAACCAAGTGAGGTTTTGACTTGTTGGCCTTATGAAAGCAAGTTGGTTTTTTGATTAGTGAGCCTGCAAAACTAATCAACTGTAATCGATGGAGATTATAGTGAATTCCTAAGGAAATCTTGGGGAGTGGATGTAGGTGCGTTGGATAGCACCGAACCACTATATTTCTTTGTCTTTGTGGTTGATTGATCTCTCTACTTATTTTTCATTTATTGCTCTTTATTTTCGCTGCACTTTTATTTAAGAGCTTTATATTTGAATTCATAGCACCTTGCTTAATTAATTGTTGGATTGGATTGCATAGCATTGCATTGCATCAAGTGATAATTTTTAGAGATCCAATTCACTCCCCCTCTTGGGTTGCTTACTGGGCAACAAAATCCCAAGAGATCCTTGGATAGTAGATATAGGAGTTGGGATTGCTCTGAATTACTATAAATTTTATTTAATTTATGTGTTTGTTTGTTTCTTTATCTCTCTTATATTTCAATATTTGTATACTTGACACAATACTTGGCTCACGTACTTTAGTTGAGTTTTGAAAGGCACATAATTGTTTTAATTTTTGAAAACCTAATTCATCCCCCATCTTGGATTATTGGTCTGGGCAACAAGTGGCATCAGAGCCATGTCTCCATGTCGTTAATCCAATGATTAAAAGTAAAGATGATGGTAACCTACATGAGTACTTCACTAGCCAAGGAACAATCTAGCAATAGACTTCACTTTTCAATATCACCAATTACACGTGCTGGAAAGCTGAATGAGAATTTATATTCAATCATAGACTTTCAATTATAGAGAGTTATCAATAAAGATCCTCACATATCCATAAAGAAGGTTGATGGCATTGATATCCCAAAACTAGAAGATAAATGGGATAATCATGACATGAAGATGACTGAGCTAAATACAAAAACCAAGAACTTTTTGTTTAATGCACTATACCCCAATGAATTCAACCAAATTTTTACTTATAATTCTATACAAAAAAATTGGGATAGACTTCAAGTCATACACGAAGGCACTAACCAAGTTAAAAATTCAAAAATTAATTTATGCATAATTATGAATTATTCAAGATGGAATACACTGAAACTATTTCAAAAATATTTACATGCTTTACTGACAATATCAATGGTCTCAAAAGTCTTGGCAAGACATACTATAATAGTGATTTGGTTGACAAAATCCTTCAATCATTGCTAGATAAGTAGGATGCAAAGTCACTACAATTTAAGAAGCAAAGGACCTCAATAACTTATTTTGAAAGAGTTTTTTGGATCCATGATGACCTATAAATTGAACATGAAGTGCCATAGTGAAGAGAAAAAAGAAAGATGAAAATTATAGCTCTCAAGATAGTGGCTAAAGAGAAGAAGAAAGAAAAGGAAAGCCCCTCATCTAAAGAAGAGTTAGAAGATAAGGACATAACCCTTGTAGTGAAAAGATTTAGGAGATTTATGGACAAGGATAGATCAAAATATAGAAGCAAGCACATGGCTAAGGAAGATCCTAGTAAGGAAAGAGAGAAAGAAAATGATAAGGACAAAGACCAACACTCCAAATATTATGAGTATAAGAATTGGGGCACTATTGGTCTAACTATCCTATGTTAAAAAGAGCTATAAGAAGAGCAAGAAGAAGAAGGCCATGGTAGCCATGTGGAGTGATAGTGATGAATCAAGCTCCAATGAAGAGGTAGAGCAAACAAAATTAGCTAACATATGCTTAATAGCATTGGAAGATGAGATATGCACTGAACCTAATATTGAATTCATATTTGATGAATTGCACATAGTATTTCATGACTTACTTGTAGAATTTAAGAAAGCTGGTTTAAAAATTAAAATTTTTAAATAGTCAAATGATGTTTTACAAAAACAAAAAATTGATGTCTTAAAGAACAACGAATTGTTACAAAAGAAACTGAATGATTTAGTTAAATGCAACAAAGAATTAGAAAAAGGGAAGGATGATGATCTATAAAAACTGAAGGCTTTGAAAATTGAAAATCAAAATTTACAAAAAAAGGTTGAAAGACTTAAATCTTTAGTTGACAAATTAACATTAAATTCAAACAAACTTGGGTTGATTCTTAAAAGCCAAAGAAAAACTTTTGATAGAACTAGAATAGGATACAATTTAAAATTCAATAATAGTTCTTAGGAACTAGATTTTTTGGAACAAAATTTTGAGTACCTATTTCATTACAAAAGTCAAATGTTGTTTATTTTTGCTACAAAAGAATTGGGAATAAAGTTTATGAATGCAGTTTAAGAATGAAAAATGGAAGTAAAGTTAAGAAAATTTAGATTTTTAAAGAAACCATGATCACTAACTCTAAAGGATCCAAGAAAGCTTGGATACCTAAATAGCTTACTTGATTTATTTTGCAAAAATGTCTTATAGCCCAAGGATTTAAGGAAAGATGATACTTAGATAGTGGCCATTCAAGATATATGATAAGTGACAATGAACAATTCTTCACCCTAGTAATGAAATAAGGTGGCATTATAATCTTGGGTGATAATGATAAGGGAAGAATTATTGATATTAGTAAGATCAAAATCATCATTTCTACATTCATTGAAATTGTACTGCTAGTAGATAAAGTGAAGCATAATTTATTGAGTATTAGTCAATTATATGATAAAGGCTTCAAGGTTATATTTGAATCTTCAATATGCATAGTTACTAGTTCTTTTGATACCAGTATTAAGTTTGTAGGACATAGACTTGGAAATATATATATAGTAGATTTGAATATCTAGCCATGAAGAGTGGTATAAGTTTAGTGGTCATGAATACTAAAATCAAGAAAATTAGTAGCTTTGGTATAGAAGACTTGGACATGCTAGCACGCATACATATCTAAATTAATCTCTAAAGGTAAAGTTAAAGGTTTGCCAAAATTAAATTTTAAAAATTATCATATATATAATGCTTGTCAATTTGCTAAACAAACTACGAGGAGTTTTAAATCTACAAACATTATTCCAACATCAAGAGCTCTATAGCTACTATACATGGACTTATTTAGACTAACTAGGATCACAAGCCCAAGAAAAAGAAATAAGAAATATAGACTTATGATAGTAGACTTTTCTAGATTCATTTGGATAATATTTTTGGCATATAAAGATGAGGCATTTACTATTTTCTAAAAAAATTATAAAAATATTTTAAATAAAAAAATCTATCAATTGTCTCAATTAGAAGTGATCATGGTATATAATTTAAAAATCAAAGTTTTAGAGAATTTTGTAATGAACATGTCATTGATTACAACCTTTTAGCTCTAAGAATATTATAACAAAATGGTATTATGGAGAGAAAGAATAGAACATTGGAAGAGATGGCCTGAACAATGTTATATAAAAAACCTTACAAAATATTTTTAGATTGAAGCTATAAACATTGCATGTTATATTCTAAATAGTGCTCTTATTAAACCTATTTTAAAGAAAACCCCCTATAAACTTTGGAATAATAAAAATCTAATATAAGTTATTTTCAAGTATTTGGTTGTAAATATTTTATCTTAAATAATGAAAAATATAATCTTGAAAAATTTGGTACAAAATCTAATGAAGGTATTGTTCTTGGTTGTTCTACTTCAAGTAAAGATTATATAGTTTTTAATAAAAGGACTTTAAATATTGAGAAATCTATATATGTTATATTTGATGAATCTAATCCCTCACCTTCTAGAAAAGAGAAGTTTATAGATGTTGATGTAGGTGTGATGAACAAAGAGATGAAAGATTGGAGCTTATAAGATAAATAAAATGAAAAAAAGAAGAAAGAGGTAAGTAAAGAGCATGGTAACTTGCCTAAAGAATGGAGGTATGCACATCACCACTTTAAGGACTTAAATCATAGGTGATCCCTCATAAGGTGTTAGGACTAAATTTTCATTTAGAGATAGTTTTGATTATCTTATATTTATTTCTCAAATTGAATCTAATTGCATAAAAGAAGTTGACAAAGATCTAAATTGAATGATGGCTATGCAAGAGAAGTTCAACCAATTTGAAAGAATAATGTTTAGATCCTAGTTAGTAGATCTAAAGAACATCGTATCATAGGTACTAAATGGATATTTAGGAATAAATTAGATAAAAAAGATAATATTATTAGAAACAAAGTAAGATCAGTGGCCAAGGGATACATATGCACCTGTAGCAAGATTAGAGGTCATGAGACTTTTACTTTCATTTGCATGTTATATAAATTTTAGATTATTTTAGATAAATGTAAAAATATTTTTTTAAAATAGATATTGTTGCCACCAAGATTGTCGTGGCCCGTAGCTGCTGTCGGCACTGAAGTGCGCTTCCTTCGCTGCCTGGCAGCCCTGTGGTTCTGGACCTGCAAAACAAGGATTAGTGACCAGGGCCAGAGATTCTGACGGGGGCACTCCAACGGTCAAGTCAGTGATGATCTAGGGGAACAGATCCTCCTGGTCGAGCCCCTCTTGAAGGACTCCACACTAGGAGGGGTGAGTAGTGTGAGAGTGGGGTGCAAGTGCATCAGGGGAATGGTGGCCAAGCTAGAGGGATTCTCTATTTGGCCTTTCCTCCTTCCCTTGCTTGGGTTTTTTGCAGGTGCCTTGACCTCTGGTTGAGCTTGCACTTGTGTTTGTGTTTGCATACCTCCCCCCTTCGGGGGTGTTGAACGTTCTTTGTAGCCAAGGTGACCATTGGGTGCCTGCCTCGAGACCTTCGCTGGGCTAGCTGGTGCATGCGGCAGTGTCCCATGTCGTGGATGGGACGTCTTTCCTGATTCGTGCTAAGGGAAGCTGCCATGTGTTCTGACATTCCTCCTTGTCGCCCCATTTTGGGAAGCCTGGCATGTCTCGATCGAAGGGCCGCATCCCTTGGAATTTGAATCTCTCAGTTGACTTCCTCTTTCGGGTGGTTCAGGTGGTTGGTGAAGAGCGTGGCACCTCGATCGGAGAACTCCTCCCCTTTCCGGTGCAAGTGGGAGCCGCGAGTAGTTATTGCGGCCTAGTGGGCATCCTGCTGCAATCCTCGGGTGGCTTGTCAGTGTCCTAGTGTGATGGTGCTATCTCTTTGCTCGCTGGTGTCTTTGCTCGAGCTGGAGGCTGAGCAGAAGAGGTAGGGATTGATCTGGCGGAGGGCAGAGCATGGCCCCGGCCCAGAGGGCTCGACCTCGAAGAGACTCCACGTGGCGAAGGAGGGCTGAGCTTGACTCCGGACCATAGGGCTCGATCTTGAGGGGCTCGATCTAGCGGTGGGCAGAGTGCAGCCTTGGCCCAGAGGGAAGACTCCACATGGCGGAGGAGGGCTGAGCTCAACTCCGTACCTTGGGGCTCGATCTTGAGGGGCTCGATTTGGCAGAGGGCAGAGCGCGACCCCGGCCTAGAGGGCTCGACCTCGGAGAGACTCCACGTGAAGGAAGAGGGCTGAGCTCGACTCCATACCACGGGGCTCGATCTCGAGGGGCTCGATCTGGGGGATGCCGCTCGACTCTGGCCTAAGCATCCTGGGCTGGCGGGCCTGACCTGGTGGAGGGCGGAGCTCTGCTTCGGCGGGCAGCCCCGTTGCCTTGAGGGAGCTCAGCTAGGTAAAGGAGGCCGAGTAGAGTATCTGACATGGCGTCTGATAGCTACTCCATATCAGCGATCATGCCACATCATTTGCCCCCCACTCTAGAGGCTCGTTAGTGCGCGGTGCCTCGGTCGAAGGGAGTAATTGCATCGCTGACATGGAAAGGTGAAGATCCAGCATAATTATGGCCATGATCGCCGGCGGTTCATGAGACGGTTCCCCAAGCCATTGCGGGGGTGCCACGTGGCCACATCTAAGGAGTAGTTATTACCAGCACGGAACCCAGAGCGGCAGGGATGCCTTTCTCATCGATGGCTGGCACATGGCATGAATCCATTGACGGAGAGGTTGTAACGGTATGGATGCATCGGGTGCTTCGAAATGAAAAGAAGTTTTTACCCAAAACATCTATTCTTTCGAATTCTTTGTGCCCGCTGCAGTACCCAGGCTTCCCCTTCTTCCTGATTGCCTCAGTCCCCCTAAGGAACCAAGTTAGTCTTCCTTCTCTTCTTCTTCTTCCCATCACAGTAGGATTCCTCTTCTGAGTCTAGGGCCTTCCCCCAGCCGAGTCCATCCCTTCTGCTCCTTGGGTTCCTTGCTTCTTCTTTTGAATATGTCTTGTTTTGGTCTGGGCTTCTGTCCTTCCACCAATCCGAACGAAGCTGGTCCTTCTGAGCCGAGGATGCCATCTTCTTCCTTCGATGAGGAGGTGGGTGGGGCGCACTTCGAGTTCAGTAGGAGGCATCCTCCTAGCCCCATATCCATTAGAGAACCAAGGGCCGGTCCTTCCCATCCTTCTCGTCTTTCTCCCCCATCCGAACCTGTCTCTGAGTCTGTCCGGTCAACAGGTCCTAGTGGGATCGGTTCGATGATTTCTGCTATGGAGCTGGAGACCATCTGGGATGTCTACGACATCCTGCACTCCGTTCGACTTCTGATCCCCCGACCATGGGACAGGGTCACTTTAAGTAGCCCATACCGGATCGCCTTTTATGAGGAGACCTTTTCGAGAGGGCTCCTGTTCCCCTTTCATCCCTTCTTCATGTCTGTGCTGAGCAACTACCGTCTGGTTCCCACTCAGGTAGTCCTGAACGCCATCAGGACCATCTTCTCCTTCATCGTACTCTACCACTCCCATGGGTTCGTTGCCCGATTTTTCTTGTTCGGGCATTCTTCACATTAAAGCGCCACCCCATCGAGGATGGGTGGTGGTCCTTGTCTTCTCATCCAAGGGGCATTAAATTTGAGCTCCCATCTTCCATCAAGGGATGGAAGAGCAAATTCTTCTTTGCCACAATCGAGGGGGTTGACTGGGTTTGGAGTGATCCGGATCAGTCCCCCAACCAAGTCGCTGCGGTCGATGCGACTGACCAGGATGACTACGAGCAGCTCCAGACCGCTCAGATTCCTTTCCTTGAGGTCTTGCTATCAGAGCACAACCTTTTCGATGCAAGGGTTGACCCAACGAGAGGGTTGGGTGAGTCCGGCTCAGGTCTTTCTTTCCTTTGTGCTTTTATACTAACCTTTCTGAGCTCTAACCATTGTGTGATCTATGTGTAGGAATGATCTTCACGGAGAGCGACTTGCTGGAGATCACCAGGAAGAGGCTGCCAGCCGGGCTGGCCGATGAGCCTCCACCGAGATGGGTCCGGGGGGAGAGCATGTCGGTAGCCGCTCTCGCCGTGCTGGTCGCCCCGAGTAGGAGAAAGGCCGAAGCTGCCCCTGCACTAGTGGAGAGGACGATGTCCATGGCCCTAGGGCCAAGTCAGCGGGCAGTCCGGGAAGTCCCTGAGTGACACAGGCAACAGGGAGCGGCCCCTGCCCCGGAGCCTGAAGTGGTCATCCGGGCCAGGGCCGTAGCTGCTACCACCACCGTATCCCCCAGCTCCTCGAGCCCGGTTGTAACTGAGGTCGAGGAGGAGGTTCGAGCTAGGGTTGGGCCTATGACTGAGACGCCGCCTGAGAAGGTGCCGGATCCACAGCCTGCTCCCGGGGGCTCCGCTGCCGGTGGAGCGAACGACCCTACTCCTGGGGAGAGTCGGAGGGAGGAGGCGTGGCACCGGCTTCCATTCAAGCAGGAACCAGAGAGCTCTCTGCTCTAGAACCACGTACTGGCTGAGTGCATGATGGATTTCTCGATCCAGCCATGCGATCAGCAGTGGATGGTTGGTCAGCGGCTGGGGGATGTGATTAGCAGCATCTTTCCCCAGCTCTTTTCGGTGAGCGATCCCACCCCTTTTACTTCTTTCTTTTTCTCTCTCATTTTTTTTTGACTAATCTTTTGCATGATGCAGATCGGTGCCGAGGTCCTCTTCATAAAGCATTGCTTCTAGAACTAGCAAAAGGATGACCAACAATGGGCAGTCGAGGTCGAGTCGCTGAAGGATGACCTGAAGGAGAGGAATGACATGAATGGGGTGCTCGATCAGAAGGTCAAGGACCTCGAGAAGATGCTCACCGGTTCTAAGGGGTGAGCAAAGGAGCTCCAGGAGGGCCTCGACCAGGAGCGGGCCGGTCGAAGGAAAAAGTCGAGGAGCTCACTGATGCTGAAAGAAGGTTGGGGCTATTCAACGCCGAGGCAGTCTGGCAGAGAGAGATTGCTCGATCCCTTCAGACCGAACTAGTGATGATGAAGGAGAAATTGGCCGTGGCTGAGAGGGTGGCAGAGGAGTCAGCCAAGTTGGTGGAGGCAGCCAGGGGGGAAGCCGCCGAGGCAAGGAGGGATGATAAAGAGGCTGTGGCTAGGTACAGAGCCTCAGAGGAGTTCATCATTGAGATTCATCAAACAGCGTCGGACTCCTTCTTCAAAGGCTTCATGTACCTGCACGGTTGAGTTGAGGGGTTCATTCTTGATGCGGGCCACAACCACCTCAGTTACCCTCAAGCCTCGGACATGGAGTCAAGCCTGGAGGCAGACGTCGAGGGAGCTATTGTTCCCGAAACTTCTCCGCCTGTCGAAGCTGGTGCTCGGCCACCCGAGGCCGGAGCTGCCCAATTAGAGGTCCTCGAGAATGAGACCTCGAAGCCTCACGGCCCTGTTAGGGGGCTAGCCAGAGTGGAGTAGCCTTCCATCTTGTCTTTCTCCCCTTTTGTATTTGATCTGGGTCGCTCGGTATGTCGGGGGCCCAAAGATGCTTGTAAACAACTTTTATTAATGAAGTGAAAATTTTCTTGCTACCTGTTTCTGAGCATCACTTGACTCTTCCCTCTTCTCTCTTTTCCTTCTTCTTCTCTTTTTTTTTTTTTGAAGTATGCAACAAGATCAGAGAGAAGGGTTCCACCTTGTTTGGGGCTTGGTCTTTAGCTCCAATGTTAGTGAAGCGAGCTCAGGATTTCGGTAGCTTGGGAGCAGCTGGGCTCCAAGATTTGCTGGCCGGAGAGCTGGGCCCCAGTCCAGGTTGCCTAAGAGCTGGGCTCAGGAATTGGTATCTTGGAGCTAGGCTCAAAGACTTCTTGGCCGGAGAGCTGGGCCCTGGTCCAAGAGTTGCCTGAGACTTGGGCTCAGGACTTGTCTTGGAGCTGGGCTCAAATACTTGCCATCCGGAGAGCCGGGCCCCGGGTCTTGTTCTCCTAAAAGCTGGGCTCAGGTCTTGGTGTCTCGGAGCTAGACTCGAAGACTTCTTGACTGGAGATCTGGGCTCCAAAGTTGAGGGTGTCTCGGAGCTAGGCTCGAAGACATCCTTGTCGGAGAGCTGGGCTCCGGAGTTGATGATGTCTCGAAGCTAGGCTTGAAGACATGTTGGCCGGAGAGCTAGGCTCCGGAGTTGGGGGCATCTCGGAGCCGGACTCGAAGACATCTTTGCCAGAGAGCTAGGCCCCAGAGATGGTGTCTTGGAGATGGGCTCGAAGACTTGTTGGCCAGAGAGTTGGGCTCCAGAATTGGTGTCTTGGAGCTGGGCTCGAAGACTTGTTGGTCAGAGAGCTGGGCTCCGGAGTTGGTGTCTTGGAGCTAGGCTCAAAGACTTGCTGGCCGGAGAGCTGGGCTCCGAAGTTTGTGATGTCTTGGAGCTAGGCTCGGAGACTTGTTGGCTGGAGAGCTGGGCTACGGAGTTGGTGTCATGGAGCTAGGCTCAAAGACTTGTTTGCCAGAGAGCTAGGCTCTGGAGTTGGTGTCTTGGAGCTAGGCTTGAAGACTTGTTGGCCGGAGAGCTGGGCTCCAGAGTAGGTGTCTTGGAGCTGGGCTCGAAGACTTGTTGGCCGGAAAGCTAGGCTCCAGAGTTGGGGGCGTCTCAGAGCCGAGCTCAAAGACATCTTTGTCAGAGAGCTGGGCCTCGGAGATGGTGTCTTGGAGCTGGGCTCGAAGACTTGTTGGCTGGAGAGCTGGGCTCCAGAGTTGGTGTCTTGGAGCTAGGCTCGAAGACTTGTTGGCTGGAGAGTTGGGCTCTGGAGTTGGTGATGTCTCAGAGCTGGGCTTGGAGACTTGTTGGCTGGAGGCTGGGCTCCAGAGTTGGTGTCTTGGAGCTAGGCTCGAAGACTTGTTTGTCGAAGAGCTGGGCTCCGGAGTTGGTGTCTTGGAGCTAGGCTCGAAGACTTATTGGTTGAAGAACTGGGCTCCGGAGTTGGTGTCTTGGAGCTAGGCTCGAAGACTTGTCGGTCGGAGAGCTAGGCTCCAGAGTTGGTGATGTCTCGGAGCTGGGCTTGGAGACTTGTTGGCTGGAGAGCTGGGCTCCAGAGTTGGTGATGTCTTAGAGCTGGTTTTGGAGACTTGTTGGCCGGAGAGCTCGGCTCCGGAGTTGGTGTCTTGGAGCTAGGCTCGAAGACTTGTTGGCCGGAGAGCTGGGCTCCGGAGTTGGTGTCTCAGAGCTGGGCTCGAAAACTTGTTGGCCGGAGAGCTGGGCTCTGGAGTTGATGGTGTCTCAGAGCTGGGCTCGAAAACTTGATGGAGATTTTCTTGCAAGGCAGATAGCTACATGTGCAAAAGAAAATCTTTATTATTACTGGGAGAAAACCTTACATTATTAATAGTATCTTCTCAGATTACAGGTATTTCATGTTCGAGAGAACCTGACACTGTCGAGATCCTCGAGAGTAGGCCCCATGTGAGAGGACCTCAGCCACTCTATAGGGGCCCTCCCAGTTTAGCGAGAGCTTGTTGCACTCCCGAGGTTGAGATGCTTTGGCTCGGCATAGCACCAAGTCCCCTAGCCTAAAGACTTTCGACCTCACCTGCACATTGTAGTACCGGGCCACCCGTTGCCAATATGCCGCCATTCAGAGCCGGGCTTTGTCCCTTGTTTCTTCGAGGAGATCTAAGTTGAGCAGTAGGTGTGCCGAGTTTCATAACTCGTCGTACTGTTGTACTCGTAGTGTGGGCACGCCGAGCTCAACCGGGATGACTGCCTCGGCCCCGAAGATAAGGTTGAAGGGCATCTCATCAGTTGCTATCCTAGACGTTGTGTGGTGGCCCATAGAATGCTCAGAAGTTCTTCTACCCATTTGCCTTCGGCTTGATCCAACTTGGTTCTGAGCCCTTGGAGGATGGTCCGATTGGTCACCTCGGCCTCCTCATTTGTCTGGGGATGAGCTACCGAGGTGAAGCGGTGTTGAATGCCGTGCTCCTTGCAGAAACCTTCGAACTCCTGGTTGTCGAATTATCGTCCATTATTGGTGATGATGCAGTGAGGGAGTCCGAAATGGCAGATAACGGACTTCCAAAAGAATTAGCTGACACTGGCTTCGGTGATTTAAGCTAACGGTTCCGCTTCGACCCACTTGGTGAAGTAGTCGATCGCCACTAGCAAGAATCTTCGCTGTCCAAGTGCAGGGGAGAATGGTCCTAGGATGTCCATTCCTCACTGAGCAAAGGGCCAAGGAGATGAGAGCTGGGAGATCGGCACTGCTGGCTGGCACTGTATGTGGGCATGGCGCTGGCATTTATCGCACTTTCTGACAAAGTCGGTGGCATCTTCTCTAATGGTCTCCCAGAAGTACCTCTGGCGAAGTGCTTTATAAGCCAGTGTTCTCCCTCCCACATGGTTCCCATAGAGGCCTTTGTGTATCTCCTGGAGAATGAAGGTTGCCTCTATGGGCCTGAGGCATTTCAGGAGCAGGTAGGAATGAGACCGGCGGTAGAGCTGGCCTTCCATTAGAACGAACAGGGAGGCCTTCTTCTTGATGAGGCCTGCTTTCACGCGGTCCTCTAGCAAGGTGTCGTCAGTGATGTACCTGAGTACTTGTCCATCCAACTCGGCTCGAGGGTGACTTGATGTACCTCCTCTGAGCTTTCGTAGCTTAGATTATCAAGATACTCGATGTAGGCACGCCCCAGTGATGAGTCCGGAAGGGTCGCGAGCCTCGACAATGCATCCGCGCGTGCATTCTCCCCTCGGGGGACATTGGAGATGGTAAAGCATTGAAAGCCTGCCGTGTTGGAGCGGACTCAATCCAGGTACTTCATCATCTAGGGGTCTCTGGCCTCATATTCCTCGAAGACTTGCCCATTAACCAATTGGGAGTCAGTAAAGACTTTCAAGTTCTTCACGCCCAGCTCATGGGAGACTTTTAGACCCACGAGGAGCACCTCGTATTCCACCTAGTTATTTGTCGCGGCAAACTTGAAGCGGAGAGCACACTCCGTCACCACCCCATCGCTATTGGTGAGGATGAGACCTGCTTCACTTCTGCCAGAGTTGGATGAACCATCTACATGGAGGATCCATGTATCCTCCTCTGGTTCGGGCTCCATTATTGTCTGCTCTGGCTCCTCCACGAGCTCGGTGCATTCGACCATGAAGTCGGCTAGGACTTGGGCCTTTTGGAAAGACCTCGATCTATAGGCTATGTCGAACTCGCTGAGAAACAGGGACCACTTTGCCAGTCTCTCGGAGGTCTCAGGGCAGCTAAGTATGGCCCTCAATGGCTTGTCCGTCATGACCATGATCGGGTGTGCTTAGAAATAGGGCCTGAGGTACTTAACAGACATTATTAGTACAAAAATGAGTTTTTCGAAGCGATTATACCTGATCTTCGCATCATAGAAGATTTTGCTAGTGTAGTACACCGGCTTCTGGGATCTGTCCTCGTCTGCGCAGATGAGGACCAAGCTGACAGCTCCAAGTGTAACCGCCAAATAGAGTAGGAGCTCCTCCCCTTCTTCCGGTTTGGAAAGCAGCGGTGGAGAAGCTAGGAACTCCTTCAGCTCCTCGAAGGCCATCCTGCATTCCTCCATCCAAGTGAAGTCATGCATCTTGTGCAGCACCTTGAAGAAGGGAAGGCAGCGATCGGCCGACCTCAAGATGATCCAGCTCAGGGCAGTAATATGCCCCATCAGGCGCTGGACCTGCTTCTTGGACGTGGGGTGCTCCATGTCGACGATCGCCTGGACCTTCTCCGGGTTCGCTTCAATGCCGCTCTGGGTGACCATGAAGTCAAGGAATTTTCCTGCCGCCACACCAAAGGTGTACTTCACCGGGTTTAGCTTCATCTGGTGTTGCCGAAGGTTGTAGAAGGCTTCGACGAGGTCGGCGATATGATCTGAGCTTGGCTTGCTCATGACAAGCATGTCGTCCATGTATACTTGCATGTTCCAGCCAATCTGGTCTTTGAAGACCTTATTGATCAGGCACTGGTACATGGCGCCAGTATTCTTCAGACCAAAGGCCATCATCCTATAGTAATATGTCCCTCGATTGGTGATGAAGGCGGTATGCTCCTCGTCCTCAGGGTGCATCCGGATTTGATTGTATCCGAAAAATGTATCCATGAAGGAGAGCAGCCTATGTCTTGAAGTGGCGTCTACCAGTTGATCGATCTTCGATAGAGGGAAGCTATCCTTCGGGCATGCATTGTTAAGGTCGGTGTAGTCTACACAAATCCTCCATTTGCCATTATTCTTTTTCACCATTATCACGTTCACCAACCAGCTTGGATATTGCACCTCTCGAACAAAATTGACGGCGAGGAGTTTGTCACTTCCTCGTTTATAGCCGCCTGTCTCTCCGGGGCGAAGCTCCTCTTCTTCTGATGAACTGGCCTGTGCTTCGGGTCAATGCTCAACTTATGGGTGATGATGTCGGGGGGAATACCTGGCATGTCCGTCGCTATCCAGGCGAATACATCTGTGTTTGTCCAGAGGAACTCTAACAGTTGAGCCCTCTCCTCCTTGGGTAGCTAGGCTCCAATCTGCACCATCTTCGCAGGGTCATCCCCGAGCGGGTAAGAGAGTAAGCGCTCGACCAGGCCTCTCCTAGGATCTTGAGCTCTTTAGTCGAGGTCGTCCACCTTGGGATCGCCCTCAAGGGACTTGGCCCCAGGAAGGGTTTGGAAATAGTGCTGCACCGGCTGGGGTGTTCCCCTCATTTCCTCGACATTATAAGGAGTTAGGAATTGTACAAGTAGCCTCTTGGTGGAGACGACGGCATCGAGCAGGTTGAGTCCGGGTTGGCCTAGAATCACGTTGTAGGCTGAAGGAAGCCTGACAACCGTGAAAGTCATCATGACAGTGCTCTGCCAAAGTGGGATCCTGGTAGCGACTGGGAGAGTAACTTCTCCCTCCACCCTTACATAATCACCTGTGAAACCAACAAGGGATGTGTGCACATGTTTAAGTTGAACATGAGAAAGATTCATCCTAGAGAAAGTATCGTAGAAAAGCACATTCATGGAGCTTCCACTATCAACCATGATGCATTTTATAGGATGCTTCACGATCATCATCTCGATGACCACGGCATCATTATTTACATTTTCCCCCCGTCTTTCCCTTCCCCCATAAAGGGGAGTACATTTTCAGAATGCCCTGCCCCCCGGGTCCTCTTGAGCACACGTCCGGCTCCCCAGCATATCATCCCTACCGGCTTCTCGGTAAGGCGGTTGTCAACTGCTGGAACTGGCAAGAGAGCAACAAGCGCCTGGGGTTCTGCTTGAGGTCTACACCCGACAAACCTTCCGAGGTAGCCCTTCTTGATGAGCTCTTCAATTTTACACTTGAGGGCATTCCTCGGTATCGTGTCCATGGTCGCAGTGGAAGCGGTAGTATTTTATTTTATCGTGGCCAGAGGATGGCTTCATCAGAGGCGGGCACCTCAAATATTTCTCGCCCTCGATCTCCATGAGGATCTTCGTCCTCGGGGCAAGGAGGGGGTGTAACTCTCCTCAAGAACGGGAGCGCCTCTCGGCCTTGGTCCTTGCTGGGAGCTCCAAGATGGGGGTTCTGGCTTCCATGCCCCAGATGCCTCAGTGGGGGTTGGCTTCTTTAGTGGCCTCTCGTCGAGCTCCTGCCTCGTACGATCTACCTCCTCGACGTGGATGTACTTTTGAGCTCGGAGGAGGAGCTCGGAGTAGGTCTTCGGGGGCTTCTTGTCGAGCGAGTAGGTCAGGCGGGAGGTCTTGAGCCCTTGCTTTAAAACTAGCATCGCAACTGGCTCCTCAATATTGTAGATCTCCAATGCAGCAGCCTTGAAACGGGCTACATAGTCCCGTAGTGGCTCGCGTCCTGCTACCTAATGGAGAAGAGGCTGTCTGTCTCTCGTGGTATCTTTCAACAGGCGTTGAAGTGGGCCATGAACTTCTGCTCCAGCTGGGTGAAGGAATTAATGCTCTCCGGCTCCAAACGGACGAACCACACCCGGGCTAGCTTCCGGAGAGTAGCAGGAAAGGCGATGCAAAGGAGTGCATCAGTGGCCCCCTAGACCCTCATGAGGGACCGGTAGCTTTCTAGGTGGTCCAGGGGGTCGGTGGTCCTATCGTAAGGATCCACCTGCAGCATACGGAACCGACCTGGGATCGGCTCTTCTTGAATTTTCTTGGAGAAAGGAGGATGGGCATCATAGCCCGCTGGCTCGCTGGTGGAGCCTGGTAGATTGGTGAACCGGTGGGACAATTATGCCAGCTTGCGATCATGCTCCTCCAGGCACTTTTTCGCAATGCGCCTGATGGCTTCATCAGTAGACCCCTCCATCGAGGGAGACGGAGAAGGTGACATGGGTGCATGGTACCCGTGGTGGAGGGTTCTACTTTTCCTACCTCGGTGGGGCTTGGACACCTCCCGCTTAAGGTTCGGTGAGTGGCTTTCCCTGTTGGCAGACCCAGCTTATTGTCTTTTCATCGGAGTTTGGTAGCTACCCCGGTTGTCAGTAATTGCCCGTGGCTGCGAAGGCCTTCCTTAGAAGGAACACAGGCTATCACGGGGTGCTGCAGCATGGGCCGCGGGAGTCCTTGGCTACTGATGAGTGGCCAAGGATCGGTGCTGATGTTGAAGCTGGCACACTGCTGTGGCAAGGATCTGCATCTATTGGGTGAGTGCAGCCAGCTAGGATTTTGGCAAAGGTGGTTGAGCTGGAGCGGATGGCTCCACCTCTGGGTTGTGTGGGTTTCTCCAGGAGGGGGAATCCCTGCATGACTAGTGGAGACCTCTCTCGAGAGGCTCGATCTAGCGGAGGGCAGAGAGTTGTTGATTATTCCGATGTTGATTATGGTGGTTATAAAATTGATAGAAAGAGCACTAGTAGAACATGTTAATTTTTATGGTTAAACTTAATCTCTTGGCTAAGCAAGAAATAAAACTCCATAGCACTATTAACTACTAAGGCAAAATACATGGCTGTAGGGAGTTGTTGTGCTCAAGTGCTTTAGATTAAGCAACAATTAAAAGACTTTGGTGTTAAGCAAATTAAAATTTTAATCATATGTTATAATACTGGTGCTATTAATTTGACTAAAAATCATATTTAGCACTCTAGGATAAAGCATAGAAATTAGACATCACTTTACTAAGGATCATGCACAAATAGTGATATTGAGCTAGAATTTGTATGTATTGATAAGCAATTAACAAATATATTCACTAAGCTACATAGTGAGGATATATTTTCTATAATTAAAGGTGAATTATGGCTATGTAAGCCATTTAGAGACTTTTCCTAGAAATTTACTAAAATTTAAAAAAGGTTCTAGAACCAATCTTCTGCTGAAAATTCCTAGGCATTGATCTCGGGCCAGCGCCTATACGTAGCGGATGCAACATGGAAGAACACAGTCCAACAACTTGTTCTTTGAATTCAACATCATGCAATAATGGAGATATAGATAAGAGATGTAGGAGAAAAAAAGAGATTGCTTTATTAATCCTTTAACCTTTGGAGAAGAACCCTTGATATAATTAAGACAAAACCCTCGGAACCCCTTCTGAAAATCCAAAAGCTTCTCGCCATCCCCACGTCTTCTCTCTTGCAGGCCTTATGCCCCAAGAACCCAAGTACGGTCTTGCACCGATAATACCTCATGTGCGCTCCCACCTGCGGACAATACCTCGATGCAGATGTCCCTTCTCCAAAGCCCTGTAGAACATCCCACGGTACCAAGCCTTCTACATAATATCTCCCTCACGTGTGCCTCTCTGTAAGCCCATCAACGTCCGTGCCTCTTCTTATCGAAAAGAGCTCCACATGCAGACTCCCTCATGCAGGATCTCCCATGGCCATGTCCCCACATGGAATCTTCCTCCACGTGGCCTCGCAGAAGTCCTCCACCGTGGCCTCCTTATAGCTAAAAGGTAGGGATGGCAATGGGCCGGGTTTGGGCCGGGTACATAACTACCCAAATCCAAATCCAAATATTCAATACACTACCCAAACCCGACCCAAACACTATTGAGACTGGATTTTTTTACCCAAACCCATCTCAATTGGATATTGGGTAATCGGGTTTACCCAGCCCGAACTCAACTAAGTCATATTAAATATTTTTTCATTTTTATCAACTTTAAAATTATTTATAATTTTATAAATTATACATACATTAAACAAATAAAATTTAACTACATTTTTAGTTCAACAGCATTTAATTTCATATTCAATGAAAATTTATATTATGAAGTTGGTAAACTATTAATTATGATATTATTTTGAATTCACCTTGAATAGAATAGGATGAAAAAAAATTCTAATATATATATATATAATGATTAGGGTATAGGGTTCAAGTATTTTAAAATTTAATAACTAATAATTATAATTAATAAAATATATATTAATTATATATATATTTTAAATATTAAAATAATTCAGGCCGGGTTCGGGTCAGGTGTATATCTACCCAGTCCCGGTCCAAATCCAAAATTAAGCATTTAGGTATTACCCAAACCCGGCCCAAACCCAGTCAAAGCGTTGACTACCCGACCCAATTTGGTCGGGTCGGGTCGGGTACCCATGGGTTTGGGTTTTATTGCCATCCCTACCAGAAGGTCTCCCACGGTCTCCACTTTCCAAGGATGTCCAAGATCAGCCTCTCTCATGGTCTCACCCCAAAGGGGGTGCTCCCTCATGGTCTCTCCAAGATCGTGAGAAGTCTCACGCTAATCCTCACACACGCCCCACTCTTATAAGCACATGGGGTGGTGAGAAGTCTTGATGTCTTGGGCATTAGCCACTTAGACTTCTTGATTAGTTGGGCTGCATCACATGTGGGTGGTTAGGACTTGTCTTCTTGGGCCAATAACAAATTAATTAGGACATGTCACATGGTTGGGAATCCTAATTGGTTACAACCAATCAATTCAGTTAGGATCCTGGGTGGTTAGGCCAACTAACCAACCAACTAACAATCTAACCAACTAAGCTAACCTCCTAACCAATTAACAAACTTGGACCCAACCCTATAACTCAATTGGGTTATATTACAATCTCTCAAAAAACTCCTCCCTTCTAATCAATGGAAAACTCTCAACCCTGGGTCAAACCCCCTGACCCAACATGACATGATCCAAATTGACTCAAAGGGCCCTAGAATATCTCCAGAAAATCCCTAGAACATCTCCAGGTTAGCTTGGGACATGCCTCCAAGCTCCAGGAATTACCTTCAGCATTCCTTTCATGGCCTCCCAAGTTCTCCAAGGCTTGGGAGCATCACAAAAAACCCTACAATCTCCACCTTGGTGCCCCCAAGCCTTGGCAAACCTGGCAATGTCATCCTACACAAGCTTGCTATAACTACGTATCCTGACAGCTCCTTGTGTGGATCTTCTTGTCTCTGCCAATTCCCTTCAACTGCTGAGCTCTTGGAGGCCTTTGGGATGACTGTTTCTATAACTAAAGATCCTTGCTTGTATCCTTGCACTATAATTATAGCCTTCCTTTTGCCTAGTAGCTACATCAGACTTTTTCTTGGACTTCCCTGGAGAGACCACAGTGAACTTGAACTGGCACTCACTGCAATTGGAGCTGTACTTGACACCATCTCCTCAAAGCCATGCCAATCTCTACACACTCTGCTCCACCAGCTATGTGCACTCCTAGAGCTCGTGCTAGGATATGGCCAGTATCCCTGCATCTCCCATTCTAAACTCATGTCGAATCCTGCTCCACTCATGAAGCTACCTCTCCCCGATGCTCCACCTGAGATTGAAGTCTCACTGATGCCATAGAAAGAAACCCCGAGGCTAGCAACTCAACGCTGCCCTGCTGAGCCTGCACCTGAATCTCATACCCAGTCGCTGCCTCCTCGGACCCTCCACACACCATGGACCCCTTCGAGACTATTTCGGATATACTGCACAACCTTGTAGGCTCCTTCAAAACAAAGAGCTCATCCCAACTCTTCTACTAACCCAGTGACTGAACCCAGTAATCATGTCCACTTGGCTACTGCAAAATGTCCTTGCCTGTCTTCCGACTGCATGCTATACTCTGGTGAACGTGAGAAAATCGAGCTTTTCCTTTTTCCATCCTTGACAAGCTTTACGTGACTGTCTACACTCTTCCTACTATCTCTAGAGCTCACATCTTCCCGTCGAAGCCACCTCGCCTCCCTATCTAGAACATCAACCCGTGCTCCACAGCTCCTGAGACTCGTGCACCATTGCACTCCTGACCTTGAACTGATGTCTTCCTACTCTGTCCCCATGATTGCAACACCAACCCATGCTTCCACAGTACACCTAAATAATTATGCAAACCTAATGCTAATGTTAGACCTCTTCTCCATTCACGCGGGATACCACACCCATGTACAGCTCCTTGAATCCTTCTCTTCCACTTTCAAACCCCATGGCTCGAACAATGGCTCAAACCAAGCTTTGATACCAATTGTTGAAAATCTCTAGGCACTTATCCCGGGCCAGCGCCTATACACAGCGGATGCAACATGGAAGAATACGGTCTAACAACCTATTCTTCGGATTCAACATCATGCAACAATGGAGATATAGATAAGAGATGTAAAAGAAAAAGAGAGATTACTTTATTATTTATTGACTGGCCAGCTCATGCCCTCGAAGAGGGTCTGGTTCCGTGCAACGCGGTCGCCAGCTAGGTGGGCTGGGTCCAGGTCAGCTCTCTCATCCCCTTGGGCTGATTCCAGGTTAGTATGCTGGGTTGGTTTTGCAGGGCTCGATGGGGAGTCGACTCGTGCACCCCGGGGTTGCTGTGCTACCAGTTTAAGAAAGATAAACCACCTCTTCTAAATAAGGAGCTTGCTTTTGGATAGTTGGTTAGGGCATCGATCCTACATTAATCCTTTAACCTTTGGAGAAGAATCCTTGTTACAATAAAGATAAAACCCCTAACACCCCTTCTGAAAACCCAAAAGTTGTTTGCCATCCCGCACATCTTCTCTCTTGCAGGCCTCATGCCCCAAGAACCCACATACGGCCCTGCACAGACAATACCTCATGTGCATCTCCCACCTACGGATAATACCTCGACATAGATGTCCAAAGTCCCGTAGAACACCCCATGGTACCAAGCCCTCCATGTGATATCTCCCTCACGTGCGCCTCTCTGCAAGCCCATCCATGACCGTGCCTCCTCTCACCGGAAAGAGCTCCACCTACAGACTCCCTCATGTAGGATCTCCCATGACCATGTCTCCATGTAGAATCTCCCTTCACATGGCCTTGTAGAAGTCCTCCACCATGGCCTCCTTGTACCCAAGAGGTCTCCCACGGTCTCCAAGCTCCAAGGACATCCAAGATCAGCCTCCCTCACGGTCTCGCCCCAAAGAGGGTGCTCCCTCACGGTCTCTCCAAGACCGTGAGAAGTCTTACGCTAATCCTCATGCATGCCCTACTCTTATAAGCACATGGGGCAGTAAAAAGTCTTGATTTCTTGGGCATCAACCACTTGGACTTCTTGATTAGTTGGGCTGCATCACATGTGGGTGGTTAGGACTTGTCTTCTTGGGCCAATAACAAATTGATTAGGACACCTCACATGGTTAGGATTTGGTGGGGACACCAGAGGCACCAAAATAAGATAGAGGCTCCTAAACCCTCTATGGATTACGTAATAGTATTTGAGTCCAATTTATAATAAGGGCTTAGCCTATTTGAGATGTTATTTTCATTATTTGAGTCCTGTACCGGTCAGCTCATGTTGAGCTATTTTTCATTGTAAGTCCTGTATATGTTAGTCCAAGTCCAATGAAGACTCAATACCAAGCCAGTACAAGTGAAGACCAACCCAGCTTGAAGTTATGAAGATCATGGAAGGCCCAGCAGAAAAAACTCAAAGCCCTGGAACCCTGGAGCAGCTTGGAGCCCTGGACCGCAGCCTGAAGCAAAATGGGCCCGCCAAAGCCCATGAGAGAAACCAAGGGGTGCCACTTTCTTATGCTTACCACCCCTTGGTCAACCACTTAGGGTCACCTCCTTTGGCTGACCAAGGCAAGAAAGAGAGGAGAAATTTGAGGGAAAGAGGGCTAAGGAGTTTCCATGTTTTCTAGCTAGGGTTTGGGTGGGAATGAAATTGTTATGTAAAGACCTTTCTATCCTTACTTGGGGGGCAAGCTTATGAGTTTATAAAAGAAGCCCTCCTCTCTTGTATGAAACACTTTTGAATGAATATTATTGAGTTTTCTCATCTACTATGTGCTTTTGCTGTGTGCTAAGGGGATTATATGTGAGCCCCTCCTTCCTCCTTGTCTCTTGCGCCTATCCTCCAGCCGCCATCAAACCCTAGAAGCCATCCTCTCCAAGCCTTGGCCGCCCAACATCAATCATCCCTTTTCCTTGTTGTTTCTTCAATTATTCCTTCATCCCTTCATCAATTTCTAACCCTTGATAGGCTATTTGCAAGTCCCTCGAAGTCTATGAATCCAACGTCTCCAGCCGGGCAGCGTTCGGATCACCGGGTTGAAAGCCAAGAATCCGCGGGTCTTCGGCTCGATCATCCAAGCTGCATCCAGGAGCGAGAGCGATCCCTTCATATATGATCTTCATCGGTTGCTTCAACCATTGTCAGGTACACCTCCTCTGCTTGCCAGTAGCATTATTGAAGGGAAACTAGCCCATCCGAGACTTCTCAGCCTCGCGGTCCTCTTTTCTATTGCTTTTTAGGTTCCATTTTGCATGCTGTTGCTTCTATTTTGCATAGAACTCTCTACTTAGATTTGTGGTCTGATCTTCAATATTTAAATACTTAAAAATATAGAAATAACATGCATGCATTTTAGTTCTGCATCATTTGGTATCAGAGCCTGTTTGGGCTCAGTTCTCTTTGAATACTTGGATCGGGTGCATCACCATGGCTGCCCGGTCATAGGAGACAAGTAAGGCTGCAAGACCCACTCTTCCCAATCTATGGGATCTTCTATGGTATGTAGGGGTGCCGCTGTAATTTGACCCCTGAAGAAGAAAACAAAGAGTTCATTAGGATCATTTTGCATCTTGGCCTTCTCAGTATATAGCTTACAGTTTAATTATTTCTACTAGTAGATAACTCAGAAAAGTATGAAATTTATTTTTATAAATTACATAAAATTGAAGTTAATTTTTAAAATCTTTTCAAGAATTATTTCGATCTATAAATTTTCTGCCAGCCGGAATACTGCCTGAGAATAGTTATGCCCTATTTTGGCAGCAAAGCTAATTTCAGCAAGTTTAGGGTTCTGTTGGTATAATTTTTGCATATCTTAAATTTTTTACATGTTTCCTACATATTAGGGCATTATCTACAAATTATCTTTCTATTTAAAAAGTACCAAAACAAAAAAAAAATTTACATATACTCATAAAACACCAAAACACTTAAAACCCTAATTTTCATCTTCATCTACCTGCCATCATGAGCATAAATTACTTTAAGGGTAATTTTACTATGTCAGATATGGCGAGGATTTGATCACCTCTCCTTAGCCCAAAATCATAATCCGTGTATCTGAACCCAACCCTAATTAAAATCGAGTAGACCTAATTTGCCCTAGAGGGCTAAGGACATCAACAGTCAGGTTCAACCATTATGGGATGACTAGTGCACCCAATTCATCTCCTATTATTGGATGTGGTGTCTAGGCTAGAGGTACAGTGTCAAACGACCTAAGCAGATCGATGGTTCCTTAATTGGGTCCCTACGAGAGCAGGGGGGCCTCCCACCATCCCATCTCTTACCTAGCCAGTTGAAGGACTTGGAGTTGAGTTGTGTGTAAGTTAAGTCAACCCATTCTGATTGGGCTCTAGGTCTAGGCACCCGTAGTTGACTGGTTTGAGTATTGCATGTGCATTAGATTAGGAGTTTCATATCATCCACCACTCCCATAACTGGCTGAATCCATGGATAATCTTGAAGCCAAGATTAAAGCCCTTACCGAGCAGGTAGCCCAATCTTTCACCCAGGTGAATCATAGATTTGACCAAGTAGATGTTCAGATAGGAACCCTAGAGAAAACCCATAGGACCTAGATTAGATCCAAACCTGAGCCACCTTTACCCACACTACCCAAACTATATGAACCTAGAACCTATGTACCCAAAATCTATAAACATGGATCCTATGCACCCACTCCCTATAAGCTTAGTAGACCCATGACCTATATGGTGCGGGCACCAGAATCAGAAGAAGACTTTAGGGTTCCATCTGGATCTCTGAATGACCTTGCCCGAAGATTAGGGTTTGTAATAAGGGTTGACCTGGTCAACCAGATTATTTTATTTCTTTGAGTCTGCATTTCATTTTGCTGAGTCATGTTGACTCAGTCTAAGTCCAAGTCAAGTCCTGGTTGGCGCCATTCCCTAGGGCGTCATTTTTTCTTCCAAGGCCAAATGCAAGTGGACGCCACACTCCCAGCCACACTCCCAGGACCAGTTGGCGCCACATTTCATCCCAGTGTCCCAGGTCCCCATGCCCAAGAGAGCAAGAAAATTTTCTTAGGAGAAGTCAAGGAAGGCGCCCACAAGCTGCCAAAAGTAACCAAGCTAAAGGAGCAGGGGAATTTTCTTTTAGAGGACTTCAAGGTAGGCGCCCACACCTGCCTAAAGTACCTGACTATGAATGGAAGGAGCCTAGTCTTGGGGAGAAAGACTAGGAGATGAGTATTTTCTTCCAAGAAAGAGCAAGTCATGGAAGGAAAACCCATAGGAGAAGAACTAGGAGGTGCCCCACATACTTGCCATATGAAGCCATCACCTTGCATTTGAGGCCGCCCACTCCAAGGAAAGAAGCCTGGTCGGTCAAGGGAAAGTTTTTCATGCTTAGGATGAATGTTTAGTCCCACATAAAAAGTAGTGTAATTTTGTTTCTCTTGCAAGGTCTATATATTGGACCCTTATGTAATCTTTTGAAGGGAAAAAAGGAGTAAATAAAATCTTTTCTTGTGTTGAGCAACCTTGTGTTCTCTTCTTCCGCACTTCTTTGAGTGTTGAGCTTCGTGAGGGAGTAAATCCGGGTTCCATTGGAGCCTTGAGGAGGTGAGAGATCTCCAAAGTTACCAAAACCCTGCCCAGCTTTCATCCCTGGCCGCCAACCCTAATTTCCTTTCATCATCCTAGCCGCCAACACCCAAATTCCTAAACCCTATTCCCACTTCATTCAAGGCCGCCATCTCCTTCTCCAAGCCACCACCACCCACTATACCAAGCCCTAGGTCCTTTTTATCTGCAAGCAGCCGCCCTACCAGCCAAATCCTAAATCCACTCCATCTTCCACCGCCACCTCCATACTCTTCCCTCATCTTCAAAGTTTGAGCAGTCCGGAGCTATCCCAGGTAAAGGTCTCTTCCTTGAGTTTCTTACACCCTTATCTTGTTCTTCATCCTTTCCAGATCCAGAGTACGAGAAGAAGGCCAACCTTGCCATAGGACTACAATCCGAGGATCCATTGCGAAGATACCCCGTCTCCAAGGATCCTACAATCTGCTCGAGAGTGTCCTTCAATCGAAGCAAAGAGAGATATCACAGTCAAGTATAAAACCTTCTCTTCTCTCTTCGTCTGTTTCTTGAAAGAGGAGTAAACCCTAGGTCTGGGGGTTTCTCAATCCCCAGCGATCCTACTTCCTTATTACTTTGATAATCTACTCTTTTGAATTGTGCTTTCTTTTAGTGCATATTTTCTTTCAATATTAGTTAGCTTTGTCTTTGAGTCAAGCCAACTTCTAACAAAACATAAAAAATAAAATAAAATAAAATAAAATAAAATAGTCTTAATTTACTTCCGCATCGCATCATCTAATTTGTTCTGCATCATTTTTGGTATCAGAGCCTTGTCTAGGGTTCTTCTTGCTTGTTTGATTATTTTTTCGTTCCTTTTTACTTTTGCTGCCTGGAGTAGACTCCCCTGGCCGTCCGGTCCTAGGAACAAGCGAGACGCAAGCCTCCTCCTCCCATTCCACGGGGGTTCCTAGGGCATGTAGGGGTGCCACTGGGTTATAACTTCTAGGCAGGGATTGTAAACGGGACACACGTTCTATTTTCTGTCAGTAACTCTCCTGTTATTTGAATTGTTTCTCCCTACAAAAAATTCTAAATTAAGCAATTCTTATTTTGATGGAACCAGAATAATTGAAAGTAATTTAGATAAAATTTTCCTGATTTATTAATTTCTGTAGATGTTCTGAGATCAATTTTACTGTTGTTCTGCATTTTTATTTTTTGCAAGCTATTTTTTTATTTGAGTGTGCATAAATTGAATCTATCTTAAGGGCACCGAAGTTGCAACATAAGGGTAGGATTGAGACCCTCTCCTTAGCCCAAAACCACCTCCAGTGCATTTGAACCTAAGTCTTTAATCTTAAAATTAATTAGACCTAATTTATCCTAGTGGGCTAGGGACACCAACTGGTCGGGTCTAGGCTAGTGTTGAGTCAGTTTGTCTAGTTACTCTGTGTGTGCTTTGTACTCAGTGTCTAGAACGGTGGTTCAGGGATTCTATCCTGAAGGGCTTGTGTGCTGGTCCGCCTACCTGGCCAATCACTGATTGGTGTCTAGGATTGGCAATTAGGGACCTAACACTCCCCTTACACCTGCCTGGCTGAGTCCCGAGTTACTACAGGCTAGCTTGCCACTTTGATTGGGCATCTAGTTTGGGCTCTAGGTCTAGTTAGCCCATAGTCGTTTCAGTCGAGTCTCATTTGGTATGCTTGCTTGCATCATCATGTCCACCCAAAACGGAGTACCCTACCAACCTGGCCAAACCAACCTGATTTAGAGGCCATGATTAGAACTCTTACCGAAAGTATGACCAAATTGAGTCAGGATATGACTGATACTGTTGCCCAGTTTAGGGATCAAGTCCGTGAGGATCTTACCCAGCTTAGGGATCGAGTTCAAGTACTTGAGGAACCTGGACATCAGAATTGGACTCCTGACCCAGATTTTAATGTGCCTCAACCTCACCCACACCAGGAGCCTAGAAGACCTTTATACAGAGATCCTGAACCTAATCATATGAGGCCTGACCCAGAGCCTGAAGATAGAGATGATAGGTTCATCCGGAACATCAAATTAGATGCACCCACTTTTGATGGTAGCTTAAACCCTAAGGTGTATTCTGATTGGGAGGGTGAGATGGACCAGTACTTTGAGTGGTATACCATGTATGAGGAAAGGAAGTTCAAGTTTGCCAAGATGAAGTTAGTGCGTCAAGCTAGGTTATACTGGGGGAACATTGAGCTAACCATTAGGAGATGAAATATTGAGCCCATAACCACTTGGTAGGGTATGAAAGAGAAGCTTAGAGATAAGTACCTACCCATTTCATACCAGCAGAATCTGTTAGACCAATGGCAAACCTTGAAACAAGGGAACCGATCTGTTTCAGACTACATAGCCACCTTTGATGAGTAGTTGATGAGATGTGATGTGAGTGAAGCCCATGAGGTCACTTTGTCTAGATTTAGGGCTGGACTTAGGGAAGACATTAAGAGGGAGTTGTTTCTGAGAGAGGTTACTGACCTAGACCAAGCCTATCAGATTGCACTGAACACTGAGAAATTTCAGAGATGACCTATAGCTTCTAGGGTTAGTGCCCCAATCCCATGAAATGGACCTAGCCAAGTTACCCCTAGCAAACCTTTTCAGGGTATTCCCACCCCTAGGCCCATGGACAAAGGTAAGGCACCTGACACCCAGAGAACCCCTAGTTCTAGTATCACCTATTTTAAGTGTCAGAAACCAGGTCATATCTCCAGCCAGTGTACAGCCATAGCCTATTTTAAGTGCCATAGGGTAGGTCATGTTTCTAGCCAGTGCCCACGTAGATCCATTTACATAGAAGAGGGAGAGGAAGAGAATTCCAGGCCTAATGAGAAATTTGAAGAAGAAGTTTATGAGGTCGGAATAAACTTGGTTGATGAGTATGAAAAGAGGAGGAACCCACAGAGTCTGACCAGTTAGGAGTTGTGAGATGCATCCTATCCCAGAGTAGAGTTCAGGAGGATTGGCGTAGGACTAACATCCTACAAACTTTCCTTAAATTAGGGGATAAGGTATGTAAGATCATCATAGATAATGGGAGCTGTGTGAATGCCATTTCTCCTAGCACTGTCAAAATGTTAGGCTTAACCCCAGTCCCCCACCCGAACCCCTATAAGGTTTCTTGGGTAGACTCTACCTCTATACCCATCCAGTCTAGATGTCAGGTCCAAATCCAGATGCAATCCTATCAAGAGAAGATTTGGTGTGATGTCTTACCCATGGGGGTGAGCAGTATAATTCTTGGGAGACCTTGGTTATATGATCATGATGCCACCCTCTTAGGAAAATCCAATACCAGTGTCTTTAGTTTTAATGGGAAAAAGATCACAATCCATTCAGTCCCTCCTAAGGACAAGGTAGCTAAAGGACCCAATAAGGTCAAAGAGATGAAGACTAGAGTGAACCTAATTTGTGCTAAGGATCTAGAACAAGAAATTCATAGTGGTTCACCCTATTTGGATGTTGACTGCTAAGGAACTTAGTGGTGTGGACACCAAAAACCGAAAGAAACTTCACTCCAACAAGGTTAGCCTTATCCTAATTTGGATCGAAGATAATTAGGTTACCTTGTATTCTTTAGTTCAAAAATGTTTTATTTTCAAGAGCCATTTTCTTTTCAAGAGTCCCATAAATGATCAAGAGTGTTTATTGAGTCCTGTAATTACTTTTAAAAAAATTTCATTTCCTGTAAGTCCATTTCAAGTTTTAAAGTTTAGGTCAGTCAAGTCAGTTCAGTTGAGTTAAGTCTATTTCAAGTTAATCAAGTCTTAAAGCAATGAAAGCCAGCAACAAGACTCAAATTCTGGACCCCAGAATTTGACCACATGAAGAAGAGAAGACACATCAACCAAGCAAGAGAAAAGGACCATCAACTAGGACCACTTGGTGCCATATGTCATTCTTTATCCAAGTAAAAGACCATCTCATCATGCCACGTCATCAGGCGCCACCTCACTAGCCACCTCATCACTCTTTGGCACCAACAAGGAAGATTCAAATTCAAGGAGGTTGGCCACACCCCTCCAAGTCCTCCACCAAATCCTCCAACCCCCCCCATCCCTCCAAACTCTCCACCAAATCCTCCAACCCCCCTTGTAATCCTCCTCAATTTGGGAAGTTTTTAAATTTCAAAAGATAGCTTTGTGAGGCTATTAAAGGCCTTGGAAGCCCATTGTAAAGGGGGATTGATTTTGGGAATGAATGAAAATTGAAGTTGAATTTTTGGAAGTAGAAGTTGTCTTGTATTTTTTTTTCCTTATGTGAAAGATTCCCATCCTCCTCCTCCATGCCAAAGCCATTCTTTTCCCCTAGCAAAGCATCTTCCAAGCTCACATGAAGGCATTGGAGTCAGCCAGATCTTCTCAAATTTCTGTTCTTAGTTCATAAATTCTCCCATCCCTTCTATATGTTCTTATCCTTCTTCCTTAACTTTGATCTTCATTGCAGGGTCCTTTGAAGTCTTTGAGTTATGAACCGGGTTCACCTTGACAAAGAACCAACAAGCTGAAGCCCCAAGTCCAGCGTTCTGATCTCTGTTATCCAGGTTCTTCAGTTCTGAGCATTGATAGTTTCAAGGTATGAACCAAAAGAAGGTTGGAAAGCTCATCAAGGAAAGTCCACAATCATTAGCCCCTATTGTCTAAATCTTCTTCCTTCTTAGAGTAGGATTGTGTCTAATTAAGTAAAAATCCCATTTCTTATAATCCTTAAGTCTTATTATGATGAGTACAATGCTAGTGTAATTAGGTTTCATTGCTCTACAAACCATATTCAAAACATTAATCATATGCTTGCCGCATCACTTAGGACTCCTACACCCTCAGAGCCTCCTTAGGAAGTTAGGCCTTTGTTAGAAGAATTTGAGGATGTTTTTCTCGAGGATCTGCCAGACCACCTTCCACCTCTTAGGGATATCCAGCATTCCATAGATTTAATCCCAGGAGATACTTTACCCAACTTGCCCCATTATAGGATGAATCCATCTGAGCATGACGAACTACAAAAGCAGGTTGGAGAATTGTTGAGGAAGGGGTTCATTAGAGAGAGTCTTAGCCCTTGTGCAGTCCCTGCACTACTGTCCCCAAAGAAAGATGGCACGTGGAGGATGTGTGTTGATAGTCGTGCCATCAACAAAATCATAATCAAGTATAGGTTCCCCATCCCTAGACTAGATGACATGCTAGATATGATGGCTGGTGTAATGGTTTTTTCCAAAATTGATCTCAAGAGCGGCTATCATCAGGTTAGAATTAGACTAGGGGATGAGTGGAAAACCGCTTTCAAAACTAAGAATGGTCTCTATGAATGGGTTGTTATGCTATTTGGGTTGTCCAATGCCCCTAGTACTTTCATGAGGATTATGACCCTGGTGCTTAGAGCTTTCATAGGGAAGTTTGTAGTGGTCTATTTCGATGACATTCTGAGCTATAGTAAGACCCCTGCAGACCACCTAGGCCACCTTAGACAAGTCTGCCAAGTTTTGAGGAATGATAATCTCTACAGTAATCTCAAGAAGTGTGAATTCATGACCAGTAGAGTTATCTTCCTTGGTTTTGTAGTAACCCCTGACGGCGTGGCTGCCGATCCAGAGAAGATTAGGTCCATAGTAGAATGGCCAGAGCCGACCAGTGTGCATGAAGTTAGGAGTTTCCACGGCTTGGCTACCTTCTATAGATGACTCATCAAGTGGTTTAGTACTGTAGTTGCTCTTATCATAGACTGTATTAGGAAGGGAGAATTTTAGTGGACTAAAGCAGCCCATAAAGCCTTCCTAGATCTTAAGGATAGGATGACCCAGGCACCCATTTTGAGGTTACCCAACTTTTCTAAAGTATTTGAGGTTGCCTGTGATACTTCAGGTGTAGGTATAGGTGGAGTCCTGAGCCAAGAGAATAATCCCGTAGCATCCTTTGGTGAAAAACTTAATGATGCTAAGCTTAGGTATTCTACCTATGATAAAGAATTTTATGCGGTAGTGCAAGCTTTGCATTACTGGAGACATTATTTGCTACCGCAGGAATTTGTGCTGTTTTCGGACCATGAGGCTCTTAGATTCCTGAATTCCCAGAAGAAGCTTAACCCTTGGCATGCTAAGTAGGTAGAGTATATCCAGTCCTATACTTTGTTTTGAAACATAAGGCTGGGACTGAAAATAAGGTAGCTGATGCCCTTAGTCGTCGATCTTTGTTATTGAATTCTGTTAGGGCTGAAGTCGTAGGGTTTGAGCAGATCAAAGAGGAATATGAGTCGTGTCTAGATTTTAAGACTGTGTATCAGGATCTAGCTCAAGGACCATCAAGTGATCATAATATTCCTCTTTGATCATTATACCCTTATGATCACTAGATGGTTCTTGAGCTAGATCCTGATACATAGTCTTAAAATCCAGACACGACTCATATTCCTCTTTGATCTGCTCAAAGCCTACGACTTCAGCCCTAACAGAATTCAATAACAAAGATTAACGACTAAGGGCATCAGCTACCTTATTTTCAGTCCCAGCCTTATGTTTCAAAACAAAAGTATAGGACTGGATATACTCTACCCACTTAGCATGCCTAGGGTTAAGCTTCTTCTAGGAATTCAGGAATCTAAGAGCCTCATGGTCCGAAAACAGCACAAATTCCTGCGGTAGCAAATAATGTCTCCAATAACGCAAAGCTTGCACTACCGCATAAAATTCTTTATCATAGGTAGAATACCTAAGCTTAGCATCATTAAGTTTTTTACTAAAGAATGCTACGGGATGATTCTCTTGGCTTAGGACTCCACCTATACCTACACCCGAAGCATCACAGGCAACCTCAAATACTTTAGAAAAGTCAGGTAACCTCAAAATGGGTGCCTAGGTCATCCTATCCTTAAGATCTAGGAAGGCTTTATGGGCTGCTTTAGTCCACTGAAATTCTCCCTTCCTAATACAGTATGTGATAGGAGCAACTACAGTACTAAACCCCTTGATGAGTCGTCTATAGAAGGTAGCCAAGCCATGGAAACTCTTAACTTCATGCACACTGGTCGGCTCTGACCATTCTACTATGGACCTAATCTTCTCTGGATCGGCAGCCACGCCGTCAGGGGTTACTACAAAACTAAGGAAGATAACTCTACTGGTAATGAATCCACACTTCTTGAGATTACCGTAGAGACTATCATTCCTCAAAACTTGGCAGACTTGTCTAAGGTGGCCTAGGTGGTCTGCAGGGGTCTTACTATAGATCAGGATGTCATCGAAATAGACCACTACAAACTTCTCTATGAAAGCTCTAAGCACTTGGGTCATAATCCTCATGAAAGTACTAGGGGCATTGGACAACCCAAAAGGCATAACAACCCATTCGTAGAGACCATCCTTAGTTTTGAAAGCGGTTTTCCACTCATCCCCTGGTCTAATTCTAACCTGATGATAGCCGCTCTTGAGATCAATTTTGGAAAAAACCATTGAACCGGCCATCATATCTAGCATGTCATCTAGTCTAGGGATGGGGAACCTATACTTGATTATGATTTTGTTGATGGCACGACTATCAACACACATCCTCCACGTGCCATCTTTCTTTGGGGGCAGTAGTGCAGGGATGCACAAGGGCTAAGACTCTCTCTAATGAACCCCTTCCTCAACAATTCTCCAACCTGCTTTTGCAGTTCCTCATGCTCAGATGGATTCATCCTATAATGGGGCAAGTTGGGTAAAGTAGCTCCTGGGATTAAATCTATGGAATGCTGGATATCCCTAAGAGGTGGAAGGTGGTCTGGCAGATCCTCGAGAAAAAACATCCTCAAATTCTTCTAACAAAGACCTAACTTCCTGAGGAGGCTCTGAGGGTGTAGGAGTCATAAGTTCCTTAGCAGTCAACATCCAAATAGGTGAACCACTATGAATTTCTTGTTCTAGATCCTTAGCACTAATTAGGTTCACTCCAGTCTTCATCTCTTTGACTTTATTGGGTCCTTTAGCTACCTTGTCCTTAGGAGGGACTGAATGGATTGTGATCTTTATCCCATTAAAATTAAAGACACAGGTATTGGATTTTCCTAAGAGGGTGGCATCATGATCATATAACCAAGGTCTCCCAAGAATTATACTGCTCACCCCCATGGGTAAGACATCACACCAAATCTTCTCTTGATAGGATTGCATCTGGATTTGGACCTGATATCTAGACTGGATGGGTATAGAGGTAGAGTCTACCCAAGAAACCTTATAGGGGTTCGGGTGGGGGACTGGGGTTAAGCCTAATATTTTGACAGTGCTAGGAGAAATGGCATTCACACAGCTCCCATTATCTATGATGATCTTACATACCTTATCCCCTAATTTAAGGAAAGTTTGTAGGATGTTAGTCCTACGCCAATCCTCCTGAACTCTACTCTGGGATAGGATGCATCTCACAACTCCTAACTGGTCAGACTCTGTGGGTTCCTCCTCTTTTTCATACTCATCAACCAAGTTTATTCCGACCTCATAAACTTCTTCTTCAAATTTCTCATTAGGCCCGGAATTCTCTTCCTCTCCCTCTTCTATGTAAATGGATCTACGTGGGCACTGGCTAGAAACATGACCTACCCTATGGCACTTAAAATAGGCTATGGCTGTACACTGGCTGGAGATATGACCTGGTTTCTGACACTTAAAATAGGTGATACTAGAACTAGGGGTTCTCTGGGTGTCAGGTGCCTTACCTTTGTCCATGGGCCTAGGGGTGGGAATACCCTGAAAAGGTTTGCTAGGGGTAACTTGGCTAGGTCCATTTCATGGGATTGGGGCACTAACCCTAGAAGCTATAGGTCCTCTCTGAAATTTCTCAGTGTTCAGTGCAATCTGATAGGCTTGGTCTAGGTCAGTAACCTCTCTCAGAAACAACTCCCTCTTAATGTCTTCCCTAAGTCCAGCCCTAAATCTAGACAAAGTGACCTCATGGGCTTCACTCACATCACATCTCATCAACTACTCATCAAAGGTGGCTATGTAGTCTGAGATAGATCGATTCCCTTGTTTCAAGGTTTGCCATTGGTCTAACAGATTCTGCTAGTATGAAATGGGTAGGTACTTATCTCTAAGCTTCTCTTTCATACCCTGCCAAGTGGTTATGGGCTCAATATTTCGTCTCCTAATGGTTAGCTCAATGTTCCCCCAGTATAACCTAGCTTGACGCACTAACTTTATCTTGGCAAACTTTAACTTCCTTTCCTCATACATGGTATACCACTCAAAGTACTGGTCCATCTCACCCTCCCAATCAGAATACACCTTAGGGTTTAAGCTACCATCGAAAGTGGGTGCATCTAATTTGATGTTTTGGATGAACCTATCATCTCTATCTTCAGGCTCTGGGTCAGGCCTCCTATGATTAGGTTCAGGATCTCTGTATAAAGATCTTCTAGGCTCCTGGTGTGGGTGAGGTTGAGGCACATTAAAATCTGGGTCAGGAGTCCAATTATGATGTCCAGGTTCCTCAAGTACTTGAACTCGATCCCTAAGTTGGGTAAGATCCTCACGCACTTGATCCCTAAACTGGGCAACAGTATCAGTCATATCCTGACTCAATTTGGTCATACTTTCGGTAAGAGTTCTAATCATGGCCTCTAAATCAGGTTGGGTTTCGCCAGGTTGGTAGGGTACTCCATTCCGGGTGGACATGATGATGCAAGCAAGCACACCAAATGAGACTCGACTGAAACGACTATGGGCTAACTAATCCTAGAGCTCAAATTAGATGCCCAATCAGAGTGGCAAGCTAGCCTGTAGTAACTCGGGACTCAGCCAGGCAGGTGTAAGGGGAGTGTTAGGTCCCTAATTGCCAATCCTAGACACCAATCAATGATTGGCTAGGTAGGCGGACCAGCACACAAGCCCTTCGGGATAGAATCCCTGAACCACCATTCTAGACACTGAGTACAAAGCACACACAGAGTAACTAGACAAACTGACTCAACACTAGCCTAGACCCGACCAGTTGGTGTCCCTAGCCCACTAGGGCAAATTAGGTCTAATTAATTTTAAGATTAAAGGCATAGGTTCGAATGCACTGGAGATGGTTTTGGGCTAAGGAGAGGGTCTCAATCCTCTCCTTATGTTGCAACTTCGGTGCCCTTAAGATAGATTCAATTTATGCACACTCAAATAAAAAAATAGCTTGCAGAAAATAAAAAAAGCAGAACAACAGTAAAATTGATCTCAAAAAATCTATAGAAATTAATAAATCATTAAAATCTTATGTAAATTACTTTCAATCATACCGGTTCCATCAAAACAAGAATTACCTAATTTGGAATTTTTTGCAGGGAGAAACAATTCGAATAACAGGGTACTTACTGGTAGAAAACAGAACGTGTGTCCCGTTTACAATCCCTGCCTAGAAGTTATAATCCAGTGGCACCCCTACATGCCCTAGGAACCCCTGTGGAATGGGAGGAGGAGGATTGCATCTCACTTGTTCCTAGGACTGGACGGCCAGGGGAGTCTACTCCAGGCAGCAAATGTAAAAAGGAATGAAAAAATAACCAAACAAGCAAGAACCCTAGACAGGGCTCTGATGCCAAAAATGATGCAGAACAATTAAGATGATGCAATGCGGAAGTAAATTAAGACTATTTTTTTTTTTTTTTTTTGTGTTTTGTTAGAAGTTGGCTTGACTTAAAAACAAGGCTAACTAATATTGAAAGAAAATATGCACTGAAAGAAAGCACAATTCAAAAGAGTAGATTATCAGAGTAATAAGGAAGTAGGATCGCTGGGGATTAAGAAACCCCCAGACCTAGGGTTTACTCCTCTTTCAAGAAACAGACAAAGAGAGAAGAGAAGGTTTTATACCTGACTGTGATATCTCTCTTTGCTTCAATTGAAGGACACTCTCGAGCTGATTGTAGGATCCTTGGAGATGGGGTATCTTCGCAATAGATCCACAGGTAGTAGTCCTATGGAAAGGTTGGCCTTCTTCTCATACTCTGGATCTAGAAAGGATGAAGAACAAGATAAGAATGTAAGAAACTCAAGGAAGAGACCTTTACCTGGGATAGCTCCGGACTGCTCGAACTTTGAAGATGAGGGAAGAGTATGGAGGTGGCGGTGGAAGATGGAGTGGATTTAGGGTTTGGCTGGTAGGGCGGCTGCTAGCAGATGAAAAGGACCTAGGGCTTGATATAGTGGGCGGTGGCTTGGAGAAGGAGATGGCGACCTTGAATGAAGTGGGAATAGGGTTTAGGAATTTGGGTGTTGGCGGCTAGGATGATGAAAGGAAATTAGGGTTGGCAGCCAGGGATGAAAGCGGGGCAGGGTTTTGGTAACTTTGGAGACTCTCACCTCCTCAAGGCTCCAATGGAACCCGAATTTACTCCCTCACGGAGCTCAACACTCAAAGAAGTGCGAAAGAAGAGAACACAAGGTTGCTCAACACAAGAAAAGATTTCATTTACTCCTTTTTTTTCCTTCAAAAGATTACATAAGGGTCCAATATATAGACCTTGCAAGAGAAACAAAATTACACTACTTCCTATGTGGGACTAAACATTCATCCTAAGCATGAAAACTTTCCCTTGACTGACCAGGCTTCTTTCCTTAGAGTGGGCGGCCTCAAATGCAAGGTGATGGCTTCATATGGCAGGTATGTGGGGCACCTCTTAGTTCTTCTCCTATGGGTTTTCCTTCCATGACTTGCTCTTTCTTGGAAGAAAATACTCATCTCCTAGTCTTTCTCCCCAAGACTAGGCTCCTTCCATTCATAGCCAGGTACTTTAGGCAGGTGTGGGCGCCTACCTTGAAGTCCTCTCCAAGAAAAATCCCTTGCTCTTTTAGCTTGGTTACTTTTGGCAGCTTATGGGCGCCTTCCTTGACTTCTCCTAAGAAAATTTTCTTGCTCTCTTGGACGTGGGGACCAGGGACACTGGGATGAAATGTGGCACCAACTGGTCCTGGGAGTGTGGCTGGGAGTGTGGCGTCCACTTGCATTTGCCTTGGAAGAAAAAATGATGCCCTAGGGAATGGCGCCAACCAGGACCTGACTTGGACTTAGACTGAGTCAACATGACTCAACAAAATGAAATGCAGACTCAAAGAAATAAAATAATCTGGTTGACCAGGTCAACCCTTATTACAAACCCTAATCTTCGGGCAAGGTCATTCAGAGATCCAGATGGAACCCTGAAGTCTTCTTCTGATTCTGGTGCCCGCTTAGCATATGCATCAGGATATTAGCCATAAGAGTAATTTAAGTAACAAAACATCAAACAAACTGGCTAATTCCCAAATAAGAGCTAATGGATTCAATGTAGGGAATTCTATCTTGTTTAGGCTTAGGCCTAAAAAGAAGCTTCATGCTCGTGGAGCTAGACCTTTTAGAGTGATAGAGAAGGTTGGACCAAATGCCTATGTATTAGATTTGCCTTCGAATCTTGGCATTAGTTCTACATTCAATATCGCAGACCTGGTTGAGTATAGGGAATCGACAATGATACGCAGTGAGGCCTTTGGACCTACTCCTTCCATTGTGAGTGACCCTAGCCTGGAGTGTCCACCAATTAATTGGCCTGAGAGAGGAGAATGAATCGAGCGTATCTTGGACGATCAAGTCATCAAGACTTGGGGTCGCAGCTATCAATGCTACCTGGTCCGATGGCAAGGCTGGCCAGAATTGGATGATTCATGGATTTCTTTAGAGGACTTGCAATGCCTCGATCCAGATCTTCTCGAGAGATATGTGGGCCAGTGTGATCCTTACTCGACAAGGTCAAGTTCCATCCATCCTGGGAGAATTGGTGGAGACACCAGAGGCACCGGAATAAGATAGAGGCTCCTAAACCCTCTATGGATTACTTAATAGTTTTGAGTCCAATTTGTAATAAGGGCTTAGCCTATTTGTGTTGTCATTTTCATTATTTGAGTCTTGTACCGGTCAGCTCATGTTGAGCTAGTTTTCTTTTTTGAGTCCTGTATATGTTAGCCCAAGTCCAATGAAGACTCAACACCAAGCCAGTACAAGTGAAGACCAACCCAACTTGAAGTTATGAAGTCCATGGAAGGCCCAGCAGGAAAAACTCAAAGCCCTGAAACTCTGGAGCAGCTTGGAGCCCTGGACCGTAGCCTGAAGCAAAATGGGCCAGCCAAAGCCCATGAGAGAAACCAAGGGGCGCCACTTTCTTATGCTTACCACCCCTTGGTTGGCCACTTAGGGTCACCTCCTTTGACCAACCAAGGTAAGAAAGAGAGGAGAAATTTGAGGGAAAGAGGGCTAAGGAGTTTCCATGTTTTCTAGCTATGGTTTGGGTGGGAATGAAATTGTTATGTAAAGACCAGAAATTTGAGGGAAAGAGGGCTAAAGAGTTTCTATGTTTTCTAGCTAGGGTTTGGGTGGGAATGAAATTGTTATGTAAAGACCTTTCTATCCTTATTTGGGGGGCAAGCTTATGAGTTTATAAAAGAAGCCCTCTTCTCTTGTATGAAATACTTTTGAATGAATATTATTGAGTTTTCTCATCTACTATGTGCTTTTGCTGTGTGCTAAGTGGCTTCTGTGTGAGCCCCTCCTTCCTCCTTGTCTCCTGCACCCAGCCTCCAGCCACCATCAAACCCTAGAAGCCATCCTCTCCAAGCCTTGGCTGCCCAACATCAATCATCCCTTTTCCTTGATATTTTCTCAATTATTCTTTCATCCCTTTATCAATTTCTAACCCTTGATCGGCTGTTTGTAGGTCCCTCGAAGTCTATGAATCCAACGACTCTAGCCAGGTGGCGATCGGATCACCGGGTTGAAAGTCGAGAATCCGCGGGTCTTCGGCTCGATTATCTAGGCCGCATCTAGGAATGAGAGCGATCCCTTCATATACAATCTTTAATAGATGCTTCAACCATTGTCAGGTACACCCCTCCTACTTGCCAGTAGCATTATTGAAGGGGAACTAGCTCAACCAAGACTTCTCAGCCTCGGCGGTCCTCTTTTCTATTTCTTTTTAGGTTCTATTTTGCATGCTGTTGCTTCTATTTTGCATAGAACTCTCTACTTAGATTCATGACCTGATCTTCGGGATTTAAATACATAACTTAACCTATAAAAATATAAAAATAATCATGCATACATTTTAGTTCCGCATCAGAATTCCTAATTGGTTATAACCAATCAATTCGGTTAGGATCCTGGGTGGTTTGGCCAACCAACCAACCAACTAACCATCTAACCAATTAAGCTAACCTCCTAACCAATTAACAAACTTGGACCCAACCCCATAACCCAATTGGGTTATGTTGTAATCTCTCAAAAAATCCTCCCTTCTAGTTAATGGAAAACTCTCAACCCTGGGTCAAACCCCTTGACCCAACATAATGTGACCCAAATTGACCCAAAGGGCCCTGGAATACCTCCAGAAAACCCTGGAACATCTCTAGGATAGCTTGGGACACGCCTCCAAGCTCCAGGGATCGCCTCCAGCATCCCTTCCATGGCCTCTCAAGTTCTCTAAGGCTTGGGAGCACCATGCAAAACCCTACATCTTCATCATCTTAGACTTTGTGTAACCTTATTTTATGGATCTAAGTCCCAAAGAATCCATTTCCTACCTTTTTTGTTCCAAAAGTTGATGTTTCACTTGAGCCGACTCGAGCTGACCATAGGTTTGAGCAAGCTGACTCTAAAGTTGGAAACTCAATTTTTTAAATATCATTGAAAACCTAGGTTATCTTTACCTTTCAGTCTTTAACTAAGCTATTTCCCTTACCTTTCACTATTCATCACTATACAAAATCCTAGGAACCACTGTTAAGGTTTATTCTTATGAATTCAAAGTGCATTAATGTATTAAATATTCTAAATTTTAACTCTTTTGCTTGCATCTTTAAACCCCCTACTTTTTTTAAATTTGATTGGAACAAAATTATTTATTCATGAAGGAAGGAATGATAAATTGCTTTATGATTAAACCTTAATACACTTCGAGTTTGATCTTTAATGACTTGTACTTCATGCATAAATTTATATTTTGGTAAAAAAAATGAGAAAAAGAAAGTGCATTATGAAATCTTGAATGAAATAAATTTGACCTTTCTAAGGAAGAGAACTTACTTTTTAAAAAAAAGAAAAATATCTTTTGAAATGGTTTAATTTTCATTCTTCATGTTTGTATTATAATTCTCATGTCATGATGAAATCATCATAATTTCTTCTAAATTTTAGCTTGAAACTTTTTGATGCTATCAAAATGGGAAGAAGTATATATTGAGTATATGTTTGAACTAAATCTGAATTTTTACTCATGAAGTATGTTCTTAGTATATTTATTTATTTACTTTATATTAATTATGTATATCTGGATCATTATGACCCAAATTTTGTTATGTTTTTATTGTAGTCAACATTTTATGTACTTCATATTATATTTTGACTTTGATACTTATTGTATATCAAATTTTGTATCATGCTTTATTGTTTTGAATGATACATTATATTTTCTTCTAAATGATATGTCTTATACTTTTGTGTATATGTGCTACTGATATTTGTTGTATCATTTGTGTTTATACTACTCCCTTTACCATCTTTGCTGATTAATAAAAGGGGAAGAAGATTTAATATGCATGAGAATAAGAGAGTGTATAAGATTAAGAGATTAAGGAGGAGAATAAGAAGAAAGAATAAGAGAAAGATTGAATGTGCATGATAATAAGAGAGTGTATAAGATTAAGAGATTAAGGGGGAGAATGAAAAAAAGAATAACAAAAAGATTGAATGTGCATGAGAATAAGAGAGTTTATAAGATTAAGAGATTAAGGAGGAGAATGAGAAGAAAGAATGTACACATTTGAGATTAAAATTTGACTAAAAATCATACATATATGATTGAAACTTAAAGGGGGAGTAAGGATAATTTTATTTATTTTGTTATGATACAACTTTTTAGCTTAAATTGATGGGGGGCATTGTTGTCAATCTTTATAAACTCTAACACACCCTCTCTTCATGCCTTGATACATGTTTCAATAATTTTGATGCTTTTCTTTAATTATGATACATTGCATTTATGCTTTGATACAAACTCAGAATGCTGTAATATATTGTTGATACATCACAAATATCCTCTAATACATGAAAATTTCAAAGCTTTATGCTCTGATACATGAAAATCTCAAAGTTTCAATGTCTTATAGAAGAATTCATTGATACTTTAACATTCTGATACTTATCCAGCTCTAATACCTTATATTATAAAGTTTTGTTGTATATACATATATTAATCTGATACATTTCCTTATATTGCAAGCTTTTAATCTTCACACCCAATATTTTGTCTTCATCAAAAAGGAAAAGAATGTTGACCCTGAGAATAATTTTGATGATTATAAAATATTGGAGCATGAATACTATACTAATACTTTTCAAATTATTAAAAATATTTTTGTAGAGAGCTTTTTAATGGCCAATCATCAATTGAAACTTTATAGATCATTGGAATAGTTTGTGAGCTTATATGTATTATTGAAAATCACTTTAAAGACTCTATGTAATATGTGTAGTGAGCTCTTATGTATCTTTAGAAGTATTTTTGAAGTATAAAAATTCCATTTGTATTCTTGAAAATCCATTAGATGCTTTGAGAGATTATTTGTATCATGAGAAGAGTAGAGAGCTTAATTTTTATAATTAAAAGTATTTGAATTGGTTAGAGAGTCTATGTAATATTATTTGAAGTCATTGGAAGTCTTTGGAAGTATTGAGGAGCTAAAATGTATCAAATGCTATAGAAAAAGGAAGTTTTGGCTGACAAGCCGACTCTTATCAAGAGAGCGGACTTTGGCATAGTACGTGGCACATCATGTAGAAGTGGCACTATTTAAGAGAGCCAGCTCCTAAAATTAGAGCTTTTTCTCATAGGATGATAGATACTTGATTTTCAAAATACCATGCAAAAGAGCTGACTCTTGAAATAAGAGCCTTCTTTTATAGGATAACAGAAACTTGATTTTCAGAACATTGTGCAGAAGTGTCAACTCTTGAAATTAGAAACTTTGTTCACAGGATGACAGAAACTTGAATTACAGAATATGGTGCAAAAGAGCTGACTCCTAAAATTAGAGCCTTCTCTCGTAGGATTACAGAAACTTGATTTTCAGAATACTATATGGAAGAGTCAATTCCTAAAATTAAAGCCTTCTCTTACAGATAATAAAAACTTGATTTTTAGAATACTATGCAAAAGAGTCGACTCCTAAAATTAGAGCCAACTCTCATAGGATGATAGAGACTTAAATTTCTAAATACTGTTAAAAAAGTCAACTCCTTTCAAGGGCAAACTCTTAACCTACAAATTGCTACAATAATGACTAGTTCTAGAACTTCTAGATTTCAATTTCTATAATTTTTAATAGCTATTTTTTGATTTTCAATGACTATAAATGGCTAGAAAATTATTTTAAACTCATGAGAAAATATAAAGAGAAGTATAAATGAAAGGATTAAAGTTAAAAAATAATAAAAACTTGAGCATGCATTCCAATCATTGAAAACAAGAAGAATATTATGTGTAGTTATTAAAAACTCAGGAGGAACTTCAACTTCTTCCTACCTAACCTCTTGAAACATTAAGTAAAAATTGAAGAGTGCATTGAAGAACAACTTTTGAAGTTTTTGAGTAACGATATATCAAGCTTCAACTACAATAATTAGCTCTCTTTGGAGTTTGTTTTCTATTACTCTATTTTATATTATTTGATTATTTTTTTTATAAGTTTCGGTAAGAAGCTAAACCTAGATTTGGTTTAAGATTTTGATTGGCCAGCCTTGGAAAGCTAATTAGATTGTTTGTGAACATGAAAAATAGATATGTATTGGGTTTGTTTTTGAGCTTTTGGTTTTTGGTTTTTGGTTTGTGAGCAAGCTGGGATAAAACAAATCAACTGTATTCTTACAAGAATATAGTGGAAATCCCAAGAGGACCTTAGATAGTAGATGTAGGAACTAGGATTGCTCTGAACTATTATAAATCTTGCTATATTTGTGTGGTTACTTGTCTCTCAATCTCTCTCTTATATTTTAGTATTTACACACTTCACACAATACCTAGCTCACACACTTTAATTGAGTTTTAAAAGGCACATATTTGTTTCAATTTCTGAAAACCCAATTCGCTCCCCTCTTAGATTGTTAGTCTGGGCAACAATTTTCTTTTTTATCTCTTTCCTCCCTCTCTCTCTTATTCCTCTCTCTCTCTCATTTGTCTTATTTGATCTCTCTATTATCTCTCCCCTCCCTCTTCTTTTTTCATGTATTTTGATTATTTTCTCTCTTCTTCTCTATCATCCACTTTCTCTTCTAGTTTTCTCTCTCCTCTATCATCTCTCTCCTCTCAAAACTTGTCTTTCTCCTTCTTAGGGATGGGTAACCTCAAGAGGCCCCTTGTAATCTAGGTTAACCTCCATTAAAAGATCTTATACGTTGATTGCTGGGTAGTGCATTGACCAACATTGTTCTTCCTCCCCTTAATCAAGCATAAGCCATACTCCTAGCTTAATCCACTCTATTTGGATTCTTCAAAGATTCTTAGTTAAAGTTTTTAAGTTATTGATAATGAAATAGATCATATATTATTGATATTGAATTCGTGAAGCCAACCTATTTAATTGAAATTGGATTTTGAGGTGTATCAAGATAATTAACATAATACTTCAAGTATGCTTTGAAATAATATTTTACAAATTATAATTAATTATTTTAATTTGATTTATGCTCTGGTTTGTGTAAGATAAATAGATCAAGTATATATTATTTTGCTATTCAAAATAATTTATAGTCTACTTTGAAAATATAATAGGAAAAACTTTACAAGCTATTATGAAAATATTTTTATATATATTTTTAGCATGGCAATGATATGGCCCTGCCAACGAAGATTACATATTAGACTTGTCGACTTATAATTTGATAAATTAGTTTCAACACTGAGCTACTGGTGATTAGAATAGTAGTATTTGGTACTTTATGCAATATATTTTTTTATCGGATCCATACCACTAGATTATGTCATCGTAGCATATTGTTAAATTCTTTATCTATTAGGAAAAATTTATATTTTTAAGAAATATGTGCTAGTCGAAATTAGTTCCTGTTAGTTGATGTTATATTATTTATTTGCTCTACATGTTTAGACCTTACTTTGATGTGTTATATTACTTTCTGGGCTAATATATCTCATTACTTTTTTTCTCTATTTTTCATATCATGAACCATAATTATTCAGGACTTAGGGAGTGCGCAATATCACTTGGAGATCTACAAGTTATTTTGATTTCTAACTTAGTTTAGTTTAGTTTGTTTCAACCTATTTGGAATATTTGATTCAGATGAAGCACTATATTTTTATCACTTAAAGATATTTGATTTAGAAAATGATTTAATTGAATTATTGTTAAGTTGGATTTCAAGGATTTAAGGTTTAGTATTATTATTATTATTATTTAAAATTTTTTTATGATAAGATCTATAGCCTTGTAAGCTTGTACAACTTGTTTAGTAGGTCTACAATGTCTACTACGTGCTTGGTTTAGAGTGTAACAAATAATAAAGGAAAATATTATGGAATCACATTAATAAAAAAAATATTATGAATTGTCTTATGATTCTTGAAATCATATAATTACCTATATTCAAGTGATTCCTTGAATTATCTGGTTATCTAAATCAAGTTATCCCTAAAATCATGTGATTATCTAAAATTATGATAGCACAAATAATATACATATAATTATTATCAAAGCCCTAAGGTTATACCTTTATGGTTATTAACACTACAGGAAATGAGGTCATTGTCGATGCTATTAAAGACATTTGCTGATGCTTTTAAGCATTGGCAAGAAAGCTCCTGATGCTTTTAAAAGCATTGCAAAGGCATCGGGTATGCAAGCATGGGGACGAAACCTGTCGACACTTTCAAAAAGCGTCGGTAGGTTTAGTGATGCTTTAAAGCATCGCCAGTATAAACCTAGCGATGCTTTAAAGCGTCAGTAGGCTTTAAACGTAGCGATGCTTTTTAAAGTGTCGCAGGCATTAAACATAGGGACACTTTAAAGCATCGGTAGCCTTTAAACCTACCGATGCTTTAATGTGTCGGCAATCGGCAAGATAGCGATGCTTTAAAGCATCGGTAAGCTTTTTTTTTAATAATACCTGTATGATGCAAAGCCAAAGATAAATCTGTACAATAATAAAACCTGTATCACATATACAAATTTGTACAACAATGTATACATTATCATCAAAATCAAACATCATTTCATTGAAACCTATATCATAACAATGTATATGAAACCAAACATATACAAATCTGTACAACAATGTATACATTATCACCAAAATCAAATATCATTTCATTGAAACCTGTATCACACAAAGCCAAAACATACAAAATGGAATCAAACATCATTTCATTGAAACCTGTATCACACAAACACAACATTCATAATATTACTCCAAACACCAAATATATATGAAGTCAATATAAAGAGTGTTTCATATATATAAAAAGTATCAACAGATGTTCAAACTCGATCCAAGTTCAAATACATCAAAAGACATATAATAATAATAATAATAATAAATCAACTGGCATCAATGGTCCACGGAAACTGGTCGTCATCTTGTTTGTGACTGGCAGATACATCAAGAACCTACAAGATATACATATATATAGTTACGATACCAACATTACAATATATTTTAAATTATTACGTACATACAAAATATATATATGTACTTATATACAATAACTTACCTGAGATGGCATGAACATATGTAGTACAGATGTAAGATGCTCAAGCTAAGCCCTCATAGTCTGCATCTCTGCTCTGTCTGTATCATGTGTTTGTTTGAGCGCTGCTATCTCATCCTCGAGTCTACAAACATGTGAGTCATCAAAACTATCCCTAGCATCTCGAGTAAATCTACTCACCTGAGATAACTGAGTAGGGGTAACTCCAATTTCATAACCCCTCACTCATCCATAACGCTCTAGTCCCATCAACTCCGAGAATACCTCGGCATCGACATGACTGCTCTACGTAGATGATGTAGACTCACCACCATGCTCGATGATCAACGAAGAAGCCCTCTCCTATATTTATAAAAAACTCATATATTAATATTTGTTGTACCATGATGGCTCACCCTCCGCCAGAACTGGCCCAGTCCTGCGGTCCGACCCGTCGCCCTTCTCAAGACTCCAACTAAAGCAGTTTGACCCACCGGAGCTGAGGTCCGAACGACCCTCTCCTGCTGGGGTCTGGCCCGTCGCTCTTTTTTAGAGGTCCGACCCACCGAAGCTGAGGTCTGAACTACCCTCTCTTGCTGGGGTCTGATCCATTGCTCTCCTTCGGAGGTTTGGCCATTGGTCCGACTGACCAACCGCCTCACGGTCGACGTCCGACCGGCGGGTCTTAGAATCCAGGATGTTTCAGAAGCACATTTCTGTTACTACAAGATCCTGCTATCCCAACGGCCCTGCTCCACTACTTCCATGATGCTGCTGTATCTGCGCACCACGTGGCCACTCTTCAAATTCTCCTAGGGCAGATCGATCTTTCTCAGCCTCTTCCCTAATAGATTTTGGACTGTTCTGCACCTATATAAGGTACCCAGGGAACCCCGTTCGAAGGTAGAAGAACTTTTCCCTTTCCAGAGACTGTTGATTCCTTGATTCCTCCATTCTGTTGCCTTCAATCTCCTGCTAACTTAAGCATCGGAGGGTCCCCCGCCGGAACACCACCGGCGCCCTTGGGGACTTCGTGCAGGTCCGCCCGGGAGATGAGTGCTCCAGCTGCCCCGGTTCCCAATCCAGGAGTTGACGTCGCAACAGATTGGTGCTAGAGGAAGGGGGGCTTTTTCTTCTGAAAGGAGGAATCCTTTATTCCAGTAAGAAAATGGCTAAGGGAAGAGCTCCAAATGCCGCTACCAGGAGGGATGTCTTTTCTTCCAGGTCTGAGGAGCCTCTTGGAGAGAATGATTTTGCTACCACTGCCCCTGCTGCTACAGAACCTACCATCACATTGGGGCTACAACAGTTCCAAACCTTGGTGAATCGCATTGAGACACTTACTGCTGCAATCCAACATTTCCAGGAAGCAGCTGATAACCATCAGCAACAACCAGCTGCTTCCTGCACCAACCCCCCGACTACTGCTATGGGAAGCCGGTGGATGGAGGTCCCTCAACACTATTCTCACACCGCCGCGGAGCCCCGGAGGTCCTTGGGTGATCATGCTGATGGCAAGAGGGCAAGGTCCGCTTCACCTTCCTATGCTGAATCTGTTCCTATCGGCGGTCGGCCTGCTCTTGAGCCTACGAAGGACAATGCCAGCAAGATCATGTGCATGGAGGAGCGCATTGCTGAAATTGCCCTTCGATAGAAGGCCAAAGGGGGACAAGTATATGACTCCCGTCCCCTGTTCTCTGAGGAGATTCTGGTGGAGACGATCCCCCGCCACTTCAAGATCCCACAGGTGGACCCCTACGATGGTACCACCGATCGATGGACCATCTGGGCACGTACAAGGCCCATATGATGGTCCAGGGCACCTCCAACGCTCTCCATTGCATCACCTTCCCCGCAACCCTCAAGAAGACCGCTCGGCTGTGGTTCTCCACCATTCGGCCAGGTACAATCCACTCCTTCTCTTAACTCGAATCACTTTTTCTTTCCCATTTTAGGACTTGCAATCAGATCCCAAGGAATACCGACTACCTCTTCCTCGTGCCGCAAAAAAAGGGAGAGACCCTTTGGGATTTCATGGCCTGTTTCAACTTAACGGCCATGGAAGTCCCAGATTTGTACGAAGCTGTAGCAATGTCAGCCTTCAAGCGAGGGCTCCGCTCGTCCAGGATGACTTTTTCCCTGGACAAGAAGCATCCGATAAGCTACAGTGAACTACTGGCCAAAGCATAGAAGTACGCCCTGGCAGAAGAAAAACTAGTCGGCCGACGTCAAGCCGAAGGAAGGCTGGCCTAGAAGAAGCGGAGCGACAAAGCTCCCGAAGTCTGACCTCCGAGCGATGCTCGACGGTCAGCCCAACATCGAAGTCTGAAGCCGAGGGATTTCTCCCGAAGGTTCAAGACTTATGCGCCTCTGTCCCTGCCAAGAGAGAAGATCCTGATGGAGATAGAGAATGAGACCTTTCTGCAAAGGCCTCGGCCGATGAGGGGACCTCCTCCCCTAAGGAACAAAGATAAATTCTGTCATTTCCATAGGGATCATGGGCACAGTACTGAAGAGTGCCTGCAGCTGAAGGATGCCATTGAAAACCTCATCTGGATGGGATACTTGTGCAAGTATGTCCGACCCCACCGGGACCGGGTCGAAGCATCAAACACTTGAAACCCTCTGGAGGAGACGAAGCTCCCCAATCAAAGGCAGACGGGGAGGGATGTTGGCATGCTGCATCGGTAATCCGAAGGAAGTTACGAGGACAGAGCTGATATTGCTAAAATGCCCAGGGGCTCTAGTGCCATCATTTTTTCTGATGAAGATCTCTTGGAAACTCATGTTTTTGAGAACGATCCTATAGTCGTGTCAGCAGTGATTACCAATTACGATGTAAGGAGAATACTTATTGATAGTGGAAGCTTGACAGAGGTATTGCTGTATGATGCTTTTGTGAGAATGAATCTATCCAGGTCCATGCTGTGGGAATCCCCGTGTCGCTAACAGGCTTCAGGGGCAACTCCATCGGAGTTGAAGGAGAAATAGTTTTGCCCGTGATAATTGGGATGGAGCCTCTCCAACAAACCCTCCTCATCAATTTTGTGGTCGTTCAGATGACCTCACCTTACAATGCTATCTTGGGCCGACCAGCCCTCAACAAATTCAGAGCCATCGTGTCCACTTACCATCTACTGGGAAAATTTCCGACCAGGAGCGGGGTCGGAGTAATGAGGGGAGACGGTCGGATGGCCAGGCAGTGTCTAACCATTATGAATCAATAGTCAGAAGGCCGCCCCACTCTGGAGCAACTTGACCCAAGAATGGAGGCCGATGGCCTCGGTCAACCAGGGGAAAGAATTCTATTTGTTCCCCTTCGAGAGGATGATCCCACTAAAGTCCTTCAGATTGGGGGCTCCCTCAGTGAAGATCTTAAGTCAGAACTGATCAACTTTCTTAGGGGTAACGCTGACGTCTTTGTCTGGTCGGCATCGGACATGCCTGGAATATCGTCGGAGGTCATCACTCACCAACTCAAGGTCGACCCAACCTACCGACCTGTCCGACAGAAGAAGAGATGCTTTGCTGCCAAAAGACAGAAAGCTATAGATGAGGAAGTAAAGAAGCTCCGTGATACTGGCTTCATCAGGGAAGTCCACTATCCTGAGTGGCTGGCGAATATGGTTATGGTAAAGAAATCTAATGGAAAGTGGAGGATCTGTGTGGACTACACCGACCTCAATAAGGCCTGTCCGAAGGATAGCTTCCCAATACCCAAGATTGATCAACTGGTGGATGCCACGGCCGACCATCAACTTCTCAGCTTTATGGACGCCTTTTCCAGCTACAATCAAATAAAGATGCATCGGGAAGATGAGGAGAAGATCGCCTTTGTCACCAACAAAAGTCTGTATTGTTATTGAATGATGCCCTTCGACCTGAAGAATGTCGGAGCCACCTTTCAGAAGCTGATCAACCGGGTGTTCGAAGGTCAGCTGGGCAGGAACATGGAGGCTTATGTGGACGACATGATAGTGAAGAGTCTCCATAAGGCTGACCACATCAAGGACCTGCAGGAATCCTTTAATGCACTCAGGCGCCATCGAATGAAGCTGAATCCCACGAAGTGTACTTTTAGGGTAACTTCTATCAAATTTCTTGGCTTTCTGGTTACACAGAGGGGAATTGAAGTGAATCCCGACAAGATAAAAGCCATCATAGAGATGGCACACCCGACCAACAAAAAGCAGGTCCAGGAGCTCACCGACTGGATCGCCTCCCTCAGCCATTTTATCTCTCTTTCGGTCGAGAAGTCCTTGCCATTCTTCAAGACCCTGCACCGGTCAGAGGGTTTTGTTTGAAACGATGGCTGTCGGTCGACTTTCGAATCATTGAAGGAGTACTTGAAGAACCCTCCTCTACTGGCCAAACTGGCAGAGGGGGAGCCTTTATACCTCTACCTTTCAGCGTCAGACGAGGTGATCTGCACCATCCTTGTGCAAGTTAGAGAGGATGGACAGCAAAAGCCTGTCTATTATATCAGCAAAGTCCTCCACAATGTTGAAACAAGGTATCCTAAGGTGCAAAAGTTAATATACTCCTTGGTCACATCTGCCAAGCGGCTCCGTCCGTACTTCCAAGCGCACCCGATTGTAGTGCTGACCAACCAACCTCTCAAGGCAATCCTTCGGAGCCCAGATACATCCGGTCGGCTCGCCAAGTGGGCCATCAAGTTAGGGGAGGTCGACATCTCTTTCCAGCCATGCTCTGCTTTGAAGGCCCAGGTAATTGCTAACTTCATTGTAGAGTGCACGTGGAGACAGGAGATGCCTTCTCGAATGATCGAAGTACCTAAAGCTGATGCTGTCTACGAAGTAGAGCCAGCCTGGACTCTCCATGTGGATGGAGAGAACTTGGAGTATGCATTACATTTTTTATTTCAGGTGTCAAATAATCAAGCGGAGTACGAAGCCCTCCTCGCGGGGCTGCAGATCGCCAACGAACAGGGCATCAACCGACTCAGAGTTTTCTTCGTCTCATAGCTGGTGGTCAATCAAGTAAAGGGAGAATTTGAAGCCATGGATCCGACCCTGGCAAAATATTTAAACAAGGTACAAAACCACATTCCTCGGTTCAGATTTTTCGAAATCCTCCACATACCTCGTCTGCATAACTCCCAGGCAGACGCTCTCTCAAGGCTGGCTATGGCCGCTAGTGGGACATCTGACCAGACCTTTGTGGAGTATTTGCGGCATCCTAGCATTGCCAAAGAGCTGACGGAGGTCCACTAGGTGGAACATGAAGCTTCTTGGATGGATTCGATCCTTACTTTCCTGACCAAGGGAACCCTTCCGGAAGATCTTGTTGAGGCCAAGTGGGTGCGCCTAATGGCCTCTAAGTACGTCATCCTTGACGGTGTCCTTTATAAGCTGTCATTCTCACAGCCGCTATGAAGTGCTTGGGGCCGGCGGATGCCGACTATGCCCTTAGAGAAGTCCATGAAGGCATTTGTGGTGACCACCTCGGAGGGAGATCCTTAGCTTACAAGATCATCCGGCAGGGATACTACTGGCCCACCATTCAGAAGGATGTGTTGGACTTCGTCCAACGGTGCGATGCGTGTCAGAGGTACTCCATCATTCAAAGGAGACCCACAAGTGAGCTGACTCCGATCACCACCCCATGGCCATTTGTACAATGGGGGATGGATATCCTGGGACCCTTTCCCCCGGCCTCCGGGCAACGAAAATTTTTGCTTGTAGCTATCGACTATTTCACCAAGTGGGTGGAAGCCGAACCACTAGCACAGATAACGAAGGCTAAGGTGGAGAACTTCGTCCGGAACAATATCATTTTCTGATTCAGCATTCCTCGGATGATTATCACTGACAATGGAAGATAAGTTGACAACTCTAAATTTCAGGATTTCTGTCAGCAATACCAAGTCTCTCACCGACTTACCTCGGTCGGTCACCCACAGTGCAACGGAGAGGCCGAAGTCACCAACCGAACAATCTTGCATGGGCTGAAGACCTGGCTCAATGAAACAAAGGGACTTTGGGCGGAGGAACTCCATTCAGTATTATGGGCATATCGAACGATCACCAGAGCATCGACCGATGAAACTCCGTTCAACCTCACTTACGAAAGTGAAGTTGTCATCCCCATTGAGACTTCTCTCCAATCTCTCCAGATTGACTACTACACCGAACCGGCCAACTCCGAGCGGTGAAGGGCTGACCTGGACTTGCTTGAGAAAACAAGACTTCAGGCAAGCATGAAGATGGTGGTATGGCGCCAAAAGATGGTAAAGTATTACAACTCGTGAGTCAAGGCACTTGCTTTTCGAGTCGGAGACTTGGTCCTGCAGAGGGCCAAAATCTTGAGGCCTACCGAGCAAGACAAGCTTTTCCCAAATTGGGAAGGACCCTATTGGGTCGTCGAAGTGGTCCGAGCCGCCACTTATCGACTTGAATTTTTGGACGGACGGCAATTGGCACGTCCATGGAATGTAGACAACCTCCACAAGTACTATCAATGAAGTTCATGTTTCTTCTACGAACCACTTCCGAAAGTTCGACTCCGGTCGGCAAAGGCTCTAGGGCAGCCCACTTTCGAAAGTCCGACTCCGGTCGGCAAAGGCTCTTGGGCAGCCCACTTCCGAAAGTCTGACTCCAGTCGGCAAAGGCTCTAGGGCAACCCACTTTCGAAAGCCAACAGACCAACACTTAGGATAAATTTCCTAAGCTAGTTGCTCCGGCCTGAGCTGAAATCCGACCGCTGCTTCAACTGCTCCTGGGTCTGGAAAGCCGACGGACCAACACTTAGGATAAATTTTCTAAGCTTGTTGCTCCGGCCTGAGCTACAATCCAACCACCGCCCTAGTCTATTCTCTGTCTGGAAGGCCGACGGGCTAGTACTTAGAAGGGAAATCTCAAGAGAATCTAGTTTGGCCTAGGCTACTATTCAACACTTACCCTGATGATCCGACCACTCACTCTGACATGCCGACTAGCCTATACTTAGCAAAATTTCAGAAAAGAAGACATTGGACAGTGTAAAAAGACAAGACATTGAGAAAAGACCTTTTCATTACTCCAAAAAGGTTCTTTACAAAAATTGAAGGTCAGACCTTTACAGATGACTAGGTCTGACCTCCGGGAGTTACAACAACTATGGCCACTTCGGCCCCTTCAGTGCCAGCTGCTGCTCTGGCCTCTTCGAGTCCTTGGCTGCCTCTGCCTCGGCACCAGCTGGGGCGTCTGCTCCGGCTACTCCTGCAACGACATCCGCTGCGGCGTTGACCGCTCGGGTAGTCGGGTCCATCTTGTCCAAAGCTCCTGCCTCCGCCGGCTTCAATGGCTGAAGGAATGCCAGATCGAGTTCTGGGAAGGCAGCACTAACCTTTCCTAGGCACTCGTCATACCCGTAGCCGAAGCTGACAGTCCCGACTTCATTCATTTCCTTTGTAAAGTCTTCGGAGGCTTTATAATCTGCCACGGCCTTCCCGCCGGCCATCTTAAGCAAATCTTGGGCCGACTTCAACAAGCCCTTGTATCTTTCCACCGATGCTTGATAACCCTTCGCGCGGATGTCGAGATCGATCAGACGACCCTCCTTAACGGCCAGCCGATAGACCAGGGTCTTGATCTTCTTTCTTTCTTTCTTTCACCCAGCCCCTCATCCATCAGGAGGTTATCCTTGACGAGCTGTCGACGAACACTCATGGTTAGAAAATTACCAGTCAAAAATTTTAAGTGAAGGTAGAAAGAGTGAAACTTACCCCCAATAGATGGTGGAGGGAAATTCTAGCTACCTCATTCACCGACCGCCCGTCAGTGTTGGGGGCGGCCCTCTGAAGCTATTCTTTTGCTTCCTCAGTAGCGCGCCACTGTAGGTGCTCCTCCTCCTCACCCAGGGCACCGACGGCCCTCTCACCAACAGCCGACGGCCCCAGGGCACCGTAGGGTTTTCTAGGTCGTTGGGGGGATCATTGTTGTCATCTCCAGCGACGGGGGCACAAGGGCTACTACCGTCCCTGCCGATGTCGAGCACCTCCCTTCTGTCTGGACGGCCGGCTATCCTGTTGAAGAGGATTGCTCAGATGCGATCACCTTTCGGTGTTCGGTCAGGGGCATTTCGTCCCTTGAGTCAACCGACACCACCAGGATGGACGGCTCCACCGTCCGTTGCTTCTTCGACCTTTCGGGCACTAATTCTGTCGCCCATTTCTTTGGCTCTTGATCGGTTCTACGATCCGGACGGCTCTCTATTGCACCGACCATGTCAAAAGGATAGCCCGATCCGGCTTCATTTTTCCACCTGTCAACAACGAAAGTCAGAGTTAGTGGCAGTCATCAAGTCGATGAAAAATAAAAAAGAGCAGCCGACCTCTCTCTACATGACTCTTGTCCTACCTAACATCAGTTGTTGGCTGAGTCTGGCCTGGTGAAGGCTCTCCTCAAAAAGCAGAAAATTGATAAATTTTGGATCTTCACCATCCAACTTGTGGAAGTCAACCTCGTCGGCCCTCGAGACTTTCCTTCCATTTAAAGCATTCGGCCTCGGCTCCCTCCAGGCTGCCTCGAAGCCCCATGGTTCCAGACTATCTACAAAGAAGTATCGGGACTTCCATCCATGAATCATAGACGGAAGTCCCCCTAGGATCTTCCAGTTAGGATGGGGACTGAACATCCACCATTCCTGACTTCGGAAGTCTTATTTTAGTAGAAAGAAGTTCGAGAAGAGGGTTATTCTAGGCTCTATGTTGGCCCCGTGACACAAAACTACGAAGCCACACAGAATCTTAATGCCGTTCGGCGTCAGCTGGGAAGGCGTGATCCTATAGGTATTGAAGACCTGGACAAAAAAGCTATGAATCGAGAAACGAAGACCGGCCTTCAGGTGGTCTTCGTACATGGGGAGGGCTCCTAAGTTCAGAGGTCTGTTTATCCTACCCTCATGGCTGGGGATGGTCAGATGTAAGGTGGAAGGAATGTTATATATGGTTCTAAGGTTCTCGACCCTCTCTCGGGTCATGGCCGACAGGATGTCGAAGGGACCGGGTTCCCTATGACTGTGAGCTACAGCCATCCTAAAATGGATTGCAGAGAAGGAAGGAGATGGAGGAAGACGAAGATGGGACTAACCTGATTCTCTGGGTCTCTAAAGGAGCCTAAAGGCAGCACAGGGGAGGAGGAGGCAATTTTCTCTTTCAGCATAAACGCAGCAGCAGGTTCCTTTTGGGTGATGCCCTCCTTTATAGGCATCCGGGGGCCGCGTCCTGACGCATCCCCCATGTGTCAAGCTTTGACGGCCATCGCTTCGATTCCCGAGTTAGATGGGAGTCTTAGGGGACACGCTAGATCGTATCCGGCCACGATCCACGTGACAGACGAGGTAACGGCGGATGGGCCGCTCTAGTAAGCACACCAACCATCCTGATGGTGAAACATGTCCCACGTCACTTCAAGAATCCCAACGGGCAGCTGCCACGTGCCGTATCAGCCATAACTGCTCCCCCAGTCCTCGCCGACCAGGTATTGACACCTGTCCCGGGGCAAAAGTCAGAGCAGGAGGCGGCCGGATGCAGCGCGCCTAACCGAATTCGCCATCATTTGAAAGGCTGGCACATTCATTTCCATTTAATTCCCTCGACCTTCGAGCCTACGGACTCACTTGAAGTGCAAGGACAAGGGGGACAACTATTGTACCATGACGGCTCACCCTCCACCAGAACTGGCCGAGTCCTGCGGTCCGACTCGGTAGCCCTTCTCAAGACTCCAACTAAAGCGGTCCGACCCACCGGAGATGAGGTCCGAACGACCCTCTCCTGCTGGGGTCTGGCTTGTCGCTCTCCTTCAGAGGTCCGACCCACTAGAGCTGAGGTCTGAACTACCCTCTCCTGCTAGGGTCTGATCCACTGCTCTCCTTCGGCAGTTTGGCCTTTGGTTCGACCGACCGACTGCCTCACGATCGATGACCGACTGGTGGTCTTAGCATCCAGGGTGTTCCAGAAGCACCTTTCTATTGCTGCAGGATCCTGCTATACCAACGGCCTTGCTCTACTACTTCAATGATGCCGCCGTATCTGCATGCCACATGGCCACTCTCCAGATTCTCGTAGGGGCAGATTGGTCTTTCTCAGCCTCTCTCCTAATGGATTTTGGACTGTTCCGTGCCTATATAAGGTACCCAGGGGACCCCGTTCGAAGGTAGAACTCTTACCTTTCCAGAGACTGTTGATTTCTTGATTCCTCCATTCTGTTGCCTTCAATCTCCTGCTAACTTAAGCATCGGAGGGTCCCCCACCGGAACACCACCGGCACCCTTGGTGACTTCGTGCAGGTCTGCCCGGGAGAGGAGTGCTCTAGCCGCCCTGGTTCCCGATCCAGGTGTTGACGCCGCAACAATACTTAATAAAAATAAAAATATAAATCATGATATAATATAAATAAGAAAATACAAATAGATTTTTAGACTCCTCTTGAACAAAATTGCCATCCTGGTGAATGTGAGTCATCCGATAGAACTCCACCTCACCAAGCTCCTTCCCATGCTGATCAGACTATAGATAGAATAAATGTTACAAAAAATCCAAAAGGACACACTTATACCCTCGTACCATGATATATGGTACATGCATGATACATGATGATACATGATGTTAAAACTATAAGTGTACTAAAAATTTTATAGGATGAGAAACATACAAACTCATACCTAAGCCGTGCATAACTCTTGGATCTTGCTGTGCCAGGAACAGATTGAGCTGCTCATACAGCTCTACCAATAGCAGAATATGTCTACAAAATAAAATTATAACTATATTATATCTTGTATAAATATAATTTATATTAAAAATTAATAAGTTTATAAGTTTGATGATGCTACATAACCTGTGCCCTCTCGAAGAATCAATAGTGAACTAGCTCCCTCCACTGATGAGGGTGTATATCAGGAGGACAAGTAGCTACAACCTGCTCCTCTGTCTTACCCTCTATCTTATAGTTTCCCTTCAACTTTTCCCTATACTCTTTCCACTTGTGATTGAGAGACTTAAGCACCAAATCATTATAATCTGGAGGGAGTACGAAATTGCTCTACAATGTAAATAAATAATAAAATAAGTATTAAATGAAATAAGTAATGAAATTGTTAAAAATTTAAGATATAAAATAATATATCAATTTTTTATTTGCACAAGTCGTAGGATCTCTACTTTGTAAGTAGTAAGTATGTTATTCCACTTTACAGAATTTAGGCGACATAGCTGACCCCGGCGTGTTACTGTCCCTAAAAAACTGGCGAATAAGTTGGCAGATTTCTTAATAGGCTAGCCTAGATTGTCGCACTCAATGACATCCTCTCACCCTCATGTAACTGCCACACATCATGGACTAGTGTGGATCCTCGCCTCCGCCTAATTCTCCCGGATCCATCTACAAAAATATGAAGAAAAGTATATATCAAAACTATTGCATATGTATGAATTGAAATGAGATGAAATTATTAAATTATCCTGTATATGTATATCATCGATGATAGGCTCATCATCTGGATGATTCATAGGAGGATCGTGATGTGCTTAATCAGAGGGACTGGCCTCGACCTGATGTGTAGGAGAGGTATTGGCCTCGATCGGAAGTGCAGAAATAGAGGGACTGGCATCAGACTAATGTGAAGATGATCGACTGCCATTGGGCTGCTGTGCTGAAGAAGTACTAGCCTCGGTTTGCAAAAACTGAAACTACACATCTGATAATCGCTTCCTTCGAGGGATGGTGTACCTAACATGCATTATTAAAAACCAAGTCAGTCAACATTATAATCAAATTACAATGAAAATAAATTGTTATTTAAAAGATAGGATAATTATTCATGCAAAAATGTAAACCATCTTATAAACTACTTACTTGTCATAATCAACCAGTCGTACCTTCTTCGAAATCCAACCTAACCAAAATGGTTGTATCATTTATATGATCATCCGGCATAATATTATAAGGCATACATTGAGTATAAGTATCATCATCTGGTACGGGTACCAGAATCAGAAGAAGACTTCAAGGTTCCATCTGGATCTCTGAATGACCTTGCCCGAAGATTAGGGTTTGTAATAAGGGTTGACCTGGTCAACCATATTATTTTATTTCTTTGAGTCTGCATTTCATTTTGTTGAGTCATGTTGACTCAGTCTAAGTCCAAGTCAAGTCCTGGTTGGCGCCATTCCCTAGGATGTCATTTTTTCTTCCAAGGCCAAATGCAAGTGGATGCCACACTCCCAGGACCAGTTGGTGCCACATTTCATCCCAGTGTCCCTGGTCCCCATGCCCAAGAGAGCAAGAAAATTTTCTTAGGAGAAGTCAAGGAAGGTGCCCACAAGCTGCCAAAAGTAACCAAGCTAAAGGAGCAGGGGATTTTTCTTGGAGAGGACTTCAAGGTAGGCACCCACACCTGCCTAAAGTACCTGGCTATGAATAGAAGGAGCCTAATATTGGGGAGAAAGACTAGGAGATGAGTATTTTCTTCCAAGAAAGAGCAAGTCATGGAAGGAAAACCCATGACTTAAGGAGAAGAACTAGGAGGTGCCCCACATACCTGCCATATGAAGCCATCACCTTGCATTTGAGGCCACCCACTCAAAGAAAAGAAGCCTGGTCGGTCAAGGGAAAGTTTTTCATGCATAGGATGAATGTTTAGTCCCACATGGGAAGTAGTGTAATTTTGCTTCTCATGTAAGGTCTATATATTGGACCTTTATGTAATCTTTTTTTTTAAAAAAAAGGAGTAAATGAAATCTTTTCTTGTGTTGAGCAACCTTGTGTTCTCTCCTTCCGCACTTCTTTGAGTGTTGAGCTTCGTGAGAGAAAAAATCCGGGTTCCATTGGAGCCTTGAGGAGGTGAGAGATCTCCAAAGTTACCAAAACCCTGCCCCGCTTTCATCCCTGGCCGCCAACCCTAACTTTCTTTCATCATCCTAGCCGCCAACACCCAAATTCCTAAACCCTATTCCCACTTCATTCAAGGCCGCCATCTCCTTCTCCAAGCCACCGCCCACTATATCAAGCCCTAGGTCCTTTTCATCTGCAAGCCGCCGCCCTACCAGCCAAACCCTAAATCCACTCCATCTTCCACCGCCACCTCCATACTCTTCCCTAATCTTCAAAGTTCGAGCAGTCCGGAGCTATCCCATGTAAAGGACTCTTCCTTGAGTTTCTTACATCCTTATCCTGTTCTTTATCCTTTCCAAATCCAGAGTACGAGAAGAAGGCCAACCTTGCCATAGGACTACAATTCGAGGATCCATTACGAAGATACCCCGTCTCCAAGGATCCTACAATCTGCTCGAGAGTGTCCTTCAATTGAAGCAAAGAGAGATATCACAGTCAGGTATAAAACCTTCTGTTCTCTCTTCGTCTGTTTCTTGAAAGAGAAGTAAACCCTAGGTCTGGGGGTTTCTCAATCCCCAGCGATCCTACTTCTTTATTACTCTGATAATCTACTCTTTTGAATTGTGCTTTTTTTCAGTGCATATTTTTTTTCAATATTAGTTTGCCTTATTTTTGAGACAAGCCAACTTCTAACAAAAAAAAAAAAAGTCTTAATTTACTTCTGTATCGCATCATCTTATTTGTTTCTGCATCATTTTTGGTATCAGAGCCTTGTTTAGGGTTCTTGCTTGTTTGATTATTTTTTCGTTCCTTTTTACTTTTGCTGCCTGGAGTAGACTTCCCTGGCCATCCTATCATAGGAACAAGTGAGACGCAAGCTTCCTCCTCCCATTCCACGGGGGTTCCTAGGGGGTGTAGGGGTGCCGCTGGGTTATAACTTCTAGGCAGGGATTGTAAACGGGATACACGTTCTATTTTCTGCCAGTAACTGCCCTGTTATTCGAATTGTTTCTCCCTATAACAAATTCCAAATTAAGAAATTCTTATTTTGATGGAACCAGAATAATTGAAAGTAATTTATATAAAATTTTCCTGATTTATTAATTTCTGTAGATGTTTTGAGATCAATTTTACTGCTATTCTGCATTTTTATTTTTTGCAAGCTATTTTTTTATTTGAGTGTGCATAAATTGAATCTATCTTAAGGGCACCGAAGTTGCAACATAAGGGGAGGATTGAGACCCTCTCCTTAGCCCAAAATCACCTCCAGTGCATTCGAACCTAAGCCTTTAATCTTAAAATTAATTAGACCTAATTTGCCCTAGTGGGCTAGGGACACCAACTGGTCGGGTCTAGGCTAGTGTTGAGTCAGTTTGTCTAGTTACTCTGTGTGTGCTTTGTACTCAGTGTCTAGAATGGTGGTTCAGGGATTCTATCCCGAAGGGCTTGTGTGCTGGTCCGCCTACCTGGCCAATCACTGATTGGTGTCTAGGATTGGCAATTAGGGACCTAACACTCCCCTTACACCTGCCTGGCTGAGCACCGAGTTACTACAGGCTAGCTTGCCACTCTGATTGGGCATCTAGTTTGGGCTCTAGGTCTAGTTAGCCCGTAGTTGTTTCAGTCGAGTCTCATTTGGTGTGCTTGCTTGCATCATCTTGTCCACCCGGAACAGAGTACCCTACCAACCTGGTCAAACCCAACCTGATTTAGAGGCCATGATTAGAACTCTTACCAAAAGTATGACCAAATTGAGTCAGGATATGACTGATACTATTTTCCAGTTTAGGGATCAAGTCCGTGAGGATCTTACCCAGCTTAGGGATCGAGTCCAAGTACTTGAGAAACCTAGACATCAGAATTGGACTCCTGACCCAGATTTTAATGTGCCTCAACCTCACCCACACCAGGAGCCTAGAAGACCTTTATACAGAGATCCTGAACCTAATCATAGGAGGCCTGACCCAGAGCCTGAAGATAGAGATGATAGGTTCATCCGGAACATCAAATTAGATGCACCCACTTTTGATGGTAGCTTAAACCCTAAGGTGTATTCTGATTGGGAGGGTGAGATGGACCAGTACTTTGAGTGGTATACCATGTTTGAGGAAAGGAAGTTCAAGTTTGCCAAGATGAAGTTAGTGAGTCAAGCTAGGTTATACTGGGGGAACATTGAGCTAACCACTAGGAGACGAAATGTTGAGCCCATAACCACTTGGCAGGGTATGAAAGAGAAGCTTAGCCAAGATGAAGTTAGTGAGTCAAGCTAGGTTATACTGGGGGAACATTGAGCTAACCACTAGGAGACGAAATGTTGAACCCATAACCACTTGGCAGGGTATGAAAGAGAAGCTTAGAGATAAGTACCTACCCATTTCATACCAGCAGAATTTGTTAGACCAATGGCAAACCTTGAAACAAGGGAACCGATCTGTCTCAGACTACATAGCCACCTTTGATGAGTACTTGATGAGATGTGATGTGAGTGAAGCACATGAGGTCACTTTGTCTAGATTCAGGGCTGGACTTAGGGAAGACATTAAGAGGGAGTTGTTTCTGAGAGAGGTTACTGACCTAGACCAAGCCTATCAGATTGCACTGAACATTGAGAAATTTCAGAGAGGACCTATACCTTCTAGGGTTAGTACCCCAATCCTAAGAAATGGACCTAGCCAAGTTACCCCTAGCAAACCTTTTCAGGGTATTCCCACCCCTAGGCCCATGGACAAAGGTAAGGCACCTAACACCCAGAGAACCCCTAGTTCTAGTATCACCTGTTTTAAGTGTCAGAAACCAGGTCATATCTCCAACCAGTGTACAGCCATAGCCTATTTTAAGTGCCATAGGGTAGGTCATGTTTCTAGCCAGTGCCCACGTGGATCCCTTTACATAGAAGAGGGAGAGGAAGAGAATTCCGGGCCTAATGAGGAATTTGAAGAAGAAGTTTATGAGGCCGGAATGAACTTGGTTGATGAGTATGAAAAAGAGGAGGAACCCACAGAGTCTGACCAGTTAGGAGTTGTGAGATGCATCCTGTCCCAGAGTAGAGTTCAGGAGGATTGGCGTAGGACTAACATCCTACAGACTTTCCTTAAATTAGGGGATAAGGTATGTAAGATCATCATAGATAGTGGGAGCTGTGTGAATGCCATTTCTGCTAGCACTGTCAAAATGTTAGGCTTAACCCCAGTCCCCCACTCCAACCCCTATAAGGTTTCTTGGGTAGACTCTACCTCTATACCCATCCAGTCTAGATGTCAGGTCCAAATCTAGATGCAATCCTATCAAGAGAAGATTTGGTGTGATGTCTTACCCATGGGGGTGAGCAGTATAATTCTTTGGAGACCTTGGTTATATGATCATGATGCCACCCTCTTAGGAAAATCCAATACCTGTGTCTTTAGTTTTAATGGGAAAAAGATCACAATCCATTCAGTCCCTCCTAAGGACAAGGTAGCTAAAAGACCCAATAAGGTCAAAGAGATGAAGACTGGAGTGAACCTAATTAGTGCTAAGGATCTAGAACAAGAAATTCATAGTGGTTCACCCATTTGGATGTTGACTGCTAAGGAACTTAGGACTCCTACACCCTCAGAGCCTCCTCAGGAAGTTAGGCCTTTGTTAGAAGAATTTGAGGATATTTTTCCCGAGGATCTGCCAGACCACCTTCCACCTCTTAGGGATATCCAGCATTCCATAGATTTAATCCCAGGAGCTACTTTACCCAACTTGCCCCATTATAGGATGAATCCATCTGAGCATGAGGAACTGCAAAAGCAGGTTGGAGAATTATTGAGGAAGGGGTTCATTAGAGAGAGTCTTAGCCCTTGTACAATCCCTGCACTACTGACCCCAAAGAAAGATGGTACGTGGAGGATGTGTGTTAATAGTCGTGCCATCAACAAAATCACAATCAAGTATAGGTTCCCCATCCCTAGACTAGATGACATGCTAGATATGATGGCCAGTGCAATGGTTTTTTCCAAAATTGATCTTAAGAGCGGCTATCATCAGGTTAGAATTAGACCAGGGGATGAGTGGAAAACCGTTTTCAAAACTAAGGATGGTCTCTACGAATGGGTTGTTATGCCTTTTGGGTTGTCCAATGCCCCTATTACTTTCATGAGGATTGTGACCCAGGTGCTTAGAGCTTTCATAGGGAAGTTTGTAGTGGTCTATTTCGATGACATCCTGATCTATAGTAAGACCCCTGCAGACCACCTAGGCCACCTTAGACAAGTTTGCCAAGTTTTGAGGAATGATAGTCTCTACGGTAATCTCAAAAAGTGTGAATTCATGACTAGTAGAGTTATCTTCCTTGGTTTTGTAGTAACCCCTGACGGCGTGGCTGCCGATCCAGAGAAGATTAGGTCCATAGTAGAATGGCCAGAGCCGACCAGTGTGCATGAAGTTAGGAGTTTCCACAGCTTGGCTACCTTCTATAGACGACTCATCAAGGGGTTTAGTACTGTAGTTGCTCCTATAACAGACTGTATTAGGAAGGGAGAATTTCAGTGGACTAAAGTAGCCCATAAAGCCTTCCTAAATCTTAAGGATAAGATGACCCAGGCACCCATTTTGAGGTTACCCGACTTTTCTAAAGTATTTGAGGTTGCCTGTGATGCTTCAGGTGTAGGTATAGGTGGAGTCCTAAGCCAAGAGAATCATCCTGTAGCATTCTTTAGTGAAAAACTTAATGATGCTAAGCTTAGGTATTCTACCTATGATAAAGAATTTTATGCGGTAGTGCAAGCTTTGCGTTACTGGAGACATTATTTGCTATCGCAGGAATTTATGCTGTTTTCGGACCATGAGGCTCTTAGATTCCTGAATTCCCAGAAGAAGCTTAACCCTAGGCATGCTAAGTGGGTAGAGTATATCCAGTCCTATACTTTTGTTTTGAAACATAAGGCTGGGACTGAAAATAAGGTAGCTGATGCCCTTAGTCGTCGATCTTTGTTATTGAATTCTGTTAGGGCTGAAGTCGTAGGGTTTGAGCAGATCAAAGAGGAATATGAGTCGTGTCCGAATTTTAAGACTGTGTATCAGGATCTAGCTCAAGGACCATTTAGTGATCATAAGGATTATACCCTTTTAGATGGCTTTCTGTTCTTTAAGAATAGGCTTTGCATCCCTAGAACTTCTCTTAGGGAATTTTTGATTTGGAAAATTCATGCTGGGGGTCTAGCACGCCATTTTGGAAAAGACAAGACCACCCTGGCTGTTGAAGACCACTTTTTCTGGCCTAGCTTAAAAAGAGATGTAGCACACATTGTGGCTAGGTGTCAGACCTGCGCTATTGCCAAATAGCGAAAACAGAACACCAGCCTTTATACCCCACTCCCTGTCCCAGATCGTCCTTGGCAAGATGTGAGTATGGGCTTTGTGTTAGGTTTGCCTAAGACCCAGAGGAGACATGACTCTATCTGTGTCGTAGTCGACCAATTTTCTAAGATGGCCCACTTCTTGCCTTGTTCCCAGACTTTTGATGTGTCTAATGTAGCCACCCTGTTCTTTAATGAGATAGTTAGACTCCATGGCCTACCTAAGACAATTATTTCAGATAGGGATGTCCGGTTCACCAGCTATTTTTGGAAAACCCTTTGGCATAAGTTAGGGACAAAACTTAAGTTTTCAACTGCCTATCATCCCCAAACTGATGGCCAAACCGAGGTAGTAAACCGTAGCTTAGGCAATCTGCTAAGATGTCTTGTTGGTGAAAACACTAGGAATTGGGATTTGTACTTACCTAGGGTTGAATTTGCATACAATGACTCGGTCAATAGGTCTACAGGTAAGAGTCCATTTGAAATTGTGCATGGGTACAAACCTCACACACCTCTTGACCTAGCCCCTTTACCAGTCCACACACGAGTCTCCGAGTTTGCTGAAGTTTTTGCACAGCATATAAAAGACTTGCATAAAGAAATTCATACCAAAATAAATTTAAGTAATGAAACTTATAAGAAGTTGGCTGATTCTCAAAGGCGAGTCAAAACTTTTGTTGAGGGAGACTATGTAATGATTAGGTTAAGGCCTGAATGGTTTCCTCCTGGAACCGTTAGAAAGTTACATGCTAGAGGAGCTGGACCATTTAGAGTGGTGAAGAGAGTAGGATCCAATGCCTATGTGCTCGAGTTGCCTCCAGAACTAGGCATTAGCCCCACTTTCAACATTACAGACCTAGTAGAGTATAGAGAGCCAGCTATGATTCCCAGTGAGCCTTTTGAGCCTAATCCTGTTCTTGAGAATGAACCCAACCCTGTGTGTCCACTAACAAACTGGCCAGTAAGGAAAGAACAGATTGAAAAGATCCTGGACGATCAGGTTATCTCTACTCGTAATCGAGGATACAAAAGATACCTGGTCCGCTGACAAGGAAGGCCAGATTCTGATGACTCTTGGTCTTCCAAGATGAATTACAAGAGCTGGATCCAGATCTCTTGGAGAGATACCAGAGCCAACTTGAGCCTTACTCGATAGGGTCGAGTTCCTCCCATCCCGGGAGAATTGGTGCGGGCACCAGAATCAGAAGAAGACTTCAGGGTTCCATCTGGATCTCTAAATGACCTTGCTCGAAGATTAGGGTTTGTAATAAGGGTTGACCTAGTCAACCATATCATTTTATTTCTTTGAGTCTGCATTTCATTTTGTTGAGTCATGTTGACTCAGTCTAAGTCCAAGTCAAGTCCTGGTTGGCGCCATTCCCTAGGGCGTCATTTTTTCTTCCAAGGCCAAATGCAAGTGGACGCCACACTCCCAGCCACACTCCAAGGACTAGTTGGCACCACATTTCATCCCAGTGTCCCTGGTCCCCACGCCCAAGAGAGCAAGAAAATTTTCTTAGGAGAAGTCAAGGAAGGCGCCCACAAGCTGCCAAAAGTAACCAAGCTAAAGGAGCAGGGGATTTTTCTTGGAGAGGACTTCAAGGTAGGCGCCCACACCTGCCTAAAGTACCTGGCTATGAATGGAAGGAGCCTAGTCTTTGGGAGAAAGACTAGGAGATGAGTATTTTCTTCCAAGAAAGAGCAAGTCATGGAAGGAAAACCCATGACTTAAGGAGAAGAACTAGGAGGTGCCCCACATACCTGCCATATGAAGCCATCACCTTGCATTTCAGGCCGCCCACTCCAAGGAAAGAAGCCCGGTCAATCAAGGAAAAGTTTTTCATGCTTAGGATGAATGTTTAGTCCTACATGGGAAGTAGTGTAGTTTTGTTTCTCTTGCAAGGTCTATATATTGGACCCTTATGTAATCTTTTTTTTTAAAAAAAATGGAGTAAATGAAATCTTTTCTTGTGTTGAGCAATGTTGTGTTCTCTTCTTCCGCACTTCTTTGAGTGTTGAGCTCCATGAGGGAGTAAATCCGGATTCCATTGGAGCCTTGAGGAGGTGAGAGATCTCCAAAGTTACCAAAACCCTGCCCCGCTTTCATCCCTGGCCGCCAACCCTAATTTCCTTTCATCATCCTAGCCGCCAACACCCAAATTCCTAAACCCTATTCCCACTTCATTCAAGGCCGCCATCTCTTTCTCCAAGCCACCGCCCACTATATCAAGCCCTAGGTCCTTTTCATCTGCAAGCCGCTGCCCTACCAGCCAAACCCTAAATCCACTCCATCTTCCACCGCCACCTCCATACTCTTCCCTCATCTTCAAAGTTCGAGTAGTCCGGAGCTATCCCAGGTAAAGGTCTCTTCCTTGAGTTTCTTACATCCTTATCCTGTTCTTCATCCTTTCCAGATCCAGAGTACGAGAAGAAGGCCAACCTTGCCATAGGATTACAATCCAAGGATCCATTGCGAAGATACCCCGTCTCCAAGGATCCTACAATCTGCTCGAGAGTGTCCTTCAATTAAAGAAAAGAGAGATATCACAGTCAGGTATAAAACCTTCTCTTCTCTCTTCGTCTGTTTCTTGAAAGAGGAGTAAACCCTAGGTCTGGGGGTTTCTCAATCCCCAGCGATCCTACTTCTTTATTACTCTGATAATCTACTCTTTTGAATTGTGCTTTCTTTCAGTGCATATTTTCTTTCAATATTAGTTAGCCTTGTTTTTGAGTCAAGCCAACTTCTAACAAAACACAAAAAAAAAAAAAAAAATTAGTCTTAATTTACTTCCACATCGCATCATCTTATTTGTTTCTACATCATCATCTTCTTCTTCTACCCTTTTTCCTATGTCATACAAGTCTCTAGGTTTTGTCTTAATAACAGTAGCCCATTCTTTATCTTTCGAGTCTTGTACATAAAAATTTGTTGAGCTTGAGATGAAAAGATAAATGGATCATCCTTCAATAACACGTATGTATCAATCTTGAAAAATTGACAAATATAAATTCGTTTGAGTCATTTTTCAAACCTCTTGGTGTATTTATATCTATCCAATCGCATCAAAATAATACAACTTTAAAATTTTCATAATAATCCAACTCAAAAATATCTTTAAGTATACCATAATAAGATTTTCCATCTGTTTCTACTATAACTTCACTGTTCTAAGTTTTTATAAATTTCTCGTGCTTCTTGGTATAAAATTTAAAGTCATTTATAATAAAACTATTATATTTGTTCACAATATAATTAGGAACTCTGGCAAGTGCTATTAGTTCTGTTGATCAATTTTTCTCCATCAATACCAGTACCTAAAAAATATAATATCAATTATCGATTACTTATTCGATGTTAAATGTATGTAAAATTATTATATGATTTATATATACTAACCTGATTGGAAAGCCAATTTAGAAATAACTTAACCAACCATCTTTGTTCAATCCTTAGATTAGGATGAGTGGATTGATTGGCTTGTCATTGTACAGCTAAAAATTCACTGCATGATAATCAAATATAAGTTTGACAATAATATGTTTAATATTTAATATTATCTATGTATAAATAGACTAACCTGCGATAATCAGATATTATGTCACTATGTAACAATACATAACATTACACTTGTGACAAGGATTTATGGTCAAGAATAATACTTTCATGTTTTCCTATAAATCTTCCGGTAGATACAAACTTGTATAGATTTGTATTCTCCATGGTATCGCCATGATGTTGAGGTCAATTGAATACAGTCTCTATACCTTCGAGATATCTTGAACAAAATGTCAAACATTCTTTAGCAATATATCCCTCTGCTATTGAGCCCTCAAGATGGGCTTTGTTTCGTACATAATTCTTCAAATATACAAAATACCTTCAAAAAATATGATATTTATTATAATCATAATATTAATATCATATTAAATATAATAAAGATATCTAAATTATAAAATTTTAGTTTTACAACATCACCTCTTGATAGGGTACATCCATCTATACTGTATCCATCCACCAAGTTTAGCTTTCGAAGCTAGGTGAATGAGTAGATGAACCATAATGGCAAAAAATCCAGGAGGAAAATTTTTTCCATTTGACATAACGTAAGTATCACTTGAGAATGCACCTGATCAAGCTCTTGAGAATCAAGAACCTTAGAATATAATGCCTTGAAGAATGATGATAACTAAAAAATAATCATAATAACTTATTTTGGCATTGACGATCTTAAAGCCAATGAAAGAATATTTTGTATTAGTATATGACCATCATGATTTTTAAGATTTGAAATTTTTTGCTCTTTCAGATTCACACATCATGAAATATTTGATGCATATTCATCAGGAAGCTTGATATTCTGTAAAACTATCAAGAAAAGATCTTTTTCTTGACTAGATATTGTATAATATGCATGAGAGATATAAGTTCTATCATTTGTAAGCACTTGTAGATGAAATTCATGTCGGATGCCCATTTCTTTTAAATCAAGATGCACCTTCATGTTATCTTTAGTCTTTCCATTAAGATTTAATATTGTTCCAATCAAATTATCACAAATATTCTTTTATATATGCATAACATCAAAATTATGCCAGAGTATATCATGCTCCCAATAAGGTAAGTCAAAGAATATGCTTCTTTTCTTCTATAATTATTTAGTATGCTGATGGATAGATACTGTTATTATATCATCATCATTTTCAACTTCAAAGAAGTTATCCGGATCGTCGAACACTGCTATATCTAAAGTATAAGTATTGACTTCCTCTGATACTTCTTGTACAGAAGTCTCAACATCATCTCTTTCTCGCTTTTTAGAGGACTTTGTCATCTTATCATAACTATGTCCAATACCAAGTATTTGTCTATGCATATCAGAACTAGAAGGTGGAAGTGGAGCAGATTCCAACTCTATAGTATCATCAAATAAATCCTTCTGAAATCAAAATGGATGATTTGCTTCCAACCATCGAAGATGTCCCATATAATAAAACTTTTCTCCATGTTTTAACCATATTGAATGGGTTGATTTACCACTAGAAGGACATGCAACTCATCCCTTAGTGCTCTAGCCAGATAAATTAGCATATACAAGAAAATCATTAACAGTCCATAATAGAGCTGCCCGTAGTTTGAATGTTTGGCCATTCAAAGCATCAGTTGCATTGATACCCTCCCATAATTGTTTCAATTCATCTATTAAAGGTTGTGAGAAAATATCAATATCATTACCTGGACCCTTATCACATGGAATGACCTTTGATAAAATAAGAGAAGACTGTTTCATGCATATCTATGGTGGCAAATTATAAGGAATCATAACAACTGGCCAAGTGCTATAGATAGAACTTAAAGTTCGAAATGGATTGAACCCATCACTGGCTAAACCCAGCCTGACATTACGAGCATCAGAAGCAAAATCAGGATGTTTGTCATCAAATGCTTTTGTTGACTCCATAAGTGATTTTGATGATAACCAAACATTGGAGCATACACATATTTTACTAACAACTCTTCAAGTGATTTACAAGTTTTTGTAGGATGATTTATTTGTTCAAACTTCAACTCCTACATTTACATTTCTTGTTTTGAGTTATGTTGTAATCTTGTTTTGTAAAGAAGAACCCAATGAAAAAGTTAAGAAAATATGTAAAAGGGTTACTTCTATGTGTGCTATACTTTAAATTTATTTTGAGTTGGTTTGTATCAAAAAGTTAAGAGTGTTGGTAAGAGTATTCTTGAGTTTAATTATAAAAATCCTGAAGAAGTCACTCGAGCCAACCCAGCATGATGAAGAGCCGACTCCACCTCATGGCATACACTAAGGATTCTGGCACGCAGCATCTGAGCTGACTCAAGGAGAACCGAGCTGACTCGTCTAGAGTCCACTTTCTATTATTTTCTGAGAACAGCCAGGTGAGTCGGCCCCAATCAAAAAGAGCCGACTCTGTCAGAACGAATTTTGAAGACCTGAGAAAGCGAGCCAACCTAATCTGCAACGAGCCGACTCCTCCAAAGTAAATATTTCCAATTCTGAGAAGAAAAGTCAATGCAAATTCAAGCGAGCCGACCCCTCGAGTTCAATAAGTTCAGCGATGGAAGTTCGAGTCGACCCGAGCTATCAAGAGCCAACTCATCCAGAGTGAAGTTTTCGCACCCTGAGACAAAGAGTCGACCTTATTGAAGAAATGGCAGCTCGACCTATTGACTCGAAAGATCCAAGCCGACTCGAATATCATTTTTAGGTACATAACGGCTAGTTCCAGAATTTCTTTTTGAATGCCAAAAGGTGCTCCAACGGTCAAATGTCATATCCCAATGGTCTACAATGTCTCAAATTGCCTTGGAGTGATGAAATACTATATATTTGAGGGATTTGAACTTTATTAAAAGAAGAGAGAAGAAGAGAAAGAAAGTTCCAAAAAGTTTTAAGGGTTTATTGAATATCCAACCAACCAACAAGCAAGAGAGTACAAAGAGCATTCAAGTCAGTCTTCAAGACTTCGCCAACTCTGATCTGAAGCTTGAAGCACTTTGGAAAGAAGCCACTGAAGCAATTAAAGTGCATTGAAGCTCATCCAAGTGGACTTAAGCTGTACCGACAACTATCCGATAACTTGAGTTTGTCATTATTGTTGCATTTATTTTTCAATTCATTCTTGAAGTGTTTAGGTTATTGGTGAGCCTGATTGAAAAACCAAATAGGTTCTTGGTAAGCCTTAGCTAAACACTAAGGGTTAGGTTCTTGGTGATCCTGATAAAACCAAGTTTGGTTTCTTTGGTGATTCTGTTTAAAACCAAAGGATGTTGGATTTTCTTTGGCGATCCCATTAAAACCAAAGTATAGAGGTTTTGGATTATGATCCTGTAAAACAATCATACTATATTCGGGTGTGAATATAGTAGAAATCCCAAGTGGTATCTTGGGTAGTGGACGTAGGAGCTGGGTTGCTACGAACCATTATAATTTTTGTGTATTTGTGTTGTGATTCTCTGATCTTATTTAGCTTTTGCAATTAATTACTTTGTCACTGCACTCAACACTCTAAAAGGGATTTCAAAGAGCACATATCTGCTTTAATTTTTTAAATTTTCAATTCATCCCCCTCTTGGGAAAGCCACATGGGCAACAGCTTTCCATACTAAACTATCCACTGGGTGTCTCAACATTCCATCTTTTGTACATCCTTACATCATGCCATCTCATTGATGAAGCTATCTTTGATGATGTATAGATCCTTCTTAATCTAGGTACAAGAGGAAAATAATGCAATATCTTGGCTGGTTTTTATTTAATTTGTGTTGCATCTAATTCATTTAATCCCTCACTCTCATTTTCTTTTTGCTCCATCCATCGTGAAGATCCACACACATGACATGACTCTTGATCGGCATGTTCTCCCTGATATAATATACAATCATTTGGACAGCTATGAATTTTTTCATTTCCAAGATCCAATTCCTTTACTAATATTTTGGCTTCATAACAAGATGTTGATAAACTAGTACCTTCAGAAAATGCATCCTTTAATAACTTGAGCAACATAGTAAAACTTTTGCTAGACCATCCATTCAAATATTTTATATGAAGTAAATATATAAAAAAAGAAGTTTTTGAAAAGTTCTTGCAACCGGCATATAAATCCTGATCTACATCTCTTATCAGCTTATGATAACGATCTGTTCCAATATTAGTTGGGGGTATCGGCTCCCCATTATGATAGATTCAATAAATATAGGACCCTCAAGTAGCCCAGCTGCTACTTGTCCTCCACTGAAATCTCCAGGATTTTGAGCACCATATTCAAAAGCATCTCTGAGCAAACCCCTCATATCATCATTTCTTGCAAGATTTTTCTGTTGGTTATTGGATCCAAAATTAGGTATATGTTCCATGTTAGAAGTTTGGTTATATGTAGATGGTAACCTTGACTCTCCATGAAAACCCACTCTATATAACCTCTTAAAAAACTATTCTATACCAAATATTCTTCAACAGTCTTTGGATATAGAGAACTAAAATTTACATATTTTCGACATGGATATAGAATCTTTCTATTGATACTACTTCTCTCCATACCAAATTTAATGAAATTCTGAACTCAATCCAGATATTCTTTGATATTCCTTGGTTTAGTTGTCCAACTCTTATCCATTATAAGATAAAACTAACTAAAATATAAAAAATATTTATAAGAACAAAATAAATTAAAAATGACTTTATTCAATAGATCAATTACAGTATTATTAAATGCATCCTATGATCAACTAATAAATAAAGATAGGTCCTATCACATTCAAAAATTATATTAATTATATGTTATCAATATGATAATCAAACAATATGCAATAGGGGTCGAAAAAAATTTTGGCAGCATTTTTCCTTAGTTCTTCCCACATAAATATTTATATGTGAGGAGAACTAAAAAAAATACTGTCCAAAATTGCTTTCAACCCTTATTGAACATCGTTTGATTACTGTAATTGATAATATATAATTAATGCAATTTTTGAACTGTTCGACATGGACAATCAATTGATCAATGTACATATTTTTCATACTCGTACAAAAATATATAAATGTACGAATGCCTTAGAATATGCACATTAATCAATTGATGGGTCTATGGTTTAATGAAATGCATATTTTGTAGTCCTAATATCCATAAGACTCGAAATAAATCATTAATGTCCATTCATGTCTACAACTTTTTGAGTTTAACTAAAACAAAGGATAAAAAGAAGAATAATTAAAAATAAAAATGGGCATGCCCATTCATGTCTACATTGAGCGAATGTCTAAAATACTTAAAAATTTGATGAAAACAATTCTAGTTATGTTACATAACAACAAGATGGCAACGAATCACTATAGGATTCAAGAAAAAATGGAGCTTATGAGTTATGAGTTAGGATAAACTATTGAATTTTCATTATTATTCAAAGAACATCTTGAAGAACTAGCTCATCCTCTCTCTCTCTCTCTCTCTCTCTCTCTCTCTCTCTCTCTCTCTCTCTCTCTCTCTCTCACTATATATATATATTATCTTACGGATTTTGGTGCATTAGTAATCTTTTCTAAAGCTAGTTTTGACATAAAGACATCTTTGACCTAATTCACTTATAAATCAACCAAAATAATTTCTATTATCCAATCAATTATCAATTTTCTTGATTCTGTATATTTAAATGGTAAGTAAAATCATAATCTATTCTTCCAGAATAATCTAAAACAAGAAGAGTGGAGATACAAATCATTAGAGTTTATATTCCAATAACAAAAAATCAATAATGTTCAGTCATAATTGTCTTTATGAATGATGGAATTAGGTTTAAGAGAAGAGACAATTTTGTAAAAATCCATTCAATGAAAGTTGGAAGCCATCAAAATCATCAAGGAAATGAATGACTACAAAAATAAAAACAGACCCAACAGCAAGGTCAATAAGTGAATAAAATTAAGAGAATTAGACAAAGTTGGGAGTTCACAAGGAGGCCAGGAAACTCTTGCTTCCTCCACGAGTAAAATAGTATGTCACTGTGAGAAATGTTTCCATTGGAGAGTTTTTACTGATCAACATGAAATCTCTCTAAAAAATCCCATCAAAAGAGTCAGTGGTCAACAGTTCTCTTCCATCTTGTTCTCTGGATTTAACTATCTCTACTTGTAGCTTCAACCCATTTGTCTCTGCTATATTTTACATGAAAGCCCTTGTAAGAATTAGATTTAGGAATGATTATAGTCTTTTAGTATTTCAAATTGTATCTATAGTATATCAAAAATAGCATTGGAGGACTTTGGATTTGTTAAATTTGCCAAGGAATGGAATATTATTTGATTCACATACAATACTTTATGTCATAACAATCATTAACATTGGAAATTTTGGTAACAAAAATGTGATAGCTTATATGCATCCTCTCTCCCATATCCAAACCCACTGGACCTAAATTCCTCTCTTATCTTAACAAACTTTTCTAAGAACCTTACCCATCTTAACTCTCTAACTCCCACTTTTCTTTTTAATTTTTGTATTTATCTAATTTTATTGATCATCTATTATCTGATTAACTTTTGTTATTGAACATACATTGCATGTCAATGTATGCTAGTCTATATAGTATCTTATAACCTATAAAACTTATATATGATCTATCATTATATCATTCAACGAAAATAGTCATTTGGTATCAAGTATGTTTTTTTTTTTTAAAAAAAGCCCAAGGGCGTTAGGATCAAGGTCACTGAAGGCACATTCACTTTCGACCTTTTCTTTTTTCCTCAAAACCTTTCCCTCCCCGAACCACCACTGCCACCCCCCCGCCCCCGTGACCCACCTCTATTTGCAAGCCCCCCCTAACCCCCCCGAACTGCCACCGCCGACAAGTCCACTATTGACCCCTTGAGTGATTTTGATGATAATAAAATATTGGAGCATGCAATTGTCTTACTAACAACTTTTCTAGTGTATTATAAGTTTTTGTAGGATGATTTTAATGCTCAATTGCAACTCCTACAACCCTGTTAAATGTCATGTGTAGTATTTTAAAAGTTTCATGTAAAGAAGAATCCAAAAAAAAATTGATGTAATATTCATGAAAATGGATTACTTCTATGTGTTTCTCAAGCTTAAAATTCTTTAGAATCAATTGTTAGTTGAGTTGGAAAGAGTCTTGAGTGATTAAGAATCGCTAGATGATTTTTGGAGAAGAGTTGGAGATTTTATTGAAAATTCACTCAAGCCGACTCATGTAAGGAGAGTTGACTCTAGTCCATGGCATGGTTGAAGAATTCTGGCACTCAGAGATCTGAGCTGACTCGAAGGAACCCAAGCCAACTCGTCCAGAGCTTCATTTCTTGAATCAGATAGGCTAGCCGATCCGAAGGCAATTCGAGCTAACTCAACTACTCAGTCAGGCATCCAAGTCAACCCTTTTGTAATCCGAGCCAACTCCTCCAGAGTCCAGAGAAAATCAGTTCTGAAAGAACAGCTAGGTGAGTCAACTCGAATAAGAAGAGCTGACTCGTCTAGAAGTATAATTTTGAAGACCTGAGAATCTGAGCCGACTCGATTGAAATGAGCCGACTCGACTAGAGTGAAGAGTCAACTCTCTGAGGATTCGAGCTGACTCGAAGCATCCAAGCCAACTTGAACGTCGATTCCAAACAAGTAATGACTAGTTCCAGAACTTCATTTTTGAATTTAAAAAGTGCTCTAATGATCAAATGTCAAATCCCAACGGTCTACAATAACTATATCCACCCAAGAAGAGTACAAGATTCTATAAATGAGGGATTTAGATAACCTTTGAAGAAGCTAATGCATAATTGAACATTAAATTAGCTTGTAAGCAAGAGAGCACAAAAAGAACATTCAAGTCAGCCTTCAAGTCTTCACCAACTCCAATCAGAAGCTTGAAGCACTTATTGAGGAAGAAGAAGAAGCCATTGAAGTACATTAAATCCCATTTAAGAAGGCTTCTCTTGAGCTACAACTGTCACCATCAAACAACTTGGGTTTGTCATTAGTTGCTTATTTTTTCTTAACTCTTTTATGAGTTTGTGGGTTATTGGTGAGCCGGGTCGAACAACCAAGGGTAGGTTCTAGGTGAGCCTGATTAAAAACCAAGTGTGGGTTGTTAGTGATCCCATTTTAAAACTAACATTTTAAGGGTTTTTGGTGAGCCCGGTCAAAATCAAGTTTAGGTTCTTGGTGATCCTGTTAAAAACCAAGTGTTGGATTTTTGGTGAGCCCGATTGAAAAACCAATTTGGGTTTTAGATTTTGAGCTTGGTAAAACAATCCGACTGTATTCTGGTTATGAATATAGTCAAAATCTTAAGTGGTATCTTAGGTAGTGGACGTAGGAGCGAGGATGCTCCGAACCACTATAAATTTATTATGTTTGCATTGTGCTTTTTCTGTTTGTGTTTGCTTCTGCTTTTAATTATTTGAGTCACAACACCTCCACACTAAAGAAGAATCAAAAGAGCACATATCTGTTCAATTTTTTTTTAATTCCTAATTCACCCCCTCTTATGAAAGCCACCTAGGCAACAACTGGTATTAGAGCAGTGTCTCTGAACTTATTTAGAGTAAAGATTGATGGCTCATCCCATGAGTACCTTCTTAACTGAAGGCCAATCCACTAATAGACCTCCACTGTTCACTAGCATGAATTATTTTTACTAGAAAGCTAAAATGAAGATATACATTCAAGCTATTGATTTTCAATTATGGAAGGTCATTCTTAAGGGTCCACATGCATCCATGATTAAAGGTGATGGCGTGGATATCCCAAAACCTGAAGAGAATTAGGATGAACATGACATGAAATTTGGTGAACTGAATGCCAAAGCCATGAACTTACTATATTATACTTTGGATGCAAACAAATTTAACCGAATTTTCACATGCAACTCAGCTAAGGAAATTTGGGATAAACTCGAAGTGACCTATGAAGGAACTTCCCAAGTGAAGATATCAAAAATCAAAATTATAGTACATAACTATGAATTATTTAAAATTGATCAAAATGAAACTATCTCTACCATGTTTTCATGATTTACAGATATTATTAATGGCTTGAAAAGTCTTAGCAGGGTTTATTCTAATGCAAACTTAGTACAGAAGATTCTAAGATCACTTCCGGATAAATGGGATCCTAAAGTAACTGCCATCCAGGAAGCAAAAGATCTAAATACACTAACTTTGGATGAACTGCTGGGTTTTCTCATCACACATGAACTGACCATGCAGCATAAAAATGAAGATGATCATAAAAAGAAGAAAACTATTGCCTTCAAAGCTGTATCAGAATCAAAAAAACATGATGAGGAATCAGAAGATGACTGCTCCTCCTTCGACGATGACTTAGAAGATGAACATATATCTATGGTCATGAGGAGATTCAGAAGGTTTATGAGAAAGAAGAAGGGATGGTATTTCAAAAAAATTTACAAGAAAGGTGAACACAGTAAGGACAAGGAAAGAGAAAAAGAAAAGGATAAATGTCCACATGTTATGAGTGTAAGAAACCTAGGCATATCCATCCCGATTGTCCTTTATTAAAGAAAATATTTAAGAAGAAGAAGAAGAAAGCGATGGTTGTGACTTGGAGTGACAGTGAGGAGTCGACTTCAGTAGAAGAGGAAGAGACCACAAAAACTGTCAATCTATGCCTTATGGGTCTCGAAGATGAGGTAATGTCCCCTGAACCTCAAGTTGAATTTACTTTTGATGAACTAAATTATGCATTCTGTGATTTGCTTTTAGAATTTAAAAAGGCTAGAATAAAAATTAGAGCTTTAAAGAACAATAATGATTCTTTGTTAAAAGAAAAGAAAGAGATTTTAGAAAAGAACAAGTTATTGCAAAAAGAATTGACTGTCTTTTCTGAAAATAACAAAGCTTTGGAAATTGAGAAAAATCTATATCTTGAGAAAAACAAAGCTTTGATTGATGAAAATAATGATTTGAAAAAGGAGATGGAAAAACTCAAGCCTTTGGTTGAGACGCTTTCTTTAAGTTCAAATAAGCTTGAGTTGTTTTTAAAAGAGCAAAGAAATTCAAGTAATAAGGCTGGAATAAGCTATAACTCTTTGAATTCAAATGGAATTTCAGCTACTAAATTTATATCTTCAAAGGCATATGCACCAATATCTATACATCAAAAAGCTATTGTATCAAATGCTCTCACATCCATTTCTAGAGCTTCAAAGTATGTACCTAAGATTTCAAATCAAAAATCCTTTAGATCAATTGTTTCTACATCTGCATCACATGTTTCTACATTTAGAACTTCAAAATTTACATCTTTTCAAAATACTAGAATTGTTTGTTATGCATATCATGGGGTTGGACAAAATTTTTCTAATGTAACTTGTTAAAGAAAATGGAAATGCTAAAAATAGAATTAGAAAGATTTGGGTTCCTAAAGGAACCACCTCTGCTAACCTGCAAGGACCCAAGGTAGCTTGGGTACCTAAAAGAAATTCTTGATTATTTTGCAGGAATGTCTTGCAGCCCAAAAAATGAAGAAAAGATGGTATCTGGACAGAAGCTATTCAAGACATATGATAGGTTACAAGGATCAATTCTGGTGCGGGCACCAGACTCAGAAGAAGACTTCAGAGCTCTATCTGGATCTCTGATTAACCTTGCCTGAAGAATTAGGATTTTTTGGCTTGTAATAAGGGTTGACTTGATCAACTCAATTTTAGCTTGAGTCTGTATTACCTGCAATTTTATTTTGTTGAGTCATGTTGACTCAGTAGTGGACTAGGGCTTCAACCTAGGGTGTTACATTTTCTCCCAAGGCCAAGCAAGTGGGCGCCACACTCCCAGCCACACTCCCAGCCATACGCCTGAGTCCAGGGGGCGCCACATCTCCATCCAGCAGGCTTTGGTCCCCACACCACAGATAGCAGCTCCCTTCTCTCATGCACCAATTGAGGAGAAATCCACCAGGGGTCCACAAATCAAGGGGGCGGCCCAAGACATTCCCAAAAGAACCAAACTTTGAAAGGAAAGAAATTCTCTTGGAGAGAACTTCAAGGAGGCGCCCATTACCTGCCAAAAATACTCAAAACAAAGTTAGAAAAAGCCATAACTTGGGGAGAAAGAAAGGAGGTATCCAAAAAGGGTTGAGCCATGGAAGGAAGGAGATTTCTCTTGAAGAGCAAGGTTAGGAGGCGCCCTAATCATTCCAACTAAAGCCAGATATAAAAGGAAACAAATTTTCTCTTGGAGGGCAAGGTTAAGAGGTGCCCAAACACTTCCAGATAAGGCCAAGCATAGAAGGAAAAAAATTTTTCTTGGAGGTCAAGACAAGGAGGCGCCACCCACTTTCCTTTTTGAAGCCTCAATCATCTTTGGAATTTTTTTGCCGGCCATATGAGTAGGGATTGATCCTACAATCCTAATTTGAAGATCCCCTCCTTTAGTCCCACATGGGAAGATGTAAAACCATACTCTCTTGTAATGTCCATTAAATTAAAACCCCTTTGTAAGTTCTAAGAATCAGATGAATGAAACCAAATTTTTTTGTGAGCAAGCTTTGTGTTTTCTCTCTTCCGCACTTGCATCCAGGTGTTGAGCTCCATGAGGGAGTAAATCCAGGTTCCCCAGGAACCTTGAGGAGGTGTGAGATCTCCAAAACCCAAACCCTAGGTTAGCCACTCCACTCCCAAACCCTAGCCGCCATCACCCTTCTCTTTCCACCAAGCCCTAGTCTATTCCACGTCTCATGGCAACCCTCTCCAAGTCCAGGCCGGCCACCAGCATCCAGCTCCAGTCCAGATACTTTAGATCTACAACAGTTCTAAGAGGAAGTCAGATTGGCCTCCAGGAGAATCCTGATTTCAGCAACTTCAGCTTTCAAGTTCTTCAACCTGATAAATCTTTTCTTGAGTATCTGAAATCCATCACTTGTTCCTCTTCTTTCCCAGATCTTGAGTCCAGGAGAAGCCGACCAAACCACAAGACCAGTATTGAAGGATCCATTGTGAAGATAGCCGACTCCGAGGATCCCACAATCTGCTCGAGAGAGTTCTTCCACCAAAATCCTGAGAAGATCAATGTCTGGTTAGTAAACCATCTCTCCTCTCTATTTCTGTTCTGTTGAAAGTTCAGAGCGAAACCCTAGGTCTGGGAGTTTCTCAACCCCGAGCGATCCGTTACTTCTGAACTACTCTGATAATTTAGTTTCATCTAAATTGTGCTTTCAATCCTTACCTAGTTTCCTTCAACTTAGTTTAGCTTTACTTTGAGTCAAAGCCAATTTCTGAAATAAAAAAAAAAAAGAATTAATCTTAATTTACTTCCGCATACGCTTCTTTGTTCTTTGTTCTACATCATTTTTGGTATCAGAGCCCTGTCTAGGATTTCCGTTTGATTGCTTGTTTGAGTCTCTCTCTTTTACTTTGTCTGCTCAAAGTAGACTCCCCAGGACGTCCGGTCCTTGGAATGTAGTGAGGTGCAAACCTCCTCTTCCCATTCCATGGGGTGTTCCTAGGGCGTGTAGGGGATCCGTTGGGTTACAACTTCGTAGCAGGAATTGTAAACGGGGAAGTACTCTATTTTCATCCCGTAATTGCCCTATTGCAGGAATTATTTCTCACTGCAGGTAACTCCAAATTTGGTGATTTTTATTTTGCTGAAACCAGTATAATTGAAACTATTTTTTATAATTTTTCTGTGCTTTATTGGTTTCCGTGAGATTTCTAATAATTAAATTATTGTAACTCTATTTTTATGTTCTGCAATCCAATTATTTTTGAGTGTTCATCTCTTAATTTATCTTAAGGGCATTTGAGCATCTAAGATAAGGGGAGGAGTTGATAACCTCTCCTTAGTCCAAAACCACCACCCACTCATTCGAACCTAAGCCTTTAATCTTAAAATTAATTAGACCTAATTTGCCCTAGTGGGCTAGGGACATCAACAAGTCGGGTCAAGGCTAGTGTTGAGTCAGTTTGTCTATTTACTCTGTGTGTGCTTTGTACTCAGTGTCTAGAATGGTGGTTCAGGGATTCCATCCCGAAGGGCTTGTGTGCTGGTCCGCCTACCTGGCCAATCTCTGATTGGTGTCTAGGATTGGCATTTAGGGACCTAACACTCCCCTTACACCTGCCTGGCTGAGTCTCGAGTTACTACAGGCTAGCTTGCCACTCTGATTGGGCATCTAGTTTGGACTCTAGGTCTAGTGAGCCAATAGTTGCTTTAGTCTAGTCACATTCTGTGTGCTTGCTTGCATCATCATGTCTACCCGGAATAGAGTACCCTACCAACTTGGTCAAACCCAACCAGATTTAGAGGCCATGGTTAGAAATCTTATCGAAAGTATGACCAAATTGAGTCAGGATATGAATGAGGGTTTTTCCCAGTTTAGAGATCGAGTCCAAGTACTTGAGAAACGTAGACATCAAAATTGGACCCCTGATCCAAAATTTAATAGGCCCCAACCTTACCCATGCTAGGAGCCTAGAAGGACCTTATACCGTGATCCCGAGCATAACCTTAGGAAGCCTAACCATGATATCTATAGTGTGGATCGTGTCTATGAGAGGTCCTTACAATATTCTAGACTAGTCACTCAACAACCCAAGTCTTCTGGATCAAACCATTTAGATCCACACCCATGCCCAAGTAAGGTCTCTACTAGCTTGAAACCCAGTGTGACCCAGGTTCCTATATCGCAAGAATGTTGGTTTTATGGAGAAAGAGGCCATAAATCTAGTCAGTGCCCATGCATAGGACTGGCTTGTGCACAGCTAAGTGGTAAGAATCCTAAGGATGACATTAATGAGGGAGAACCCAAGCATACCAGTGAGGAAGAAAGGTTAGGTATGACAAGCCCAGAATCAGTTGACCCGATTACCACTAACCCGAAACCCATTGAAGATGGCATCGAGGAAGTATATGATGCTGGCTTGAGTCTAGTTGATGAATATGAGGGGGAAGAACTTGAAGAATATGACATTGATACTATTGGTTCCTTACCTGAGGAGACCTTGGAGAGCAACCAAGTGGTAGGACCTAGTTCAGAAATTCAAGAGATTTGTGAGAACCAGGTTCCTTTAGTCAAATACCCCCAGGAAGAACTCATAGTGTTAGCCCGAGCTATCAGTTCGTACCCTCTAATGACAGTCATTCCCCAAGTACCAATTGAAGATCTTTGCACTGAACTGTTTAAGTTTGCCCACCCTATGGTAGATCCTCTCCTTAGGATGACTGAATCAAGCCTCTTACAATTGGACCTTGTCCCATGCCCAGCCACTAAGGTCTCTCCCGTAATCTCAGTTGAACATCCTTGTCTTGAGCGGATTGATTCACCCAGTCCTGTAGAAGTCCTCCTTATGGCCCCAGACCCCTTCCTTCGCATGACTGACCTACCCTTCTATAGAGTATACCTTTCTACACCCATAGGTCAAATTTCAAGTCTTGAGGTCATCATCCATAGGCCCTTCCATGAATCATTCTCTAATCCAGTTCTTGAGAAAGTGGATCATTATTTGCTTAGAGAACAAACCTTAACTGTTGCAATCACATGTCCTAGGCTACTTCCCGAACCATCTCTTGATCCATTCCTGGGAGTAGCAAACTTTTCCTTTCATAAGGATGACCAGTTGACACTCATGGATCACCATTCAAACCTTCAGGTCACCATCTTTAGCCAGCAGGTACTTCGAGACTCCACCTCATATTTCATCCCTTTCTCTAGGACTTCCAATGCTTCTTACACCATCCAAGTATACTTTGTCGAAGTCTTTAGAGTGAACCACGTGTCAGAATCTATTAGGTTTGCCACCTACTTCTGGAAGACCTTATGGCACCTACTAGGCACCCATGATAAGTTTTCATGCTCTGCATGCCATCCTCCGACCCAAGGTCAAACCTAGAGAGCCGTAGTTTGTTATGTTTAGACCTATGGTTCCTTTGGAATAAAGTCCATTCTTTAGGAATGCGTCGTCAGTTTAGTTTAGTTTTCTTGACCCTTTACTAGGCTTTGGCTCAGATTTTGGTTTGATTGAGAGCACCTGGAATTGGGATTTGTATTTTGTCCAGGGCTGAAATTGCATTCAATGTTTCGATCAATAGGTCTATAGGCTAGAGTCCCTTTGAAATTGTTCATGGATACAAGCCTCACACACCACTTGATCTGATTTCACTATTAGCCCACACACACAGGTCTCTTGATGCACTTGCATATCATGTAAAGGACTTGCATAAAGAAATTCATGCCAAAATAACTTTAAGTAATGAAACTTATAAGAAGTTGGCTGATTCTCAAAGACGAGTCAAAACTTTTGTTGAGAGAGACTATGTAATGATTAGGTTAAGGCCTGAGCGGTTTTTTCCTGGAACCGTTAGAAAGTTACATGCTAAAGGAGCTGGACCATTTAGAGTGGTGAAGAGAGTAGGGTCCAATGCCTATGTGCTCGAGTTACCTCCAGAACTAGGCATTAGCTCCACTTTCAACATTACAGACCTAATAGAGTATAGAGAGCCAGCTGTGATTCCCAGTAAGGCTTTTGAACCTAATCCTGCTCTTGAGAGTGAACCTGATCCTGTGTGTCCACCAACAAACTGGCCTGTGAGGAAAGAGCAGATTGAAAAGATCCTGGATGATCAGGTTATCTCTACTCGTAATCGAGGATACCAAAGATACCGGGTCCGCTGGCTAGGAAGGCCAGATTCTGATGACTCTTGGATCTCCCGAGAAGAATTACAAGAGTTGGACCCAGACCTCTTGGAGAGATACCAGAGCCAACTTGATCCATACTCGACAAGGTCGAGTTCCTCCCATCCTGGGAGAATTGGTGCGGGCACCAGACTCAGAAGAAGACTTCAGAGCTCCATCTGGATCTCTGATTAACCTTGCCCGAAGAATTAGGATTTTTTGGCTTGTAATAAGGGTTGACTTGATCAACTCAATTTTAGCTTGAGTCTGTATTACCTATATTTTTATTTTGTTGAGTCATGTTGACTTAGTAGTGGACTAGGGCTTCAACCTGGGGTGTTACATTTTCTCCCAAGGCCAAGCAAGTGGGTGCCACACTCCCAGCCACACTCCCAGCCATACGCCTGAGTCCAGGGGGCGCCACATCTCCATCCAGCAGGCTTTGGTCCCCACACCACAGATAGCAGCTCCCTTCTCTCATGCACCAATTGAGGAGAAATCCACCAGGGGTCCACAAATCAAGGGGGCGGCCCAAGACATTCCCAGAAGAACCAAACTTTGAAAGGAAAGAAATTCTCTTGGAGAGAACTTCAAGGAGGTGCCCATTACCTGCCAGAAATACTAAAAACAAAGTTAGAAAAAGCCATAACTTGGGGAGAAAGAAAAAGAGGTATCCAAAAAGGGTTGAGCCATGGAAGGAAGGAGATTTCTCTCGAAGAGCAAGGTTAGGAGGCACCCTAATCATTCCAACTAAAGCCAGATATAAAAGGAAACAAATTTTCTCTTGGAGGGCAAGGTTAAGAGGCGCCCAAACACTTCCAGATAAGGCCAAGCATAGAAGGAAAAAAATATTTTTCTTGGAGGTCAAGACAAGGAGGCGCCACCCACTTTCCTTTTTTGAAGCCTCAATCATCTTTGGAATTTTTTGGCCGGCCATATGAGTAGGGATTGATCCTACAATCCTAATTTGAAGATCCCCTCCTTTAGTCCCACATGGGAAGATGTAAAACCCTACTCTCTTGTAATGTCCTATAAATTAAAACCCCTTTGTAAGTTCTAAGAATCAGATGAATGAAACCAAATTTTTTTGTGAGCAAACTTTGTGTTTTCTCTCTTCCGCACTTGCATCCAGGTGTTGAGCTCCGTGAGGGAGTAAATCTGGGTTCCCCAGGAACCTTGAGGAGGTGTGAGATCTCCAAAACCCAAACCCTAGGTTAGCCACTCCACTCCCAAACCCTAGCCGCCATCACCCTTCTCTTTCCACCAAGCCCTAGTCTATTCCACATCTCACGGCCACCCTCTCCAAGTCCAGGCTGGCCACCAGCATCCAGCTCCAGTCCAGATACTTCAGATCTATAGCAGTTCTAAGAGGAAGTCAGATCGGCCTCCAGGAGAATCCTGATTTCAGCAACTTTAGCTTTCAAGTTCTTCAACCTGGTAAATCTTTTCTTGAGTATCTGAAATCCATCACTTGTCCCTCTTCTTTCCCAGATCTTGAGTCCAGGAGAAGCCGACCAAACCACAAGACCAGTATTGGAGGATCCATTGCGAAGATAGCCGACTCCGAGGATCCCACAATCTGCTCGAGAGAGTTCTTCCTCCAAAATCCTGAGAAGATCACTGTCTGGTTAGTAAACCATCTCTCCTCTCTATTTCTGTTCTGTTGAAAGTTCAGAGCGAAACCCTAGTTCTGGGAGTTTCTCAACCCCCAGCGATCCGTTACTTTTGAACTACTATGATAATTTAGTTTCATCTAAATTGTGCTTTCAATCCTTACCTAGTTTCCTTCAACTTAGTTTAGCTTTGCTTTGAGTCAAAGCCAATTTTTGAAATTAAAAAAAAAAAAAAAGAATTAATCTTAAATTTACTTCCGCATATGCTTCTTTGTTCTTTGTTCTGCATCAAATTCATCACCCTAGAGATGAAAGGAGTTTTGGTAGCTTTTGGAGATAATGGCAAGGAAAAATAATCGGAATTAGTAAGATCAAAATAACCCCCTCTACTTTTATTGAAAATGTATTGCTAGTAGACAAATTGAAGCATAATTTGTTAAGTATTAGTCAATTGAGTGATAAAGGCTTCAACGTTGTCTTTGAATCATCTATGTGTATAGTAACAAACTCACTTGATTCTAGCAACAAACTCATTGGACATAGACTTGGAAATATATATGTGGTAGATCTGGATAATCTAGCAATGTGTAGTACTTCCAGTCTAGTAGAAATGAACGCTAAGACCAAGGAGTCTTGTTTACTTTGACATAGATGATTAGGTCATGCTAGCATGCATACTATTGCCAAATTAATTTCCAAGAATCTTGTTAGAGGTTTATCTAAAATTAAAATTGATTTTGAACATGTTTGCGATGCTTGCAAAATGGGTAAACAAACTAAGGAGAGTTTTAAATCTAAAAATATGATTTCAACTTCTAGATCCCTTGAGCTACTTCATATAGACTTATTTGGACCAACTAGGACCATAAGCCTAGGTAGTATAAAATATGCACTTGTGATAGTAGATGATTTTTCAAGATTTACAAGGGTCTTGTTTATTGCATATAAAGATGAAGCTTTCAAAATTTTTTAAAAATTCACAAGAAAGTTTCAAACCAGAATAATCTTTCAATTGTATCTATTAGGAGTGATCACGGCACAAATTTGAAAATTAATTTTTTGATGATTATTGCATAGAAAATGGCATTGATCATAACTTCTCCACTCCTAAAACACCACAACAAAATGGTGTTGTAGAGAGAAAAAATAGGACTTTAGAAGAGATGGCTCGAATAAAATTATGTGAAGGCAATCTTTCAAGGTACTTTTGGATAGAAGCGATGAACATTACTTGCTATATTTTAAATCATGTTTTGATACGGCCAATGTTAAAGAAAATCTCTTATGAACTTTGGAATGAAAAGAAACCAAATATTAATTACTTTCATATTTTTGGTTGTAAATGCTTTGTATTAAATAATGGAAAGAATAACCTAGAAAAATTTGATGCTATATCTGATGAAGCTATATTCCTTGGTTATTCAATATATAGCAAAGCATATAGAGTGTTTAATAAAAGAACACTAACTATAAAAGAATCTGTACATGTTATATTTGATGAAACTAATCCCTCACCTTCAAAGAAAGAGTGTATAGACAATGATGCAGGTGTACTTGAAAAGAAAATGGAAAATATGAGCATACAAGAGAAACCAACTCAAGAAGGAGAAGAAGTGGTAAGTAAAGATCATGTTGATTTATCAAGGAAATGGAGGTATGTAATTTCTTAACCAAGAGATCTAATTATTGGTGATCCCTCTCAAGGTGTTAGGACTAGGTCATCACATAGAGAAGTACATGATTCCTAGCATTTGTATCACAAATAAAGCCATATAGTTTAGAAGAAGTTGAAAATGACCCAAACTAGATGATGGCCATGCATGAAGAACTAAACCAGTTTGAAAGAAATAATGTGTGGACTCTAGTTGATAGACCATCAGACCATCCCATTATAACAACCAAATGGGTCTATGAAGATAAACTAGATGAACAATGTAAAGTAATTAGAAACAAAGCATGGTTGGTAGTTAAAGGATACAACCAAGAGGAAGAAATAGATTTTGATGAAACCTATGCACCTGTAGCAAGACTTTAGGTCATAAGATTACTACATGCATTTGCTTGCCATATGAATTTCAAACTTTTCTAAATGGATGTAAAAAGTGTATTTTTAAATGGTTTTATATCAGAACAAGTTTTTGTAAAATAGCCACCAGGTTTTGAGAGTCATGCTTTTCCTAATCATGTTTTAAAACTCGATAAAGCATTATATGGACTTAAACAAGCACCTAAAGCCTTGTATGATATATTAAGCAAATTCTTACTTGAAAATAATTTTGTAAGAGGAAATGAAGATAAAATTCTCTTTATTAAAAATAAAAATAATGATATGTTAGTTGTATACATTTATGTTGATGATATTATATTTGGCGCAACTAATGAAACTCTTTGTAAAGAATTTGCTGAGTTAATACAGGGTGAATTTGAAATGAGTCTAATGGATGAACTAAATTACTTCCTTGAACTTTAAGTGAAACAAACAATGGGATCTTCATAAACCAAACTAAATACATCAAAGAAATCATCAAGAAGTTTGGTATGGAGACAAGCAAAGAAGCAAGCACATCCATGAGCCCTACCTGTAGATAAGATAAAGATGAAGATGGCAACAACATTGATCAAAAGCTCTATCAAGGTATGATTGGATCACTGTTGTACTTAATTGCTAGTAGACGTGATATCTTGTTTAGCATTTGTATATGTGCTAGATTTCGATCTAACCCTAAAGAATCACATATGCTTGCAGTAAAAAGAATCATAAAATATCTAAGAGGAACAAGTAATTTAGGTCTATGGTATTCAAAGCAATCTTTATTAAATTTAATTGATTTTTGGATGCTAATTATGGTGGAAGTAAAATAGATAGAAAAAATACTAGTAGCACATGCCAATTTCTAGGGTTGAATTTAATCTCATGGCACTGTAAGAAAAAAAACTCTATAGCACTATCTACTGCTGAGGCAGAGTACATAGCTGCAGGGAGTTGTTATACACAAGTACTTTAGATTAAACAATAACTAGAAGACTTTGGTGTTACACAATCCAAAATTTCTATCAAATGTGATAACACAAGTGCTATTAATTTGTCAAAAAATCCAATTCAGCATTCTAGAATAAAGCATATAGAGATTAGACATCATTTTATCAAGGATCATATTTTAAATGGTGATGTTGTGCTTGAATTTATTTCTACTAAAAATCAACTTGCTGATAATTTTACTAAACCTCTTAACTTAGATAAATTTCAATTGATATAGGAGAATTAGGTCTATGTGACCCATTTTAGAAAACTTGACCTAAATTCTTCAAAACTAAGGAAAAATTATCAAGAAAGCCTCCTACATCAAACTAAGGATAATGACCATATCTCTTAGTGTATATCTTTCATTTGAGACCATTTTTTAATTGTTTGGAACCTTTTATGGAGTTTTTGCTCGAGTCGACTCGAGCAATTTAGGTTTTGTCGAGCCGACTCGGATGTCGGGTTAGGCATTTTTTTGTTTGAGCCGTAGGACTTAACCTAAGCCCTTATACTTTGCTATTTCATTCCTTATTGGCTTAGAACTCTAGTTTCCAACCTAAGAACTCCTTCCTTCCACCTTGACCTACCTTTTCTAGCTTAAACCCTTGCAATCCTCTTGAGCTTGAGCTATGGCACCAAAGAAAGCTATCACAAAATGCCCCCAAACCAATGAAGAAAGCTCTTCAACAGAAAGAAGATCAAAAAGAAGAGAAGATGAGTCGACTCAAAGTTGACAATAGGCAGAGGAACAAGAGGCATCACCCTCTCCACCAAGACAAGTAGTTTCCATGGCAATCCATCTGGTCACAAGTGGAAGAAGGATAATTTTTTCATTCCTAAAGGACTTAGGGCTTCAGATTTGTGACATGATTGAAGATCAAGGTTGGTCATTCTTCAATTCTTTGAATGTTCCTACATATTCAACCTGGTTCGAAGTTTTTATGAGAATCTAATTTTGGAAGAACATCACATTGAAATCACTGTCAAAGGAAAAAGAATAATTATGATAGAACAAAGAGCAGTCTGCTTGAAATGCCTAATGAGGGTCTTAATCATCTAGTTCTAAAGGATAGATAAAAAACCCTCAGAACCATCTTGGAAAGGAGTGATGTGAGTGGAGTTGGAAATGTAAAAGCTAACTTTCTTTCCTTAGAGATGAGACTACTACACAACCTCATCAGCAGAGTTTTTCTCCAAGAATTGCTCAATTTGATTGGGTGAGTGAGAGAGACCTGTGCTTCATGGGACACCTGATTGAGGGGAAGCCCCTCAATTTACCACATATCATGCTATTGCAGATGAAGGAAGCAATAAGGAAGGTAAAAACCTGTCTTCCATATGGAATGGTTTCCATGCTACAATTTCAGGCCTCCAGAGTTGACTTGACTGGTGAGGATGGTAGGCCACTGCATCATACGGACACCTACTCTTCCAAGTCATTGCAGAGAATGGGTTATCAATTGACAGATGGAACTTGAAGGAAGAAAGGATCTAGACAAAGAGCAGTAGGCTCATCTAGTGATGATGATGATGAGGAGCCTGAGGAGCAGCTACTTGAGGAGACTGCCACGCTGCTGAGCCTTCAGTACTTGATGTTAAGGAGCCTACATGGCAGTTACCTGTTGAGGAGACTACCATTGTTGCCGAGCCTTCAGTACTTGATGTTGAGGAGCATGAGCACATACAGAGTGAGCCTGGGAGTCCTAGGAGTTCACCAGCACCTGTAGTGACTACTACACCTATTTCAGGATCATCTGTAAATACCACAGGACCTTCTATGTCTCATGCCTTCTTTGCACAGCATATGAGATAGCTATCTTAGACCCTGACCAACACCATTGGTTCAATGTTTGGCGAGCTTCGTCAAACAGTCGACACCAAACTTGAGGAGATCTGTGGTGAGATCAGACAGCTACATTCCAGGATAGATAGTGTTGAGTCTGCCATACCAGAGCCATAGATTGACATATAGTCACTGTCAGACTCCTTCAAGTCAGTATCTGATGACATCCGATAGACTGTAGCTCATGGCATTGAGGAATTCAGATCTGAGTTGCGAGAGATGAGCTATAGGATGGGATCTATTGAGCAGAGCAAGAAATGGAAGATGATTATGCTAAAGGTGTGGGGATACTCAGGGCTGAATTTAGCAAATTGAGAGGTTCAGCAGAGGCTTTTGCCAATTCTCACTCTAGTGAGCTCATTACACTCCATGAGGGAAAGAAGAAAATTCAAACTAAGATGAGCACTGTATGGGTTTTTCTATCGAAGCTGTCTTCAGTCATTGAGACTCTTGGAGCATCTCTCAGATAGCCAGCAACTCCTCCATTACCTTTTGTACCTCCTGGATTATTTGATCTAGAACACATATCCTCCTATCCACCTTCTTCATCATATCCTCCTAGACAGCCTCCACCTCACTCCACTAGGGTTGGACCTTCTACTAGGGCTAGAGGTTCTTCTAGTCATCCTAGATCTTGGTATGGTAGTTCTGAACCCATTAAAGAAGAACCTAGTGATTGTGAGTAGGCAAGTTTTTAGTATTTCTGCTTCCAAATTTTTGTAAGTTGTAATGAAAATCTTTGAATGCAATGAAATTATCTGTTTCTCACTTATTATGTTTGCTATGTTACTGTGCATTGATAATTCTATATTAGATTATCAAAAGTTTTATGAGAAAGTGAAATTATCTTAAACAATCTTAATAATCTTCTCATTCAATTTCAAAAATCAAGATTACTGTAATTAACAAAGGGGGAGAATGATATTAATTGAATACCTTTTTGATAATGACAAAAAGGGAGAGAATGGTATTTGTTGCCGACCTTACTGCTGTGGCCTGTAGCTGTGAGTTGGCGCTGGACCTCGATCCCCTTACATCAAAATCCTAGCATTCCCGGACCTGCAAAATAAAGTTAGAGACCCGGGCCGGGAATCCCGGCGGGGGCACTCCGACGATCAAGTTAGCGAGCGGCAAAGTAGAACAGGCCCACCAAGGCGGATCCCAACTAGGTCTCCGTGCTTAGAGGAATCCTTGATGAGGGGATGAGTGAGAATGAGAGAGAATGAGAGGGGGTTAATTGCGATTAGGCTCGCCGGGCTCGCTCCGGGGAGTCCTTTCAGAGCCTTTGCCTTCGAGTCACTCGTCTTCTCCTTCCGTGTGTTTTCCCTCTCGATCGCTTACCTTCTTCCATGCTCGTTGGTGCCTTTTTGAGATCACCGGGTGCTTCGGTAACTCGATTCTTGCCCTATGGGAGACCTTGGAGGTCAATGGCACTCATTGGTCATTCTCCTCAGGTCACCTCCCCTTATGGTTGGGAGTTAAGTGGCGAGGTTGTCTTATCTGCCGTGTTGTCACGAAGGGGGGAATTAGGCGAAGCCTCGATCTAGGCACAGGCATCCTTGGGTTTGAGATGTTGTCCGTGGCTCTCCCCTTCAGAGGGGTTCCAGGTCATCCATCACAGGATCTGGAACCTCGATCAGGGCATCCCTCCTAAACTGGTGCAAACAAGGTTACACGCACCGTTGTAGGTCTGGGGGTGCCGTACTGGGCATGCCACACTACGCATGCTGGCCTTAGCAGCATCCTTGGGGCTAGCACCTTCGATCCTCTAGATGGTCCATGAAGGAGCGACTTCGATCGAGGTGGACACATCTGGGGGTGCCACCTGGCGAGGGAGCAGGGATGCCTGGCTCAACTTCTGCCGAGGTCGACCCTTCTGGGGGTGCTACCTGGCGAAGAAGCTGAGATGCCTGGCTCTACTTCGATCGAGGTGGACCCCTCCTGGGGGTGCCACCTGGAGAAGGAGAGAAGGCAGGCTCAACATCGATCGAGGTGGTCCCCACTTGGGGGCACCACCGGGCAAAGGAGCAGGGACAGGCTCGACTTCGACCGAGGCGGACCCCACCTAGGGGTGCCACCTGGCGAAGGAGAGGAAGCAAGCTCGACTTTGGCCGAGGTGGACCCCACCTGGGGGCGCCTCCTGGCGAAGGAGCCCAGGCGGGCTCGACTTCGATCGAGGTGGACCCCACTTGGGGGCACCACCTGGTGAAGGAGCAGTGATAGCACTCGACTTCGACCGAGGTGGACCCCACCTGGGGGTGCCACCTAGTGAAGGAGCAGAGGGAAGCTCGACTTCGATCGAGGTGGACCCCACCGGGGGGCGCCACCTGGCAAAAAAGAAGAGGCAGGCTCGACTACGATCGAGGTGGACCCCACCTGGGGGTGCCACCTAGCGAAGGAGCAGAGATGCTTGGCTCTACTTCGGTCGAGGTGGACCCCACCTGGGGGCACCACCTGGCGAAGGAGCTAAGGCAGGCTCGACTTCGACCGAGGTGGACCCCACCTAGGTGCACCACTTGGTGAAGGAGCAGAGGTGCCGAGCTCAGCTCGAGGTGGGCGTGACTATTGGTCAGGCCACCTGGTAGGGGAGCTCGGAAGGGAACACAGCACGGCGCTGCTTGGCCACCATCTGGGTATGACGTGCGCTCCACATCAGCGATCTTGGCATATTAGTTGCCCCCCATTTCCAAGTCCCATTGAAGTAGCACAACTGGGATGTGGAGAGTTAATGCAGAGATGATGTGGGAGGAAAAAAACCTTATGCAATAATTGCCACGATTGCCACCGCTCCGCTTATCGTGCCCGAGGTCCAATGCGCGGGCGGCAGGTCTGCAAGTTTGACGTACCATAATTGCACCACACCAGATTCAAGGTGGTTTCCAGCAAACCGAAGCATTGTCGTTGGGCATCTTCACACGTGGCACTCATTCGATGGCTCGGGCGAAAAGGAGGTTGTACGGCCACTATCGATTGGCTTTGAAAAGAGAGGGACTTTTTGGAAACGAGGTCTCTTGGCTTTCTCGTACCTCGCCGGTGGTTGAAGCGATCCTTCTTCATCTCTCGGGTCACCTTTCTTCGCTAAAACAACCTGGTGAGTGTCCGGTGATCCTCATTTTCTCTCCTGCTTCTTCTCGAACTCCAGTCCTCCTCCTTCCTTTCTCTATCTTCCTCCTTCTCGATGGCTCCTTCGAGTCATCGCCCTCGCTTCTTTTCTAACTCGGATGAGGCCGGTCCCTCTCGATTGAGGACTCCATCGTCCTCCTTGTCGGAGGATGATATTCTCCTTGACGTCCGGAGGTGATTGCATCCGGGCGAAATAACCATTGGAAGCCCTAAGGCCCCTAGGGTTCCTTTTGTTGTCCCCGTTCTTCCCATCTCTGCCATCGCCCCTTCGGTGGTAGAGGCTCCTTTCGGTCCCTTCGGTTCCACTTCAACGATGACCGAAGATGATCTTTCCTGGATTCGGGACCTGTTTAGGGTTCCGGACTCCATCCAGCTCTTGCTCATGAGACCGGGGGAGCGAGTTACCTCGAGTGGCCCTGGCCGGGTTGCTTTCTGAAAGATTGTGCCCTGAAAGCCAATTGAAATATTGTAATTTTGATCCCAAAATCAATGAATTGACATTTTATAAAGGCATTATTTTCATCATTTGCTGTGTCTTTTTGATTTTATGATGAACCCCATAGATTAGGGCTATGGTTCTAGGGTTATGATGAGATCATACCAGTGAGACCTAAAGCCTTAAAACCCTAATCTAAAATATTCCTGGTCGATGGGACATTGAGTTGGGGATCAATGTTTCCGGCAAGACCAGCACATCCTATATATGTTTTGTAATAAGGGTGACTGATCTCACAGTCACTTGTGTTTGACACTAATACTAGGATGTGAGTGTTCATTGGAGAATGAGTTCACTGAATTGATCCAGATTGAGAATATCTAATGGAACCTTATCTGTTTGTCAATAGATAATTCTCATAGTGGGAGTAGTGCATGTGGTCCTTTGACCTGAGACTACCATAGTACCTATATACATGAATCCATACTTTGGTTCGCAGTCAATCATGACACTGAGTCATGCACGAGGTGATACTGGTTATGGTGGATTGTATATGAAGGTTGTGAGTAGGTCAACAAGGAATTGATCAGCCCTAGTAAGAGGGAATAGCATCCAGCTAATTTCAAATGATGGATTCAGGAAACCTTTGATCAAAGTATGAACATTAGAGTTATTTTCTAATGGTTCATTAATGAATCATCATTATAAAGATTGAGCTAGGGATGAATATGAAAATTGGATTTGACAAATATCCATATTCCTAATCATATTCGGGATGCAAGTTGATCAAAGGACTGAATTGCCCGGTAACTCACCACTGAAGGGTATTTTGGTAATTCCACCAAAATTCCACATCTTCCGGGTAGACATGATACGTTGCTAGATGTCAATCTTGTCTTGTAGGTATATGATTGAGTCATGGTAATTCAAATCAGTCAATTTGAATTAGATTCTAATGACCGAGTCGAGCTAGTTTGAGTTGACCTAAATCGGCTTAGTTGAGATCTAACCGAATTAAGTCAAATAGCACTCGGACCTACTGCTAGCTAGGTGTGGAACCCAATGGGTCACACACAAAAGAAAATTGATGAAGGATTTAATTTGGAATTAAATCATGTTTGCAGGATAAACACACTAGCATGTGTTGCAGACCAAATTTCTATTCGAATCAGATTCGAATTTGGTTCCGAATTGGGCTTAATTGGGTTCTAATTGAACCAGATTAAGGTCCAATTTAATTTTTAGGACATTGGGCTAACCCATGGCTGAACCCAAGTGAATTTAATTCACTGAGACCCTCTCTCCAAGCCGCCCCCTCCCTCTTCTCACCCGCGCGCGCCAAGAAAGAAAAGTCCATGTGCGTGGACTTCTCTTAAAATGCGTGAGAAACAAAACGTCGGAGAAAAAAATCTGAAAAGGGGCATTTTCAGATCCTTGTCTGGCGCCCTTGGATCTGGATCTGATGGCCAGAAAAATTTAAGAAAAGGATCCGTCGCTTTCCGGTCGCAAATCCGTCTCCAAAAGTCGCGATCCTTCCTGAAGTTTTTCCGAGAGTTCTCCTCGTCGGAAAAACGAAAATCAAATCAGAGAATCATGATTTTTGGTTGAGGGGATGCGTGAGGGATGAGGGATCGTGATCCCTGGGGTTTCAGAGGGTTGCGTTGTTTCGAGATGACACCCCTCTGAGATCTATAAATAGGGTTGGGGTTCTCGGGGGTTTTCACGCAACATAGTTCAGAGATCCAATTCCCTCACTTCCTCTCCAGAATACTCCTTCCTCTTGTTCTTGTTGGGTATTGTTTCCCTTACAGAGGTATCCTCTGTCGAAACTCTGACCCTAAACAAGAATAAGAAGAAGGTCTTGAACGGTAAAGGAAAGAACAGGGAAAGGATCTTTTCTTCTTTTCTTTCTTGAATTAAGACTTTGACTGTCTTAATTTTTTTTTCTTCCAATTCAATTCAAGAAAAGGGATTCAAGAAAGAGAATTCTTGAAGAAAATTCAAGAAGAGGAAAGAAGGAAGAAAAGGAAATTTTCAAGAAAGAAAATTTCAGCCTAAAGGTCCAAGAATTGAATTCTTGAAAAAGAATTCAAGAAGAGGAACCAAGAAATAGAAATTTTGTCTTCATTATTTTTCTGTGTGGATCACCATTGGAGGGTGAACATTTGGGCGCCTGGTGGAGATTCAGAGTTTGGATTTTGCGATACAGGTTAGTATCTTGATTGAGATTAAATCTTATATAAACATCTTATATGTTTTTAATTCTTTAAGGAGATTTTGGGTTGAAGGTTTGGTGAAGATTTCATTAAGATAAAATTTTTTTGAAATCTATGATTCCGCCTTGCCACCGAACCTTACAGTGGTATCAGAGCCTCCTTATAAAGATTAAATATATATTCTAAATTTTAGATGCATTTTTATAAAAGTAAGATGAGATGTATATATGTTTGTTATAATGTCACCAATTAGGGTTTTCACTCAAACCCTAATTGTTGTAGAGATATGCATAGAGATCTAGTCATCATACTGAAATAAGGTGCCCTGGCATAATGGTGGATCCATTATGTGGTAAATGGTTGTCCTAGTATGATGACACACTAATCACATTTTTGTGTTAATTATGCATATATGTTTGAAGTATGCCACTAATTAAGGTTTTCACTTAAACCTTAATTTGCATAGAGATATGTTTAGCCTTCTAGTCATCATACTGAAATAAGGTTGCCCTGGCATAATGGTGGATCCATTATGTGGTAAATGGTTGTCCTAGTATGATGGCACACTATGGCACATATTTGCTAGAATGTGCTTTGTTTTAATAAACCCCTCTTTAACAACATATTAAGTTGTAGTGTCATATACCAAAAGCAAAAATAATCAATATGATTAGTTTATCATTCAGTGTCTAGGAAAAGTGGTTCATGATCGGTAAAGAGGACGTGGTTTTTAATTGGTTCCGTTGACTGACCTGGCCAATTCTTATTGGTGTCTAAGGAAAGCAACGGGGGGACTCCCACCACTCTCCCACTTACCTGGCCGGTATGATTAACTTAATTATTGATTAATATGCTCAGTGTAATATTCACTACATATGGCTTTCCTTCATGCCAAGTCATTATTATGTTATGATCCATATTAGGTTTGTTGTGTACACACAAGGCCTTTTCATTATGGTGACTAACATAATTTTTCTTGGTACATTTGATGCTTATGGAATGATTTAATATAATACTTTGTTGTGTACACACAAGGGTATTATGATTAATATCATGACTATATAGCAATGAAGGGTCTGACTTAACTAAAATATTATAGTTTGTTGTGTACACACAAGACTATTAATATTTTAGAGGCCAAGATAAGTTGAGAATTGTATGAATTACAATTGGAAAGAGTTTTCCTACCTTTGAACTTATATAAGATTTGTTGTGTACACACAAGGTCTCTTATAAGGAATTAGGATCTCAACCCCACTAAGAGAACCAATTAGGGTTTTCTCGATCATCACATTGAGGGTTATGATGCTTGATAAAATAGTGGGAGACATAATTAAGTTAAAGTCCTAATTTAATTATGTTTTGTCAACATTGATTGTCTGCTTATGTAATGTTGTTTGTTAATGTAGATTAAATGGCCTCTTCACTCTCACTCCGTAGCATTCTTGATGCAAATAAATTGACTGGACCAAACTATGTTGATTGGTTGAGAAACCTAAAGATAGTACTCAGCCAAGAAAGAATTTCTTATATTCTTGATACCCCAACCTTGGAACCATTAGGGGAAGATGCCTCGCAAGAGGATAAGACCACATATAACACGTGGCAAAATGACTCACTTACTGTCAAGTGTATAATGCTTGCCTCTATGACCAATGAGTTACAGAGGCAACATGATAGCATGGACACAAACTCCATATTGCTCAATTTAAAAGAACTTTATGGAGAACATAGTCGAACTGCAAGATATGAAATATCTAAGCAGTTATTCCGTGCAAGGATGACAGAAGGTACATCCGTACAAGACCATGTATTTAAGGTTATTGACCTAATCACCCGATTGGGTCAATTGGGTTTTGTTATGGATGGGGAGTTGAATCAGGATTTAATCCTGCAGTCACTCCCAGAGTCATTTTCACAGTTTGTTCTTATTATCATATGAACAAACTTAACACTTCCTTGCCTGAGCTGTTGAATATGTTAAAACAGCAGAGAGCCATTTAAAGAAAAATAAGGCTCCACTTCTTCTTGTGGATGGTGTAAACAAGAAGAAAATAGGCAAAAGGGTTCCAAGAGGAGGTTAAACCCAAAAGGGGGCATCAAGAAAAAGAAAGGAAAGAAGGCCTCCGGACAAATGACCTGCTTTCATTGTGGCAAGCCGGGTCACTGGAAAAGAAACTGCAAGGTTTACCTTGCAAGTCTGAAGCCGGTGCTAGTAATGCACCAAAGGTATGTATGAGATACATGCAATTTTGTCATTAGACACTTCTAATTCAAACTCTTGGGTATTGGATACTGCTTGTGGTCATCATATCTGCAAATCATTGCAGGGACTACAGAACATTAGAGTTTTGAAGGAAGGCGACTTCGAGCTCTACGGTGCTGGAGGAGATTCCATCCAAGCAGAAGCTGTAGGGACTTATATGTTGAAGCTGCCTTCTGGGAAGATTTTAGAGTTAAAGAATTGTTATTTTCTGCCTAGAATCATTAGAAACATCATATCTGTACCCTTGTTACTTAAACAGGGATATATTATGAATGTAATGAGCAGTGGCTGCTCAATCAGTTTTTCTAATGAAATAATATTTAATGGCATATTTTGCAATGGTCTCTTAACTTTATCTTCTGATGACAATATACTACATGTTAGTAATAAACGAAAAAGAGATGAAGTAAACAATACTTTACTTTGGCACTGTCGTCTTGGACATATTAGTGAGCAGAGGATTAACAAGTTATACAAGGAAAAATTCCTTAATCCTTATGACTATGAATCATTAGGAACTTGTGAATCATGTCTCATGGGTAAAATGACCAAGACTCCATTTAGTGGACATAATGAAAGGACAACAGAGTTATTAGGACTCATACACACTGATGTATGTGGACCTATGACAACTCAGGCCAAGGGTGGATACTCATATTTCATCACATTCACTGATGACTTTTCAAGGTACGGATTTGTGTATCTAATGAAACATAAGTCCGAAGCTTTTGAAAAATTTTTAGAGTATCAAAGTATGGTAGAGAAACAAACGGGGAAAAGTATTAAGATCCTTCGATCAGATAGAGGAGGTGAATACTTATCCACCGAGTTTCTTGATCACCTTAAACAAAAGGGAATCATCTCTGAATGGACTCCTCCTTACACACCACAATTAAATGGTGTTGCTGAAAGGAGAAATCATACTTTATTAGATATGGTACGGTCCATGATGTGCTTCACAGACTTACCTGTTTCTTTCTGGGGATATGCCTTGGAAACAGCGGCTAATATTTTGAATAGAGTACCATCCAAATCTGTATCTGGCATTCCATATGAGTTATGGAGGGGAAGGAAACCCAATCTTAAGCACCTTAAGATATGGGGATGTCCAGCTTATGTCAAAAGAAATTTTGGACAAAAGCTTGATGCTAGAGCAGAAAAATGTCTATTTGTTGGATATCCCAAAAATAGTATAGGATATCTATTCTACCACCCTACTGAACAAAAGATTTTAGTCAGTAGGCATGCCATTTTTATGGAAAAGGAATTCATCCTACAAAAGGGCAGTGGGAGAAATATTGAACTTGAAGAAGTTCAACAAATAGATACATCTCAACAAAATCATAACATAGTTAGTATAGAACCTGAACACACCACTCCTATCCGTAAGTCTGATAGAGTGCGACATGCACCTGAAAGGTATGGGTTCATTATTGAAAATAATGAAGCCCGAATCATTGATAATGATGAGCCTCTAACATATACGGATGCTGTCATAAGTAGTGACTCAGACAAATGGCTGGAAGCCATGAGATCCGAAATGGACTCCATGTATGTCAACCAAGTCTGGACTTTGGTTGATGCACCAGAGAGTGTAACCCTATTGGATGCAAATGGGTCTATAAGAAAAAGATTGGGACAGATGGCCAAGTTGAAACTTATAAAGCCAGATTAGTGGCTAAGGGTTTCAGACAAAAACAGGGAATAGATTATGATGAAACATTTTCTCCTGTTGCCATGCTCAAATCTATTCGGATCATGCTTGCTATAGCAGCATATCATGATTATGAAATCTGGCAGATGGATGTGAAGACTGCATTCCTCAATGGTTTCCTTGAGGAAGAGGTTTATATGTCACAGCCAGAAGGTTTTGTCTTGGAGACTAAACCTAATCAGGTATGTAGGCTAAAGAAATCTATTTATGGATTAAAGCAAGCATCTAGGAGTTGGAACATCCGATTTGATAAGACAGTCAAAGAATTTGACTTTATCAAAAATGAGGATGAACCTTGTGTGTACAAGAAGACTAGTGGGAGTGCCATAGTTTTCTTAGTTCTGTATGTAGATGACATACTCCTCATTGGGAATGATATCCCAATGTTACAATCAGTCAAGGTATGGTTATCTAAACAGTTTTCCATGAAAGACTTGGGAGAAGCATCTTATATACTAGGCATCAAGATCTATAGAGATAGATCTAAGAGGATGCTAGGTTTATCCCAGTCTAGGTACATTGACCAAGTGCTAAAAGGATTTAGCATGGAGGAAAGTAAAAGAGGTTACTTACCTATTGGTCATGGCATACATCTTTCTAAGAAGATGTCTCCTAAGACACCTGAAGAAAGAAATAGAATGAATTCGGTACCTTATGCTTCGGCAGTAGGGTCTATTATGTATGCTATGTTATGTACTAGGCCTGATGTGGCATATGCCTTAGGTATAGCCAGCAGGTTTCAGGCTGATCCAGGAGAGGATCATTGGAAGGCTATGAAAAATATTCTTAAGTACTTAAGAAGAACTAAGGATATTTTTCTAATATACGGAGGATCTGATCTTAAACTAGAAGCTTATTCAGATTCTAGTTTTCAATCAGATCCAGATGACAGCAAATCTATATCTGGGTATGTTTTTACCCTTAATGGAGGAGCTGTAAGTTGGAAAAGTTCTAAACAGCAAACTGTAGCTGACTCAACAACTGAGGCAGAGTACATTGCTGTTAGTGAAGCTGCCAAGGAAGCTGTCTGGATGAAGAAGTTCATATCAGAGTTGGGCATAGTTCCTGAGATTGAAGGTCCAGTATCACTTTACTGTGATAATACGGGGGCTGTTGCTCAAGCAAAGGAACCAAGAGCTCATCACAAATCAAAGCACATTCTGAGACGCTTCCATCTCGTTCGAGAGATTGTCGAAAGACAAGAAGTCTGCATTAAAAGGGTAGAAACGAAGAACAACATAGCAGACCCGTTCACTAAGGCTCTATCACAGCGAGAGTTTGATCGCCACCTTGATTGTATGGGGTTAAGATTTAAAGGCGATTGGCTTTAGTGCAAGTGGGAGATTGAAAGATTGTGCCCTGAAAGCCAATTGAAATATTGTAATTTTGATCCCAAAATCAATGAATTGACATTTTATAAAGGCATTATTTTCATCATTTGCTGTGTCTTTTTGATTTTATGATGAACCCCATAGATTAGGGCTATGGTTCTAGGGTTATGATGAGATCATACCAGTGAGACCTAAAGCCTTAAAACCCTAATCTAAAATATTCCTGGTCGATGGGACATTGAGTTGGGGATCAATGTTTCTGGCAAGACCAGCACATCCTATATATGTTTTGTAATAAGGGTGACTGATCTCACAGTCACTTGTGTTTGACACTAATACTAGGATGTGAGTGTTCATTGGAGAATGAGTTCACTGAATTGATCCAGATTGAGAATATCTAATGGAACCTTATCTGTTTGTCAATAGATAATTCTCATAGTGGGAGTAGTGCATGTGGTCCTTTGACCTGAGACTACCATAGTACCTTATATACATGAATCCATACTTTGGTTCGCAGTCAATCATGACACTGAGTCATGCACGAGGTGATACTGGTTATGGTGGATTGTATATGAAGGTTGTGAGTAGGTCAACAAGGAATTGATCAGCCCTAGTAAGAGGGAATAGCATCCAGCTAATTTCAAATGATGGATTCAGGAAACCTTTGATCAAAGTATGAACATTAGAGTTATTTTCTAATGGTTCATTAATGAATCATCATTATAAAGATTGAGCTAGGGATGAATATGAAAATTGGATTTGACAAATATCCATATTCCTAATCATATTCGGGATGCAAGTTGATCAAAGGACTGAATTGCCCGGTAACTCACCACTGAAGGGTATTTTGGTAATTCCACCAAAATTCCACATCTTCCGGGTAGACATGATACGTTGCTAGACGTCAATCTTGTCTTGTAGGTATATGATTGAGTCATGGTAATTCAAATCAGTCAATTTGAATTAGATTCTAATTGACCGAGTCGAGCTAGTTTGAGTTGACCTAAATCGGCTTAGTTGAGATCTAACCGAATTAAGTCAAATAGCACTCGGACCTACTGCTGGCTAGGTGTGGAACCCAATGGGTCACACACAAAAGAAAATTGATGAAGGATTTAATTTGGAATTAAATCATGTTTGCAGGATAAACACACTAGCATGTGTTGCAGACCAAATTTCTATTCGAATCAGATTCGAATTTGGTTCCGAATTGGGCTTAATTGGGTTCTAATTGAACCAGATTAAGGTCCAATTTAATTTTTAGGACATTGGGCTAACCCATGGCTGAACCCAAGTGAATTTAATTCACTGAGACCCTCTCTCCAAGCCGCCCCCTCCCTCTTCTCACCCGCGCGCGCCAAGAAAGAAAAGTCCATGTGCGTGGACTTCTCTTAAAATGCGTGAGAAACAAAACGTCGGAGAAAAAAATCTGAAAAGGGGCGTTTTCAGATCCTTGTCTGGCGCCCTTGGATCTGGATCTGATGGCCAGAAAAATTTAAGAAAAGGATCCGTCGCTTTTCGGTCGCAAATCCGTCTCCAAAAGTCGCGATCCTTCCTGAAGTTTTTCCGAGAGTTCTCCTCGTCGGAAAAACGAAAATCAAATCAGAGAATCGTGATTTTTGGTTGAGGGGATGCGTGAGGGATGAGGGATCGTGATCCCTGGGGTTTCAGAGGGTTGCGTTGTTTCGAGATGACACCCCTCTGAGATCTATAAATAGGGTTGGGGTTCTCGGGGGTTTTCACGCAACATAGTTCAGAGATCCAATTCCCTCACTTCCTCTCCAGAATACTCCTTCCTCTTGTTCTTGTTGGGTATTGTTTCCCTTACAGAGGTATCCTCTGTCGAAACTCTGACCCTAAACAAGAATAAGAAGAAGGTCTTGAACGGTAAAGGAAAGAACAGGGAAAGGATCTTTTCTTCTTTTCTTTCTTGAATTAAGACTTTGACTGTCTTAATTTTTTTTTCTTCCAATTCAATTCAAGAAAAGGGATTCAAGAAAGAGAATTCTTGAAGAAAATTCAAGAAGAGGAAAGAAGGAAGAAAAGGAAATTTTCAAGAAAGAAAATTTCAGCCTAAAGGTCCAAGAATTGAATTCTTGAAAAAGAATTCAAGAAGAGGAACCAAGAAATAGAAATTTTGTCTTCATTATTTTTCTGTGTGGATCACCATTGGAGGGTGAACATTTGGGCGCCTGGTGGAGATTCAGAGTTTGGATTTTGCGATACAGGTTAGTATCTTGATTTGAGATTAAATCTTATATAAACATCTTATATGTTTTTAATTCTTTTAAGGAGATTTTGGGTTGAAGGTTTGGTGAAGATTTCATTAAGATAAAATTTTTTTGAAATCTATGATTCCGCCTTGCCACCGAACCTTACACTTTCTACGAGGACTTCTTTACCGGGGGTCTTTATTTTCCACTCCACCCCTTCTTCCTTTCCTTTCTTAGCAACTTCTGCCTTGTCTCGGCCCAGTTGGCCCCTAATGCCATCACGGTCATCTTTGCCTTCATTGTCTTTTGCCCTTCCATGAGTTTGTTTCCCGTTTCTCACTATTCAAGGCCCTCTTTACCTTGAAGTGATACTCTACCGATGATGGCTGGTGGTGCCTCTCCCCCTAGCCTAGGTGCCTCCGGTTCGACCTCCCCACATCAATCAAGGGGTGGAAGAATCGATTTTTCTTCGCCTTGATCGGGGACGTTGATTGGGTCTGGAGCGAACCAGACCGGTCCCCGAACCAGAAATCCCAAGTTAAGCCGGCTGATCGAGAGGTCCACTCCCAGTTGTTAAGCGATGTGGTTCTTTCCCTCAAAGTTCTAATCTCAGATCAGAATTTGTTCGAGGTAGGGGTCAGCCCGATTCGGACGATTGGTGAGGCTCCGAGCCTCCTTTCTTCTTCTACCCTTTTTCTTTTGTGATCCCCTCTGACTTTTCTTTCTTTCCAGGAATGAAGTTCTCTGTGGATAGCCTGATGGAGTCGGCATGGAAGAGAAGTGCTTCGGGCGGGGCCCAGGACACTCCACTGAAAAGGGCTCGTGTGGAGACGGAACAAGGGTCCAGGTCCACCCCAACCTCAGAGCAGAGGGCGGTGGATATGACCTCTCGGCCACCTCAGTAGCAAACTTCCATCACAGAGATTGTCGACATCGATGGTGATGGGGATCCAGCCATCGTCCGGGTATCTTTTCCCATTTTTTTAATTTTCTCATATTTTTTTATTTTCCTATTCCCGCTATTCCACCTATCCCCTCTATTCTGGTTTTATTCTTGGTTTATCCCCGAGTTACCCCAGCCTTATTCCATCTCCTCCATCCTTCTCCCGTGATTTTTTTTTTAAACTCCCGAACCCTAGCCTCCGCCCCGCCGCCCCCAAGATCCAAGCCGCCCAACCACCGGCTGGCCCTGCCGACCCGCCGTCGATGCTCGCTGGCACCACCCTCGCCAAAAAAGTCGCCCGCCACCGCCCACGCCTGTGGAAAGACGAACGGATGCGGGAGGCGTCCGTCCGCCCATGTGCGACCATGCTGCTCTACACCGCTGCCACCGTCGGCCTGCTTCCCGCCACCGTTCTAGCCACCGTCGGCTCTCGCTCGGCTGCCGGTGAGGTCCATTGTCGCCCACGACCGTGAGAAGATGAACGGACGCGGGAGGCATCCATCTGCCCATGTGCATCCGTGTGACACCGTCGCCCGATGCCACCACCGCTGCGCGCCTGTCGCCATCCGATCGCCCCACTGTCCGTCGGCCAAGGCCCGGCTGCTGGAGGCCTTGTCGGTGCCCAAGAGTTCCCACGCCATGGGAAGGCCAAACGGCATCCACAGGACATGCCATTCCCCCCTATGCTGCCTTGCCTGCAGCCTGCTGCTCACCGTCCGCCGGCCCCGTCCACCGCCTGCTACCTGGTCGCCGGTCATGTTCTCTGTCGGGAGATCAATCCTCTGCACGATCGTGAGTTTGAGTTTGCATGACTTTCAAAGCAGTCCAATTTTCAGAGCAGGACACTTTTTAGCACAGATCATCAAGCCGACATGCTTCTCAGAGCAGATCAGCAGCACTTTTGATGCAACATGAATTTTGATATAATTTATTTTCCTTTTTTAGTTTTCTTGGAGGCTAGGAAACTAAGGGTTTTGGTTTTTCTATATAAAGGCCCCTCCCCCCCTGTAATAATTATGATTTGATATAAATTTTTGGGTTCTCCATTGGTTCTTGTTCTGGTTCTGGGCTAAGGCCCGTTTGCCTTCATTCCCTACTATGTGGATAATGGGTTCGTTGGGGGGTGTGAGAGTCCTACTTTGTGGATGATGGGTTCGAGCACCCTAGTTATCCCCTATCTCGTCTTCTTTATCCTCCAGTGTCCTTTGAGAGTCATCCTAGCGGTCTCTATAAGAGCCCTACTATGTGGATGATGGGCTTGATGAGAGCTCAAGGTAGCTGGTGCTTTAATCCCTCGGGAGGGTAGCTATGTGCTTTGATCCTCGAGAGGGTAGCTTTATGCTTTGATCCCTGACTTTCTGTGTGCGTCTCCCTGTTAGAGTGAGTCCCAGGGCCATGAGTTCCACTTCCCAATCTCACATCTCCAACCTTCCTTCTCCACCTCCACCAAGAAAATTGAAAACAAAAGAGATAAGCTATTTTAGGATTTTAGTTTGAGTCTCCCTAATCCCGGGAGGCTTCTTAGCCCTCCCACGGTCCTAGTTTGTTTAGTTGTTTTCCTTTCCTAAATAATTCAGGTTATATCGATTTTCATCCCACATCAGATGGGAGTAGGGAGGAGCGACCGTTGCCTCCCCTGACGGTCGTGGCGACCATTGCTCCAACGGTAGCTACGATGGTGGCGACGACCTTGCAGACTACGACTCAACACGCCGGAGAGACTCCTATTCAGCCCTCTTCCGAGCCCCGCCCCGTACCGGTAAGGCTCCCTGGCAATGCTTCTATCATCCGAGACCAGGGCCTAGCGGAAAGGATGATGGAGTATGTGGCCCAGCCCAGGACCACTGCTTGAGGGGTGGCCAGGACTACACGGTTGCACTGCTCGGGATCCTTCCCTAACTCTTCACAGTAAGCATTCCTCACCTCCTCTTAATGTTCTAGTTGGATTCACGAAGAGTTCTAAACTCATCTTCGATGTAGATCGGGACTGACGTGCTCCTTCTCCCTGGCTTCTTCACATCTTCCACAAGGAAAGAGGTCGAAAGGGAGAAGAAACTGGCCAAGCTCGCGGCCGACATGAAAAATCTGGTGGAGAAGGGGCATGAGCAGAGGGAGAAAAACCAGGCTCTCTGAGGGGACCTAGTCGGCTGAAGGGTGCATCAGGGACCTTGAGGCCTCCCGGTCCGAGGAGAGGACCTTGAATCAGTGTCGTGCTGATGAGGATGCTGCAGAGATCTCCCGTCTTAAGGGGCAATCCTGGTCATTGGAGAGCCGGGTCGATGAGGTCCTAGCAGAGTGGATGGTGGCCAAGAAGAAGACCTCTTACGTCATAGGGCTGTTGGATGCCACTTAGAGGGATGCCCAGGAGGTCGTGCCTAGGTTCCGGGCCTCCCAGGAATTCAAGGATGAGGTCCACGAGGCTACCGTGGACTCCTTCCTAAAGGGCTTTGGGGTTTGCCGGGAGAAGGTGGCCTCCCTCTTCCCGGAGCTTGATCTGACCGGAGTCGCTCTTGGCGACCCAAGGGAGAAGGTTGAGGAGGCAGCAGCATAGGGAGCAGCCAACGAGGAGACCATCAGGCAACCTGCTGGGAAGGCAACCGGCAATGCGGAGGCTGCCCAGCCTAGGGCGGAGCTGGTGACGAAGTGACTTCAAGTCATCCATTCTTTATTCTAGCGTAGGGCTTCTTTTTTGTTTTTTTGGGTCACCCGGTCTATCGGGTCCCTTTTGATTGTAAGAAACCATTGCACCAGAAAAGAAGCTTCTTTTTCTTTTCATTCCTTATTGTTTTTGTCTTGATTCTTTATTCTACTCTTTGTTGATGATGGGTCTGCATCCCCTATTATTATTTTTTTTTTTGTTGGAGCCAAGTCTGCAACTTTGATTTGAAGTTCGACTTTGGCTCATGGCCAGAAATCAGATTCAGGAGGCCTCTAGGCTTCGGGAGGGAACTCCTGGATCTTTCAGCTTGTACTTCATAAGTCTTTGGTGCCGGGGCTTTGGTCGCCGAAACTGGATTCTGTGCAACCTTTCGGACTGAACTCCGGGACTTCATACCGGAACTAGGTTCCGTGCGATCTTCGGACTGAACTCCTGGATTTCATGCTGGAACTAGGCTCCGTGCAATCTTCGGGATTGAACTCCAGGACTTCATGCCAGAACTGGGTTCCGTGCGATCTTTCGGATTGAACTCTGGAACTTCATGCCGGAACTGGGTTCTGTGCGATCTTTCGGACTAAACTCTGGGACTTCATGCTAGAACTGGGTATCATGCGATCTTCCGGACTGAACTCCGGGACCTCATGCCGGAATTGGGTTCCATGCAATCTACCGGATTGAACTCTGGGATTTCATGCCGGAACTGGGTTTCATGCGATCTACAGGATTGAACTCCATAATTTCATGCCGGAACTTGGTTCCGTGCGATCTTCCAGACTGAACTCTGGAAATTCATGCCAGAACTGGGTTCCGTGTGATCTTCTGGACTGAACTCCAGGACTTCATGCTGAAACTAGGTTTCGTGCAATCTTCAGGACTGAACTCTAGGACTTCATGCCGGAACTGGGTTCCGTGCGAACTTCTGGACTGAACTCTGGGATTTCATGTTGGAACTGGGTTCCGTGCGATCTTCCAGACTGAACTCTGGGATTTCATGCTAGAATTGGGTTCCGTGCAATCTTCCAGACTGAACTCTGGAACTTCATGCCGGAACTGGGTTCCGTGCGATCTTTCAGACTGAACTTTGGGACTTCGTGCCAGAACTGGATTTCGTGCGATCTTCCGGACCGAACTCCAAGCTTTGCATTTCCCATGATCTGCTTGCTGGACTTTTGCCTCGCCCTTGTTTTCCAGACCTAAGGCCGGGCGACGATAGTCCTACGAGACAGAAATAAACATTGCACTAAAGAGAATTTTATTATTATTGTTTAGGAAGTCTTACATCCTCAAGTTTGCGGCATTTCATGTCGACGGAAATTGTGCCCCATCGAGCTTGGCGAGATAGTAGGCGCCGTGAAGGAGTGCTTTGACCACCTTGTAAGGGCCTTCCTAGTTTGGAGAGAGCTTACCACACTCTCGAGGTTAGGAGGCTTCGGCACGGCGTAACACCAGGTCTCCCGGGTAGAAGGACTTCGGTCTCACCCTAGAATTGTAGTATCTGGCCACCCATTATTGGTAGGCTGCCATTCAAACCCGAGCCTTGTCCCTTGTTTCTTCAAGTAGATCTAGATTGGGCAAGAGCCGTGCTGGGTTCTCGGCTTCGTCGTATTGCTCCATGCGCAAAGTTGGCAGACTGAGCTCCACTGGAATCACTACTTCTGCACCGAAGATGAGGTTGAATGGGGTTTCATTTGTGGCCGTCGTTGGTATTATGTGGTATGCCCACAAGACACTGGGAAATTCTTCAGCCCATCTACCCTTGGCCTGATCCAACCTGGTCCAGAGCCCTTGAAGGATGATCTGGTTAGTCACCTCAGCCTCCCCATTGGTCTGAGGGCATGCCACCGAGGTGAAGCGATGATGAATGCCGATGTCATTGCAGAACTCCTCGAAATCTCGATAACGAACTATCATCCATTATCGATGATGATGGTGTAAGGGAGTCCAAAGTAGCATATGATTAACTTCCAGAAGAATCTGCTAACATTTGCTTCCATAATCCAGGCTAACATCTCAGCCTCGACCCACTTTGTGAAGTAGTCGATGGCGACTATCAGGAACTTACACTACCCGGATGCGGAAGAAAAGGGACCAAGGATGTCCATGCCCCACTTGGAAAATGGCCAGGGGGTGGAGAGCTGGGAGAGCGATGCAGCCGGCTGGTGTTACACAATGGCATGACTTTGACAGCAATCACACCTCTTTACAATGTTGGCTGCATCCTCCCTCATCGTTTTCCAGAAGTATCCCTGGTGCAGGGCCTTGTACGTCAGAGTCCTGCCCCCCATATGATTCTCGCAGAGGCCTTCGTGTATCTCCTGGAGCACAAGTGCTATCTTCGAGGATCTTAAACACTTGAGGAGTGGATAGGAGTAGGACCTTCGGTAGAGCAATCCGTCCATCAATACAAAGCATGTGGCCTTCCTTTTGATAAGGCAGGCCTCTATCCGATCCTCAAGCAAGGTACCATCGATGATGTATTTGATATACTTGTCCATCCAGCTGGGCTCCGGGGTGACCTGCTGGATTTCTCTGGGGGCCTCATAGCTCAGGGCCTGAAGATGTTCGATGTAGGCACGACCCAATGATGAGTTCGGTAAGGTTGCCAGCCAGGAGAGGGTGTCAGCACGAGCATTTTCTCTGCATAGGATATGGAAGATGCTGAAGCACTTAAAACCTACCGCACTTGCACGTACCAACTCCAGGTACTTTGACATTTGAGGGTCCCAAGCCTCGAACTCGCCTGAGACCTGCCCAGCCACCAACTGTTAGTCGGTGAAGACCCTTAAGCTGGTCATGCCCAGTTCGTGGGAGACTCTCAGTCTCGCAAGGAGCGCTTCATACTCTGCCTGGTTATTGGTGGTGGTGAACTGGAAGTGGAGCACGCACTCAGCGATGACTCCCTCGCTATTAGCGATGATGAGCCCAGCTCCACTTCCATCGGAGTTGGAGGCTCCGTCCACATGCAGGACCCAGATGTCCTCCTCTGGTTCAGGTCCTGGTTGTTGATTCTAGGGGCACTCTTCCTACCCCTCGCCCAGGCCTACACTCAACTAAAAAGTTAGCTAATACCTGTGCCTTCATGGATGACCTCGATCGGTAGGTGATGTCAAACTTACTGAGCTTCAGCGCCCACTTCACCAGTCATCCAGACGTATCGGGTTGGCAGAGCATGGCCTTTAGCGGTTGATCCATCAGGATCACGATCGGGTGCACTTGGAAGTAAGGCCTGAGGCACTGGGCAGATACAATGAGCATGAAAATTAACTTCTCGAATCGAGAATACCTGAGCTCAGCATCGTGGAGAAGCTTGCTTGTATAGTATACAGGTCTCTGGATCCCTCCATCATCCATTCAGACCAGGATCGAACTGACAACCTTTGGAGTGACTGCCATATACAAGAGGAGCTCTTCTCCCTCCTCTGGCTGGGAGAGCAGTGGTGGTGATGCCAGGGTCTTCTTTAGTTCCTCAAATGCCTCCTGGCACTCCTTCGTCCAAGAAGAGTTGTGCATCTTCCTCAGCGCCTTGAACAAGGGCTTGCAACGATCGGCAGATCGTGAGATGAATTGGCTCAAGGCTACTATCCGACAGGTAAGTCACTGGACTTGCTTCTTGGAGGTGGGCTGCTCCATGTCAAGGATCGCTCGGACCTTCTCTGGGTTGGCTTTGATCACTCTTTGGATCACTATGAAGCCAAGGAACTTCCCAGCCGCCACACCGAAATCGCACTTCACCGGGTTCAACTTCATCTGGTGGAGGAAAAGGTTGCGGAAGGTCTCCGTCAGGTCGTCGACATGGTTCGAGGTCGGCTTGCTCATCACGAGCATGTCATCCATGTACACCTGCATGTTGCGACCAATCTGGTCTTTGAAGACCTTGTTGACCAACTACTAGTACGTGGCGCCAGCATTCTTCAGACCGAAGGGCATCATCTTGTAGCAGTATGTCCTACGATTTATGATGAAGGTGATGTGCTCCTCATCCTCTAGATGCATTCAGATTTGATTATACCCAGAAAATGCATCCATGGAGAGGAGGCGATGCCTCGAAGTGGCATCCACGAGTTGGTCGATCTTTGGAAGGGGAAAGCTATCTTTTGGGCAAGCATGGTTGAGGTCGGTGTAGTCCACACAGATTCTTCACTTTCCATTATTCTTCTTGACCATTACCACGTTCACCAACCAGCTGGGGTATTGCACTTCACGAACGAAGCCAGTGGTGAGGAGCTTCTCCACCTCATCATTGATCGCCTTCTTCCTCTTTGCGGTGAAACTCCTCTTCTTCTGCCAAACTGGGTAACACTTCAAATCAATCTTCAACTGTTGGGTGATAACATCTACAAGGATACCTGGCATATCTATCGTAGACCAGGCGAACACATCCATGTTCGCCCGAAGGAAACTCAGCAAATGAGCTCGCTCATCTTTCGAGAGTTGGGCTCCTATCTGCACCGTCTTCGATGGGTCTGAGCCAAGGGGGTATGTCAGCAGGTGCTCAACAGGACCACCCCTGGGTCCTGTGCCCTTTGGTCAAGGTCATCGATGTCAGAGTCAAGCTTGACACTTCGGGCTCCTGGGATAGCCTGCAGGCAATGTGGGATGGGCTGAACTGCCCCCCTCTTCTCTCCCATCCCAAAAATGGTAGGGAACTATACCAACAACCTTTTGGTGGAAATGACCGCAATGGCTGGTTGAGCCCAGGGCGGCCCAAGATAGCATTGTATGGTGATAGGAGTCTGACAATAGTGAAAGTCATCATAACTGTGCTTTGTCGGGGCAGAGTCCCAGTAGTGACAGGGAGGGTGATCTCTCCCTCGAGTCCCATAGAATCTCCGGTGAAACCTACGAGAGGGGTGTGCACTAGCCTTAGCCGATCATGAGACAAGTTTATCCAAGAGAAAGCATCGTAAAAAAGTATCTCCGTGGAGCTCCCACTATCAACCATAATGCGATGTACAGGATGCTTAGCGATGGTCATCTTGACCATGACAACATTATTATTTACATTTTTTTCTACACCTCCCTTCCCCTTCTCAAAGGGGAGTTGTTGACTCTGGTCTTGATTTTGATGATTGACAAAATGTTTAAGTATATATGAGTACTAATTATATTTTAAGTGTATTTTTCAGATCTTAGTACTCAACCATGTTGAATGAAGAAATGCTTGTATTTCAGTTGAAAAAGTTGTTAAATTAATAGAAAATTAAGTATATGGACTTTGGAATTGATATGGAATAACTTGAAGAGTTTAATGTTTCAATTTGAAGAAATATCAGCAAAGTTTCAGCATGGCACAGGCAAGTGTCAACACTTGGAAATGAAGTATTGACACCTGAGGATCAAGTGTCTACACTTGAAGAGTGAAGTGTCGACTCAAGGCCTGAGAACAAAAAAAATATAAAAAATATGAAAAATCAAATTGGCTGTGAATAGTATTCTAGTGTCGACCTACTGTAGCAAGTGTCGACACTTGCACTGTTCAAGTGTCGACACTTACTGTTCAAGTGTCGATACTTGAACAGTAACGGCTAGTTTTCAAAAGCTGCAGACTTCTCCAACTTACTTCAAACGGTCATATTTTCCTCCTTAATGGCTATAAATGGTCATTTAAGTATTGGGAGGCTATATATACATCAAGAATCAAATGGGGAAGTAATCCTTTGGTGAGTTTTTTAAATATTCTTAAAGGATTCAAGAGTTGAATGATTCAAGCCTTCAAGCTTCCAAGTTTCAAAGTGAGCAATCAAAGTCTACATCCACAAGCATCAATCAAAGACTTCATCAACTTGAAGACAAGATCTTCATCAACATTCAAGGGCTTCAAAGAGATATTTGCTTTATTTTAGAAAGCTTTTATTGTATTCATTTATACTTGCTCTTAACTTGTTTACTTAAGGTTTTTGATGAGCCTTGAAAACCAAAGAGATTTTTGGTAAGCCTTGGAAAACCAAAGTGGTTGTTGGTGAGCCTTGAAACCAACTAGGATTTTACTTGTGAGCCCGAAGCCAAAACAAGTTGTTTAGGTTCTTGGTTAGCCCATAAAACCAAGGGTGGTTGTTAGTGAGCCTTGAAACCAACTAGGGTTTGACTTGTGAGCCCGAAGCCAAAACAAGTTGTAAAGGTTGTTGGTGAGCCTAAGTTATAAAACCAAACTTAGTGAAATTTTCAAGAGTGGCTTGGGGAGTGGATGTAAGTGCTTGGTTGGCACCGAACCACTATAAACCTTTATGTTTGTGTGATTGTTCTTCTTGTGCTTTTATTTCTTTATTTTCGCTGGATTTATTTGAAATATACAAGCACTTGAATTGCATTAGCACATACTTGCTTTAGTTCATATTTTAAATAGTAGAAAAATTTTATAAAATCCAATTCACCCCCCCTCTTGGGTTGCCTATCTGAGCCTACAATTGGTATCAAAGTAGGTGCTCTGTTTGAAAATCTAACAATTTTGAGCTAAAGTTCATGGCAACCCTTGTAGGTATTAGTGTTAGACCACCATTTTTCAATGGCACAAATTATACATTTTGGAAAACTCGCATGCGCATCCATATTTAATCTATTAGTTATCATTTTTGAAAAATTATTGTTAGTGGTTCTCATATTCCTTCCATTTTGGTTAATGGCATTTCCATTCCAAAGCTCGAAGAGGATTGGAATGAATTTGACATTAAACAAACTGAAATCAATGCTAAAGCAATGAACTTGCTTTATTGTGTATTGGACTTAAATGAATTTAATAGAATCTCATCATGCACATCGGTGAAAGAAATATGGGACACACTTGAAGTTACTCATGAGGGTACTCTTCAAGTGAAGAATACTAAAATTAATTTGCTTGTACATTCTTTTGAAATTTTTGAAATGATGCATTATGAATCCATATCTGACATGTTTACTAGATTTATGACTATTATTAATAAATTAAAAAGTCTTGGCAAAATCTATACTAATGCTGATTTGGTGAACAAAATTTTTAGATTTTTGCCAATATCATGGGATCCAAAGGTGATGGCAATCTAAGAAGCTAAAGATGTAGAAACCTTACCTTTGGAGGAGCTTATCGGTTCACTCATGACCTATCAGTTGAACTTATGGAAAAAGATAGTAGATGTTGACATAGAGAAGAAAATAATAGCCCTCAAGGCCAAAAAGAAATTTAAGGTAATGATGGCAACTTGGAGCGATAGCGAAAATTCAAGTACGGATGATGAAGTTGCCCATCTTTGCTTCATGGCAAATAAGGAAAAGGTATGTGCTGAAAATGATTATAATTTTACCTTTGATGAATCACATGATGGATCTAATGATCTCGTGTATGAATATAAATTACTAAAAATTGAGCACAAGAAATTAAATAAGCATGTAGATTCATTTTCTCTTGATAACACCAATCTTGCCAATAAAAATGATGATTTAAATGCCAAGATTGATATTTTGAAAAATGAAAAGAATAATTTTTCTAAAGAAAAAGAATTTTTAGAAAAAGAAAATGATGTTTTGAAAGATTTATGTGATAAATTTTTGAAAGAGAAAAATATTTTGGTTGAGGAAAATAAGCAAAAACTTTTGAAGAATTTCTCTATTCCTGCTTCTTTCAATTTGTCTTATAAATGTGGTTTTAATGCTTATCCTTCTAGATTAAGAAAAGTTTAGGTTCCAAAAGGAACCATAATTACTAATCATAAAGGATCCAAGAAAGTTTGGGTACCAAAAATGTCCACTTAGTTTGTTTTGCAGGAATGTCTTACAGCCCAACATGAAAAAATGTAGTTCTTGAAAAGTGGCTGTACAAGACAATTTGAAGAAGTAGACAAGCTACATTTTGGATTAAATGGTAAAAGGAAGGACTACACATATTGGTAAATTCTAAACATTTTCTTCCATAATTGAAAATGTAGTTGAATTTTTATTGCATCAATTACTTTGAAAAATTATTTTTAAATGTTTAGTTAGAATCAAGTTTAGACTTATAATCATTGGTTATGATCATGAACTTTTTGATATTGATGAATTTCATGCTATCATGATTAAACTTGTGAGTGTAAAACCTTCACTTGATTTTGATTAATGTATCTTAAATTATTTCATGAAAAATACTTTTAAAGATGCATATTGATTTGAAATCATGCTAAAAGTTTAAATGATCAATCATTTGTATTTTGAAAATCATGAATATCTTGAAAAATTCAAATCTTTGATTTCAAACTTAAAATTTATGTTCATATCTTAAAATTGTCTGAAATTATATTGCATGTGCTTTCATGTTCTTATTCCTCAAATGAATGCATATTTTTAAGGGAGAATAACATTTAGAGTGAGCATCCAATTATTTGTTATCATATATGATGCTTTGAATATCTTGCTTGATATCATGCTGTACTCATATCGCTCTAATACTCTTCCCTTTGTTTTCAATCTAATTCTTTAAGGGGAGTTACATTCATGTGGTATCATATTTGATTGGTATCAAAATTTATTTTTAAAATAATTCCTAGTAATTGCTTTGGATTGGGTTAGTCACCATGCTCGTCCGATCATAGGATCTAAGTAGGGTTTAAAGACCCTCTCTTCCCATTTACTAGGATCTCTTATGATGTGTTGGGGTGCCGCTGTGACCTTATCCCATGAACGAGTGAGGTGAATGTAAAATTTGCATATCAAAGTTTATATATTTATATTGAATTATTTTTGGCATGTGCATATCATTTTTTTTGGGATATCATGTTCAATCTATAACAATTTCAAGTGATATCATGATAAATTAATTTCAAGTGGTATCATTATTTTTGGCATGTGCATATCAAAGTTTATTTATTTTGATGATCTTCTTGCTATTCTTTCCAGTTTCATTCCCACTTTGTGTTGCCTTTCACCCTTTTTCATGATATCAAAAAGGGGGAGAAAAATATTAAGTATGAAAAGGGGAAGATAGGATAAACATGAAAAATCATATGAGAAATGAAAGAAAGTGCAAAAGGGGGAGAAGAATGCAAAATATTTTTTTCTCAAGGAAAGAATTAGTAAGGGGGAGATTGTCTTAAAAATTTTGCATATTTTGAAAAATATTTTTTGAAAATTTTATGGATCATATATTGAGGGGGAGCTTGGTGCTTATTGATTTTGAGCTTTCATGTTTATACTATTGTTAAACTTTTTAAGCTTACCCTATTCTTATACTTAAAGGTTTTGTCATCATCAAAAAGGGGGAGATTGTTGACTCTGGTCTTGATTTTGATGATTGACAAAATATTTAAGTATATATAGGTACTAATTATATTTTAAGTGTGTTTTTCAGATCTGAGTAATCAACCATGTTGAATGAAGAAATGCTTGTATTTCAGTTAAAAAAGTCCTTAAATTAATAGAAAATTAAGTATATGGACTTTGAAATTGATATGGAAGAACTTGAAGAAGTTAAAGTTTCAATTTGAAGAAGTATCAGCAAAGTTTCAGCATGGCACAGGCATGTGTCGATGCTTGGAAATGAAGTATCGACACCTGAGGATCAAGTGTCGACACTTGAAGAGTGAAGTGTCGACTCAAGCCCTGAGAAAAAGAAAAATAAAGAAAATATGAAAAATCAAATTGGCTGTGAATAGTATTCTAGTGTAGACCTATTATAGCAAGTGTCGACACTTACACTGTTCAAGTGTCGATACTTACTGTTTAAGTGTCGACACTTGAACAGTAACGGCTAGTTTTCAAAAGCTGCAGACTTCTCCAACTTGCTTCAAACGGCCATATTTTCCTCCCTAACGGCTATAAACAATCATTTAAGTATTGGGAGGCTATATAAACATCAAGAATCAAATGGAAAAGTAATCCTTTGGTGAGTTTCTTGAATATTCTTAAAGGAATCAAGAGTTGAGTGATTCAAGCCTTCAAGCTTCCAAGTTTCAAAGAGAGCAATCAAAGTCTACATCCACAAGCATCAATCAAAGACTTCATTAACTTGAAGACGAGATCTTCATCAACATTTAAGGGCTTCAAAGAGATATTTTCTTTATTTTAGAAAGCTTTTATTGTATTCATTTATACTTGCTCTTAACTTGTTTACTTAAGAGTTTTTGGTGAGCCTTGAAAACTAAAGAGGTTTTTGGTAAGCCTTGGAAAATCAAAGTGGTTGTTGGTGAGCGTTGAAACCAACTAGGATTTTACTTGTGAGCCTGAAGCCAAACCAAGTTGTTTAGATTCTTGGTTAGCCCATAAAACCAAGGGTGGTTGTTGGTGAGCCTTGAAACCAACTAGGGATTGACTTGTGAGATCGAAGCCAAAACAAGTTGTAAAGGTTGTTGGTGAGCCTAAGTTATAAAACCACACTTAATAGAATTCCCAAGAGTGGCTTGGGGAGTGGATGTAGGTGCTTGGTTGGCACCGAACCACTATAAACCTTTATGTTTGTATGATTGTTCTTCTTGTACTTTTATTTCTTTATTTCCGCTGCATTTATTTGAAATACACAAGCATGTGAATTGCATTAGCACATACTTACTTTAGTTCATATTTTAAAATAGTACAACAATTTTATAAAATCCAATTCACCCCCCTCTTGGGTTACCTATCTGAGCCTACAGGATTACATTTTTCAAATCTCCTCCCTCCTGGGCTCTCTTCGATACGCGCCCTATTCCATGCGAGATCATGCCCACAGGCTTCATCGTGGGCCGGTTGTCTACTTCAGGAACAGGGGGAAGGGCCGCAAGTGTTTGATCCTCCGCTTGAGCATCCCTTCCCACAAACTTCCTGAGATAACCCCTTTTGATTAGGTCCTTGATTTCCCTCTTTAGGTTGTGGCATTGCTCAATGTCGTGGCCATGGTCGCGGTGAAACTGGCAGTACTTTGTCTTGTCATGACTGTTTCTCAGCTTCTGAGGGGGAGGTCAATGAAGGTAGCACTTGCCCTCGATCTCCATGAGAATCTTTATCCATGGAGCCAGGAGTGGAGTGAAGGTCTGCTCGGGACGGGACCATTCTTTGACTTTGGTCATGATCAGAAGTCTGCAGGCAGCCCGGGTCTCCGGGTTCAAGGCACATCCCTTGAGGTAGGCTTATTTGAAGGCTTCCCATCCAGCTCTCTCCTGGTACGGTCAGCCTTCTCAGTGCAGATGTACTTGTGAATGCGGAGAAGGAGTTCAGAGTATGTCTTGGATGGCTTTTTGTCCAAGGAATATATCAGACGGGAGGTCCTAAGTCCTCGCTTCAATGCCAGCATGGCAACGGGCTCATCCAGACTATAGATCTCCAGGGCAGCAGTCTTGAAGCGGGTGACATAGTCTCGCAGAAGCTCATGGTCTAGCTGCCAGATGGAGAAGAGGCTATCCACCTCTCGTGGCACCTTTCGACAAGCATCAAAGTGCACCACAAACCTCCTCTCTAGCTACTAGAAGGAGTCAATGCTTTCGGGCTCGAGGCAGGTGAACCAGAGTCGAGCGGCCTTCCGGAGGGTGGCCGAAAAGGCGATGCATAGGAGGGCATTCGTCACCCCTTGGACTCTAATGAGAGCTTTATAGCTCTCCAGGTGGTTCAGGGGATTAGTGGTCTCGTCATAGGGATCCACCTGAGGCATGCGGAATCGACTTGGGATCGGTTCCTCTTGGATTTCCTAGAAGAATGGGGGTCGGGCATTATAGCCCGCTGGCTCATTGGGGGAGCCCTGTATGTTGGCAAACTAGCGGGAGAGCTCCGCTTGCGCTCTTGCTCTTCTAGGCGTCTCTCGGCTAGGTGCCTAATGGCCTCATCAATGGAACCTTCCATTGAGGCCGCTGGGGAAGAAGGGGCCGACGGGTAGCGACGAGGAGCCTTGCCTTGGTGGTGCCTGCTATGCTTGGCGGCATCATTGTCATCCACCGGGGATCGGCTCTCATGGTCCACCGACCTAGTGTGATTCCTCTTTGCAGGGGTCTGATGACTCCCGTGGGGGTTGGTTGCTGCCTGCGGATGAGGCAGCCTACCTTGGATGGAGTGCAGGCTTCCATGGGGGCCGTGGCTTGGGCCGCGGGGGTCCCTTGCTGGGGTTGAGTGACCAAGGAGTGCTGCTGGTGCAACAATTGCCTCACAACCGTGGTCAGTGCCTGCATCTGTTGGACAAGTGCAACGTACTGACCGTCTGCCGAGGGCAGCTAAGGAGGAGCGAGAAGTTCTCTCTGTATGCTGCGGGGCCCCGGGGGAGAGGGAACCTCTCTCGCTCGGTTGGTGGAAGCTTCATGTCTGCGAGTTACCACCATGCTTGGAGTCGAGCTGTCCTAAGGCTCGTGGGGGGCTTGCTCGTACAGGAGTTTTCGTCCGTCCCCTTCCTGGCGCACCAATCTGTTGCTGACTTTACCATTGTAGCGTATAGCTGTGACTTAATGCTAGACCTCGGTCTCCTTACATCGGAATCCTAGCATTACCGGACCTACAAAATAAGGTTAGAGACCCAGGCCGGGGATCCCGGTGGGGGCACTCCGATGATTAAGTTAGCGAGCGGCAAAGTGGAACAGGCCCACTAAGGCGGATCCCAACTGGGTCTCCATGCTTAGAGGAATCCTCGATAAGGGAATGAGTGAGAATGAGAGAGCACGAGAGGGGGTTAATTGCAACTGGGCTTGCCGGGCTTGCTCCGGGGAGTCCTTTCAGAGCCTTTGCCTCTGGGTCGCTCATCTTCTCCTTCTGTGTGTTAGCCCTCTCGATCACTTACCTTCTTCCACGCCCGTTGGTGCCTTTTTGAGATCGCCGGGTGCTTCAATGCCTCGATTCTCCCCCTCTGGGGTTCCTTGGAGGTCAATGGCGCTCATTGGCCGTTCCCTTAGGTCACCTCCCTTTATGGTTGGGAGTTAACTGGCGAGGTTGTCTCATCCGCCGTGTTGTCACGAAGGGAAAAATTAGGCAGGGCCTCGATCTAGGTGCAGGCGCCCTTGGGTTTGAGATGTTGACCGCGGCTCTCCCCTTTAAAGGGGTTCCAGGTCTTCCATTACAGGATCTGGTACCTCGATCAAGGCGTCCCTCCTAAACTGGTGCAAACGAGGTTATGCGCATCGTTGCAGATCTGGAGGCGCCGTACTGGGCATGCCACACCACACGCGCCGACCTCAGTAGCATCCTCGGGACTAGTGCCTTTGGTCCTCCTGACGCTCCATGAAGGCACGACTTTGACCGAGATGGACCTATCTCAGGGTGCTACCTGGCGAGGGAGCAGGAATGCCTGGCTCAACTTCGACCGAGGTGGACCCTTCTAGGGGTGCCACCCGGCGAAGGAGCAGAGATGCCTGGCTCTACTTCGACCGAGGTGGACCCCTCCTGGGGGTGCCACCTAGCGAAGGAGCATAGGTAGGCTCGACTTCGGCCGAGGTTGACCCCACCTAGAGGTGCCACTTGGTGAAGGAGCAAGGACAGGCTCGACTTCGATCGAGGTGGACCCCTCCTCGGGGCTCCACCTGGCAAAGGAGTATAGGCAAGCTCGACATCGGCCAAGGTGGACCCCACCTAGGGGTGCCACCTAGCGAAGGAGCCGAGGCAGGCTCGACTTCGGCCGAGGTGGACCCCACCTGGGGGCGCCACCTGGCGAAGGAGCGGAGGCAAGCTTGATTTTGATGGAGGTGGACCCCACCTAGGGGCACCACCTGGCAAAGGAGCAGAGGCAGGCTCGACTTCGATCGAGGTGGATCCCACCTGGGGGCACCACCTGGCGAAGGAGCAGAGAAGCTTGGCTCTACTTCAGTCGAGGTGGACCCCACCTAGGGGCGCCACCTGGCGAAGGAGCAGAGGTGCCGAGCTCGGCTCGAGATGGGCATGACTGTTGGTCAGGCCACCTAGCAGGGGAGCTCGGAAGGGAACACAGTGCGGCGCTGCTTGGCCGCCAGCTAGGTCTGACGCGCGCTCCACGTCAACGATCTTGCCATATCAGTATTGATAATTAATGCATGAAAAAATGATAGAAGAAAAAAATGAAAAATAATGATTTTTAATAAAAAACATGAGGCTTCAAAATTTTAAGAACATACAAAAAGGAGGAGAAAAATTGTTGAAACTGAATGGCTTGAATACATTTAGTTTAATTTACATCTATCTTAGAATATGCTCTCAAAATTTGCAAATTTTCTTTGTTTAGAACTTGCTATAAGCATTTGTTGATATCTCATGACCTGATACTTTTGTCAATCTAAAACTCTGACACATTTCAGGCAAAAATAGCTTTTGATAAGTGTTTATTATGATACATATTGGACTTATTTTAAGAGCTTTGATACATTGTCAACATGCTTTAATTCTTGGTATACAGTTCATATATGTTAATATTTACTTCCAAATATATATTTATACATGTAATTGTAAAGCTTTTCCATGCTCGGTGTTTTGTCATCATCAAAACAGAAGAGATTGTTGACCCATTGTATGATTTTGATGATAACAAAATATTGGAGCTTGCATTTGTCTTACTAACACTTTTTAAGTGCATTACAAGTTTTTGTAGGATGATTTTAATGCTCAATTACAACTCCTACAATCCTGTTATATGTCATGTGTAGTATTGTAAAAGTTTCATATAAAGAAGAACCCAAAGAAAAATTGATGTAATATTCATGAAAATGGGTTACTTTTGTATTTCTCAAGCTTAAAATTCTTTAGAATCAATTATTAGTTGAGTTGGAAAGAGTCTTGTGTGATTAAGAATTGCTAGATGATTTCTGGAGAAGGGTTGGAGATTTTATTGAAAATTCTCCCGAGCCGACTCATGTTAGGAGAGCCGACTCTAGTCCATGGCATGGTAGAAGAATTATGGCATGCAGAGATCTGAGCCAACTTGAAGGAACCCGAGCCGACTCATCCAGAGCTTCATTTCTTGAATCAGATAGGCGAGTCGACCCGAAGGCAATTCGAGCCGACTCAACCATTCAGTTAGGCATTCGATTTGACCCTTCTGTAATCCGAGCTGACTCCTCCAGAGTCCAAAGAAAATCAGTTCTGAAAGAACAACCATGTGAGCCTACTTGAATGAGAAGAGCTGACTCGTCCAGAAGTACAATTTTGAAGACCTGAGAATCCGAGCTGACTCAACTAAAATAAGCCGACTCGACCAGAGTAAAGAGTCAACTCTCGAGGATCCGAGCTGACTCGAAGCATCTGAGCCGACTCGAACGTCGATTCCAGACAAGTAATGGCTAGTTCTAGAACTTTGTTTTTGAATTTAAAAAGTGCTCCAATGATCAAATATCAAATCCCAATGGTCTACAATGACTATATCCATCCAAAAAGACTACAAGACTCTATAAATGAGGGATTTAGACAACCTTTGAAGAAGTTAATGCATAATTGAGCATTAAATTAGCTTGTGAGCAAGAGAGCACAAAAGAACATTCAAGTCAGCTTTCAAGTCTTCACCAACTCCAATCAGAAGCTTGAAGCACTTATTGAGGAGGAAGAAGAAGCCATTGAAGTGCATTAAAGAGCATTTAAGAAGGCTTCTCTTGAGTTGCAATAGTAACCATCAGACAATTTAGGTTTGTCATTAGTTACTTACTTTTTCTTAACTCTTTTGTAAGTTTGTGGGTTATTGGTGAGCCCGGTTGAAAAACCAAGGATAGGTTCTTGGTGAGCTTGATTAGAAACCAAGTGTGGGTTGTTAGTGATCCCATTTTAAAACTAATGTTGTAAAGGTTTTTGGTGAGCCCGGTCAAAACCAAGGTTAGGTTCTTGGTGATCCGGTTAAAAACCAAGTGTTGGGTTTTTGGTGAGCCCGGTTGAAAAACCAAGTTGGGTTTTGGATTGTGAGCCCGGTAAAACAATCTGACTGTATTCCGGTGGTGAATATAGTGCAAATCCCAAGTGGTATCTTGGATAGTGGATATAGGAATGAGGGTGCTCCGAACCACTATAAATTTGTTGTGTTTGCATTATGCTTTTTCTATTTGTGTTTGCTTCTGCTTTTAATTTTTTGAATCACAATACCTTCATACTAAAGAAGAATCAAAAGAGCACATATCTGTTCAAATTTTTTTTTAAATTTCCAATTCATCCTCCTCTTAGGAAAGCCACCTGGGCAACATCCACATCGCCGCCGACACTCCCCGTCGCCCAAAAAAAAGGGGAAGATGAAGATTTACCTGAGATATAGAAGCCGGTGAAGATGAAATTTGCACCGGTGAAGATCGCACCGGAGATGAAGATCGCGCCGGAGAGAAGAGGAGAGGAGAGAAGGAGAAAAGAAATGGTAGCCGGAAAATGAATCGCAGGAAAAAATTAGGATTTAAGGCGCGGGTAGATGAAAAATCCGTCGATGCATAAAAGTATCGGGACAAAGCATCGGTGGTTACCGACGCTTTCTAAAAATATTGATGCATTTGCGGAATCTCCCGATGCTGATGAAAAGCATCGGGAGAAAAGGGTTACTGATTTCTCTTTTTACTGTAGTGTAATCATCTCGAACAATGGAATATCTAAAGCATTATTTGAAAAAAAAAAAAAAAAAATCTTCTGATCATATTTATGGACAAGACTAGCATGTGCCAAATGCCGTGCATGTATCCTCGATTACGGAGTATTTCTAAAATTTGGAATTGTCAACGATCTTCTTCTCGTTCGTGCTCAATGAGCTTTTTGATAAAAGCAGTAATGTGCTGTCCTTTTCCTTTCTAACATGATAAGAGCACCATCATTAAAATTATTTGCTACATGACAAACTGATAGAACCATCAAGATTTAATTGAATCAAAACCTGCTCCAGCTGCTTTGGCATAGGCCAACTTCTTTGAAGCAGTGCACAGCCAAATAGTTATTATCCATCAGCGACAAAGGGGATGCAAGTAACTCATTACTACACCTAGTGGCAGATTAGTAGTCCCATGATACTAATTTTGTAGCAATAGCATTAATCCCTCCTCATGCTTGAGGTTTACTACACTGCCCACCACCGTGGGGGCGGGTGTCAATTTTAGATTTGAAGACAAGGATACTAATAGTTTAGAGGGCAACGCACATCTAGCACTAGGACGTTGATCACTCTTGCCATAGTTTCTTGTTCAAACTACCTACCGAAACCTTGGATCAGTTAAAATAATGTTGAACCAAGAGTTAGAAAATGGTTGATCATCATATTTTTGATGTTCAATAGATCAAAAATTGTATAATTTTTAAAAATTTGAATCTTCATGTCAATCTAGATAATAATATGTTATCCAATTGTCAGAAATTCAACAACAATCTTTTTATATCAAAAAATAAAACTAGAGATAAAACAAGAAAAATAAATGGTCAATTAAATTGTACATCGATCTGGATTAACTAAATTACTTATTCATATCTAACATTTAGAGAATTATTATTAGATATTTGCTACTTGTACAAGTGGGAATAATTGTATAGTTTCTTGGTGGAATTAACTACCTAAAAAAGAACTATTTAGACAAGGAGGAGTTACCCATATAAAAAATCACTAACAACCACAGAAGATGAAGTTACCAATATACCAAATCATCTTAGAGAATGCAGTTATTATTGTAAATGATTACTGTTGCCATCAAGATCGTTGGAGCTGTAGCAACCACAGAAGATGAAGTTACCAATATACCAAATCATCTTAGAGAATGCAGTTATTATTGTAAATGATTACTGTTGCCATCAAGATCGTCGTAGTCTACAGCTCCGACGTGTCGGACAGGCCCCACCATTAAGAGCTAGGTCCTCCCCTCTCCGATCGGCTTTTGGGTTTGCTACCCTGCAAAACAGAAGTGACCCGGGCCGGAGATTCCGGTGAGAATACTCTGACAATCAAGTCAGTGGGACGATTGAGGGAAACATAACCTCTGAGGCAGGAAGCTTGAGAGACTCCCCCGCCTCAGAGGGTGACAAGATAGTAATGTTCAAATAGCAGAAAGAAAGAAGGAATGTAGAGCGGGGAGCGGGGAGTTTCTCCGGCCGGTCCCTTGGCCGCTAAGCTTTTGGTTGCTTGCTTACCTCTTCCCGCTCCTCTCACTTAGTGTTTTTTTCTCTTACCTTCCTTACCTTTTCTTTTTTCTCCTTTGTCTCTCTGGTGGTCTAGAGCTCGTCTGGGGGCTTTGTCCTGGTGTCCTTTTGAGGGTGTCATGCCCTATTTTTTCTGGGTCCCGAGCCATGGTGTGGCCCTTCTATTTTAGGAGGGGCCATCAATGTATTGTAGGGCCTGGGGCCTCGGTAGGATTCTCCTTCTGGGGGAACTCTGGGTCTCGCATTGCATGGCTTAGCATCCTTCGGTCGTACGATGGTGGACGTGGCGGCACATTACAGGGCCTCGGGCTTGGTGAAACTTACCTTGTGTAGAGCACGTGGGCGACGTGTCACAGAGCTTGAATTAATGGCAGGGCGTGCGTCACCTCCCGGAGGCTGCAGGTGGATAGGGACCTCGTGCCGTGGTTTGAATTTCTATTGATCTTTCCCTCCTTCGTCGCTGGCAGGAATTCTAACCTTTGCATGGCAGGAAGAGACCTCCCTTCGGGAGGCCCGCCGTTGGTAGCGAGAGCACGATCCCAGCCGGGAGCTGACCTTAGATGGAGGGCTCACCTCACGAGCACGACTCCGGCTAGGAGCTGACCTTGGCAAGAGGGCTCGCCTTGGAGCATGAGCACGACCCCGGCCAGGAGCTGACCTTGGCAGGAGGGCTCATCTCATGAGCACAACTCTAGCTGGGAGCTGACCTCGGTAGGAGGGCTTGCTTTGGCAACATGAGCACGACCCCAGTTTGGAGCTGACCTCAGATGGAGGGCTCACCTCATGAGCTCGACTCCGGCTGGGAGTTGATCTCGGTAAGATGGCTCGCTTTGGCAGCATGAGCACAACCCCCGTCGAGAGTTGACCTTAGACGGAAGGCTCGCGTTATTAGCATGACTTCGGCTGGGAGTTGATCTCAGCAGGAGGGTTCGCCTTGGTAGCATGAGCACGATCCGGGCCGGGAGCTGATCTCAGACAGAGGGCTCATCTCATGAGCACAACTCCGACTCGAAGCTGAACTCAGCAGGAGAGCTCTCCTTGGCTCCTTATCAGGCCCCCATGTCTAGGTGGCAATCTCTTGCCAATGTGGCTGCTAACGGGCTCCATGTCAACGGAGGTGCCACATCAATTACCTCCTTGAATCATAAGTAAAGAAAAAAAAATTCCCTCGCAACTTTATGCTTACTCATGGATAATTGATATTAACATGGACAAGACCATATATATTTTTTCTTTTTTTTTTCCAGTAATTTTTCTCTTTCATTAATAAATTTAGGTGGAGGATCACCTTCCCTTTCCTGAATCAGAAAATTCTCTCTTCAAGCATCTTTCTGCTTGCCAGAAATCTTCCTCTGCTCCAGAGATACAGATTTATTCAGGCAGGCAAAGGCAAGCGGACTCCTGGACATAGATAAAAGGTCACATTAGAAAACATTGACTCAGTAAAATTTGTGCATATAAAATATGCACCCTTATGAAATGATGAGACTAGCTATTTGACGATTTACTAAGAGCAAATAATTTGATATGGGTGAGGCTACTGCTATGAAATGGACATAAGAGCAAATAATTTGATATGGGTGAGGCTACTGCTTTGAAATGGACACGGGTGTATTATCTTATGAGCCAGTCGGCATCCTTCTAATAACTATAGTAGTTGGCTCACGGTCCAACTATTTAATGAAACTTCTTTTTCTTGCGTTTGCTATAGGAATACTGAGCAATCTCTCGATGTAAGGACATCATATACAGCTAGCATTCTAATCTCTCTTTTTCCATCAACACGACATCTGTTAAGTTTATAAAAAATGGGTATTTTAGATTCATAAACAGAGTAATCTATTTTGACAAACGAAAGAAGTAATGCCATAGAGATGAACTATGAGGCTTGCAGAGCTTGGATCACCACGACCACACTATTCTTTTTTTTAAAAAAGTGGAGGCAACCTTGATAGCGATGAAATGTCTCATTCGTTGCCATGTTTGATGATCTACAATCTCATCTGAATTTATTTGTAGCAGGAAGCTAGTTTTGGATCCTTATGTGGATGGACATGCAGTCCTCACGTACGCCAATTTCCAAAGACGCCAATTTCTAAAGGCGGTCCCTCGTCGATGGCTACTAATATTGAAAGCTGTCTCGTTCATCTTTGATTGGAGGATCGAGCACCGTTTTGACTTCTTTCTTCTAGGGCGAAGAGAGGTATTGAAGGTGTTTGCTATACATATTAGTGTCATCAATTATCTTATCTCATATTATACTTTTCAAGTTATTTTACGATCTTTTTTTTTCTTGTAATGGATGAATCATACTATGTATCTCCTAATTTATTTTAACGAGATGAGGGTGGGCTAATCTCCACCATTCTAGCTTATTTTTACTTAATCTCTCAAGGAAGGACAATTAAATCAAATCCTCACCTTCTATCTAAGTGGCAAGGAATGATATCATTCAAGCAAATACTCGGTCCTCTTATTATTATGGAAATGATGAATATTATTATAAAAAAATATTATCATCATGAAGTATCATAAGAAGCATCGTATAAATTTTTTACAGGCCCACTAACATGCTTGCCTTTGTTTGTCATTGATTGATCCCTAATGCAGTTGTTGAGATGTGTTTGGAAAGGACTCGATGGAAGGTGAACTTGCATGTGCGGTGAAATCGAATAGAGTTTTTTTTGTCACAGTCTTTATTTATCACTTCCTTATCTCTTTGTTTGCCGCTCTCTGGTTTCTTTGTTTATTTCTGTCAAGCCCCTAATCTAGTTTTTAAAAGAAGGTATCGGTTCTTGAAATTGAACTTATGCTCTATTTTGTTGATTGAACTAAAGTTGATGTATGCGCATTAGGGATCCCTACGTGGGCACCATACAATGCGATCCTCATACCAATTTCCAAAGATGCCAATTTCTAAAGTTGGTCCCTCATTGATGGCTGCTGATATATATTGAAAGATGTCTATTTCATCTTTGACAGGAGAGTACCATTTGGAGATGAGAGATATTGAAGATGTTTACAATATTAGTGTCATCAACTATCTTATATTATCTTTTCTTTTCAAGTTATTTTAAAATATTTAATTTTCATGTATTCAATGAATCCTAATATTTATCCCCTAATTTATTTTGATAAGATGGGGATAGGCTAATCTCCATTATAGTTTATATACACCTCATCACTCGAGAAATGATGCTAACTTGAATCGGATCCTCCTCTCATGTCCAAGTGGCAAGTGATGATATCATCATCTCAGTATTATATATTTCCTTATTATTATGGGAATGATGATAAACAATATCATGAAATTTATCATCATAAAGCATCAAATGAAGTTCAAGAGATTTTATAGGTATCACCTAATCTTAGAGTAGGAGTGACAATTAGATCGGATATAAATAGGTCAAGCCAGATATGAATCCAATCAAAAAAATCTAAAATTGAACCTGACTTGTTTATTAAACAGGTCATGTTTCGAAACTCGAATATATCCTATTTAATAAACAAGTTATCCAATCCGACCTGTTAAATCAGTTTATTAAATAGATAACCGATTTTGATCCCAACCATCCGAGCAAGTTAAAAAGAAAAGGTGAAGAGAAAATTTATCAAAGAAGAAGGACTTTACTGGTGATCCCTGGGCTTCACTAGGATTTTCTACTTGGTGACTATGTTGTCACCATTGATGACCCTCGCATCGGGTCCCTCAACTTCTCTAGCTCCCTCAATCTTGCTCTCCACCTTCAATCCTACTCTTGGCCACCTCTCCATCCATGTTGACCCCTCCAGCCACCTTAACCTCACTCTCAGTTGCTTCTCTGCCCTTGTCGACCTCTCTAGCCATCTTGACCTCACTCTTCGCCACCTCTCTATCCTCAACCCTGCTCTGGGCTACCTCTCTGCTCTCAACTTCTTCTCCACTCTCGCCAACCTCTTTGGTTTCTTTTTCACTTCTCTTGGCCATCTCTTCACCCTTGACCTTGCTCTTGACTGCCTCTCCGCTCTTGGCCACCTCTCTGCCCTCGTTGACCTCTCTGACCACGTCAACCCTGCTTTCTCCACCTTTCTGACCTCTCCGCCTCTCCACCCACACTGTCCTTGGCCACCTCTTCACCCTCACCTCTCTACTCCCTATCATCCCTGGCTGCATCATTTGGTCTATCCTCACCTTCTCCAATAGAACACTACAACTATATCTCAAGCCATCTCCAGCCTAATCTCAGCACTACCATCATTTCTTTAGTACCCTAACCAAAAAAAAAAGAGAGAATAAGAGAAAGATTGAAGACTCTTAAAGGCTCTAAATTAAAGTTGAGTTATGATTCTCAAGCAAGAGACCATGTGCACACTGATATGCATATTGATTTTAAAATTTAAATCGGTTCAAGAGATGCGATGAGTTAGGTGGGCTTCAAATGTTAGTCCAATTTTTTTGTAGTTTATTTTAGGGGGATATCCAATCTAGATTCTGGCTCGATCCATTTAATAAACAAGTTAAATAGGTTAAAAAATAAAAACCCAAACCCGATTTGAATAATTAAACAAGTTAAATAGATTGTTATGTTAACAACTTGAACCCGTTTAAGCCAAACCTAAACCTACTTCAAGTAGGTCAAATGCAAGTTGGATTAATAGGCCAATTCATATTTTGCTAGCCCTATCTTAGATCAAGGAATGATTACAAGAGCCAACAAGAGACAAGACAATACCAACAGGTGTACTTTTAGGTTTACTATCTTGAGACATTTCAATAGTGGAGAAACTTCTAAATAGCATGCCAAGTACAAGTCCTTTGTTAAGGATAGAGGTGTAATAGAGCTAAATTGAGTTGAATAGCTAGAAGTTCAAGCTCGATTCGATTCAAATACTCAGGCTCAAAACTTGACTCGAGATCAATCAAGCCTTAATATCTCAAACTCACGCTTAGCTTGATAAAAAAGGGCAATACTGGAGATTAACTTAACTCGAATATCAACCGAGCCATACTCGACCTTGAATTCAAGCCTTAGCCTACTAAAAATATATATTATAAATAAAAATTTTATTATTAAAAATATATATAAACTCAAAAAGGCCCGCGAGCTTTTAAGCTGAGTAACCTATATATAAACTTATTACATGAACTCAATAATAGCCAAGTCGAATCGAGCTTGGACCCAAGTCGAGCTCTAATAGCTTACGAGCAGCTCAACTCATTTCAACCTAGTCAAGGATGCCTATAAAAGAATTCATTATTCCTATTTAACGTGACATGCCCAACATTAACTAACACAAAATTCTTTTAATAGGAAATAGTTGTTAGAATAATCAAGTTTGAAAATTCCTAAATAGCTGGGAGAGTTCTTGATGGGTAGGGCTAGAACTGGGCCAAGCTAGGTCGAGCCATACCCTTACCCGAGCCTGGCCCAAAATTTTTTTGAGCTTCAAGCCAAGCTTTGGCTCGATATTTTTTCAAAAATCCAAACTCAAGCCTAGCTTGAACCCGATTGGGCCAGCCCGACCTATAAACCTCTATAAATCCATCGACCATCTCTCTCACAAAGAAGGTTAGGGTTTGTTTAGCACGAACAACAACATTGAAGCGGTCGAGGGCAGTGACAATGATGCGATGCCACTAGGTAGAGATGCGGTCAAGGAGTGTAGGGGAGGTGTCACATAGGAGGATGAGATCATCACAAGTACAGGGAGTCGACAGGTGGAGGTGACAAGGCAAAGGGAATCAACAAGGGTTGAAGCAAGTGTCAATTTCATGGTGGGCATCATGAATAAGGTGGGTGAGAAGATGGGGGGCACAATGGAGAGGACAAAGAGGGTGGTGGCAGTGAGGTAGAGAGAGTCAATAGGGGAGTCGAAGCTAACGACGATCTCGTAGTAGGTGCATGGACAAAATAGGCAAGGAGGTTGGGGGCATGATGGAGAGGATAGAGAGGCCAATGGCAGGGATGTCGAGGTTAAAGAAGGCAAGGCAAAGCAGATGCCAAAGAGGATAGTGTCCCATAGGTCAGGAGTGAGGTGGGTGGAGTGGAGGAGCTAGGAGTGAGGTGGGTGGAGTGGAGGAGCTCGAACTTGTAGATAGTGGAGGCCAAGCAGGCAACAATCTCCTTGCATAAGGAGAAACGCTAGTCGTTGTCTCCAATCCTAGCCTTCCTTGCATGAAAAGGATCCTCACTCTTAAATGGCCAAATTTCTCTTAATTAGAGTGACAAACCACTCCCAACCTTTAAAATAGTCTAGGTGTTAATTTGGCTAAGGTGCAAGTCATGATTAGGCTTGGACTTGGATCAAGCTTGAATTAAGCTCAGGCCGGGCTACTGGTATATCGGAGCCTAGCTCAAAAATCAAATGGGCTCTACTTCATGGCCCAAACTATATTCAAAATTAATTAGACTCAGCCCAAAGCATGACCCAAAGTTGGCTCAACCCAATGGGCCTCAGGCAAGCTCTAGCCCAATTCTAGCCTTATTGACAGATAAGGCAACTAATCAACCAAAGTCTTAAATCCAATATGTGAAGATCCATTCCAAAAACTAATGTGCTATCAAGTCTAGATTTGGATTTGGGTTTTACATGTTGGATTTGATCTGGGTTTTGCTTTTTATTGTATTCTACATCTTTAATATCTAATTTCAAAAAAAAATCTATTATTGATGTTTTGGTTTAGGGTTTTTGAATAAAATAATATTAAAATAGTAAAAGTAGCTAATGTCTATCATGTTTAAATTATTTACATTAACCGTATGTTGTGATTACCAATTTTTGTCTAACAAAAACCAGTCAATCCGTACTAACATTTTATCTGAAATTTGATGATTCTCGTTTGAACCCAAAAGATGATATTTGTAATGGTTAAGATATAAAATGTTAACATAAATAATGACTGTACTTTGTAATTCCTATGAAAATATAATAAATTATGCATGTAAAATTGTTTTGGGTTTGTTTGTTTCAGTGTCATACCTGGACCCAAATAAACAAACATACTGAGTGTAATTTAGGATCCAATTCTTGATTGTTTTCTGACTACCTAGGCTGGCTCATGGCTCTGACTCCATGACCATTTCCCTGTAGAGTGGGGGAGCAATGGTCATAATTGCCACTCTGGTAGTAGATAATGTCTTTGGGGGGAGTCATTATCCCCAAAGACATTATCTAGCGGCATCAGTTTTCTTGAAACTTTTCTCCACTGTGTTGATAGCAAAAGTGATCTCTTTTGTTTTGTTCTTCTCATCAAGCGTCTTTTCACTTCTAGATTGCTTTTCACGCCCCAGTTTATAAAATTCTTTCATGACTTAACTATTCTTCCCGGTAACATGTTAACGCGAGTAAGGGCGTAATCCAGCTGAGCTGGATTATCCGATCAAGTTTGTTTCAAATTAACTTTGAGTTTCAAAGTTAACATCAAGCTTGATTTCTTTATCATTATTTCAACCAGCTTTATTTCAAACTGAGGCAAATCAAAGCACTGATCAACATAAAAATCCTCAATAAATCTAAAAATCTATTCAAGCTTGGATCAATCTTGATTCAGGTTTGAATTAAAGAAAGGATTCGAGCTTCTTTCACATTTGAAATAACATTTAATGAGTACAAAAATTGAATTAAGCTTGATGAACCTTAATATTGTGGACCGTTGGATTGATCTAATGATCCATTATCTAAACTTATTAGTATGTGTGTGCACACAGATATATTAATTTGGTGATGTGCTTGATCGGCCCTAGTCTATTTTTGACTTGGCTTAAACTTAATTTTAGGTCTAGGTTGCCAAATCAAGTTTGGTTTATTTAGCTGAGAACTAAACCTTATGAGTTTTCTGCCTCCAACCAAGCTCGAGCTATTCCAATCATTTGATACCCTTAAACATGAGTGTTGCTGACAAATCACTCTTCACTAGGTTTCGGTGGTGCTTGAGGATCTCATAGCCTGCTCATGTGGAACGAAGAGGTGCTCCCAATATCTCTCAGGCAGAGACTTGCAAGAACAATTTCTCAATTGATGGTGACCAGAGGGGGACTATCCTATGCTCAAGTCAGCAAATGAGAGAGATGTGCTACAACAATCAGAGCTAAGAGCAATGGTGGGACTGAATAAGTATAAAAATAGTATAACGATGCATTACCTTCACTCAAGATCCCCTCTTACCAATTTATAGGGTTACGTGGAGTAATTGAATGCCATTTAGGTGGTGACCTCCTCTGACATGTATAATGAATTTTTGGTAGAACGTTGAGATTTTGTCCTCTAGAATCTTTTTTGGTGGCATCTTCCTATTAGGATAGTTAATTTTGTTGAGGTCTTACCTCCCACGACCTTGCTTACCACAATCTTGTCTGCCACGATCCTTATTGGGATAGCTATGGTCTTGCCAGGACAACTATGGTTGGTTGGTCTTCGTCGCTTACTCGGGCATCATGGACTTCGAGTACTTGGATGGTAATGTGGAGGAAACCCCCTGATGCAGCAAGCTGTTGATGTGGCACCCACGTCTAACATAGCTGGCTGACGAGGTGGCGGAGAGTGCCACCTGGCCAACTCCCATCCGAGGTGAGCTCCAAACTGAGGTGAAGCTCCCGACCAAGGTGAGCTCCCGTCCGAGGTGAGCTCCTGACCAAGGTGAAGCTCCCAACCGAAGTGAGCTCCCATCCAAGGTGAAGCTCCCGTCCAAGGTAAGCTTCCTTCCGAGGCCACCTCCCAACCGAGGTGAGCTCCTGACCAAGGTGAAGCTCCCAACCGAAGTGAGCTCTCGTCCAAGGTGAAGCTCCCGTCCAAGGTAAGCTTCCTTCCGAGGCCAGCTCCCAGTTGAGGTGAGCTCCTGATGCGGAACACCAGCTCTGATACCAAAGCTGATGCGAGATGGATGCAAAGACTAATGTAATAATTAAGAGTTTAATTCTGATGAGCAATGGCAGCAAACTCAAATAAGCTATCAAATAAATTTAAGAAAGATAGACAAAATCACTACTAACTACCCGCAATGTAATCAGCATGCAATCACATAAAGAACCCTGGATCAAATGATTAAGAAACCACTGAAACTGGGATGTCCTTGTCTCAAACAACCAGATCTGATGAGATTCGGATGTGTTGCTTATCAATAACACTTTCCCTCCTCTGTTGCAGCAGATCAGGACTCGACTCTCAAGATCTTGTGGTTGGACTGCAAACTTCAGATCCTTCAAAGCAAATCTTCCTGTTAATGGTTAGATGGCAAGGGAAACCTTCTCCTCTGATCGAGAGCTCTAGGGATCATGCAAAAGAACTGTGATTAGAGGTGTAGAAAAGATGTGAAAATATGAAAAAAGAGAGGGAATGAGGGAGGGTTGGCTTGGATCTGGATCTGGGTTGGATGTCGGAGATGGCGACGTCCGGCTACTTGGATCTTGGACTCTTGGAATAAATTAAGGCTTCGTCACTCCACACACACATGCAATGCTTAACCAGCAGAGCACATTACAATGCTTAACCAGCAATTATAAGACACATTACAATGCTTAACCAGCAATTGTAAAAAATGAACTAACAGAGTTTCATTAATAATTTATAAGAAGATTTACAAGAGGGAATGTGGTGGTATTTATAGACCCCTTACATAGTAGCATGATAAGAACAAACTCATGGTAGCAAGATAAGAATGAATTCTTTTGAATATAAGATAGGAGATAAGGATAAGAATTATCCATGGTTTAAATACAAAATGAGTATGGATAAAAATGGCATCCTATCTTCTTCTTGATAAGAGAGAATTCTTTGAGTTTAAATTTTGGATGAACCTTGGAAGGGACATGACTTAATCTTGGAATCTTCTTGGATGAACTTCCATTTGAATTTGAAACAAAAACAAATGCTTGAGTTGGCATCCTTGGAGTGGGCGACAAATGAGAGATATGGGAAGAGGATTCTTTCTACTTTACTCCTCTTAAATGCTTTCAAATGAGCACCCTCCTTGGAGATATGACAAATGAGGTGCCCACCTTGGATAAGAAAGGATGAGGTCTTCTGATGTCATGTTATCCTGTTGTTCTGTTGTCCAGATATCCTATGGTCCTGTTGTCTCGATGTCCTGTTGTCCTGTTGTCTCGATGTAAATAAAAGACAACCTTCTTTGACATTGAATTGGCCATCCAAGGCGATGTAGTAAGGTATACCACTCAAAGTGGCAGGTGACAAGGCTTCATGACATGGTGATGTGTCATGATGACATGGCATGACTTCAATAATTGATCTTGACTTTGGCTAACAATTGATCTTGAACACCCTTGACTAATTCAATTACAAGACTCAACTTAAAGTAAACCTATCCTGACTAACTTGTGAATCAAAGCAAACTAATTCATTTACAGGACTCAAGATGAAATTAAAATAGAATAACTACTCATTGGTGATCCACAATAAGCTTGGAGGGTTCTGACATCTCATCCTAGCTTTGGTGTCCTCATCACCTCCCATCCAAGGTGAGCTCCCGGTCGAGGTGAGCTCCTATTTGTTAAGTCTTAGGTGGTGCGTCCAAGGCTCGCAGGGCCAAGATTTAGGTCTTGGTCCAGTTAATCATGGTCGTACATGATGTATCTAGGGCTGGAGTGAGTCTGAGATAAGTCCTAGGTGATAGGATGAGTTTTGTCAGTCTGTACATAAGAGCTGACTCATTGTCTGAGAGTCGACTCGTTGGTTGGCATAATGTGGAACAATTGTAAAGTATTTCTGTGAGAGTCGACTCACTTAAGGTGGAGTCGACTTGTGTTGTAGATAGAAACATGATGTTTTGGACAAGCCGACTCGCAGTCTGAAAGTCGACTCGTCTAATGGACTATTTCTAGCTATGAGTCGACTCGCAGGAGGCGAGCCGACTCGGATGTCAAGATTTCAGAATCTCATGGTGCTAGCCTGGGGGGAGTTTTTTGGGGGACTAGGTCTTATGTGACCTAGGTATATATATGAATGTTTTGTCTTGCATTGTTGCAGCAATAAGAGGCAGCCAAATAGAATGTAGTGGAATCCCCCTTTTTTCTTCTTCTTCTTCCTCTCTCTTCTCTATCAATCCAAAGAATCCATTGATCTTCATAAAACATGTATCCTAGCGCATCCATCTCATATTGCTGGCAGAGGGTTGTCCATGCATTTGGATCGCTTCCATTGCTCATTCCACACACTTCATTTGGTATCAGAGCAAGGTTGCATGGAGGAACGAAGGTCTCTATATCCAAAGGTTTCTGCTATACCAGGTTATTTCAATCTTTTATCAGTTTGCCTTTCGAAGAAATCTTCAGATTTAGGTGGAGAGAATTTTTCTTTTTCTTGTGAAAGGAGTGGAAGGATAGGGTTGGAACGAAAGTTTGCTAGTATTGGTTGCAAAATTTTTTTTTTGGATGTGATTTTACTTGATTGTGGAAATGGCATCAAGTAGTTTCAAGATGGATTTTGAGAAGTATGATGGAAAAGGGAACTTTACCCTATGGCAGTAAAGGGTAAAAGATTTGCAAGTTCAATAGAGGATCTATAAGGTCTTGGTTATAGAGTGACCGGAAAAGATCAGTATTGAGGATTGGAAAGAGATAGAAGAGATTACGTTCAGCACTCTCAGGATGTGTTTGGCAGTTCAGGTTTTGCTTGAGGTATGTACAGAGACTATGGCAAAGGGTCTTTGGCTTAGATTGGAAAACATATACATGGAAAAGAACATGATAAACAAGCTATGGTTGAAGAAGCAGCTGTATAGTCTAAGGATGCCTGAAGGAGGAGACCTTGTAGTATGGGCACCAGGATCTGATAGAGGCTCCTCAACTCTCTGAGGATCTCTAACTAGGGTTCCAATTTTTTGGATCTTGTAATAAGGCTTCAAGCCTAAGCAATTTTTAATTTAAGTCATGTATTTTTGTTTGGGTCCTATACCTTGACCAATTTGTCAAGTTGTGTCTATGGATCCTATAATGATTCCAATCCAAGTCTGTTTGAAGATTGGGCCCAAGCCGGAGTGGTCTTCGAGTATAGTCCAATTTGTAATGGTTCAAGCCATCTCCCAACCATGAAAGATGCCACCTGGTGCCACCTCATCCATCCCATGTTGTGCCACATCACCATGACATGTGGGCGGCCAAGGCAAGAAGGGAATGCTAGAATTTTTGGGTGCCATTCCTTGATTCTTTCCTCCCTTCCCTCCCCCTATCAAGCCTCTATCTAAAGGAGCTATGGACAGCCAAGGAAGGTCAATGGACAATGAAGGCATGATCCTTGTTTCAAGCCCATATCAAGACTTCTTCCCAAAGTGCTTGGTCGGCTATGGAAGAAAAGCATTGACCCTCAAATCAAGGAGACAACTCCCTTGTTTCAAGCCCCATATCAAGCCATCTTTCCAAAGTGCTTGGTCAGTTATGGAAGAAAATTATTGACCCTCAAATCAAGAAGAAAACTCCCTTCTTTCAAGCCCCAAATCAAGCCACAAGACCTTGGTTGGCCAAAAGAAGAAGAAATTTGAATTTGGGTGCCCTCTTCATGAAGCTTTATTTTTTTTGAAATTTGAATGGGTTTTAAGGTACCTATATAAAGGGCCTTACCCCTCCCTTGTAAAGTTTTAATCTTGATGAATGAAATAAAATATTTTGAGTGCTACTCTTCTAGTTATTGCCTTCGTTCCTTAAGAATGTCGATCTCCGTGAGGGAGCGCCTTCGCCTTCGGGTGTCGAGAGGTGTGAGGCCTCAAGTTTATTTCTCATCCACCAATCCATCTTCTATCTTCGAGTTTAGAGGCCAACTGCATGATCCATCTAGGCGCCCAGCAAGAAGACCCACAATCAACATCATCTTCAACCTTTCTTCCTTTATTTCTTCCCGCTACTTGATTCCTAATCCTTCCCTTGATTGCTCGCAGGTCCTCCAGGTACCACAAACACGGAGTCAGTCTCCCTTGCCTTCGAGACCTTTGGATGGAAAACTGGTGCATCCGCGGGGTTTGAAAGCTCGATCATCCAGGCTACATCCATAAGAGTGAGTGAACTCAGCGTCGAGTGCTTTAGAGCTTTTAAGGTTTGCAACCCTAAAACTTATAAGTTGATATTAGTTCGAGAGCTAAGTCCTACGGGGTTTCTCAATCCCGGGGTCCTCTTCCTATCCTGTTTAGGGACTTACTTGCTTGCTTGAATTTCTTATTATTATAGAAGCCTAGATCTATTTTTTGTCTATCTTTGGGAATCCTAAATCCTAAAAAACCTAAAAATCACAAAGAACAAATTCACCTGCATCATTCCTCTCATCTTGCATCTAATTAGTCCTGCATCACCTTATTGCTCATATTCAGAGGTTAAACCAAGTATGTTCTGAGGTTATGAGTTTGGATGTGAAGATTGATGAAGAGGATCGGGCATTGTTGCTGTTATGTTCGCTCCCAGGATCATATGATGGTCTTATAACAACCTTGGTGTATGGGAAGGAAATCCTGAACTATGAAGAGATTGTTGGAGTGCTCAGGTCATATGAGCAACGGGAGAAGATCTGCAAAGGAAATCCTAACTCAGAGGTACTTGCTATGAATGAAAGGCAAGGAAGACCCAAGGAAAGAGTTAGGGAGAATTCAAAGGGCAAGTCAGTCTCAAAGTAGTCAGAAAAGCTGGAAATGCCATAAGTGTCATCAGCCTGGGCATTTTAGGAGAAATTATCCTCTTTGAAAGATAGAAAAGGTGAAAGCCCACAATAGTGGTGCAAATGCATCTGAAGGCAGTGGAGAAGATGTACTGGTGGCTTCAGATGGGTCTATTGATTAGGATAACACTTGGACATTGGATTCGGCATGCTCTTATCACTATACCTTACATCACCAGTGGTTTGATACCTTTGACAGGTCAGATGGAGGTAGTGTAAGCCTTGGTGATGATCATCCTTATCTGGTAGCTGGAGTTGGCACTATTAGGATGAGGATGTATGATAGAGTGATAAAAACTCTATCAAATGTCAAACATGTACCATAATTGAAGAACAATTTGGTTTCTTTGGGCTACCTGGAGAAGCATGGTTATGCTTTCAGTTGTCAGCCTGGTAGTGGATGTTTGAGAATTACCAAGGGAACTTTGGTGGTGATGAGAGGAAGAAGACTGAGCAACAATCTGTACAAGATGGAAGGCTAAGTGGTGAATGATAGTGTAGAGGTGCTTGCAGCGGCATAGGAAGAGCAGTTAGCATATAAATTATGGCACTATCAGATGGTTTACTTGAGTGATCGAGGGCTCACAAAATTAAGCAGAAGAGAAAACATTCCAGCTCTGAAGAAGGATGGAGATGACCTGTGTGAGCTATGTATTTTTGGTAAACAACATAAGGTAAAGTTTATTGTTAATACCAAACCAAGTGATGGAGTGCTAGATTTAGTGCACTCTGATGTATGGGGACCAGCTCCTGTATCAGCTAGAGGTGGGGCAAGATACATTATCACCTTCATTGATGACTACTCAAGGAAGGTATGGATTTATCTGGTGAGAGAAAATCAGAGGTGTTTGCTCTGTTCAAAGCCTAGACAGCTGAGGTAGAAAAGGATACAAGAAGATATATGAAGTGCCTTCGATTTGATAAAGGAGGGGAGTACTCTAGTAAGGAGTTCAGGAGTTACTATGAGGAAAATGGGATCAGACACCATTACACAGTAAGGATTGTTGCCCAGTAAGCAATCCAAGAGGGAGGATGAATTGGGTTTCTAAAAATTATTTGCAAGAATGTGTATCAATTCAATAAATAATATAAGTGCTAGAGAGATGCAAGTGTTGTGTGCTCTTAAAGAGTATGCATCGGAAATTTAAATTGCAATGAAGGAAAGAGTAAATAGAAGGAAATTATCAATCACAAACACAAGGCAAGTATAGTGGTTCGGTGCTCTTAAATGCACCTACGTCCACTCTCCAAGGTCCACTTGGAAATTCACTATAATCACTCTCGATTACAGCCGATTAGTTTGTTGGGCTCACTAATCAAAATTCCTTTTGGTTTTCACAAGGCTCACCAAAAGAAACCTCTTGGTTTTTAAAAGCTAACCAAAAACTTCCTTAGTTTTCAACTAGGCTAACCAAAAATTTCCTTGGTTTTCAACTAGGCTAACGAAAAACCTCCTTGGTTTCGTTCTTAGACTCACCAAAAATCTTGATACAACAAAGATATGAATTGAAGTAAATAATATAAGAAAAGCTTTCTAATAAAAAGCTGCTATATCTTTGAAGCTTGATGAAGATGCTTGTCTTCAATTCGATGAAGCTTTAATCAATGCTCAAAAAGGTTGGACTTGAATGCTCTTGATTGCTTTGAATGCTTGAAGGCTTCTTTAGCTTGGAAGTAGTTGCTCTCAATGAATGTGTTTGTGAATATGCTTTCTTTTCTTTTTTTTATCTTCTCTTTTCATTATATTTGAATTTAATCCTCTTAAATACCATCTCAAGGCTCAAATGGCAGTTTATGACCATTGGAGAGATAAAAATAGCCATTATGGGGCAAAAGGGTCGAGTTCTGCATTTAAAAAACTAGTCGTTACTGTTTCTAAAATTTCAAGTGTCGATACTTCAGTCCTTGAGTCAACACTTAGGGTCGACACTTAGTTTCCATGAGTCGACACTTAGTTATAAATCTAACTTTGAGGCTCCCTGGAAATCTCAGGTGAGTCTACACTTCATCTAGTAAGTCGACACTTGAGTCCACACTAGACATCCATGAGTCGATACTTAAGGCAAATCTTGGATTTCAGCATATTCTGAAAAAAATCTATCTCAGACTTTGAGTCGATCCATGAGTTGACACCTTGAGTCTATTAGATGTATGCCCTGAAAGTCATGTTGGCTTGACACATTTTAATTTTAAGGCATGAACTTTGTACTTAATTTTTCTTATTAATTAAAAGGGTATTAGTTTCATTCATATTGTTATGTCTATGAATTGTCCATGGAGTTAATGGATAATGACACATATTCTCAAGAGTTGAGAATCTGAGGTATGTATCTTTATAGATTAACTCCTAAAGGCTCCAGATTATTGAAATATCATGAGGATGGTGATTGATTCATTAAAATGAGTGCACATATCACTTCCCTTTTTGGATAGATGAGTCTCTAACCTACAGTGTGGTGAGAGTGCAGGTAGTTGATAGAGATCAACGGTACTGAGCATGACCAAGTACAGGAAGTTATATGGATGACTACTCACTCATCGATAACTTCCTGATGCTGTAGTTGTGTGAATAGTTCCTTAACCTAGAGTGTCTCAGTTACTCACAATAAGGTTGCTGTAGTTTGACAGCATAATCACATGGTTCCTATCCATACGAGACCTTGCAATGTTTGTTGGCTGCAGTAAGTTTATTGTAGGAGTAGGGTGTTCACTTGTAGGGATCTATCAACCTTAGTAGTAAGGTATAATCCTATGCAAGCTTAATGAGACTAAGTCCAGAAGTCTATGGCCATAGCAGGGTGATAATGAAAAGGTATTTTCATTAGTATCACAATTGGACTTGAGTCGATTAAGTTAAGCATATGACTGATGGGTTTGACGAGTATCCTAACCGACATCATGTCAGGATTTTGATAGACGAACCAAATCACATGGTAACTACACTTAGGGGTTCCAATCTTATTCTGCTGGGTTGCCACTACATATTGCAAGGTGTCACTGGTGGATTATGAGAGCCTGTTAGGATCATTCTCGGATCGATGATCCTAACTAGGGTTGAGCTGAAAATATTTCAGTCCATCGAAATGAGTTTCGATGATGTATAATAGAGATTATAGCATGTCTCATTACTAGATAGGATAGGACCTAAGAGGTCACACACATTAGGAGCTCAAGTAACTAATCAGTAAATCAATTTGGACCTAATTGTAAGTGTTAAAATTAATATTTGACCTAATTATAAAAGTTACAATTAGTTAATTATGGATTAATTTAATTTAATTAAATTAGATTTTATTTAATTGAGTTAGACTCAATTAATTAATCCTAATTGATCCGGGTCAATGTTTGCTTCGAAATGGTTCGATCAGATTTAAAATCGTCTTCAGTTTGATTGTAAAATCACTATATTTGGATCTAGACCTAGAGTACAGTAAGACTGGGACTCTCTCTCCTTGTCTCCCCTTCCCTCCATATGCCTAAGTGGGCCCGAAGAATTTTGTGCAACAAAACAAAGGGGGCGTGAATATTTAGATGGTGCTAATAGTGTTTTGCCATGAATGAAAAAAAGAGAGGGAGGAATCCTTCTCTTCTACTCCTCTTAAATTTCAATCAGATAAATTGAAACACCATGTTTTATTTTGGGGTAAAGAAATAAAATTGGAGACTTTTACTGTGAGAAAATAAATAAAAAGGGAGTGGCCGACTGAACATAAGAGAATAGTTTCTCTTTTGTGCGTGAATATCCTTTTGGGCATCTTCTCTTCTCTTGGGCGCTAATCCCAGAGAGTCTCTCTCCTAGGGGCGCCATCTCCTCCTCCTTCTTTGTTTATTTCTTCCTTCTGTGAGGTCTAGAGAGATGCTCTACTAGAGGAAGAAGAGAGAAAAGTATCCAAAGATCTTGCATAGTTTGATTTGCAAGATAGAAGCCGAAAGCCGGTCCGAATTTGGATCGGCATAGTTTTTAAAGTAGACGATTTGCTGAAAGAGAAGAGGGCTACAAGGATCTAGGAGTCCGGTGCCCTCTACGACTCGGTTACAAGAGCTTCGTATGGTACCAGCAGAGACCAGGCGATTGCGCGGCTTCGACAAAATCCTGACTTTTTAGTAGTGGATCTGCACGATTTTAGTGCAGACCCAGATAGTGATCCAGGTAAGTATTTTATGCTTAAAATAATTTTTATTTTAGATCTAATATTTTTTTCATGTTATGCAGCATGCTAGAAATTTATGATAAATAAATTAGACTTATTAATGAATTGCATGATTAGATATAAATTATTTTTATATCTGCTTTCGCTGTGATAGGCTGTTGATACCTATTTAATTATAATTTACTGATCCTGGGAGAACTCCAACAGTGGTATCAGAGCCATGGTTCTCTCTTTATCATGCATGCATGAGAATCAGACCTGAAAAATATTCAAATCAGTTACATAGATTATGATTTTTCGGATCTATGTTGAACATGAGATTGTTCTAGCATAGAATTTTATATTTTGATAAATTATTTTTTAAATTAAAATCATAATTTTCAGATCTGAAATTAAATTTAATAATCTGAATTTTAATTGATCAAGGGTTGCACAAAGTGACATAAGGTTGTCCTGCTATAAGGTTTACCCTCTATAGTGCAAAGGTTGTCCTACTTTGATATATACCTAATTTTGAAAAGGGGTTTCCAAAAGAATTTTGATCGATTTCTGATTATGTATGTTGATGTATATGATATACCATATTAGGGTTTAGATCTTAAATGTGATTCATGATCATAAACCATTAATATCATGCACTTGAACCTAATTTTAAAATTGATTTGATCAAGAAAATCAAATTAGGTGCATGAGGGTTTGGGTTGAACAAATTAGGTCTAGAGATTGGGCTGTGGTGATTAGGGCTTGATTAGATCAACAAGTAACCCTAATATATTTTGAGCAAGTGACTTAACTGATGATTTGGGTTAGGTCAAGTGTGCTCAAAATTGATTTTAGATGTAGTCTAGTCAGATCGATTCACGATAGTGAATCGATAAGTTAAGACCTAATTTGGCTCAGTGATGAGTCCAGATCATAGATGACCTAATTAAACCTTATCAGTCAATTGGTGTCCAAGGAAGGTTTCGATCATGGATTGCTAATTGGGGCTAACTCTTTCTTAACCAACTAGTTTGGCGGAAAGAGGGTAAATTGGCAGAACCCTCCCATGGATCAAACTGACCTGGCCAATTTGGTTGATTAAGTTTTCAAAAGGGTCACTTTTGATTTGAGTTCACCCATACTGGTTATATTAAGTCAGACATGAGATTGTGCTGACCTAATATAATTAGTCAGACATGAAATTGTGCTGACTGAATGTAATTGGTTAGACATGATTTGGTTGATCAATTTAGAAGAGACCTGAACCTAAGCTTCCAATAAATATTATGTCATAGGTCTTCCACCATTGTAGGTGTGTGGGTGTCCTACTGGTGTTGATTATTTTTGGCTGGTTATAGTGGTCTAGTTGCATCGGGAAGGCACAACCACCCTATTAGGCTAAGATGTTGCTAGGCACTGATGGGGTTGGACCCAATAAATGGGCATGTTGAGGGACTCAATAATCGCTTTGTCTAGCAAGAATGGTGGGTCTGACTTAACTAATGATTGGACCAATAAATGGGCATGTTGAGGTTCCATGATTTAGAGACCAAGAGAACAATTTGTATTAGATACATTGGACAAGAGTTGGCCACTTATTGGTGTAGCGTGTTACCAATAATTGGATACGGTGTGGTGTCGTACATCGATGGGACCGTAGTACCGACTAGAAACCTAGAGTCGCAAGTTTTTACATCTCTATGGGGAGTGTGAGAGATCCAAGAAAATAATAGGAGTTCTAAAATTATTTCTTAAAGACCCTAGAATAATTTTTATAATTTAGTATAAAGAATCTAATTTGAGTCTTCTACTCTTACAGTTAACCATGTCTGCTTCATATCCCTTAGTCCATATTCTAGAGACAAACCGACTAGTTGGCCTTAATTTTAAAGATTGGTTGAGAAACATCAGAATTATTTTGAGTTATGAGAAGTTGGGCTATGTGCTTGACCGGGAACCCCCTGTCTTACCAGACCATCCAAATGCTCGTCAAACGACTGCATATGAGAAATGGATGGAAGATGATAATAAGGTTAAGTGTTATATGTTGGCCTTAATATCAAATGAATTATAGAGCCAACATGAGGATATGCCAACTGCTAAATCGATTCTGATTCACCTATAAGAGTTATATGGTGAACAAAATCGGATTGCATGCTTCGAAGTGTCGAAAAGGCTTTTCAATAACAAGATACGTGAAGGGCAATCAATACACGATCATTATTTGACAATGATCAAGGACATCAAATAGCTTGAGAAGCTGGGCATTCCTATTCATAAGAAGCTTCAGGTAGATTTGATCCTCCAGTCCTTGACTAGTTCATATGCTTAGTTTGTAATGAACTATAATATAAACAAGTTGAATTACACTTGGCCTGAATTGTTAAACATGCTGGTAATCAATGAGGGGACCTTGAAGAGTTCAAGGGGCTCTGTTTTCTTTGTGGAGCAGTCTTCCTCCAAAAGAAAGTCTACTTGCAAGAAGAAACCTACAAAGAAGAAGAAGAAGGACACTTCCAAGAAAGCCAAGGTTAGCAAAGGAAAATGTTTCCACTGCAACACAGATGGCCACTAGAAAAGGAATTATCCTCTCTACCTGGAAAGCCTAAAGAAACAGAAGGAGGATGTGCCTTCTGAAGGAAAGCCTATACTCGTTATTGTATCTAACCTAATGGTTTCATCTACTTCCAACTGGATTTTAGACTCTGGTTCTAGTGCTCATATATGCATTTCAGTGTAGGGTCTAGAAAGAAGTAGAATGCTGTGAGAAGGTGAGATGGTCCTATGTGTCAGAAATGGAGCAAAAGTTGTTGCTCAAGCCGTTGGATCATATTCTCTTGTGTTACCTTTAGGATTTAGATTAGTACTTAGTGACTGTTATTTTGTACCTGGAGCTAGTAGAAATTTGATTTCTGTCTCTGTGCAAGCACAGAAAGGATTTGAATTTATATTCAATAAAGACTTTTATACTATTTATTTGAGAAATAAATTGGTTGCAAAAGCTATTTTAATTGACAGTTTCTATCATTTGCATGCCGATGCATCTTTGAATATTAATGAGAAAATTAAAATGAATGCCATAGGACATAAACATCCTAGAGATGACCTAAATAAAAAATATATGTGGCACCTAAAGCTCGGTCATATAGGTGAGGACAGAATAAAAAAACTAGAAAGGGATGGGACCTCCCGAGAAATAATCCAAGTTTAGATGATAATTAGGAAGGTTGCATATAACTTAAGGTTCTTCCTTTTTCTTCGGATATTTTGTAGTTATCTTTTTATATACTTTAATATATCTTTTAAGGTCCTTTCCTTGTGTTGGACCTTAACTACTCCCAGAAGAGATGGAGTTTGCATTTGCAAAAAGATTAGTACTTAATAATTTTCCAATGATCTTCACATGCTAAAAAAAAAATAGATAATTTAATTCTATATCACATATATTACATAAATAAAGGGTGTAAATATAAATAGAGTATTTAATACTTGGAACATTACTGATGCTCAAAGATTGGTGGAGAATAATTTGGTATAAAATCATATCTAGCAACCACTACACTTTCCCTCTTATTAGATTCAATTAATTCTGAATCATATTTACCTTGTGAGTCATGTCTTCAAGGGAAAATGACCAAGTTATCCTTTGTAGGACATGGGGAGAGGGCCACAGAATTACTTGCCCTGGTACACATTGATGTGTGTGGTCCATTTGATGTGTAGTCCAGGGATGGTTTTTACTACTTCAAAACCTTTAGTGATGATTGTTCATGGTATGGTTATGTGTTTCATATGAGACACAAATGTGAATCTTTTGAAAAGTTCAAGGAATTCAGACATGAGGTAGAAAAACAAATAGGTAAAGCCCTTAAGGTTCTTTGATTAGATCGAGGAGGTGAATACCTTAGTAGGGAGTTTTTAGGTTATCTTAAGGACAATGGCATAGTCTCACAATGGACTCCACCTGGTACGCCTCAACTCAATAAGATGTCTGAGAGGTAAAATAGGATATTATTAGATATAGTCCGATCCATGATGAGTTTCACTGACTTGCCTTTATTTCTTTGGGGATATGTCCTACAAACTTCAATTTATATTCTAAATAGGGTTCTATCTAAATCTATTCCTACCACACCATATGAGATTTGGCATGGTAAGAAACCAAGTCTTGCTCATTTCAAGATTTGGGGATGTCCGGCCTATGTCAAAAAACTAATAGCAGACAAGTTGGAATCTAGATCTATGAAAGCTCAGTTTATTGGGTATCCTAAAGAAATTTTAGGATATTACTTTTACCTTCCAGAAGATCATAATGTGATTGTGAGCAGACATGCCACATTTTTTAAAAAATAGTTTATTCGGGAAGGTGGTAGTGGGAGGTTAATTAAGCTCGATGAGAAAGTCTCTGAACAGCAGCCAGCTATAGAACAGATCGAACCTAATCAACAAATACATATAAATGCTCTTCCACCTCATAGGTCTATTAGAGTCTCCAAACCTCCTGAAAGGTACTTGGATATGCTTACAGAGGATTTAAAAGAAATGATTCTTATTGGGGACAAGGATCAATTGATTGATCCTAAGACTTATGATGAGGCGATGTCAGACATCATCTCTGAGAAATGGTTGAATGCTATGAAGTTAGAAATTCATTCAATGCATTCTAACCAAGTTTGGTCCTTAGTGGATCCACCAGAGGGTATTATACCTATTGGTTGTAAATAGATCTATAAAAGTAAAATAGGTGTAGATGGTAAGGTAGAGACATTTAAAGCTAGGTTAGTGATGAAAGGGTACAGCCAATGTGAAGGCATTGACTATCATGATACCTTTTCACCAATAGCTATGCTAAAATCCATCCGTACATTACTTGCAATTGCAGCATATCATGATTATGAAATATGGCAGATGGATGTGAAAACTACATTCCTGAATGGATATCTCGAGGAAGATATCTATATGGAGCAGCCTTTGGGTTTCACTTCCAATGATGAAGATCATAAGGTCTGCAAGTTGCATAGATCAATCTACGGATTGAAGTAAGCTTCTCGGAGTTGGAATACTTATTTTGATGAAGCAATCAAATCATTTGATTTTATCAAGAATAAGGATGAGCCATGTGTTTACAGGAAGGCCAGTGGGAGGGCAGTGACATTCCTTGTATTGTACGTGGATGACATCCTCCTTATAGGGAATGATATTCCCATGTTAACTTCGGTCAAAAGTTAGTTATCTAAGGAATTCTCTATGAAAGACTTAGACGAAGCATCTTATATTTTGGGGATTAAGGTCTATAGAGATTGTACATAGAAGAAGTTCTAAATAGGTTCATCATGGAGAACTCTAAAAGAAGATTGTTACCTCTTTGGCATGGCATTATTCTCTCCAAGAAAATGTGTCCCAACACACCTGAGGATATTCAACAGATGAGCAAGATTCCATATGATTTGGCAATTGGAAGCCTTATGTATATCATGTTGTGTACTCAACCTGATATAGCTCTTGCTGTGAGTGTCACGAGCATATATCAGTTGAATCTAGGTGAAAAACACTGGATAGCTGTGAAGAACGTTCTTAAGTACTTGAGTAGGACTAAAGATTTGTTCTTAGTCTTTGGAGGGAGTTCAAAAATAGGGATGAAGGGATATACAGACTCAGACTTTATGTCTGATCCTGATGATAGAAAGTCTACATCAGGGTCTGTGTTTTTGTGCAATGGTGGGGCAACTAGTTGGAAGAGTTCCAATCAGCCCATCATAGCAGATTCAACAATAGAAGCAGAGTACATCGCTACATCTGAAGCTGCAAAAGAAGCCTTCTAGTATAAAATGTTTGTTGCGGAGCTTGGAGTGATGCCATCTGATGCCATCCCCATATATTATGACAATAATGGTGCAATAGCTCTTGCTAAGGAGCCCAGGTCTCACCAGAAGTCCAAGCATATTGAATGGTGGTTTCATATCATACGCAACTACCTCGAGAAGAAATATGTTGAGGTACGAAGAGTAGACTTCATGGATAAGTGGCAGACCCACTGATAAGACTCTTAGCCAACAAAAGGCAGAAGTCCACTTTGAGAAAATGGGACTTAGATATGTCACCAATTGGCTTTAGTGCAAGTGGGAGATTGTTAGATGTATGCCCTGAAAGCTATGTTGGCTTGATATAAATTAATTTTAGGGAATGAACTTTGTACTTAATTTTTCTTATTAATTAAAAGGGTATTAGTTTCATTCATATTGTTGTGTCTATGAATCGTCCATGGAGTTATTGGATAATGACATATATTCTCAAGAGTAGAGAAACTAAGGCATGTGTCTTTATAGATTAACTCCTAAAGGCTCCCGATTATTGGAATTCATGAGGACGGTGATTGATTCATTAAAATGAGTGCACAGATCACTTCCCTTTCTGGATAGATGAGTCTCTGACCTATAGTGTGGTGACAGTGCTGGTAGTTGATAGAGATCAACGGTACTGAGCGTGACCAAGTACAGGAAGTTATACAGATGACTACTCACTCGTCGATAACTTCCTGATGCTGTAGTTGTGTGAATAGTTCCTTGACCTAGAGTGTCTCAGTTACTCACAATAAGGTTGCTGTAGTTTGACAGCATAATCACATGGTTCCTATCCATACGAGACCTTGCAATGTTTGTTGGCTGCAGTAAGTTTATTGTAGGAGTAGGGTGTTCACTTGTAGGGATCTATCAGTCTTAGTAGTAAGGTATAATCCTATGCAAGCTTAATGAGACTAAGTCCAGAAGTCTATGGCCATAGCAGGATGATAATGAAAAGGTATTTTCATTAGTATCACAATTGGACTTGAGTCGATTAAATTAAGTATATGACTGATGGATTTGACGAGTATTCATAACCAACATCATGTCGAGATTTTGATAGAAGAACCAAATCACATGGTAACTACACTTAGGGGTTCCAATCTTATTCTGTTGGGTTGCCACTACATATGGTAGGTGTCACTGGTGGATTATGAGAGCCCGGTAGAATCATTCTCGGATCGATGATCCTTATTAAGGTTGAGCTGAAATTGTTTCAGTCCATCGAAAGGAGTTTCGATGATGTATAATGGAGATTATAGCATGTCTTATTACCAGACAGGATAGGACTTGAGGGGTCACACACATTAGGAGCTCAAGTAACTAATCAATAAATCAATTTGGACCTAATTATAAGTGTTACAATTAATATTTGACCTAATTATAAATATTACAATTAATTAATTATGGATTAATTTAATTTAATTTAATTAGATTTAATTTAATTGAGTTTGACTTAATTAATTAATTCTAATTGATTCGAGTCAATGTCTGCTTCAAAATGGTTTGATCGGATTTAAAATCGACTTTAGTTTGATTATAAAATCACTACATTTGGACCAAGACCTAGAGTACAGTAAGACTGGGACTCTCTCTCTTTATCTCCCCTTCCCTCCACACACCTAAGTGGATCCCAAGCATTTTATGAGACAAAACAAAGGGGGCGTGAATATTAAGAGGGCACTAATAGTGTTTTGGAATGAATGAAAAAAGAGAGGGAGGAGTCCTCTTCTACTCCTCTTAAATTTCAACTGGATAAATTAAAACACCGTGTTTTATTTTGGGGTGGAGAAATAAAATTGGAGACTTTTATCATGAGAAAAAAAATAAGATGGGAGTGGCCAACTGAACATAAGAGAATAGTTTCTCTTTTGTGCATGAACATCCTTTTGGGTGTCTTCTCTTCTCTTGGGCGCTAATACCAAAGAGTCTCTCTCCTAGGGGTGCCATCTCCTCCTCCTTCTTTGTTTATTTCTTACTTTTGTGAGATTTAGAGAGATGCTCTACAAGAGGAAGAAGAGAGAAAAGGGTCCAAAGATCTTGCATAGTTTGATTTGCCAGATAGAAGCTGAAAGCCGGTCCGAATTCGGATCGGCATAGTTTTTAAAGCAGACGATTTGCTGAAATAGGAGAGGGTTGTAAGGATCTAGCAGTCTGGTGCTCTCTACGACTTTGTTGCAAGAGCTTCGTGTGGATACTAGTAGAGGCCGGGCGATTGTGCGGCTCGATAAAATCCTGGCTTTTTAGTAGCGAATCTGCATGATTTTCAGAGTAAGCCCAGATAGCGATCTAGGAAAGTATCTTATGCTTAAAATAATTTTTATTTCGGATCTAATATTTTTCTCATATTATGCAGCATGTTAAAAATTTATGATATATAAATTAGATTTTTTTATGAATTGCATGATTAGATATAAATTACTTTTATATCTGCTTTCGCTGTAACAGGCTGCCGATGCCTGTTTAATTACAATTTATTGTTCCTGGGAGAACTCCAACAGAGTTGATACTTGAGTGGCATGAGTCGACACTTCAAGCGTGCCATCCAAAAATTCTTTCTGCATGCCCGCTTGAGTCGATGCTTGCACTGTCATGAGTCGATACTTGAGCTGTGAGTTGACACTTTGAGTCGATACTTGCTGAAACTTCTTCAAAAATAACTAAAACTTTGCTGAATCCTTTTTTAACTGAACTCTTTAATTCCTTTCAAGTAAATCTTAGATACCTAAGTCTATTAAATATTGATATTTCATCCATAGAAAGGGCTTCTTCAATCATTTGACAAGCAATTCAATTTGACTAACTTGATGAATACCTTTTTCTTAATAAAAACATATTTTAGCAAACTGTTAGTACTCAATTGTACTTAAGTATTTTGTTAATAATTAAAATCAATAATGGAGTCAACAATCTCTCCCTTTTGGATGATGACAAAACCTTTAAGTATAACACAAAAGAAGATTTTCAAATAAAATGAAGCTTTGTGCAATATATAAAAGATAAATATATTGTTTAGAACTAGAACTCATTTGCAATGCATAAGGGCCATAAAAAGATATTAGGATTAAAATTGCATGACCAAGATACTCAACATGTGTTTCAGAGATAAAACTAATTTCATAGAAATAGAGAGTGAAATTAATATGGAAATCATCTATACTTGAGCTTAAAAAAAACTTTTAACTAGAAATTGAAGAGTGTAAAAGCTCTCCCTCAAAGGATGAACCGAAAAACTGATTTTCAAAGAATTTTCAAGAAAATTGCTGCTTAAAAAGATTTCTTCTTAATGAGATTTTCTTCTTAATGCTCCCCCTCACTCATTACTCATTACTCTTTCTTTTTTACTCATTGCTCACTTTTTTGCTCTCTTTTTCACATAACTCTTCCTCTTTTCGTTTTTTCTTTTTTGTATAACTCTCTTTTTCATATAACTCTCCCCCTTTTTGCCATCATTAAAAAGTTGAAAAGAGAGAAAACACAAGTAATAATACAGAAAAATTGGTGGAAGGGTGCAAAAATTAATGACTACATCTGAAATGGAAGGAGTTAATATGTATATAAAATGTTTCATACATTGATACATGAAATTTGATACATTGAAACATTGATACAAAGAGGTAAATATGCAGAAATACATACAAGTAATTGTGAAATGTAAACTAACTAATCATAGAGACTATCCTAAAGAGAATGCTCCTCATCAAAGGATGACCCAATGTCAATCGGTCCGATATCTCTTGAAGGTTGGGATCGCGACCACATTGGTTGAGGATCGTAGAGTCTGGTCCAGGACGATCTCAAAACATCGAGACGGCCTCATCCTCTGCATCTGACATAAGCTCTACCTTTGGATGGTGCTGAAGAGGAAGATACTACATCAGTAGTAGGAATAGAACGGACTGGAGTGGCTATATCAAAATCAGCAGGAAGGGGGGTATGATCAAATATGGGTTCGGAGTCAAGATGCTAGAAACCAGGGGTGTAAAATCCTAGTTCCCAAGTAAGGGAAGATGTATTCAAAGGTGGAGAATGTATGACTGGTGTATCAAGATGGAATGATAGGAGTAGGTGTAGGAATGGAATAGTGATGATTAGGTCTGGAGGGTGAGGAGGATAAATTCGGAGTCTGAAAAGATGATAAAAAAGGATTAGGAATGGGACTCCTAGGAATGTCTGTTGCTATCTTCGGCTCTGGCTCCGTCATGAAATCTATCACATCAAACTCTATGGAGTCAAACTGATCATCCGCCAGGTCTAGTCCTGGAGCTGATGGTGCTGGAGGTGGATCAGATGGTGCCGAAGCTAAAGGTGGGGGAGCTCTGCTTGATGAAGATCTAGCTAATGCAGATAAAATAGCAAAGGTGCCATCACTCAATCCTCGATGGCTCTCCCTTATCTCCATAAATTCCCTATCGACTCGCTGACAAATAATCATCACCTCAGTCTCTATGCGAGTGACCCTATCCTCTAAACTATCTTTAGTATCAGGAATATCTATCTGTGCAGGAGTGGCTGGCTCAGGCTGAGGAGCAGGCTCTGGCTATGTTGAAGGCTAGGGCTGGACCTTAGGGAAATCACTGTGTGGCTTTGAGGGTCCTACCTCACCTGAGATGATACGCTCCTCCTTTGCTGCCTTATCATCTCTGTTAGTGGCCTGACTAGATATATGCCATCTCCACTGGCCTTTGACTAGATGGTATCCCATCCTGTGAAGAGATATGATGTCATAAGTGTCTGTGTGCAGCAGCTGTCTGTAAGGCTCGTCGTCTACGTGGTGCGGGCACCAGACTCAGAAGAAGACTTCAGGGCTCCATCTGGATCTCTAATTGACCTTGCCCGAAGAATTAGGGTTTTCTGGTTTTGTAATAAGGGTTGACATGGTCAACTCAATTTTAGTTGAGTATGTATTTTCCTGCAATTTAAATTTTGTTGAGTCATGTTGACTCAGTTCAAGTCCTAGTAGTGGTCTAGGTCTTCTCCAGGGTGTCACATTTTCTCCCAAGACCAAGCAAGTGGGCGCCACACTCCCAGCCACACGCCTGAGTCCAGGGGGTGCCACATCTCCATCCAGTATGCTTTGGTCCCCACACCACAAGATAGCAGGTCCCTTCTCTCATGCGCCACTTAAGGAGAAAATAATCTGGGATCCACAATTCAAGGGGGTGGCCAAAACATTTCCATAAGAGCCAAGCTATGTAAAGAAAGAAGCACTTCTTGGGGAGCACTTCAAGGGGGCGCCCAATCCATGCCTAAAAAGCCCAAAGCAAAGATGGGAAGAAATATGACTTAGGGAGAAAGAAAAGGAGGTGTCCAAAAGAGTTGAGCCATGGAAGGAAAGAAATTTTCTCTTGAAGAGCAAGGCTAGGAGGCGCCACCTACTTACCTTTTGGAGCCACCAATCAACACTTTAGGAACCTCTTGACCGGCCATATGTGTGGGAATTGATTCTACAAGCCTAAATTGAAGATCCATCCTATTAGTCCCACATGGGAAGATGTAAAACCCTGCCCTTTTGTAAAGTCCTATAAAATAAACCCCTCTTGTAAGTTTTAAAAACATCTGATGAATGAATCCAATTTATGTGTGAGCAAACTTTGTTTCTCTCTTCTGCACTTGCATCCAGGTGTTGAGCTCCTTGAGGGAGTAAATCCGGGTTTTCCAGGAACCTTGAGGAGGTGTGAGATCTCCAACCCCTAAACCCTAGGTTAGCCACTTCAACTCCAAAACCCTAGCCGCCCATCATCCTCTTCTTTCCACCAAACCCTAGCCTAGCCCCATCTCTCACGGCCACTCTCTCCAAGTCAAGGCCGGCCACCATCATCCAGGTCCAGTCCAAATACTTCAGATTCAGAGCAATTCCCAGAGGAAGTCAGATCAGCCTCCAAGAGAATCCGGATTTCAGCAACATCAGCTTTCAAGTTCTTCAATCTGGTAAATCCTTCCTTAAGTATCTGGTTCCATAAATTGTTCTTCTTCTTTCCCAGATCTTGAGTTCAGGAGAAGCCAACTCTGCCAAAGGACCAGTATTGGAGGATCCATTGTGAAGATATCTGAATCCGGGGATCTAACAATCTGCTCAAGAGAGTCCTTCCACTAACTCTGTGAAGATCACTGCCTGGTCTGTAACCCTTCCCTTCTCTTTACTTCTGTCCTGTTGAAAGCTCAGAGCGAAACCCTAGGTCTGGGAGTTTCTCAACCCCCAGCGATCCTTTACTTCTGAACTACTCTGATAACCTAGTTTCTTTTAAATTGTGCTTTCAATTATTACATAGTTTCTTTCAATTTAGTTTAACTTACCTTTGAGTCAAAGCTGACTTCTGAAAATATATAAAAAAAAAGAATTAATCTTAATTTACTTTCGCATCGCATCATCTTTTCGTCCTGCATCATTTTGGTATCAGAGCCCTGTCTAGGGTTTTTGACTTGCTTGCATATTTTGAGTGTCTCTCTTTTTTACTTTGTCTACTCGAAGTAGACTCCCCAGGACGTCCGGTCCTAGGAATGAAGTGAGGTGCAAACCTCCTCTTCCCATTCCATGGGGTGTTCTTAGGGTGTGTAGGGGATCCGCTGGGTTACAACTTCGTAGCAGGAATTGTAAACGGGGGAAGCACTCTGTTTTCAGTCTGTAACTATCCAGTTTCAGGAATTGTTTCTCATTGTAAGTAACTCCAAATTGTATAATTTTTTTTTTGCTAGAACCAATATAATTGAAACTATTTTAAATAATTTTACTGTGATTTATTGGTTTTCATGAAATTTTTGAGAGTTAAATTACAACAACTCTGTTTCTGTGTTTCTGCATTTCAATTATTTTGAGTGATCATCTCCTAATTCATCTTAAGGGCAATTGAGCATCTAAGATAAGGGGAGGAGTTGATAACCTCTCCTTATCCCAAAACCACCATCCATTCATTCGATCCTAAGCCTAATTTTAAAATTTATTAGACTTAATTTGCCCTAGTGGGCTAGGGACATCAACAAGTTGGGTCAAGGCTAGTGTTGAGTCAGTTTGTCTTGTTACTTTGTGTGTGCTTTGTACTCAGTGTCTAGAATGGTGGTTCAGGGATTCTATCCCGAAGGGCTTGTGTGCTGGTCCGCCTACCTGGCCAATCTCTAATTGGTGTCTAGGATTGGCATTTAGGGACCTATCACTCCCCTTACACCTGCCTGGCTGAGTCCCGAGTTACTACAGGCTAGCTTGCCACTCTGATTGGGCATCTAGTTTGGACTCTAGGTCTAGTGAGCCAGTAGTCGCTTTAGTCTAGTCACATTCTATGTATTTGCTTGCATCATCATGTCTACCCAGAATGGAGTACCCTACCAACCTGGTCAAACCCAACCTGATTTAGAGGCCATAGTTAGAGCTCTTACTGAGAGTATGAACAAATTGAGTCAGGATGTGACTGCTACTATTGCCCAGTTTAAAGAACAAGTCCATGAGAATTTTGCCCAGCTTAGGGATCGAGTCCAAGTAGTTGAGAAACGTAGACATCAAAATTGGACCCCTGATCCAAAATTTAATAGGCCCCAACCTCACCGATGCCAGGAGCCTAGGAGGACCTTATATCGTGATCCCGAGCATAACCTTAGGAAGCCTAACCATGATATCTATAGTGTGGATCGTGTCTATGAGAGGTCCTTACAATATTCTAGTCCAGTCACTCAACAACCCAAGTCTTCTATATCAAACCATTTAGATCCACACCCATGCCTAAGTAAGGTCTCTACTAGCTTGAAACCCAGTGTGACCCAGGTTCCTATATCGTAATAATGTTGGTTTTGTGAAGAAAGAGGCCATAAATCTAGTCAGTGCCCATGCATAGGACTGGCTTGTGCACTGCTAAGTGGTAAGAATCCTAAGGATGACATTAATGAGGGAGAACCCAAGCTTACCAATGAGGAAGAAAGGTTAGGTATGATAAGCCCAGAATCAGTTGACCCGATTACCACTGACCCGAAACCCATTGAAGATGGCATCGAGGAAGTATATGATGCTGGCTAGAGTCTAGTTGATGAATATGAGGGGAAGAACTTGAAGAATGTGACATCGATACTATTGGTTCCTTACCTGAGGAGACCTTGGAGAGCAACCATGTGGTAGGACCTAGTTCAGAAATTCAAGAGATTTGTGAGAATCAGGTTCCTTTTGTCAAATACCCTGAGGAAGAACTCATAGTGTTAGCCCGAGCTATCAGTTTGTACCCTCTAATGATAGTCATTCCCCAAGTACCAATTGAAGATCTTTGCACTGAACTGTTTATGTTTGCCCACCCTATGGTAGATCCTCTCCTTAGGATGACTGAATCAAGCCTCTTACAATTGGACCTTGTCCCATGCTCAGCCACTAAGGTCTCTCCCGTAATCTTAGTTGGACATCCTTTTCTTGAGCAGATTGATTCACCCAGTCCTGTAGAAGTCCTCCTTATGGCCCCAGACCCCTTCCTTCGCATGACTGAGCTACACTTCTATAGAGTATACCTTTCCGCACCCATAGGTCAAATTTCAAGTCTTGAGGTCATCATCCATAGGCCCTTCCATGAATTATTCTTCAATCCAGTTCTTGAGAAAATGGATCATTATTTGCTTAGAGAACAAACTTTAACTGTTGCAATCACATGTCCTACGCTACTTCCCGAACCATCTCTTGATCCATTCCTGGGAGTAGCAAACTTTTCCTTTCGTAAGGATGACCAGTTGACACTCATAGATCACCATTCAAACCTTCAGGTCACCACCTTTAGTCAACAGGTAATTCGAGACTCCACCTCATATCTCCTCCCTTTCTCTAGGACTTCCAATGCTTCTTACATCATCCAAGTATACTTTGTCGAAGTCTTTAGAGTGAACCATGTGATAGAACCTATTAGGTTTGCCACCTACTTCTGGAAGACCTTATGGCACCTACTAGGCACCCATGATAAGTTTTCATGCTCTACATGCCATCCTCCGACCCAAGGTCAAACCTAGAGAGCCGTAGTTTGTTAGGTTTAGACTTAGGGTTCCTTTGGAATAAAGTCCATTCTTTAGGAATGCGTCGTCAGTCTAGTTTAGTTTTTCTTGACCCTTTACTAGGCTTTGGCTCAGATTTTGGTTTGATTGAGAGCACCAGGAATTGGGATTTGTATTTTGTCCAGGGCTGAAATTGCTTACAATGACTCGGTCAATAGGTCTACAGGTAAGAGTCCATTTGAAATTGTGCATGGTTACAAACCTCATACACCTCTTGACCTAGCTCCTTTACCAGTCCACACACGAGTCTCCGAGTCTGCTGAAGTTTTTGCACAGCATATAAAAGACTTGCATAAAAAATTCATGCCAAAATAAATTTAAGTAATGAAACTTATAAGAAGTTGGCTGATTCTCAAAGGCGAGTCAAAACTTTTGTTGAGGGAGACTATGTAATGATTAGGTTAAGGCCTGAACGGTTTCCTCCTAAAACCGTTAGAAAGTTACATGCTAGAGGAGCTGGACCATTTAGAGTGGTGAAGAGAGTAGGATCCGATGCCTATGTGCTCGAGTTGCCTTCAGAATTAGGCATTAGCTCCACTTTCAACATTACAGACCTAGTAGAGTATAGAGAGCTAGCTGTGATTCCCAGTGAGCCTTTTGAGCCTATTCTTGCTCTTGAGAGTGAACCCAACCCTGTGTGTCCACCAACAAACTGGCCTATGAGGAAAGAGCAGATTGAAAAGATCCTGGATGATCAGGTTATCTCTACTCGTAATTGAGGATACCAAAGATACCTGGTCCGCTGGCAAGGAAGGCCAGATTCTGATGAATCTTGGATCTCCCGAGAAGAATTACAAGAATTGGACCCAGACCTCTTGGAGAGATACCAGAGCCAACTTGATCCATACTCGACAGGGTCGAGTTCCTCCCACCCCGGGAGAATTGGTGCGGGCACCAGACTCAGAAGAAGACTCAGGGCTCCATCTGGATCTCTGATTGACCTTGCCCGAAGAATTAGGGTTTTCTGGTTTTGTAATAAGGGTTGACTTGGTCAACTCAACTTTAGTTGAGTCTGTATTTCCCTGCAATTTAAATTTTGTTGAGTCATGTTGACTCAGTTCAAGTCCTAGTAGTGGTCTAGGTCTTCTCCAGGGTGTCACATTTTCTCCCAAGACCAAGCAAGTGGGCACCACACTCCCAGCCACACTCCCAGCCACACGCCTGAGTCTAGGGGGCGCCACATCTCCATCCAGTATGCTTTGGTCCCCACACCACAAGATAGCAGGTCCCTTCTCTCATGCGCCACTTAAGGAGAAAATAATCTGGGATCCACAATTCAAGGGGGCGGCCAAAACATTTCCATAAGAGCCAAGCTATGTAAAGAAAGAAGCACTTCTTGGGGAGCACTTCAAGGGGGCGCCCAATCCATGCCTAAAAATCCCAAAGCAAAGATGGGAAGAAATATGACTTAGGGAGAAAGAAAGGAGGTGTCCAAAAGAGTTGAGCCATGGAAGGAAAGAAATTTTCTCTTGAAGAGCAAGGCTAGGAGGCGCCACCTACTTACCTTTTGGAGCCACCAATCAACACTTTAGGAACCTCTTGACCGGCCATATGTGTGGGAATTGATTCTACAAGCCTAAATTGAAGATCCATCCTATTAGTCCCACATGGGAAGATGTAAAACCCTGCCCTCTTGTAAAGTCCTATAAAATAAACCCCTCTTGTAAGTTTTAAAAACATCTGATGAATGAATCCAATTTGTGTGAGCAAACTTTGTTTCTCTCTTCCGCACTTGCATCCAGGTGTTGAGCTCCATGAGGGAGTAAATCCGGGTTCCCCAGGAACCTTGAGGAGGTGTGAGATCTCCAACCCCTAAACCCTAGGTTAGCCACTTCAACTCCAAAACCCTAGCCGCCCATCATCTTCTTCTTTCCACCAAACCCTAGCCTACCCCCATCTCTCACAGCCACTCTCTCCAAGTCAAGGCCGGCCACCATCATCCAGGTCCAGTCCGGATACTTCAGATTCAGAGCAATTCCCAGAAGAAGTCAGATCACCCTCCAGGAGAATCCGGATTTCAGCAACATCAACTTTCAAGTTCTTCAATCTGGTAAATCCTTCCTTAAGTATCTGGTTCCATAAATTGTTCTTCTTCTTTCCCAGATCTTGAGTTCAGGAGAAGCCAACTTTGCCAAAGGACCAGTATTGGAGGATCCATTACGAAGATATCTGAATCCGGGGATCCAACAATCTGCTCAAGAGAGTCCTTCCACTAACTCTGTGAAGATCACTGCCTGGTCTATAACCCTTCTCTTCTCTTTACTTTTGTCCTGTTGAAAGCTCAGAGCGAAACCTAGGTCTGGGAGTTTCTCAACCCCCAGCGATCCTTTACTTCTGAACTACTCTGATAACCTAGTTTCTTTTAAATTGTGCTTTCAATTATTACATAGTTTCTTTCAATTTAGTTTAACTTACCTTTGAGTCAAAGCCAACTTCTGAAAATATATATAAAAAAAAAGAATTAATCTTAATTTATATCCACATCGCATCATCTTTTCGTCCTGCATCACTACGACCACTCCATAAGCCTTAAAGAGTAAGGTCAATCTCATCCTGTAGGGCAGACAAAGTCTCTCACTGATAGATGCCTCTGTAAACTGATATACCATAAGCATTGGGAGGCATACCAGAGTGTACTGAACTAGAAACACCATGAACAAAAGCTCACGCTCTGTGATGAAGTCAAATCATCCAGTCCTTGGCAGAAGAATCCGGGCTACAAGGTAGTGCAGTAACCTTATCTCAAGCATTAGTCTCAAAGCAACTACAGTGGCTCCCTCAGAAAGATAATCTGACTCAAAAATATATCGAAGTCCATTGATCCTGTCTACTAGAGCATCCATAATAGATCTTGTCATATGAATGTCCCATACTTGGCTCAATATCTCTGCAGACATGGGAACATCTCTGCCATGGACCTGTGCAATCTAGCCATCACTACCTTGGGCAAGTGATTCGTAGAACTCTCTAATAAGTCGCAGGTAGAATCTCTCTGATAAGGAGCAAAAAGGTGTCAAACCAGCATCCCTCAGCCACTGTCCAATCTGAAAGTGCTACTGGTCTAGTAAATCGAAGTCTACTTGATGACCATCGGCGATAGTCTTCGATCCCATCCTATTTGCTACAAAAACAGGGGGTCTGGCTGGAACATCAGGCACATCTACTGCTCTATCCTCATGCCTAGCCTTAGTTCTTCTCTCTTCCTCCTGAATGGATGGTCTAGGATGCCAGACAACTTATTTTCTAGGTCCTAGTCCAAGGACACAAGGGAGGACAGCAAGAAAGGAGAGAAACTAGGGTTTCTAAGGTGAGAAAATCAATGAAACAAGATGAAGAGCAGTAGGAATCCGAAACGAACCTGTCCCAAATGAAGAATCGAGTAGTTGGAACTGAAACTTGGAGGGAAGAAGACAATGAAGCACTATTTGGAGATGAGTCAGCTTGAATTGGAATGAAAATATCGAAGAAAATACTTTATTTTCCCATATTTATCTCGGTCTATCACTGTTTATGTGTCGACTCACGACACAGGGTAAAGTGTTGACACTTCCAGATGTCGACACTTCAAGTGTCAACACTTTGACTTAAAACCAGGAAAAAATGGGGAAAAGAGCTATTGATCAAAATAAAACAGGATTTCAATGAATTTTGAGAGATTAGACATGATTTACAAGCAATTTTGATCAATCAAGAGTCAGATAATGTGAAGAGATGGAAATTTCAATCAAAAGGGTTGATGACCCCTAATTCAATTCTAATCATACTGAACCGATTCTCTTGGAGAGGCTTAGTCAATATGTTAGCTAGTTGCATTTCAGAATATACAACTTCAAGCATAATTCATGATTTTCAACATGATTTCTAATAAAATGATGCCTAATTTCAATGTGTTTACTTCTAGAATACTGAACAGGATTTGTAGTCAAATTATAGTACTAGTGTTATTACATCTTATGGGTGTCTTAGTTAATTGATTCAAAAATGTTGGCTTTGGCTCCTTAGTTTTGATGATTAACAAAAGGTTGAGTATATGTTTGGACTAATGTTTAATCTCAAGACAAAGTTTCAGGACTTAGGTCATTCAAAAGAGTATCAAGAGTACAATGATGAAACTAAGTTTGCCTGATTTGAAAAGAAGCTCTTCTACCTTGGACAAGATCAAAATTCTCATATTGGACCTTCCTGTTAAGAAATAATTGACAAAAGAAACAAAGGCTTAAGAAACTCAAGCATGGCACGCACTTCTCTAGAGTTTCAGAAAAATTCAGATCAGAGGTCGACCACCAGAGGTCGACACCTTGTCAAAGGTCGACCACCAGAGGTCGACTCATGAAGAGAAGAAAAGTTCAGCATGGCCGGCACGGCAAAATCTCAGTGGCACGCTCCAGAGGTCGACCACCAGAGGTCAACACCTGTCCAGAGGTCGACACCAGAGGTCGACTCATAGCCTGAGAATTCAAAATGGGCAGAACTATGGTATTCTGATTTTTGCCTAAATTAAACTGGAGTCGACTCATGAGGTCGACACTTGATCCAGAGGTCGACTCATGAGGTCGACTCATGGCATAACGGCTAGTTTTTCTGAACTTCTGATTTGATTTCTAACGCCATAAACGGCCATATTTTTGATTCTAACGGTCTTGTGGAGTTGTTTCAGCATGAATGAGGTATTTAACCTCCACCAAACTTCAAAAAGACAAGGAGACAAAGTGAAAAAGCTTAGAGTCAAAGTACAAAGCCTTCAATCAATTCCAAGCCAAAAGAGTGAGAAAACCAAGAGATTCCTTAGCCAAAAGCTTTCCATCTTTGAGGAATCCAACTTTCAAGGATTTGGCATTTAGTGAGGTCCAAGATTCCAAGGAAAAGGCTTGAAGAGTCTCCATCAAAGCTTCAACGAATTTCTTATTGCTCAAAAGGAGTTTGTCTAGTTTATATTGTATTCATATTCTATTTGTGGTAGCTAGTTTCAAGGGAATTTGAAACTAGTGTGAGGTTTGTTGGTGAGCCAATTGATAAAACCACTAGGGTTGCTTGTAAGCCCGAAGCCAAAACAAGTGAGTGAGGTTTGTTGGTGAGCCAATTGATAAAACCAACTAGGGTTGCTTGTAAGCCCGAAGCCAAAACAAGTGTGTAAGGTTTTGACTTGTGAGCCTGGTAAAACAAGTCGGCTGTAATCTAAAGATTATAGTGGAAATTCCCAAGTGGAGCTTGGGGAGTGGATGTAGGTGCTAGGTGCACCGAACCACTATACTTCTTGTGTGTTTGCATTGCTCTTCTTTTGCTTTTTAATTGTTGATTTATTTCATTGCTTCCGTTGCACAATTATTTGAGCACTATCACTCTTCACCTTAAAACTTGATAGCACATATATTGCTTTAATTTTTTAATATCCCAATCACCCCCCCCTCTTGGGCACCATATCTGGGCAACAAGTGGTATCAGAGCACCGTACTCTCTTGTAGGTCCAACGATCTTGAGTGAAAAGATCATGGCCGCCCCAATTGGAATGGGTATAGTTGAAGGCAAGCATCAAATCGCCCTCCTTTCTTTAATGGCACAAACTACACATACTGGAAAACTCGTATGCGTATTTATTTACAAGCTGTAGATTATCATATATGGAGAATAATTACTAAAGGGCCTCATCAGCCCACTCACTTGGTTAATGGCATTATCACCCCAAAATCTGAAGAAGAATGGGATGACAATGACATCAAACAGCTGAGTTAAATGCTAAGGCGATGAATTTGCTATTCTGTGCACTTGACCCTAGTGAATTCACAGAATATCAAATTGTATTTCCGCCAAAGAAATTTGGGATACACTTGAGGTTACCCATGAGGGTACACAAGTGAAGACCACAAATGTGAACATGCTCATTCATACGTATGAGATGTTCAGGATGGAACCAACTGAAAGTATAAGTGAAATGTATACTAGATTTACCAATATAGTAAATGGTATGAGGAGTTTGGAAAAAATTATATCTAATGGTGAACTGGTTAACAAACTTCTCAGGTCTCTTCCGGCTTCATGGGATGCGAAAGTAACAGCCATAGAAGAAGCCAAGGATGTCAATACTCTACCTCTCGAGCAGCTTCTTGGATCACTGATGACTTACGAGCTTTCACTAAAGCAGAAGACAGTGGACAATGACAAGAAAAAGAAAGCCATAGCCTTCAAGTCCACTACAAAGAAGAGTCAAGTGATGAATCAGAAGAAGAAGCTGATGATGATGAGACAGCCCTCATTACAAGAAAATCAAAAGATTCATGAGAAAGAAGAAGGGCTTCTACAAGAAAAGGCCACAAAAAGGTGATCACAATAAGGAAAAAGAGAGAGAGAAAGAAAGGGATCCACCCATCTGCTTCGAGTGCAAGAAGCCTGGACATTACAAAACGGATTGCCCTTTGCTTAAAAAGAGTCGAAGGATGTTGAGAAAGAAAGCCATGATGGCTACCTGGAGTGAGAGTGAGGACTCCAGCAGTGATGAAGAGCAGCAGGTAGTCGCCAACTTATGTTTCATGGCCAATGAAGATAATGAGGTAAATTCTGAACCTGAAACTGAATTTACTTTCAATGAATTGCATGATGCTTTTGATGACTTAGTTATGGAATATGAAAAATTAAACTAAAAAATAAATTAAGAAAGCTAAATTTTGAGCTTACCAAAAATTCAGAAAAGTTTTCAACTGAAATTGAAGATTTAATTCAAGAAAACAAGAATTAACTGAACATGTAAAGACCTTGACAAATGATAAAGATAATCTTTTAAAAGAAAATGATTCTTTGAAAAATAATAGAAGTCTTAAAACTAATGAGAACATTGAAAAACAAAATAAAGAACTATTGCTTCAAAACAAGAATTACAAGGAAGAGTTAGAAAAAGTAAAACCTTTTGTAGAAAAGTTTACTTTTAGTTCAGAAAACTAAATATGCTTTTAAATAGTCAACATGCAGTGTTTAACAAAGCTGGACTTGGATTTAAGCCACACAATCAGCAAAAACTTTACAAAACTTTTTCATACCTGCATCTTCTAATATTACCTGCTATGCATGTGGTAAATTAGGACATAAATCATATGTTTGTAATAGAAGAAAATTAAATACCTTTAAAAAGATTTGGGTTCCAAAAGGAACCAATTTGACTAACCCTAAAGGACCCAAGATGACTTGGGTACCTAAAGTTTCAACTTGATCAATTTTTTGCAGGTGTGCCTTGCAACCAAAAATAAAGAAGAATGTGGTATCTGGATAGTGGTTGCTCAAGGCACATGACTGGGGATGTGAAGCAATTCTCATCACTAGCAGCTATTGATGGTGGAAACGTTACTTTTGGTGATAATGGAAAAGGCAAAATCGTCGGAATTGGTAAAATCCATATCACCCCTAATGCTTATGTAGATAATGTATTATTTGTTGATGGCTTGAAGCATAATCTTTTTAGCATTAGTCAGTTTTGTGATAAGGGTTTTAAAGTAATTTTTGAATCATCTTTGTGCATGGTATCTAGTCTAGATGTCGATGGCATCAAGTTCACTGGTCTTAGGCATGGAAACATTTACATGGTTGATCTTGATGATCTAGCCATGGAAAGTGGTCAATGCCTAGTGGCTAAGGAAGCCAAGGCAAGTGAAACTAGTTGGCTTTGGCATCGTAGGCTAGGGCATGCTAGTATGCAGTTGATTTCAAAATTAAGCAAAAAGAATCTTGTAAAAGAATTGCCAAAACTCACATTTGAAAAAGATAAGATTTGTGCTGCATGTCAATTTGGAAAACAAACTAAATCTACTTTCAAACCTAAAGGAGTAGTATCTACTACTAGACCCCTTGAATTATTGCATATGGACCTCTTTGGACCAACCAGAACAACTAGTTTGGGAGGTAAAAAATATGGGCTAGTAATTGTAGATGATTACTCACGATTTACTTGGGTAATGTTTTTAGCTCATAAAGATGAAACATTTTCAGCTTTTGTTAAATTTCATAAAAGGGTTTCAAACGAAAAAGATCTCACTATTGTTTCTTTGCGTAGTGATCATGGAACTGAATTTGACAATCATGATTTTGAAGCTTTTTGTAATGTAAAATGGTATTAGTCATAATTTTCTCTGCACCTAGGACACCTCAACAAAATGGGGTGGTAGAAAGAAAGAACAGGACACTTGAAGAAATGGCACGCACAATGCTTTGCGAAAATGATTTACCTAGATATTTTTGGGCAGAAGCCATTAATACTTCCTGTTACATTTTAAATCATGTTTTAATTCGACCTATTTTGAAGAAAACACCATATGAGCTTTGGAAAAATCGAAAACCTAATCTCAAGTATTTTCGTGTATTTGGTTGCCGCTGTTTCATATTAAACAATGGCAAAGATAATATCAGTAAATTTGATGCCAAGTCAGATGAGGGTATCTTCTTAGGATACTCTACTTCTAGCAAGGCATACAGGGTCTTCAACAGAAGAACTCTTCTGGTTGAAGAATCAATTCATGTAGTGTTTGATGAATCTAACGAAAAATCTTCTAGAAAAGAAGATTCTATTGATGTTGAAACAGGTACAAAGAAGCTTGAACAATTGACAATCAATGAAGATGAGCCCAAAGGAGATGATGATCAAGAGAATCAAGATCAAACTCAAGAGATCAATGCAACTTCACCAAAACCTTTACCTAAAGAATGGAGGTATGCACACGGACACCCTAAAGAGCTAATAATTGGTGATCCATCAAAGGGGTAAGTACACACGCTCTTCTATTAGAAATGTTTGTGATTATTTAGCTTTTGTATCTCAGATAGAGCCTAAGTCAATAGAAGAGCTGAAAAAGATTGTAACTGGATTAATGCTATGCAAGATGAACTAAATCAATTTAAAAGAAATAATGTTTGGACTTTAACTGAAAGACCCCTTAATGTTTCTGTAATTGGCACAAAATGGGTTTTTTAGAAATAAACTTGATGAACATGGTATTGTACTAGGAACAAGCTAGACTTGTTGCTAAAGGCTACAACCAGGAAGAAGGGATCGACTTTGATGAACCTTTGCTCCTGTTGCTAGGCTAGAAGCAATTAGACTTTTACTTGCTTTTGCTTGTTTTATGGATTTCAAGTTATTTCAAATGGATGTAAAGAGTGCCTTTTTAAATGGATTTATTGAAGAGGAGGTTTATGTTGAACAACCTCCTGGTTTTGAAAATCATGAATTTCCTAATCATGTCTTTAAATTGCATAAAGCATTGTATGGTTTAAAGCAAGCTCCTAGAGCTTGGTATGATAGATTAAGTTTATTTTTGATGAAAATGATTTCTCTAGAGGTAATGTAGATAATACATATTTTTGAAAAAGAAAATGATGATCTCTTAGTAGTACAAATATATGTAGATGATATTATTTTTGGTGCTACTAACGAATGTCTTTGTCAAGAATTTGCTAAGTTAATGCAGAGTGAGTTCGAGATGAGCATGATGGGAGAACTCAACTTCTTCCTCGACTCCAAATTAAGCAAACCAAAGAGGGGATCTCCATCAACCAAGCCAAGTACACAAGGGAGATATTGAAAAAGTTTGGGATGGAGACTACCAAACCATAGGTACCCCTATGAGCTCTTCATGTAAATTAGACAAAGATGAATGTGGTCGTAAATCAGTAGACCAAAAATTATATAGAGGCATGATATTCATTGCTATATCTAACTGCCAGTAGACCAGATACAATGTTTGTGTTGTATGTGTGCACGTTTTCAGTCTGCTCCTAAAGAATCACATCTCTTAGCTGTAAAACTATATTTTAGATACTTATCTAGGTCTATCGAAATTGGTCTTTGGTACTCTAGAGAGTCATCATATGAATTAATTGCATATCTGATGTGATTTTGCTGGGTGTAAACTTGATCGAAAAAGTACTAGTGGAACTTGTCAATTCCTAGGAGTTAATTTGATTTCATGGAGCAGTAAGAAACAGAACTCGTTGCTCTATCTACGGCGGAAGCTGAATATATAGCAGCTGGAAGCTGTTGTGCTCAGATTCTATGGATCAAATAACAACTCGAGGACTTTGGCATGAAACTAACTAAGACACCCAAGATGTGATAATACTAGTGCAATCAATTTAACGAAAAATCCTGTATAAACATTCAAGAAGCAAACATATTGAAATAAGACATCACTTCATAAGAGATCACGTTCAAAACTCTAATGTGTTGTTAGAATTATTTGTACTGATTATCAATTGGCTGATATATTTACAAAACCATTGAATGAAGATAGATTTTGTATGATCAGAAGAGAACTGGGAGTCATTGATCCTTTTGCTTAAAACTCTTCAATTCTTATCAAAATTCCTCAAAATGATTTATAAATTCTCAAATATATTTAAAGGTTATTTTTCTAAATTTTATCAATTTTTTTTTATTATTCTACAGAATTTTATTTTGGGTATTTTTTTGTTGGAGGTCGACACTTTAATTTTTCGGAGGTCGACACTTGAGGTCGACCACTGAAAATTTTTAGAGGTCGACACTTGAACGGAAACCCTCTTTTTTAAAACCCGTCCGCAAGCCTTTTTTCTCCATTTTCTTTTCACTTCTCCTTCGTGTGGTCCCCCTCCAACTTCCCTAAACCTCTAAACAGTAGATTTCCACCCTTCTCCTTCATCTTTTTGGGAAATCCTCTCCTCTCCTCTTGCTTTCCTTGGAATCAAATCTCATTTTGACCGTGTTTTTATTTTTGGACAACCGAAACCCTTTGCATCTATCTACCCTCAAATCTCGGTTGTTTTTCATTAAAATCACTTATTTCTTTCCTCCGTTTCTTACTTTTCTTCATTTACTCTCGATTTTCTCCATTCTCACAAACCCTATCTCAATATTTCACCTTCTCCTCTTTTTCTCAATCCGTGAACCTCTCACTTTCCCTCTCCTTTCCTCTTAGCCTTGCTTCATTACACTTCTCCCTAAGTTAACCCCTCTTCCTTCATATGGGTCCGAGAAAGCACTTGGCAGTAAGGAAAAGGAGATTGGAACAAGGCCAGGGTAGTACTGAGCGACGACGAAGGTCAGACATGAGCATGAGCGACCCCAGAGCCACCTGCACCAGTGCCAGCCAGCTTAGTCGGAAGAGCATTGCTAGTGGGAGGCGTGTGGATATACATTCTGGGATCAGCATCACTTCTTTATTGGAGATGTACTGAGAGTTGCAGGTCTGGTTCATTTCTGTACGATGTCTGAGAGATTCTACCAGACCTCATCAGGGAGTTTTATGGATCCATGGCCACTGATGGCGTGGATGGTCTGCTACAGTACGTGGGATCGAGATTCCAGTGACACCGGAGGTCATCAGTCGCGTTTGGGGATTCCACTTCACGGCACTGCTGCCACTTCGATCAGCGATAGAGAGCACGCCTTCAGATGTATCCTAGAGCGTGAGGATGTTAGCGGCATTTCCATAGTAGCCGCTAACCAGCTTTCACTGGAGATGAGAGTGCTGCATCACATCATCGCCCGTATCTTGATTCCGAAGAGCGGGAGATTTGATTTTATCACTGAGCGTGAGCTGGTATTGATGGTGTCCTGAGACAGCGGACTCCCATCAACCTTCCCAGGATCATGCTTCAGCAGATGGGTGAGGCAGCATCTCACAGGAGACTTGTTCAGCCATATGGCATGGGACTGACTCAGATATTCAGGGAGCATGGTATTCATTTGACGGTATAACCTTCAGTCAGTTGCAGCATACTGATACTTATGGAGAGAAATCCCTGCATAGGATGGGATTCGACTGATTGGTGACCGCTGGGTGTGATGAGAGTCTGGCCAGGAGCCAGATGAGGAGGAGAGATCTGAGCAGCTGAGGCAGGGCCTTCAGAGCCTACTGATCATGCTACACCTCCTCGCCCAGCACCAGAGCAGAGACTGCGGAGCCTGAGCCATTCACGCCACCACCCTCATCAGCTCCAGCACCTACTAATACTACTGCTACACCACGGAGGACTACAGTGAGGATATCGGACTTTGAGCAGAGAGTGACTGATCACATTTCAGAGGTCCGGACAGAGATCACTGGTGTACGACAGGAGCACATGATCTGCGGATACACACAGACATGCGCATTGGTGCTCTCTCAGCTAGTATGGATATAGGATTCTGACAGATCCTTAGCCTACTGAGATTAGCACTGCCATCAGGGACTGCAGATCCGATAGTGTCTCCTCCACATTCTGATGATGATGATGATGATGACTCCAGTGGATACAGTGACAGTGATGGAGATCAGCCTGGAGCAGGTAGTTCTGATGTTCCACCTGCAGATCCGATTCCAGAGATACCCCCTTCTGCTGATCCTCCTTCTACTGATCTTCCGAGTACAGATCCTCCAGCCACAGATGTACCAGTAGATACTGAGCTTACAGAGTCACTATTTGAGACTATTACTGGGATTCCGGATGATATAGATGAGCATACAGAGACAGACATTGATGATCCCACAGCTTATGAGCTAGTCAGTAGGCAGACCCCAGCTCAGTCTACTCAGCATACTGATTCGTCTACTCCTTCTGCTACTGTTTCGTCGGGACACCTGTGGAGCCCTTTCCTCGGACCTATAGATCTCGTAGGACTACCCCTAGGTCTGGTCCCTCTCTGAGGACTCGGAGTCACTCTCATAGGACTCCAAAATCCTCATCTAGGATCATGGCTCCTGTCTCCTTTGATATACCTTCTGATGAGGAGTAGCCTCACAAATTACTTGTTGTACTTAGTTTGCTTTTGTTGTACTCTGATATCAGTGTTTTGTGCCTACTATGTAAGCAATTTTGTAACTGAATATATTTGTTTTTATCTATATTGTGATATTTTACTGTCTGATACCAACTCTTAGCATTTATCTTTTAACCCTCAAGATAAAATATTTTGTTATATTGAATGCATAAATTGAGGGGGAGCATGGTTACGCACCTGAATACTTCATTGTAATTGAACATAAGTTTCATTAATATATCTTTCACTACAAAATGGACTTTTTGATTCTTGACAAAAAGGGGGAGTAGCAAAGTATATATGAGACTCCGTCTTATGAGTAGTAAAGTATATATGATTCTAATGAGTAAAGCTTGTATATTTCTTATCTTTTAGACTCATGAGAATGTTGTATGTTTCTTATCTTTTAGACTCATGAGAATGTTGTATGTTTCTTATCTTGTTGACTCATGAGATGTTTTCACAAAAAGTAGATGAAAAGTAAAATTTTTAGGATATACTCATGCATGTAAGGATTCTTTGAAAATTTTTATCATTGCTATATTTTGCTTTTGGACTTAATTGCATATATACTCAAGGCTTTGTCATCATCAAAAAGGGGAAGATTGTTGGCTTTGGCTCCTTAGTTTTGATGATTAACAAAAGGTTGAGTATATGTTGGACTAAGTTTAATCTCAAGACAAAGTTTCAGGACTTAGGTCATTCAAAAAGAGTATCAAGAGTACAATGATGAAACTAAGTTTGCCTGATTTGAAAAAGAAGCTCTTCTACCTTGGACAAGATCAAAATTCTCATATTGGACCTTCCTGTTAAGAAATAATTGACAAAGAAACAAAGGCTTAAAGAAACTCAAGCATGGCACGCACTTCTCTAGAGTTTCAGAAAAATTCAGATCAGAGGTCGACCACCAGAGGTCGACACCTTGTCAAAGGTCGACCACCAGAGGTCGACTCATGAAGAGAAGAAAAGTTCAGCATGGCCGGCACGGCAAAATCTCAGTGGCACGCTCCAGAGGTCGACCACCAGAGGTCAACACTGTCCAGAGGTCGACACCAGAGGTCGACTCATAGCCTGAGAACTCAAAATGGGCAGAACTATGGTATTCTGAATTTTTGCCTAAATTAAACTGGAGGTCGACTCATGAGGTCGACACTTGATCCAGAGGTCGACTCATGGCATAAAGGCTAGTTTTCTGAACTTCTGATTTGATTCTAACGGCCATAAACGGCCATATTTTTGATTCTAACGGTCTTGTGGAGTTGTTTCAGCATGAATGAGGTATTTAACCTCCACCAAACTTCAAAAAAGACAAGGAGACAAAGTGAAAAAGTTTAGAGTCAAAGTACAAAGCCTTCAATCAATTCCAAGCCAAAAGAGTGAGAAAACCAAGAGATTCCTTAGCCAAAAGCTTTCCATCTTTGAGGAATCCAACTTTCAAGGATTTGGCATTCAGTGAGGTTGAAAGATTCCAAGGAAAAAGGCTTGAAGAGTCTCCATCAAGAGCTTCAACGAATTTCTTATTGCTCAAAAGGAGTTTGTCTAGTTTTATTAATTGTATTCATATTCTATTTGTGGTAGGCTAGTTTCAAGGGAATTTGAAACTAGTGTGAGGTTGTGGTGAGCCAATTGATAAACCAACTAGGGTTGCTTGTAAGCCCGAAGCCAAAACAAGTGAGTGAGGTTTGTTGGTGAGCCAATTGATAAAACCAACTAGGGTTGCTTGTATGCCCGAAGCCAAAACAAGTGTGTAAGGTTTTGACTTGTGAGCCTGGTAAAACAAGTCGGCTGTAATCTAAAGATTATAGTGAAAATTCCCAAGTGGAGCTTGGGGAGTGGATGTAGGTGCTAGGTGCACCGAACCACTATACTTCTTGTGTGTTTGCATTGCTCTTCTTTTGCTCTTTAATTGTTGATTTATTTCATTGCTTCCATTGCACAATTATTTGAGCACTATCACTCTGCACCTTAAAACTTGATAGCACATATATTGCTTTAATTTTTTAAATATCCAATTCACCCCCCCTCTTGGGCACCATATCTGGGCAACAAAAAATCTTCAAGTTGTTGCTTAATCCACAAGATTTGAGTATAACAACTTCTTGCTGCAATATACTTAGCCTCAACTGTGGATAGTGCAATTCAAGTTTATTTCTTGCTAAACTAGGAGATTAAGTTAACTCCAAGAAATTGGCAAGTTCTACTTGTGCTTTTTCTATCTAATTTACACTCAGTAAAATCATCATCAAAATAACCAATTAAATTAATAGATGAATCTCTAGAATACCATAAACCAATATCAATTGAACCAGATAGAAATCTAAATATGCACTTAACAGCCAACAGATGAGATTTTTTTGGATCAAACAGATATCTAGCACACATACAAACACTAAACATGATATCTGGTCTACTTGTAGTCAAATATAATAAATAACCAATCATTCCTCTATATAATTTTTGATCAATAGATTTACCACATTCATCTTTATCACATTTACAAGAGGAGTTTATAGATGTACCTATTGGCTTAGTAGTCTCCATCCCAAACTTCTTTAAGATTTCTCTTGTATACTTAGCTTGGTTGATGAAGATCCCTTCTTTGGTTTGCTTGATTTGGAGTATGAGAAAAAAGTTGAGTTCACCCATCATACTCATCTCGAACTCACCCTGCATAAGCTTGGCAAACTCTTGACAAAGAATTTCATTAGTAGCACCGAATATAATATCATCAATATAAATTTATACTACTAATAGATCATCATTTTTTCTTTTTAGAAACAATGTAGTATCAACATGGCCTCTTGAAAAATTATTTTCAATTAAAAACTTGCTGAGTCTTTCATACCATGCTTGGGGTGCTTGTTTTAAACCATAAAGTACTTTATGAATTTTGAAAACATGATCAAGATGTACATGATTTTCAAATCTAGGTGATTTTTCAACAAATACTTCTTCAGTTATAAAACCATTAAGAATGCACTTGTAACATCCATTTGAAATAATTTAAAATTCATAAAACATGCAAATGCTAACAATAGTCTAATTGCCTCATATCTAGCAACAGGAGCAAAGGTTTCATCAAAATCAATCCCTTCCTCCTGATTGTAGCCTTTGACAACTAGCCTAGCTTTATTTCTAGTAACAATACCCTTTTTATCAAGTTTGTTTTTGAAAATCCAATTATGCCAATAATTGAAACATTAGATGGTCTTTCAACTAAAGTCCAAATATTATTTATTTTGAATTGATTTAGTTCATCTTGTATTGCATTAATCCAATTAGGATCTTTTTCAGCTTCTTCAATACATTTTGGTTCAATTTGAGAAACAAAAGTAATATAGTCACATTCATTTTTAATTGAAGATCTTGTTCTTACCCCTTTTGATGGATCACCTAGGATTAACTCAGGATATCCATGAGCATACCTCCACTCTTTGGGTAGATTCGGATGCTTTGGTGTAGGTTGTATGACTTCTTCTCTTTCATTTTTGTCTTGATCTTCTTCATTCTCTTGAGAGGGTTGATTATCCAAAGTAAGCTTCTTTAGTTCTTCAGCACCTGCACATGCATCAGAAGTATCCTCTTTTTTAGAGGATTTGTCAATAGATTCTTCAAATACTACATGTACAGATTTCTCTACTACTGAAGTTCTCTTATTAAAGACTTTGTATGCCCTGCTTGATGTAGAGTATCATAAGAAGATACCTTCATCAGACTTGGCATCAAACTTTTCTAAATTATTTTTACCATTATTCATAATAAAGCATCGACAACCAAAAACATAAAAATATTTCAAAGTAGGTTTCCTTTCTTTCCAAAGTTCATAAGGAGTTTTCTTAAAAATCGGTCAAATTAAAGCACAGTTTAAAATATAGCATGTGGTATTTTCTACTTTAGTCAAAAAATATCATGGCAAATCATTTTCATAAAGCATTGTGCATGCCATTTCTTTCAAAGTACGATTTTTTCTTTCTACTATCTCATTCTGTTGAGGTGTCTCAAGTGTAGAAAACTTGTGTTCAATTCCTTTTTCATTACAAAAATCTTCAAAATCTTGATTTTCAAATTTAGAACCATGGTCATTACGAATACAAATAACTAAAGTACCTTTTTTATTGGAGACTTTCGATAAAATTTATAAAAGCTAATAATGATTCCTCTATGAGATAAAATAGAACCCATGTAAATCGAGAAAAGTCATCTACTATAACTAATCCATATCTCTTGCCTCCTAGGCTAGATATCTTGTTGGTCCAAAGAGATCCATATGGAGTAGTTCTAATGGCCTAGAAGTTGAAATAAAATATTTAGGTTTGAAAGATATTTTTATTTTTTTTCAAATTGATATGCTTCACAAATTTTGTCATTCTCAAATCTAAGTTTTGGCAAATCTCTTACTAATTCTTTTTGTATAGTTTTGATAGTAAATACATGCTTGCATGACCTAATCTACGATGTCATATCCAACTAGTCTCATTAATAGTGAAATTCATCGCAACTAGGCATTCACCATTAGGCAAAGATAGATTATCCAAATCAACTAGATAGATATTACCATGCCTTTTTCCAATGAATTTTACTTCGTTATTATCAGGACTAGCAATCATGCAAAGAGATGATTTAAAGGCAACTTGAAAACTTTTATCACAAAACTGGCTAATACAAAGCAGATTATGTCTTAAACCATCAACTAAAAGAATATTATTAATCCAAGTAGAAAGGAGAGATGTGAACCTTACTGATACCAATAATCTTTTCTTTACCATATCACCAAAGGTTACACTCCCTCCATTCAGTGCCTCAAGAGAGGTGAATTGCTTCACATCTCCTGTTATGTGTCTTGAGCAACCACTATTGAGATACCATAGTCTTTTCTTTTCTTTGGTTGTAAGATACAACTATAAAACAAATTAAGTTTCGATTTTAGGTACCCAAGGCAACTTGGATCCTTTAGGGTTAGTACTAAAAGTGGTTCCTTTTGGAATCCAAATCTTTCTAGAATCATTAATTTTTCTCAGATCATAATGGAATATTTTATGACCTATCTTTTACAAGAAAAACATGTGATGCTTGATGATGCATGTACAAAATTTTTTTAAAGTACTTTTGTTATTTTGATGTCTATAACCTAATCCGGCCTTATTAAAAATAGCACTTTGATTGTTCAAAAGAAGATTCAACTTTTCAGAACTATAGGTAAATTTTTCAACAAATGGTTTTATCTTATCAAGCTCATCTTTGTATTTCTTATTTTCTACTTCAAGATCTTTACATTTCTTCAAAAGCACATTATTTGAAATATTTACTTTAGATCTTTTCAAAACTTCATTTTCCATTGATAAAGCTTTGTTTTGTTTTTCTAAATATCAATTTTGTTTTTCAAATCATTAACTTCATCCAAAATATAATTGTTCTCATATGAAAAAGAGTTTGCATGCTTTTTCAACTTTCTATTTTCAAAAATTATCAACTTATGATCATGCATTAACTCATCAAATGCAGTTCTTAATTCATCAAAAGTATAATCAATTTCAAGATCAGAATGTACCTCTTCTTTATGTTGTGCCATGTAGCAAAGATTTGCCACTTTAGTTTATTCTTCATCTGAGCTGGAGTCCTCACTATCACTCCAAGTCACCATCATTCTTTCTTTTCAAGCTTCTTCCTTGATTTTTTTAGGAGAGGGCAGTCATACTTGTAATTTCCAGGCTTCTTGCATTCGAAACATATTGGTACCTCCTTCTCCTTGTCCTTTTCTTTCTCCTTTTCTTTTCCTTTTCTTTGCTTGGTTGAACCTTTTTCTTGTAAGGGAATTTCTTTCTCCTCATGAATTTTCTAAACTTTCTTGCTAATAGTGCTTCATCACCCTTATTTTCTTCTTCTTCTTCTTCTTCTGATTCTTCATTTGAAGACTCTTCTTGTGTTGTATACTTGAAAGCTATAGTCATCTTCTTCTTGTCCATATCCATTGCTTTTTGTTTCAAGTTCAACTCATAAGTTAGAATGAAAAACCTACTAGCTGCTCCAATGGATGTTTTTTAACATCTTTGGCTTCTTAAATAGCTGTCACTTTTGGATCCCAAGATGTTGGAAGAGACCTGAGAATTTTGTTCACAAGATTGACATTAGACATAATTTTACATAGACTTCTCATGCCATTTACAATATTTATGAACCTAGTGTATATATCAGTGATTGATTCATTAGGTTCCATGCAAAACATCTCATAAGTGTGCATAAGCATGATAACCTTAGTATTTTTCACTTGATCGATATCCTTATGAGTAACCTCAAGTGTGTCCCATATGTCTTTAGCTGAGGTGCATGTGGAGATTCTATTGAATTCACTAGGATACATTGCATAGTAAAGGAGATTCATTGCTTTCGCATTGATCTCGGATTGTTTAATGTCATTTTTATTCCAATCCTTTTCAAGTTTTGGGATGGAAATACCATTAACCATAACCCGAAAGAATATGAAGACCTTTATCCACTACTTTCTATAAATATAATCTATAGAATGCATGTAAATTCTCATTCTAGTTTTTCAATATGTATAGTTAGTGCCATTAAAATAAGGTGGTCTATTTGAAGATTGTCCCTCAACTATACTAGTACCAAGGGGGGCTGTCATAGATCTTTACTCAAGATGGTTAGACTTATATACTAAGAACGTAGCTCTGATGCCACTTATTGCCTAATAAGCTGAAGGTGAAAAGCACCCATAGCAAACAATATGCAAGAAAATAGGGTAGAAAGATATGTATTTTAAAATATTTTGAAGCATGCACAACGAAAGGCTCGGTAGATAGATCTAAACGATTTAACGATCTGCTCGCAAAAGGATCTAGAATGCATATAACATCAAAGCAAGAGAAACAGCAAATATAAAGTACTATACCTTAATACAAAGAGAGAAGCAGTGGAAGTGCTGTAAGAAGGATGGTGCTCGAGCCACACACGTGTCTGGCCTCTACAAGATATCCACAATAGGGCTCGACTCTAATCAACTCCCTCGAAGTGCTAGCTCTTCGGGATCCTTGGCCGATCTTCTTCTTCCAGGAAGACTAGGAGGAGAGCAGGAACCCCTTCTCAAAACCTCTCTTTCCAAGACTTAGCTTGACTGGTAGGTTGTTCACACCCAATCCCTAGAACTCTCACAACCCTTCTCTATCTTTTCTCTAGTAGTGTTGTAACTTGCAACCCCCTTGCAGCCTATATAATGACCCTCATTATAAGTGCAGCTAAGAGAAGGAGGAGAGATGAGGGGAGAGAATGGGGAAGAGGATCAAGGCCATACCAAATGGGTCCAACCCATTAAGGTATGTATGACTTTCATACCATATAACCTTGGAGCCAAAACTGGTTTGAATTCGAAATTCAAACCAGGTCGAAACTTGCACAAAATCCTTCGAGAAAAGTGTTCCCATAAATCTACTAATCACAGGAAGTGTCAACACCCAAGAAATGCCAAGTGTCGACACTTCACCAAGTGTCAACACTTGTAAAAATCCAAGTATCAACACTTGAAACAAAGTCAAGCATATTGACTGCCCAATGATGGCAAATGATTCTCAATTGTTGATTAGCCTTAAGATCAGATAGAAATCCTCTATGGTGTGTGACCCCATAGGTTCGAACACTAGCCGGTAGCACTAGAACATTTCCAGTACCAGTCAAAGTCCTTATCTAGCAATGATACCCGACGTCCGGATAGGTCGAAGATACAGAGCACCTCACAAGAACCTCTGGCATATGGTTGCAGCATAATTCATCCCTTTGACCTCACAATGCTCAGGATGACCTAGGGTTAGACTGCCAACCCTAATTTGGTTTATCCAGATCATATCTCAACCTCACAAGTTCTATGACTCCTCACAAGAACTACCCTGGCCAAGGTTTTGTTGAATTGAGACATAGTGAGTCATTCACTCCAATTATTTGGAGAGGTCAATTCCATCTTGATCCTCCACCGCTCCTCAAGTACTTAACTATACCCAGAAACTTTTATCACTGGATTAGAAATTCAATTAGTCCGGTACCAAAGTATAGTGAGTTGCTTGTAAGCTGCCATGGTGATCTCAGGTCTAAGGGACACATATAACCATATCCCTTCGTGAGCAACCCTTTAGCAGAAGTGAGCTCTGCAGATGGTCATGTTTAGTGAAATGTCATACATTTCACTTGCATATCATGCCAGTATCTCCACACTCCTTGGTTAAGAGGACAACCAACAAATATGACATACAAAACCTACACTCGATACATCATCGTTTTAAAACAATGTATCATTGGTTATGAACTAGTTTAAGAACTACTTGATATATCTCTCTATATCAAACAATGTAGTTCTAAGGACTCCATAATACAGAGTTCATTTCAAGAAAATGTAAATATGATGAACAGCTAAAAAAACTTTTATTTATTATAGAATTCATATATAAGATAGCACAACCATCTACAGCCTAAACGATTGGCTTTGGGACATAATTCCCAACAACTCTCACTTGGACTAAAGCCAATCGTACAGAATCTCATTCCCATTTTCTATTTACAATAGTCGAACTCTTGAACTCTAATAGCTTTAGTGAAGGGGTCAGCCAGGTTCTCCTTTCCATTGACTTTCTGAAGGTCAATGTCATCTCGTTCCACGATCTCTCGTACAAGGTGATAGCATTACAGAATATGCTTTGTACGGTGATGAGACTTTGTCGATTTGGCTTGAGCAATGGTTCCAGTGTTGTCACAGTACACTAGAACAGGACAACGAAAGGCTCGGTAGATAGATCTAAACGATTTAACGATCTGCTCACAAAAGGATCTAGAATGCATAATATCAAAGCAAGAGAAACAGCAAATATAAAAGTACTATACCTTTATACAAGAGAGAAGCAGTGGAAGTGCTGTAAGGAGGATGGTGCTCGAGCCACACACGTGTCTGGCCTCTACAAGATATCCATAATAGGGCTCAACTCTAATCAACTCCCTCGAAGTGCTAGCTCTTCGGGATCCTTGGCCGATCTTCTTCTTCCAGGAAGACTAGGAGGAGAGCAGGAACCCCTTCCCAAAACCTCTCTTTCCAAGACTTAGCTTGACTGGTAGGTTGTTCACACCCAATCCCTAGAACTCTCAAACCCTTCTCTATCTTTTCTCTAGTAGTGTTGTAACTTGTAACCCCCTTGCAGCCTATATAATGACCCTCATTTATAAGTGCAGCTAAGAGAAGGAGGAGAGATGAGGGGAGAGAATGAGGAAGAGGATCAAGGCCATACCAAATGGGTCCAACCCATTAAGGTATGTATGACTTTCATACCATAACCTTGGAGCCAAAACTGGTTGAATTCGAAATTCAAACCAGGTCGAAACTTGCACAAAATCCTTCGAGAAAAGTGTTCCCATAAATCTACTAATCACAGGAAGTGTCAACACCCAAGAAATGCCAAGTGTCGACACTTCACCAAGTGCCAACACTTGTAAAAATCCAAGTATCAACACTTGAAACAAAGTCAAGCATATTGACTGCCCAATGATGGCAAATGATTCTCAATGTTGATTAGCCTTAAGATCAGATAGAAATTCTCTATGGTGTGTGACCCCATAGGTTCAAACACTAGCCGGTAGCACTGGAACATTTCCAGTACCAGTCAAAGTCCTTATCTAGCAATGATACCGACGTCCGGATAGGTCGAAGATACAGAGCACCTCACAAGAACCTCTGGCATATGGTTGCAGCATAATTCATCCCTTTGACCTCACAATGCTCAGGATGACCTAGGGTTAGACTGCCAACCCTAATTTGGTTTATCCAGATCATATTTCAACCTCACAAGTTCTATGACTCCTCACAAGAACTATCCTGGCCAAGGTTTTGTTGAATTGAGACATAGTGAGTCATTCACTCCAAATTATTTGGAGAGGTCAATTCCATCTTGATCCTCCACCGCTCCTCAAGTACTTAACTATACCCAGAAACCTTTTATCACTGGATTAGAAATCCAATTAGTCCGGTACCAAAGTATAGTGAGTTGCTTGTAAGCTGCCATGGTGATCTCAGGTCTAAGGGACACATATACCCATATCCTTCGTGAGCAACCCTTTAGCAGAAGTGAGCTCTACAGATGGTCTTGTTCAGTGAAATGTCATAATTTCACTTGCATATCATGCCAGTATCTCCACACTCCTTGGTTAAGAGGACAACCAACAAATATGACATATAATAACCTACACTCGATACATCATCGTTTTAAAACAATGTATCATTTGGTTATGAACTAGTTTAAGAACTACTTGATATATCATCTCTATATCAAACAATGTAGTTCTAAGGACTCCATAATACAAGAGTTCATTTCAAGAAAATGTAAATATGATGAACAGCTAAAAATAACTTTTATTTATTAAAGAATTCATATATAAGATAGCACAACCATCTACAGCCTAAACGATTGGCTTTGGGACATAATTCCCAACAACTCTCACTTGGACTAAAGCCAATCGGTGCAGAATCTCATTACCATTTTCTATTTACAATAGTCGAACTCTTGAACTCTAATAGCTTTAGTGAAGAGGTCAGCCAGGTTCTCCTTTCCATTGATTTTTGAAGGTCAATGTCATCTCATTCCACGATCTCTCGTACAAGGTGATAGCATTACAGAATATGCTTTGTACGGTGATGAGACTTTGTCGATTTGGCTTGAGCAATGGTTCCAGTGTTGTCATAGTACACTAGAATAGGACAACGAAAGGCTCGGTAGATAGATCTAAACGATTTAACGATCTGCTCGCAAAAGGATCTAGAATGCATATAACATCAAAGCAAGAGAAACAGCAAATATAAAAGTACTATACCTTTATACAAAGAGAGAAGCAGTGGAAGTGCTGTAAGGAGGATGGTGCTCGAGCCACACACGTGTCTGGCCTCTACAAGATATCCATAATAGGGCTCGACTCTAATCAACTCCCTCGAAGTGCTAGCTCTTCGGGATCCTTGGCCGATCTTCTTCTTCCAGGAAGACTAGGAGGAGAGCAGGAACCCCTTCCCAAAACCTCTCTTTCCAAGACTTAGCTTGACTGGTAGGTTGTTCACACCCAATCCCTAGAACTCTCACAAACCTTCTCTATCTTTTCTCTAGTAGTGTTGTAACTGTAACCCCCTTGCAGCCTATATAATGACCCTCATTTATAAGTGCAGCTAAGAGAAGGAGGAGAGATGAGGGGAGAGAATGGGGAAGAGGATCAAGGCCATACCAAATGGGTCCAACCCATTAAGGTATGTATGACTTTCATACCATATAACCTTGGAGCCAAAACTGGTTTGAATTCAAATTCAAACCAGGTCGAAACTTGCACAAAATCCTTCGAGAAAAGTGTTCCCATAAATCTACTAATCACAGGAAGTGTCAACACCCAAGAAATGCCAAGTGTCGACACTTCACCAAGTGTCAACACTTGTAAAAATCCAAGTATCAACACTTGAAACAAAGTCAAGCATATTGACTGCCCAATGATGGCAAATGATTCTCAATTGTTGATTAGCCTTAAGATCAGATAGAAATCCTCTATGGTGTGTGACCCCATAGGTTCGAACACTAGCCAGTAGCACTGGAACATTTCCAGTACCAGTCAAAGTCCTTATCTAGCAATGATACCCGACGTCCGGATAGGTCGAAGATACAGAGCACCTCACAAGAACCTCTGGCATATGGTTGCAGCATAATTCATCCCTTTGACCTCACAATGCTCAGGATGACCTAGGGTTAGACTGCCAACCCTAATTTGGTTTATCCAGATCATATCTCAACCTCACAAGTTCTATGACTCCTCACAAGAACTACCCTGGCCAAGGTTTTGTTGAATTGAGACATAGTGAGTCATTCACTCCAAATTATTTGGAGAGGTCAATTCCATCTTGATCCTCCACCGTTCCTCAAGTACTTAACTATACCCAGAAACCTTTATCACTGGATTAGAAATCCAATTAGTCCGGTACCAAAGTATAGTGAGTTGCTTGTAAGCTGCCATGGTGATCTCAGGTCTAAGGGACACATATACCCATATCCTTTCGTGAGCAACCCTTTAGCAGAAGTGAGCTCCGCAGATGGTCATGTTCAGTGAAATGTCATACATTTCACTTGCATATCATGCCAGTATCTCCACACTCCTTGGTTAAGAGGACAACCAACAAATATGACATACAATAACCTACACTCGATACATCATCGTTTTAAAACAATGTATCATTTGGTTATGAACTAGTTTAAGAACTACTTGATATATCCTCTCTATATCAAACAATGTAGTTCTAAGGACTCCATAATACAAGAGTTCATTTCAAGAAAATGTAAATATGATGAACAGCTGAAAATAACTTTTATTTATTAAAGAATTCATATATAAGATAGCACAACCATCTACAGCCTAAACGATTGGCTTTGGGACATAATTCCCAACAACTCTCACTTGGACTAAAGCCAATCGGTACAGAATCTCATTCCCATTTTCTATTTACAATAGTCGAACTCTTGAACTCTAATAGCTTTAGTGAAGGGGTCAGCCAGGTTCTCCTTTCCATTGATTTTCTGAAGGTCAATGTCACCTCGTTCCACGATCTCTCGTACAAGGTGATAGCATTACAGAATATGCTTTGTACGGTGATGAGACTTTGTCGATTTGGCTTGAGCAATGGTTCCAGTGTTGTCACAGTACACTAGAACAGGACCCAAGGGAAGGTGCCACTCCCAGCTCACCAAGGAACTTCCGCAACCACACATTTTCCTTCGCTGTATCTGATGCTGCAATGTACTCTGCTTCGCATACTGAGTCCATCACAGTAGGCTACTTAGAATTTTTCAGTAGATAGCTCCTTCGTTCAGGGTAAAGACAAAACCTGACACACTCTTACTATCATCTTTATTTGACTGGAAACTAGAATCAGTATACCCCACAAGTTTCAAGTCAGATTCTTCATAAATGAGCCATTGGTCCTTAATATTTCATAAATACTTAAGGATATTTTTTACCACTTTCCAATGAGCTTCACTTGGGTCAGACTGGTATCTGCTCACTACACCTAGTGAGTATGCAATGTCTGGTCTAGTACATGTCATGGCGTACATGATAGAATCCACTATCGAAGCATATAGGATTCTACTCATGCACTCTCTCTTCTCAGGAATTGTCATACAATTCCTTTGGAGAGATCAATTCTAGTGCCTATCGAGAGATAGCTCTTTTTAAAATTTTGCATGCTGAACCATTTCAGCACGGTGTTGATGTACGTATACTAGGATAGTCCCAGAAGTCTCTTAGATCTATCTCTATAGATCTTCAGACCTAGTATGTAAGAGGCTTCACCCAAGTCCTTCATAGAGAACTAAGATGATAACCAGACCTTTATTCCTTGCAATGCTGCGATGTCATTCCCAATTAAGAGAATATCATCCACATACAGCACAAGGAATACAATCATAGAACCATTAGCCCATTTGTAAATGCAAGGCTCTTCTCCGTTCCTAACGAAGCCATACAACTTGATACACTTATCAAATCGCATGTTCCAACTCCTTGATGCTTGCTTCAATCCATAGATGGACTTTTGAAGCCTGCACACCATTGCTCGTTTGTGGATGTGAACCCTTCAAGTTGTATCATATACACCTCCTCTTCCAGCTCACCATTCAAGAAAGCTGTTCGGATATCCATTTGCCAGATTTCATAGTCAAAGTGCACTGCTAAAGCAAGCATAATCTGAATGGATTTGAGCATTATCACAGGAGAGAACATCTCATCATAATCAATACCATAATATTGACGATATCGCTTGGCAACTAGACGGGCTTTATAGGACTCCACCTTCTGTTTGTGCCCCTTTCCTTTTGAAAACCATTTGCACCCAATGGATTTTATCCCTTCAGGTGGATCAACCAATGTCCATATATGTTGATCTCCATAGACTCCATTTCGGATTTTATGGCTCCTAGACATGAATCAGAGTTAGACCTTTACAACGCATCATATAGGTGATCGGATCCTCATTGTTCTCATCGAGTTCAATGGGATCACCATCCCGAACTAAGAAACCGTAGTATCTGTCTGGTCAACTCGGTACTCTACCGATCTCCTTAATGGTTCCTAAGTGAGCTCAGGGTATGATCTAATCACAGCTAGTTCTATGTTGCCTCTTAAATGTGTCAGTTCTTCTACTTGTTGAACTTCATTAAGTTCAATCTTAGCGGCTACAGTCCCTTCACCAAGAAACTCCTTTTCCAAAAGATAGCCCTAAGACTGACGAACAACTTTTATTTCTCAGCTAAGTAGAAGTAATACCCCTAAGACTCTTTTGGATACCCAATAAATAGGCACCGGTCAAACCTAAGTCCTAGTTTGTCCGTTTCCAAATGTTTTACATAAGTCGGGCAACCCCAGATCCGAAGGTGTGAAAGTGTCGGCTTACGTCCAATCCACATCTCATATGGTGTTTCACTAACGGACTTACTTGGAGCCTTATTCATAAGGTAATAGGTTGATTCTAGAGCATATCCCCAAAAGGATATCGACAGAAGCAAAGCCCATCATGGACCGAACCATGGATATCAGGGTTTGATTCCTCCTCTCAAACACTCCATTTAATTGAGGTGTCCCTGGAGGTGTCCACTGAGAGAGAATCCCATTCTCCTCGAGATATGTCAGAAACTCGTTGGAAAGGTATTCACCACCTTGATCGGATCGAAGGATTTTGATACACTTTCCAGTTTGTGTTTCTACTTCACTACGATATCGTCGAATATTTCAAATGACTTGGATTTATGTCTCATCAAGAAGACATAACCGTACCTCGAAAGGTTATCTGTAAATATAATAAAATAAATATACCCACCCTTGGCACTAACATTCATGGGTCCGTATACATCAGTATGTACCAGACTCAGAATTTATTGGCTCATTCACCTTTTTCAGTAAAAGGTGACTTAGTTTTTTCCAAGAAGACATGACTCACAGGTTGAAAGTGAACTATCTTCACTAAAATCGAGGAGACCCTCAATTTTCAACCTATTTATCCTGTTCCTGTTAATATGACCTAGCCTACAATGCTATAGGTATGCTTCACTTATATTATCTATCCTAGGGCGTTTGCTAGACATGTACAATACACTAACAGGTCGCGATAGTATATAGATGCTATCATGCATTTGTCCATACAAAACTATAGAACTATTCCAAATGATTTTGCAAATGTTATTCTTTATTGATAGTTTGCAACCATATATGGCCAACTGGCCTATAGAAATGACATTAGAAATAAAAGATGGACAAAAATGACATTCATTCAAAATGACAGTACAGGACTCGAAAACAAGTTTAAGAACTCCCAATGCCAGGACTGGAACCTGGCTTCCATTTTTCATGTTCAAGAACCTCTCGCCATCCTTGAATCTTCTACTAACTAGAAGTCCCTGCAAAGAATTGCAAACATGAATTGGACTTTCTGTATCCAATACACAGTTAGTAGTATCACAAACAGAGAAACTACAAAGTGTTATCATATAAATACCTTGTCCAGGACCATCCTGCAGCTTCCTCTTCTTGGACCTATTCAGGTCAAGGGATGCTGTTGACCCCATAACTAATTTTGATGATAACCAAATATTGGAGCATATATATTTATTTCTAACAACTCTTCAAGTGTTTTACAAGTTTTTGTAGGATGGTTTAATTTGTTCAAACTTCAACTCCTACACTATTGTTTCTTGTTTGAGTTGTGTTGTAATTTGTTTTTGTAAAGAAGAACCCAATGAAAAAGCTAAGAAAAAATCATGTTAAAAAGGGTTACTTCTATGTGTGTGTGCCATAAAACTATTTTGAGTTGGTATGCTTGAAAATCTAAAAAGTTGGTGAGAGTTTTTCTTTGAGTTCATGTGTAAAAATCCTGAAGAAGATACTTGAGCCGACCCAGTATGTTGAAGAGCCGACTCCACTTACTGGCATGCAGCAAGGATTCTAGAATGCAGTAATCTGAGCCGACTCGAAGGCACCGAGCTGACTCTAGTGAATTTGAGTCGACTAGATTATGTCCGAGCCGACTCCTCTAGAGTCCAGTTTCTGAAGTTTTCTGAGAATAGCCAGGGGAGCCGACCCGAACCAAAAAGAGTTGACTCTGCTAGACCTAATTTTGAAAACCTGAGAAAGCGAGCTGACTCAAATTGAATCAAGCCAACTCTTCTAGAGTGTTCATTTCAGAATCCGTGAAGAAGAGCCGACCCAAGCTAAAAGAGCCGACTCCTTAGTTCAAGTTTTTCAAAGAAAGAAGTTCGAGCCGACCCAAGCTATCAAGAGCCGACTCGTCTAGAGTGAAGTTTTGCACCCTAAGACAAAGAGCCGACTGCACTGAAGATTTGGTGACTCGACCTATCAACTTGAAGGATCCTAGCAGACTCGAAGGAATCCGAGCTGACTCGAACATCATTTTCAGGTATCCAATGCCTAGTTCCAGAAATATTTTTGAATGCTAAAAAGTGCTCCAACGATCATAAATCATTCCCTAACAATCTACAATAGCTGGAACTACCTTGGAGTGATAGAAGACCTTATATTTGAAGGATTTGAACATCCTAAAAGTAAGAGTTTTTGAAAAGTTCTTAAAAGAGAAGAGAGCCTCATTGAATATCCTAACTACCAACAGCAAAAGAGCACAAGAGCATTCAAGCCTTCAAGTCTTCACCAACTATAATCTAAAGCTTGAAGCAACTTTTGAAGAGATAAAGAACTGAAGTAATAAAGCTTATTCAAGTGCATTCAAGTGGACTTCCATCAAACTGCACCGCAACTATCCGACAAATTGAGTTTGTCATTTTTGTTACATTTATTTCAATTCAATTTTTGAATTATTGGGTTATGGTGAGCCCGATTGAAAAACCAAATAGGTTCTTGGTGGGCCTTGATAAAACCAAGTGATGGGTTCTGGTGATCCTGGTAAAACCAAGTTAGGTTTCTTTGGTGAGCCTGTTTAAAACCAAAGGGAGTTGGGTTTTCTTTAGTGATCCCGTTAAAACCAAAATGTAGAGGTTTTGGATTGTGATCCTGCAAAACAATTCTACTATATTTGAGTGTGAATATAGTGAAAATCCCAAGTGGTATCTTGGATAGTGGATGTACGAGTTGGGTTGCTTCGAACCACTATAAATTTTATATGTTTGTGTTGTGCTTCCTTACTCTTACTTAGCTTCTACAATTTATTATTGTCACAGCACCTACCACTTGCAAGGGACTTTTAATTGCACATAATCTTGCCTTAATTTTTAAATTCTCAATTCACCCCCCTCTTGGGTAGCCACCTGGGCAACAACTGGTATCAGAGCAGTGTCTCTGATTATACTAGAATAAAGATTGATGGCTCATCCCATGAGTACATCCCTGGTGGAAGGCCAGTCAACTAATAGACTTCCACTCTTCACAGGCACAAATTATTCTTATTAGAAAGCACGAATGAAAATCAATATTTAAGTTGTTGATTTTCAATTATGGAAGATCATTCTTAAAGGGCCACAGGTTTCCATGATTAAAATGATAGCGTGCATGTCCCTAAGCCTAAAGAGGATTGGGATGAACATGACATGAAATTAGGAGAATTGAATGCCAAAGTAATGAACTTGCTTTACTGTGCTTTGGATTCAAGTGAGTTTAATCGAATTTCCACTTGCTCTTCAACAAACAAAATTTGGGATAAACTTAAGGTGACCCATGAAGGAACTTCACAAGTAAAAACTTCAAAGATAAATCTTTTAGTGCATAATTATGAATTATTTAAAATGGAGCCTAATGAAAGTATTTTGCCATGTACGCTAGATTTACAGATATTATTAATGGTTTAAAAAGTCTTGGCAAGGTATACTCAAATGCTGATCTAGTATAGAAGATTTTGAGATCACTTCCTGATAAATGGGATCTTAAAGTCACTGCCATCTAGGAAGCCAAAGACCTGAGCATTTTATCAATGGATGAATTAATGGGATCCCTCATCACACATGAATTGACCATGCAGCATAGAACGGATGATGATCAGAAAAAGAAGAAAATAATTACATTCAAGGCTGCATTAGAATCAAGGGATGATGAAGAGATGGAAGATGATTCTACCTCCTCCGAAGACAATCTTGAAGATGAAGACATTGCAATGGTCGTGAGGAGATTCAGAAAGTTTATGGAAAAGAATAAAGGAAGATACAACAAAAAACTCCATAAACATGGAAAACACTCAAAAGAAAAGGACAAGGACAAAGACAAAGATAAGGAACAAGTCCCCACCTACTATGAATGTAAGAAACCGAGGCACATTCATCTGGACTATCCACTTCTAAAGAATTTTTTAAAAAGAAGAAAAAGAAAGCGATGGTTGCCACGTGGAGTGACAGTGAAGACTCCACTTCAACTGAAGAAGAAGAGATCACGAAAATAGCTAATCTATGTCTAATGGGTCTCGAGGATGAGGTAACTTCCCCAATACTCAAATTGAATTTATATTTGAAGAATTAAATTCTGCATTCCATGATCTATTATCTGAATTTAAAAGGCAGGAGTAAAGATTAGATCATTAAAGTATATAAAGATTAGATCATTAAAGCATATCAATGATTCTTTACTCAAAGAAAAAGAAAAATTTCAGAAAAGAATTCTTTATTGCAAAAAGAACTTCATATCCTTTTTGAAAAATAAAATTGTTTGAAACTGAGAATAACGAATTTCATGACAAAAATAATGGTTTGTTGAAAGAAAACAATGAGCTGAAAAAGGAGGTTGAGAAACTCAAGTCGCTTGTTGAAAAATCAACTTTATCTTTTAACAAGCTTGAGTTAATTCTTGAAGATCAAAGAATTTCTGGTAATAAAGATGGAATGGGTTTTAATGCTTCTAATTCAAATTACATTTCAGCCACTACATTTATGAAACAAAAGGATTTTGTTTCCAAGTTTACTTCTCATAAAATTTTTGTGACAAAAGGATCTACTTCCATTTCAGAACCTGCTTTATGTGTTCCAAATAATTTAAATACAAAACCTGCTATTTCTACACTTCATGCATCTAGAATTTCAAAGTATAGATCATTTCAAAATTCTAGAATCAGATATTTTGCTTCCAAGAATTAGGACATAAAGCTTTCAATTGCAATATTATTAGAAATGTCTATAATACATCAAGAAAGATTTGGGTTCCCAAAGGAACGACCTCAACTAACCTGCAAGGACCCAAGTTAGCTTGGGTACCTAAAAGAACTCCTTGATTTTCTTGCAGGAATGTCTTGCAGCCCAGAAAATGAAGAAAAGATGGTATCTCGATAGTGGCTATTCAAGGTATATGACGGGTGACAAGGATCAGTTCATCACCCTGGAAATGAAAGAAGGAGGTATGGTTACTTTTGTAAACAATAGCAAGGAAAAAATAATGGAATGGTAAAATCAAAATAACCCCGTGTACTTTCATTGAAAATGTATTGCTAGTAGATAAGTTGAAGCAAAACTTGTTAAGATTAGTCAATTATGTGATAAAGGCTTCAAAGTTATCTTTGAATCATCTATGTATATAGTAACAAACTCTCTTGATTCTAGTAGCAAATTCATTGGACATAGACTTGAAAATATTTATGTGGTAGATCTGAATGATCTTGTCATGTCAAGTAGTTCCAGATTTAGTTTGCAATGAATACTAAGACCAAGGAGTCTTGTTTATTATGGCATAGAAGATTGGTCATGCTAGCATGCATACTATTGCCAAGTTAATTTCCAAAAATCTTGTTAAAGGCATGCCTAAGTTTAAAGTTAATTTTGATCATATTTGTGATGCATGCCAACTGGGTAAACAAACTAGGGAGAGATTTAAATCCAAAATATGATTTCAACTTCTAGACCTCTTGAGCTACTTCATATGGACTTATTTGGACCAACTAGGACCATAAGCCTAGGATGTATGAAATATGCCCTTGTGATTGTAGATGATTTTTCTAGATTTACATGGATTTTGTTTATTGCACACAAAGATGAAACTTTCAAAATGTTTAGAAAATTTCACAAAAAGTTTTCCAATCAGAAAAATCTCTCAATAATTTAATTAGAAGTGATCATGACATGACACCGAATTTAAAAATCAATTTTTTGATGATTATTGTACTAAAATGGCATTGATCATAACTTGTCCACTCCTTGAACACCATAACAAAATGGTATTGTAGAAAGAAAAAATAGGACTTTGGAAGAAATGGCCCGAACGATGTTATGTGAAGGTAATCTTCCAAGATACTTTTGGGTAGAAGCGGTGAACACTGCTTGTTATATTTTAAACTGTGTTTTGATCCATCCTATTTTGAAGAAAACCCCTATGAGCTTTGGAATGAAAAGAAATCCAATATAAATTATTTTCATGTGTTTGGATGCAAATGCTTTGAGCTTAATAATGGTAAGGATAATCTAAGAAAATTTGATGCTAAATCTGATGAAGCAATTTTCCTTGGTTATTCACTTCATAGAAAAGCATATAGGGTATTTAATAAAGGACTCTTACTGTTGAAGAGTCAATGCATGTTATCTTTGATGAAACTAACCCTTCACCATCTATAAAGGATGAGTGTATTGACAATGATGCAGGTATTATTTAAAAGGATATGGAAGACATGAGTATTCAAGAAAGACTAATTGAAGAAGGAGAAGAAACGGTAAGGATCATGTAGATTTACCAACTGAATGGAGGTACTCTACTTCCCATCCTAAAGAATTAATTATTAGTGATCTTTCTCAAGGTATTAGAACTAGGTCTGCACATAGGATTGCACATGATTACCTAGTCTTTGTATCACAAATAGAGCCTCACACCTTAGAAGAAGCTGAAAGTGAGCCAAACAGGATGTTAGCCATGCATGAAGAATTGAACCAGTTTGAAAGAAATAAGGTGTGGACACTAGTTGATAGACCTAAAGACCACCCAATTATAGGAACCAAATGGGTATATAGGAATAAGCTAGATGTACAAGGAAATGTCATTAGAAACAAAGCTAGATCAGTGGCTAAGGGATATAGTCAAGAAGAAGGTATTGGTTTTGATGAAACTTATGCACCCATCGCAAGACTAGAAGCCATTAGATTACTTCTCGCATTTGCTTGCTACATGAATTTTAAACTTTTTCAAATGGATATAAAAAGTGCATTTCTAAATGGTTTTATCTCCGAACAAGTTTTTGTGTATCAACCACTAGGTTTTGAAATCATGCTTTCCCAAATCATGTGTTTAAACTTAATAAAGCTTTATATGGTTTGAAACAAGCCCCTAGAGCCTGGTATGATAGACTTAGCACTTTCTTGATTGAAAATAATTTTTCAAGAGGAAATATTGATAAAACTCTTTTTATCAAAAGAAAAATAATTATATATTAGTTGTACAAATTTATGTGGATGATATTATCTTTGGTACAAAATGAAGTTTTTGTGAAGAATTTGCTAAGCTAATGCAGGGAGAATTTAAATGAGCCTAATGGGTGAACTTAATTACTTCCTTGGACTTCAAGTAAAGCAATCAAAGGAAGGGATCTTCATCAACCAAGCCAAATATACCAAAAAATAATCAAAAGTTTGGTATGAAGACGAGCAAACAAATGAGTACACCCATGAGCCCATCCTGCAAATTGGACAAAGATGAAAATGGATCCAATGTTGACCAAAAGCTATATAGAGGTATGATCAGATCCTTATTATATTTAACGACATGTAGACCAGATATCTTGTATAGCATATGTGTATGTGCTAGATTTCAATGCAATCCTAAAGAAACACATATGCTGATTTAAAAGAATAAAGATATTTGAAAGGTACAAGTAATCTAGGTCTTTGGTTTTCAAAAGAATCATCTTTAAATTTAATAGGATTTTCTGATGCTGATTTTGCTGGTTGTAAAGTAGATAGAAAAAGCACTAGTGGCATATATCAATTTCTAGGGTTGAATTTAATCTCATGGCACTGCAAGAAACAAAACGCGATAGCGCTTTCTACTACTGAGATAGGGTATGTTGCTACAGGGAGTTGTTGTGCATAAGTGTTATGGATTAAACAACAACTAGAATACTTTGGTGTTATACAATGCAAAATTCCTATTAAGTGTGATAACACAAGTGCTATAAATTTAACCAAAAATCCTATTCAGCATTCTAGGACTAAGCACATAGAGATTAGACACCATTTTATTAGAGACCATGTTTTGAATGGTGACATTGAACTAGAATTTATCCTAACAGAAAAATAATTAGCTGACATTTTTACAAAGCCACTGAATCAGGATAGATTTGAATTGCTTAGAGAAAAATTAGGGCTTTGTGATCCTTCCTAGATTTAGACAATCTAATTTCCTTCAAGAATTAAGAAAGATTATCTAGAAAACCTCCTACATTTATTCATGATTTTTGAACAACTTTCCTTGAAATTTCATTGTATTAAATTCAATTTCTGAATCATCTTACTTATTATGGAAAGTTTCTGTTTGAGTCGACTCGAGCAATTTTGCTCTGGTCGAGCCAGCTCGAATGTCTGAGTTCTCTACCTATCGCTCTGGTTGAGCTGACTAGGTCTTTGCCTAGCCGACTCGGTGTTCTGATTGTTCCGAGTTCGCTCTGGTCAAGCCGACTTGGATGTTTTATGGTTGGGCGAGCCGACAAGAAAGTTGAGAAATCGCTATTTAGGTAGTTCTGAACTGTCTTTTTCTGTACTTCACTCTTCTCACTTTTACTTCAAACTCACTCTACCCTCTCAAAAAATTTATCAAACTCCTAAAAATCATTATCTAAAACCTTGATTTATTGAATCCCACTGCAATGGCTTTTTGAAGATCTGCAAGGAAGGTTCTTTAAGTTGGTGAATCAGGCGCACGCAGTGAAGATGCAAGAGAAAAAGGAGAAAAGAGGAAAAGATCAACTACTGAGCAACAGGAAGAAGAGACTCCTTCTCCTCTCGGATATATTATATCAATGGCCAATCAGCTTGTAACTTGTGGAATGAAAATCGATTTCACATTTCTAGAAGAAATGCAAATGAAAATCGAAAGATGGATAGAATGCCAGGGTTGGAAGTAGTTCTGTTCTCTGGACATCTTGACCTACCCTTCACTGGTATGGATTTTCTACGAAAAAATATAGTCATTGAAGAATATCACTTGGGATCTATTGTCAAGGGAAACAAAATAATTACGGATGAAGAGAGGTTGGGTAGTTTACTTCAAATACCAATGGACGGCACCGCTAAGCTCATTTTACCTGACAAAGAACACATATTAAAGCTCATCTTGGAGAAAGATGATGTGAGCTTCATTTCGCATGTTAAGGCCAACCTACTATCAAAAGAAATGAGGCTTCTTCATAATATGATTAGCAAGATATTTCTTCCCAGAACTGGTCACTTTGATTGGGTCAGTGAGAAAGATATGACCTTTATGGGACATTTGATAGTAGAAAAGCCTCTCAACCTTCCCTACATAATGATGATCCAGATGACTAAAGCAGCTTGAAAAGTCAAAGCCTGCCTACCTTACAGTATGATTTTTCCTTTACTATTTGAAGAAGCTGGCGTTGACTTAGTAGATGGGATAGGCAAGCCACTACATCACTTTGACATTTACTCCTTCAATTCACTGAAAAGAATGGGTTATAAGCTACAAGGAATATCGATAAAGAAAGTGTTTAGTCAGGCTGCTGTTACTTCTTCAGAGATAATGAAGCTGTTGCTATTAAAGAAAGGGCTGAAGGTACAATGATTACTCCATCTGACCTCAAAAAGCTAATATTTCAGAAGATGAAAGCAATTTCAAGTTCATTGACAGATCACATGAATTCTGTAATTGATGAAATGAAAAGTACAGTTAATGCAAGTTTGCAGGAATTGAGATATGAACAAAAGTTCCACCAGCACAAAATTGAAAAGGAAATGGAGGATTTTAAGGAAGAGATCAGAAGCATCTTACTGCAATCCCAGAAGGAAACAATCATTGCTGAAGATGCTCCTGAATAGATCTTCAAGGAGTCACTTGACACTACTGCTCTCTATTCCTTCATCTGATCCACCCAAACCTGTTAAAACCAAGAAGAAACTACAAAACCAAGGAGACTAAGATTTTTAGAGCCCCTGTTAGAACTAGGGTTAGGGATTAAGGTTAAACCCCTGAAAACCAAGACATTTGACAAGGTTATAGAACTAGGCTCTTCCTCTTCTAGTGTAGAAGAAGAGAAGAATAGTTTAGTTGTTTAGTCTTTGGTTGTATTTCTGACTTTGTTCTACTTATTCTTTACAAAATATGAATACTTTCTTTCCTTCTTTTATATAAATTAATCAATGAAATGAAAGATCTTTAGCAATTTCATTTGTTGTCATGATTTGATACATATGTGATGAATTTTAATTAGAATTTCAAATTTGAGAAAGTGAAATTATCTTAAACAAAACTTAAAGACTTTCTCAATCTATTCAAAATCCGATCTTTATTTGAAACCACCTTTTTGATTGATTGACAAAAAGGGGGAGAATATGAAAAATGTAAGAAATGAAAAATATGAGAATAAAAATAGGAGAATATGGAAAAGGTGAGAAATGGAAAATCAGTATAATGATGAGCTCCTACCATTGTTCTTTAAAGTGCATAAAAAGAATGAAAAAGGGGGAGCACAAAATGATAGTATTCAAAAAGACTGAATGCTTAAATTATTTTAAAACCTAGAGAAGGGGGAGATTCTCTTGAATGATTTGCTCTGATTGCTACTTAATCTTAATGCTCTGATTGCTATTACTCTACAAATTGATCTTAATTCTGTCAATAGTTTTTCAAACTCTGATACTCCATGTTTTGTGCTAATTATAATATTATGAAGCATGAAAAGTTCAATACTTTGATGATATACAGTTATATCATCTCTTGAGCTTTGATATATTTACAAATCTAATTAGCTCTGATACATGTGAATATTAACTTTCAAATACTTTTATACATGTAAAGTGCAAAGAATTTTTCATGCCCAGTGTTTTATCATCATCAAAAGGGAGAGATTGTTGACCCATAGTGATTTTGATGATAACCAACATTGGAGCATGTATATTTATCTAACAAACTCTTCAAGTGTTTACAAAGTTTGTAGGATGGTTTAATGTTCCAACTTCAACTCCTACACTATTGTTTCTTGTTTGAGTTGTGTTGTAATTTATTTTTGTAAAGATGAACCCAATGAAAAAGCTAAGAAAAATCATATAAAAAGGGTTACTTCTATGTGTGTGTGCATAAAACTATTTGAGTTGGTATGCTTGAAAATGTAAAATGTTTGTGAGAGTTTTTTTTGGTTCATGTGTAAAAATCCTGAAGAAGATACCGAGCCGACCCATCATGCTAAAGAGCCAACTCCACTTACTGTCACGCAGCAAGGATTTTGGAATGAAGCAATCCGAGCCGACTTGAAGGCAACTGAGCTGACTCTAGTGAATCTGAGTCAACTGGATTATGTCCGAGCCGACTCCTCCAGAGTCCAGTTTCTGAAGTTTTCTGAGAACAGCCAGGCGAGCCGACCAGAACCAGAAAGAGCCGACTTTGTTATACCTAATTTTGAAGACTTGAGAAAGTGAGCCGACCCGAATTGAATCGAGCTGACTCTTCCAGAGTGTTCATTTCAGAATCTATGAAGAAGAGTTGACCCAAGCTGAAAAGAGCCAACTCCTTGAGTTCAAGTTTTTCAAAGAAAAAAGTTTGAGCCAACCCGAACTATCAAGAGCCGACTCGTCCAGAGTGAAGTTTTGCACCCTGAGACAAAGAGCCTACTGCATTGAAGATTTGGTGACTCGACCTATCGACTTGAAGGATCTAAGCCGACTCGAAGGAATCCGAGCCGACTTGAACATCATTTTCAGGTATCCAACGGCTAGTTCTAGAAATTATTTTTGAATGCTAAAAAGTGCGCCAACGGTCACAAATCATTCTCCAATGGTCTACAACAGCTAGAACTGCCTTGGAGTGATAGAAGACCTTATATTTGAAGGATTTGAACATCCTAAAAGTTAGAGTTTTTGAAAGTTCTTTAAAGAGAAGAGAGCTTCATTGAATATCCTAACTACCAATAGCAAAAGAGCATAAGAGCATTCAAGTCAGCCTTCAAGTCTTCACCAACTCTGGTATGAAGCTTGAAGCAACCTTTGAAGAAGCCACTAAAGTAATTAAAGCTTATTCAAGTGCATTCAAGTGGACTTCCATCAAGCTGCATCGGCAACTATCCGACAAATTGAGTTTGTTATTTTTGACATTTATTTTCAATTCAATTTTTGAATTGTTGGGTTATTGGTGAGCCCTGTTGAAAAAACAAATAGATTCTGGTGAGCCTTGATAAAAAACCAGTGTTTGGTTCTTGGTGATCCTGGTAAAACCAAGTTAGGTTTTGTTTGGTGAGCTTGTTTAAATGAAAGGGAGTTGGGTTTTCTTTGGTGATCCCGTTAAAATCAAAGTGTAGAGGTTTTGGATTGTGATCCTGCAAAACAATCCTACTTATTCAGGTGTGAATATAATGAAAATCCCAAGTGATATCTTGGGTAGTTGATGGAGAGCTGGTTGCTCCGAACCACTATAAATTTTGTGTATTTGTGTTGTGCTTCTTTGCTCTTACTTAGCTTCTGCAATTTATTATCTTGTCATAGTACCTACACTTGCAAGGAATTTTTAATTGTATATAATCTGTCTTAATTTTTTAATTCCAATTCACCCCCCTCTGGGTAGCCACCTGGGCAACATATGCAGTGTAAAGAGGACAGTTCCTCTTCAATGACCCGCTTCTTGCAGAAGTAGCACTCTTCTGGCTTGATCAACCTTTACTTTCTTGGCTTGACTAGGCCTAGAAGCACTAAGCACCTTTTTCCCTTTATTATTTTTCTTCTTCCCTTTCTTAAAGGGACGACGCTCTCCCGAGAACCTCACACTAGATTCACTACCTTTATTTAACTGGTGGTCTTTCTCATAAGTCGCAGAACCCAACACCCATGGTAGTTGACTACAAGCTTATTCATTCTGCAATGATAAAGAAAGTCTAGATAGAAGAAGTGAGAGAATTCAAAATTGCATCTTTTCCCAAGCTGTTCATGCAAGGGACATCCAAGCTTGCCCAAGCGCTCAATCATTTCGATCATGTACCATACATGATCAGTGACCAAGGCCCCATCACGCATCCACCCGTTGTAAATGGCATAGGAGACCCTGTACATCTCAACGTCGTCTAGTATTCCGAAAGACTCCTTCAACCTTTGAAGGGTTCTTTCAGCTGGGCTTCCTCAAACTTAAGACTGAACTCATCGTTCATCACCGCTAACATAATGCATCGGACAGTAGTCCTGTCAGAGAGCCACTTCGGATAAGTGCTTCTGATCGAACCCCAAGCATTGGCAGCACGGATCTCAGGTGCCAGATCCGATATTGCATAGAAGATCTATTCATGCTCCAAGACAATCCTGAGCCTTTGATATCACTATCGAAGTGGGGTCCATTGAGCTTCTCATTGTCAAGAAGAGACCGAAGTGATAGGTTGGAAGACATTGAAAGGAAAACCAAAACTAATTATGTATATGATTATTAACCTAAAGACATGGACTTTAGTCTAAATGTCCCACCACTATTTTACACAGATTGGTAGCCTCTACTTTCAATCCACGGAATTACTTTAATTTTCTAATGGGTACCAGAGTCCAATAGATAACACATGAGCCCGACTTTGGCCGGCCCACCCATGCATGTCTAAAGGTAGGTTCTTTAACTGATTACTTCTCCAAGTAACCTCTTAATTGGGTTTTGCCCCAACGAGCACTTCAATTGGCCTTTGGGCCTCCTATTAAAGGTCCCAGTTATGTCCAACCATAACATGACAAAATTCAATGCTTTAACTAACGAATGGTCCAGCCCGATTTTGATCAGCTCACCTGACCACCGTTAAGAGAGTTGCACTGAGCCATCATATTAGGAATATCAATTCTAATAGCTGTATGATCACCCGATCTTTGGATCTGTCGATAAACACCAAACTATTGGACACATTACTATCCCACTTAATGGGAGCTAGGACTTGGTTATCCTATAACTTTGTCCTGTAAGGACCTAATAATTTAGAGGGTTTTTAAATAATGTGATAGACGAAGAGATGAAAAGACATGGATCAACCTCCTATTGACCACATCGTAATCTAGGAGGGTTACACATAACTAATGATCCATGGGTACCTAAAATTAGTCAAGACTGATTAACCTAAGGTGGCAAGGGCTAACATGAGTCAATGAGCTATCTAATCAATCCTGATTAACCATATTGGCCAGGTAAGTGAGATCATGGTGATGCGGCACGCATATGATTAATGTTTTAAATATGGTGTTTGTAGAGCAATGAAACCTAATTACACTTAGCATTGTACTCATCTTAATAAGATTTAAGGATTACATGAAAGGGACTATTACATGATTAGGCACAACTCTAAAATAAGAAGGAGAAGATCTAGACAATAGGGGCTAATGATTGGAGGACTTACCTTGATGAGTTTTCCAACCTTCCTATGATTCAAAACTTGAAACTACTGATGCTCTGACTGGAGAACTTGGATAACAGTGATCAGAACCCTGGACTTGGGCTTCAGCTTGTTGGTTCATTGTCAAGAGGAACCCTGTTCACAACTCAAGGACTTCGAAGGACCCTGCAATGAGATAAGTTAAGGTTGAAGGATGCAAACATAAAGAAGGGATGGGAGAACTTGTGAACAAAGAAAAGATAGTTGAGAAGATCTGGCCAACTCCAATGCCTTGCCTTGAGCTTGGATGATGAATTGCTAGGGGAAAAAGATGGCTTTGGCATGGAGGAGAGGATGGGAAACTTTCCCTAGGAAAAAAATACAAGACAACTTCTCTTCCCAAACTCACTTCATTTTTCATTCATTCTCAAAATCAATCCCCACATGGGCGTCCAAGGCCTTTAATAGCCTCACAAAGTTAGCTTTTAAATTTAAAAACTCCCAAATTGAGGAGGATTACAAGGGGGGGGTGGAAGATTTGTGGAGAGTTTGAGGGATGGGGGGGTTGGAGGATTTGGTGGAGGACTTGGAAGGGTGTGGCAACCTCCTTGAATTTGAATCTTCCTTGTTGGTGCCAAAGAGTGATGAGATGACTAGTGAGGTGGCGCCTGATGACGTGGCATGATGAGATGGTCTTCTACTTGGATAAGGAATGACATGTAGCCCCAAGTGGTCCTAGTTGATGATCCTTTCTCTTGCTGGTTGATGTGTCTTCTCTTCTTCATGTGGTCAAATTCTGGGGTCCAGAATTTGAGTCTTGTTGTTGGCTTTCATTGCTTTAAGACTGATTAACTGAAATAGACTAACTCAACTAAACTAACTGACTGACCTAAACTTGAAACGGACTTACAGAAAATAAATTTTTTTTTTAAAGTAATACAGGACTCATAAACACTCTGATTAATACAGGACTCTTGAAAAGGAAATGGCTCTTAAAATAAAACTTACAGGACTCTTGAAAGGAAAGGCTCTTGAAAATAAAACATTTAACTAAATGATACAAGGTAACCTAATTATCTTCGATCCAAATTAGGATAAGGCTAACTTGTTGGAGTGAAGTTTCTTTTAGTTCTGGTGTCCACACCAATTCTCGGGGGTGGGCAGAACTCGACCCAGTCGAGTATGGTTCAGTTTTGCCCTTGTAATGCTTGAACAAGTCTGGGTTAAGTCTTTGTAGGTCTTCTCGAGTAATCCATGAGTTGTCAGACTCAGGTCGACCTTGCCATTGAACCAGGTATCACTGATAGTCCTTATTCCTGGTAGTAATGGTCTTGTCATCCAGGATTCTCTCAATCCTCTCTCTCCTCTCAGGTAGGGTTGGTGGTGGACACTCGGAAATATGTTCACTCTCAATGAAAGTTTTGGCCCAAAAGGCTCACTAGGTATTAGTACTGGTTCTTTGTATTCTACTAGGTCTGAAACATTAAAGTTGTACTAATACCATATCAGGTGAAAGTTCCAAAACATATGCATTAGGCCCTATTTTCTTAAGATCTTGAAAGGTCCCGCTCCGCGGGCATGTAGCTTCTTTATGGTTCCAGAGGGGAAACCGTTCAGGGTTGAGCCTAATCATCGCATAATCCCCTTCACAGAATTGTTTAGCCCTCTTATGTGAGTCAGCTAAGTGTTTGTAAGTTTCATTGCTCAGGTTGATCTTATTATTGATTTCTTTATGCAGATTTGTGACATGCTGTGCAAAAGACTCAGCAAACTCAGAAACTTACACAAGCACTTACGAAATGCAGACTGAACTAGGCATCCTTATTGAGAGGAATTTATTGGACTCTCTAGGGCCTAAACCTAACAGATTAATGACTCTCTAGGTTTGACACTGGTCTGGCATGCACATGAGAATTTACCATGGGTTCCTAGCAAATGCCATAAGGTTTTCCTAAAGTAGGTAGCAAAAGGAATAGGCCTTAAAAGCTCATGCATCCTAGTAATCTCATCAAAATGAAACTTAATGGCTCTAAAATTATGATAGGAATCCGAGACTTGGGGTAATTAGGAGAATCTAGAAACAGACCTTGGTTACTCATGATGACCTTAAGATTAGAATTTGATCTACAGGTGGGATGCTTCTAGGTAGTTGAAGGTCATTAGGAAAGTCTTCTAAAATAATGATTAGGTTCTTCTCAGGTACCTGAAGGAGTTCTTGTGTCGAAGCTAAAGTATGGGTTCTTCCTGAGGGCATTGTCTTACGGGAACCAAGTCCTCACTAATTTTGGTTGTTCTGATATTTTAGGACTAGGCTCAATAATCTTTTCTTTACCAAAGGTTTCCTCAGGTAAGGTACTAAAGTTGTTCTCTTCACAGTCTTCCCCTTATTCATCTATTAAACTTATGTCAGTCTCATATACATATTTACTAGGTTGTCAAATTTGCCTTCTTCCTTCCCTAGCCCTTCAGTTGAGGATACCCTAAGTCTTGAGTATCATGAACTCAACTTGTACTTCAGGGTTCTTACTCCTATCATTCATATAAGCTAATGGGATAGTAGGAGTTGGTTGGTCTAAGGAAAATTGTTTAGCCAGCATTTGGTTTAATTGGGCCATTTGATCATTTAGGGCTTTCAGCATGGTTTCAAGATTCGGGTCCATGGCTACACTGGACTGGGTCTGGACTGGTGAATATAAGGCTCCTAATCTAGTTTTCATGCATGCAAGTAAACTCAAGCTCGAGCTAAGGTTTCCTAGACCTAGAGCACAAATTAGAAGTCTAATTAAGTGAACCAAACTAGCTAGTAGTACTTATGAGACTTAGCCAGGTAAGTGGTGGAGAGTGAAGGTCCCTGATTGCCAATCCTTAGACACCAATCTGAGATTGGCCAGGTAGGCGGACCAAATCACAAGCCCTGATGCACCAATCCTAGACACCAAGCCTGTAAGCACACCTAATTAGCTGACACAATTAACTTGACCCTAACTGAACCCAACTTGTTGGTGTCCTTAACCCACTAGGGCAATTAACGTTCTACTCAATTTAATTAACGGGCTGGGATCGATATGCTGGTTGGTGATTTTTGGGCTAGGGACAGGTGATGAAATCCTGACCCTATGTCAAATTGATGCCCTTAATTGATTCTCATGAGATGAATGAAATGCAAAGGTGCTGCAGTAGTGTGTTGCAGTTTGAAAGTGGTGTGGAAACGTGATGAAAAAAAATATCCAAAAATTCTGAAAAATTCACAGAGGATTCCTAACTTATATTTTCAATGCAGATGAAAGGAATTTTAAAACTAAAACTTTCTACTATAACCAGATCCTACAAATGAAGATAAATAAAAAGGACAGAACAGAATGCTAATGACAGTGTCGAACTGCAAAAATCTTCATTTTTCTATAATTTCTTTCTGATAATGAAATTTAATATGGTAATAACTGACTTAAAAAGGAACATGAAAAAAAATATTTCAATAAAAAATTAGTGAATTTCCTTTGGAGCTGCAGACGGATTACAGTAAACAGATGCAAATTTTCAGAAAACAGAACCAAATTAAATAAGTGCAATGGCTTACCCAAACTTCAATCTAAAAAATTCATGTCCGGCCAGGGGCTCATTATTCCCATGGGTCGTGACAGTGTACTGGAGTACCCCGCTCAGGAGGTGTGAATTTAGATCTTGCTTGGATTTAAAGAAAACTATTCTACCCTAATGCAACCATGCTCTGATACCAAATGATGTGGCAAGCATATGATTAATATTTAAATATGGTGTTTGTAGAGCAATGAAACCTAATTACACTTAGCATTGTACTCATCTTAATAAGATTTAAGGATTACATGAAAAGGGACTATTACATGATTAGACACAACTCTAAAAATAAGAAGGAAGAAGATCTAGACAATAGGGGCTAATGATTGAGGACTTACCTTGATGAGTTTTCCAACCTTCCTATGATTCAAAACTTGAAACTACTGATGCTCTGGACTGGAGAACTTGGATAACAATGATCAGAACCCTGGACTGGGCTTCAGCTTGTTGGTTCATGTCAAGGGGAACCCTGTTCACAACACCAAGGACTTCGAAGGACCCTGCAATGAAGATCAAAGTTAAGGTTGAAGGATGCAAACATAAAGAAGGGATGGGAGAACTTGTGAACAAAGAAAAGATAGTTGAGAAGATCTGGCCGACTCCAATGCCTTTGCCTTGAGCTTGGATGATGAATTGCTAGGGAAAAAGAAGGCTTTGGCGTGGAGGAAGAGGATGGGAAACTTTCACATAAGGGAAAAAAAATACAAGACAACTTCTACTTCCAAAATTCAACTTCAATTTTCATCATTCTCAAAATCAATCCCCTTTACATTGGGGTCCAAGGCCTTTAATAGCCTCACAAAGCTAGCTTTTGAAATTAAAAACTCCCCAAATTGAGGAGGATTACAAGGGTGGTTGGAGGATTTGGTGGAGAGTTTGGAGGGATGGGGGGGGTTGGAGGATTTGGTGGAGGACTTGGAGGGGTGTGGCCAACCTCCTTAAATTTGAATCTTCCTTGTTGGTGCCAAAGAGTGATGAGGTGACTAGTGAGGTGGGCCTGATGATGTGGCATGATGAGATGGTCTTCTACTTGGATAAGGAATGACATGTGGTGCCAAGTGGTCCTAGTTGATGGTCCTTTTCTCTTGCTGGTTGATGTGTCTCTCTTCTTCATGTGGTCAAATTCTGGGGTCCAGAATTTGAGTCATGTTGCTGGCTTTCATTGCTTAAGACTTGATTAATTGAAATAGACTTAACTCAACTGATCTGACTTGACTAACCTAAACTTGAAATGGACTTACAGGAAATGAATTTTTTTTTTTTAAAAAGTAATTACAGGACTCAATAAACACTCTTGATTAATTACAGGACTCTTGAAAAGGAAAGGCTCTTGAAAATAAAATATTTACAGGACTCTTGAAAAGGAAATGGCTCTTGAAAATAAAAAATTTGAACTAAATGATACAAGGTAACCTAATTATCTTCGATCCAAATTGGGATAAGGCTAACTTTGTGGAGTGAAGTTTCTTTCAGTTTCTGGTGTCCACACCACATGGGTTGGGTTTCGCCATTAACCATCTTGCCTTAAACACCAACAGAGTTGGCCAGGTAAGAGGTAGCCCCAAAGAACCATGATCATAATGCCAAACTTACCTCGACACCAATCGGTTCATCAGACTCGATTAGACTAGCCTAAAGACTCGGGCTTTCCACTGAGCCACAATTAGGTCCATTTAGATTATGGACTAATCAATCTAACTATTAGATAGATCTAGAGAAAAAATCCTAACTCAACATTTGATTAGATTAGTTCTCTAATTAGCCCAATGCATCTAAACTTAGGTCTAACCCAATTAAGGACATAGAAGCTAACCCATGACTCTTAAGGCTTATTGAAATGACTTAAAAACTTTTGAATCATATTTCTAGAGTTCTTAATCATTCTTACTTCTCAATTAAGTTCAATAGCCTCAAATAAATTAAATCAATTTTATTTATATAAATCAATTTTACAATAAAACAAAATTTGAATTCACTGTATTTCAGAATTTTTATCCCAAGTGTCAACACTTCAGGAGCAAGTGTCGACTCAAGGCCTGAGACAGGGAAAAGAAAATAGAATGATCTATTTTCTGGACATGCTCATGTGTCGATACTTCAGGGTCAGTGTCGACACTTCAGGGTCAAGTGTCGACACTTCCGGGGCAAGTGTTGACACTTCAACCTATCTCAGAAGGAAAATAGAAACCAGATCTCAAGAAATTTTCTCATGAGTCGACATATCAAAGGCCAAGTGTCGACTCACAGCCTGAGATAATGAAAAAATAGTGATTTCAAATCCAAAGTTTGACAAAACTTTCAATCAAAACAGATCAAAAAACAATCATTTAGATCTTATCTAAAGTTGTTTATGATCATGTCATTAGATTAAAACATTTTTAACCTATAATTTTTTTCTTCTTATTTTTTTTTCAAGAGTCAATCACAGTGGCACCCCTACACGCCATAGGAGACCCATTGAATAGGAGAGAGGGTCTTGCAGCCCTACTTCTCTCCTATGACTAGATGGCCATGGTGAAGCACTCAATCCAAGTACTTAAGAAAGAAAGAGATGTTATTAGCATGCTAGCTCATTATACTACAAAAAAACCTATTGCTCTAATACCATTGAAGGTGAAAAGCACCTACACCTAGTATACAATATGCAAGAAAACATGGTAGAAAGATATGCATTTTAAAATATTTTTAAAGCATGCATAGCGGAAGGCTCGGTAGATAGATCTAAACGATCTATTGATTTGCCCGCAAAAGGATCTAACATAATGATCTAGCATGCATATAGCATCAAAGCAAGAGAAACAATAAATATAAAAGTACCATACCTTTATACCAAGAGAGAAGCAGTGGAAGTGCTGTAAGAAGGAGGAGGGTGCTTGAGCCACACACGTGTCTGGCTTCTACAGGGTATCCACACCTGGGCTTGACTCTGATCCACTCCCTCGGAGTGCTAGCTCTTTAGGATCATTGGCCGATCTTCTTCTTCCAGGAAGACTAGGAGGAGAGTAGGAATCCCTTTCCAAAACCTCTCTTCCCAAGACCTAGCTTGACTGCTAGGTTGCTCACATCCAATCCCTAGAACTCTTACAACCATTCTCTATCTTCTCTCTAGTAGTGTTGTAACTTGTAACCCCTTTGCAGCCTATACAATGACACTCATTTATAGATGCAGCCAAGAAAAGGCTGAAAGAGGAAGGAGGAGGAGGATGAGGGAGAAGAATGGGGGGAGGATCAAGGCCATACCAAACGGGTACAAACCCATTAGGTAAGTATGACTTTTCATACCATATAACCTTGGTGCTTAAAATAGTTGAATTCGAAATTCAAACCAGGTCAAAACTTGCCGAAAATCTTCAAGAAAAGTCTTCCAAGAAATCTGCTCGTCACAGGAAGTGTCGATACCTGAAAAATGCCAAGTGTTGACACTTTACCAAGTGTCGACACCTGCAAAAATCCAAGTATTGACATTTGGAACAAAGTCAATCATATTGACTTCCTGGTGATGGCAAACGATTCTCAATCGTCGATTAGCCTTAAGATCAGATAGAAATCCTCTATGGTGTGGACCCCATAGGTTCGAACACTAAGCTGGTAGTACTAGAACATTTCTAGTACCAGTCAAAGTCCACATCTAGCAATGATACCCGATGTCTGGATAGATCAAAGATACAGAGCACCTCATAAGAACCTCTGGCATATGGTTGCCACATAATTTATCCCTTTGACCTCATAATGCTCAGGATGACCTAGGGTTAGATTGCCAACCCTAATTTGGTTTATCCAGATCATGTCTTAACCTTACAAGTTCTGTGACTCCTTATAAGAACTACCCTGGCCAAGGTTTTGCTGAATTGATACATAGTGAGTCATTCACTCCAAAACTATTTGGAGAGGTCAATTCCATCTTGATCCATCACCGCTCCTCAAGTACTTGACTATACCAGAAACCTTCCGTCACTGGATTAGAAATCCAGGTAGTTCACCACCAAAGTATAGTGAGTTGCTTGCAAGCTGCCATGATTACCTCACGTCTGAGGGACACATATACCCATATCCTTTCGTGAGCAATCCTTTGGCAGAAGGGAGCTCTACAGATGGTCACGTTTAGTGAAATGTCACATATTTCATTTGCATGTCACATCAGTGTCTCCACACTCTTTGGTTTAAAGGACAACCAATAAATGTGACATACAATAACCTACACTTGATACATCGTCATCCTATAACAATGTATCATCTGGTTATGAACTAGTTTAAGAACTTCTTGATATATCCTCTCTATATCAAACAATGTAGTCCAAAGGACTCCATCATACAAGAGTTCATTTCAAGAAATGTAAATATGATGAACAGCCAAAAATAACTTTTATTTATTAAAGAATTCATATAGAAGATAGCACAAACGTCTACAGCCTAGACGATTGGCTTTGGAACACAATTCCCAACATAAGCAACCTAAGAGGGGGGTGAATTGGGTTTCTTAAAATATTTGCAAGAATGTGTGTCAATTCAAAAAAACAATACAAGTGCTAGAAAGATGCTAGTATTGTGTACTCTTAAATAGTATGCAGCAAAAATTTAAATTGCAATGAAGGAAAGAGCAAATAGAAAGAAATTATCAATCTCAAACACAAGGCAAGTATAGTAGTTTGGTGCTTTCAAATGCACCTACGTCCACTTCCCAAGGTCAACTTGAAAACTCACTATAATCACTCTTGATTACAGCTGCTTTATTTTTCCGGGCTCACTAATCAAAACCCCTTTTGGTTTTCACAAGGCTCACCAAAAAAACCTCTTGGTTTTCAAAGGCTAACCAAAAATCTCATTGGTTTTCAACTAGGCTAACACAAAATCTCCTTGGTTTTCAACTAGGCTAACCAAAAATCTCCTTGATTTTATTCTTAGGCTCACCAAAAATCTTGATACAATAAAGATATTAATTAAAGTAAAGAATACAAGAAAAGCTTTCTAATAAAAGCTATTATCTCCTTGAAGCTTGATGAAGATGCTTGTCTTCATTCGATGAAGCCTTAATCAATGCTAAAAAAGGTTGGACTTGAATGCTCTTGATTGCTTTGAATGCTTGAAGGCTTTTTTAGCTTGGAAGTATTTGCTTTCAATAAATGTGTGAGTGAATGTGCTTTCTTTTCTTCATTTTTCTCTTCTCTTTTCATTATATTTGAGTTTAATCCTCTTAAATATCATCCTAAGGCTCAAATGATAGTTTGTGACAGTTAGAGAGGTAAAAATAGCTGTTGGGAGATAAAAAGGTTGAGTTCTACAATTGAAAAAACAAGTCGTTACTGTTCCCAGAATTCCAAGTGTTAACACTTCAGTCCTTGACTTGACACTTAAGGTCGACACTTAGTTCCCATGAGTCCCTTTTTAGCACATAGCAGGTAGCACATAGTACAGTTATAAACTCAATATTATTTCATGAAAAAGTTATTAAATCTTCATACAAGGGGTCCCTTATATAGAGTGATAAGACTTAGAGCCCAAACAAAAGAAAATAAGAAAAATAATGGGTGACCACTTTCTTCCTTAAGTGTGGTGCTAAAATACATGGAAGAAAATACTCTCATACAAAATCTCTCCAAACAAGGTAGGTAGTGGACATCCAAAGGGGGGGACCACTTCTTTCCTAAGCAAGCTGGCATGAATCAAGGGATTCATGTTTATCTGTTTTGACTTTCCTTCTTGTCATGATGCATGTGGAGTTGGTGTGCTTGTGGTGTGGAAGGGGTGTGCTGGCGTGTGGTCATCAACTCCTCATGCATGGGTCGACTTCATGATCCTCCAACTAATCCTAGGTGGTGAAATCCAGGGTGTGACTGGGACTCCATGCGGCTACTGAGGTGGCATGCTGGGTGGTGTCCTTGACATGCTTGAGTCTTCTTTGACTGGGCTTGACTCAAATAGACTCAATACAACTGGACATGATTATAAGACTCAGAATATGATTAGCTCAACATGAGCTGACTTGACCGACTGATCCAAAACCCTAATAGTATGGATCAAATGATACATACATGACTCAGAAAGAAAACTAGCTCAACATGAGCTGACTAGTATAGGACTCAAATAATAAAAATATAACTCAAATAGGCTAAGCCTTTACTACAAATGGACTCAAATACCACTAAGTAATCCATAGAGGGTTGAGAAGCCTCTGTCTTATTCTGGAGCCTCTAGTGTCCCCACTAGTAGATCAATGTTCTCAGTCTCCATAGCAGTAAACTCAGGTGCAGCTGGCTCAGAAGCAGGCTCAGTAGAGGTGCCAAACTTAGCAATAGGTATATCAAATATATGCTTTGAAGTGGGAACAGTGTCCTTTAGAGCTGATGGTCCTGTAGTGGAGATCTCCCTCGGAAGGTCTTCACCGTCATCTTTAGAACTACTGCTACTGCTGGAGGAGGCTGCAATTGCTCTTTCATCAGTGCCCTTCTTCCTCCACACTCTCTCTACATATATAACCAATTTTGAGGAGTGATTTAGCAGTATAGGTGTCAGTATGATGGAGAGGCTTACCAACCTCCCCTTCCAAGCTAACTCTGGAGGCTTGAAATAATAGAGTTAAGACCATACCATATGGTAAACAAGCCTTTACCTTTCTAACTGCTTCTTTCATCTGCATTATCATTATGTATGGTAGGTTTAGTGACTCCCCTTGAATTATGTGCTCCATCAAGCTCAAGTCATGCTTACTAACCCAATCAAATCTTCCTGTTCTTAGAAGAAATATCATACTAATAAAATTGTGAAGTAGTCTCATGTCAAGGGAAAGAGTGTTAGCCATTATTGTCCCTATTCCATCAGCATTTGTTCTGCCCAAAATTTCCTGTAAGGCCTTTTCTTTGTCCTTTAAAACGAAATGTTTAACTCCTTCTACAGGCATTTCCAAGATAGAGCTGAGCCTTTCTTCTGTGACTATAACTCTTTTACCCTTGATAGTCGATTCAATATGATGGGGTTCTAGTTTGAGGTTTTCATAAAAGGCTCTTGCAAGTGTTGGATAAGTAGAAATATTTAATGAACAGAAGTAAGTGCAACCTTGTGCTTCAATTAAATCTCCAATTTTTAATCCAATTTCTTCCAGAAAATTGAAAATGATGCATCTACCGCTTGTAACTGGTCGGTTTAACATAGAAACTACCTGTGTTGGAGATGGACCAATGGATATTGGTTCTCTTTCTTCCTCTTGTTCTTCCACTATTCAAGTTGGCTCTTCCTATCGATGTTGTGACCTTTTTTCAGTTTCTGCAAAGGATGCCATCTTTCTTGATCTCTTTCCCACAGTTGTCTTAGGAGCCATTGCAACAAAGTTGGCAAGAATAAATGAATTGAAGCTTTGGGAAAAGGATTTTGAGAGATTGGAGATAGTTTCGAGTGGAATGTCAGGGTTTGGAGTAAAAATAAAGAGCACAAGAAATTGGAAAAAGTCACTCAGCTATTAAAAAACTGTTTGTCCGACATCCGAGTTGGCTAGGTTTGCCCTAAAATCATCCGAGTTGGCTCGATCAGAGCGAACTCTGAAGAAATAGAGATTCGAGTCGGCTAAGCAAACGCTAAATTGACCTAGTTGGCTCGTCCAGAGTAAGAGCTAAAATATCAGAGATTCGAGCTGACTTGACTAGAGCACAAATTGTCCGAGTTGACTCAAACAGGAACTTTCTATAAAAGTTGAAATGATTCAAAATTGAAATTAATTAAATAAAATCTTAAGGAAAGTTGTTCAAAGATCTTGAATTGATGAAGAAGGTTTTCTAAATAATTTTTTCTTAAATTTGAAGGAATTAGGTTTGGAAAATTTAGAAAGGATCACAAAGAACTAATTCTCCTCTAATCATTTCAAATCTATCCTGATTGAGTGGCTTAGTGAAAATGTCAGCTAATGATTTTAGTTGGGATAAATTCTAATTCAATGTCACCATTCAAAACATGATCTCTAATAAAATGGTGTCTAATCTCTATATGCTTAGTTCTAGAATACTGAATTAGATTTTTTGTCAAATTTATAGCACTTGTGTTATCACATTTAATTGGAATTTTAGATTGTAAAACACCAAAGTCTTACTAGTTGTTGTTTAATCCATACTACTTGTGCACAATAAATCTCTGCAGCATCATACTCTACCTCAGTAATAGATAGTCTACCATGTTTTTTTCTTACAATGCCATTAGAATTAACTTACCCAAAATTGGCATGTGTCGTTAGTGCTTTTTCTATCAATTCTACAACCAACATAATTAGCATATAAAATCCAATTAAACTCAATGAAGAATATTTTGAAAACCATAGGCCTAATTACTTGTACCTTTCAAATATTTGATAATCCTTTAACAGCAAGCATATATGATTCTTTAGGATTAGATTGGAATCTAGCACATACACATACGCAATATAATATCAGGTCTACTTGAGTCAAATATAATAAGAATCTGACATATCTCTATAGAGCTTTTAGTCAATGTTGGATCCATTTTCATCTTTGTCCAATCTGCAAGATGGGCTCATGGTGTGTTCATTTGTTGGCTTGACTCATACCAAACTTTTGATTATTTTTTTGGTGTAGTTGTTGGTTGATGAAGATTCCTTCCTTTGTTTGTTTTACTTGAAGTTCAAGGAAGTAGTTAAGCTCGCCCTTAGGTTCAAATCTCCCTGCATTAACTTAGTAAATTCTCTACAAAGAGTTCATTAGTTGCATCAAATATAATATCAACATAAATCTATACAACTAATATATCATTATTTGTTCTTTCTTATAAAAGAGTTTTATCAACATTTTCTATTGTAAAATAATTTTCAATTAAGAAGGTGCTAAGTCTACATATTAGGCTCTAGGTGCTTGTTTTCAAACCATATAATACTTTATTCAATTTAAACACATGATTCAAAAAAAATGATCTTCAAAACTTGGTGGTTGTTCTACAAAAACTTGTTCAAAATGAAACCATTTAAAATACACTTTTAACATCCCATTTGAAAAAGTTTAAACTCATGTAGCAAGCAAATGCAAAGTAATCTAATGGCTTCTAGTCTTGCTACAGTGCATTTGTTTCATCAAAATGAATGTCCTCTTCTTGGTTATATCCCTTAGCCACTAATCTAGCTTTATTTCTTACTACATTTCTTGCTCATCTATTTATTCCTATAGACCCATTTGGTTCCTATGATTGGATGGTCTGAAGGTCTATTAACTAATATCCATACCTTATTTCTTTCAAACTGGTTTAGTTCTTCATGCATGGCCATTATCCAGTTTAGATCATTTTCAGCTTCATCTAAGGTATGAGGTTCTATTTATGATCAAAGGCTAGGTAATCATGTACGTTCTATGTGATGCCCTAGTCCTAATACCATGTGAAGGATCACAATAAATAATTCTCTTGGATGAAGTTACATACTCCATTCCCTTGGTAATCAGCATGATCCTCACTTCCATTTATTCTCCTTCGATTGGTCTTTCTTGTATGCTCATATCTTCCATTTCTTTGTGAATTGTACCTGCATCATTGTCTATGCACTCTTTTTTCTTAGAAGGTGAGGGGTTAGTTCATCAAAATAACATGCATGGATTCTTCTACAGTAGATTCCTTTATTAAAAAATCATATGCTTTTCTATGTAATGAATAACCAAGAAAAATGCTTCATCAGATTTAGCATCAAATTTTCCTAGATTATCTTACCATTGTTATGCATAAAGCATTTAAACAAATACATGAAAATAATTAATGTTGGGTTCTTTTTCATTCCAAAGCTCATAGGGGGTTTTCTTCAAATAGGATGGATCAAAACACGATTCAAAATATAACAACAGTGTCATCGCTTTTGCCTAAAAGTACCTTGGAAGATTTCCTTCAGATAATATTATTCGGGCCATCTCTTCCAAAGTCCTATTTTTTCTCTCTATAATACCATTTTGTTTCGGTGTTCAGCGCAGAGAAGTTGTGATCAATGCCATTTTCTGTGCAATAATCATCAAAAAAGTGATTTTCAAATTTGGTGCCGTGATCACTCCTATTGATATTATTAAAAGTTTTTTTTTGATTTGAACCTTTTTGTGAAATTTTTGAAATACTTTAAAGGTTCATCTTTGTGAGTGATAAACAAAATCCATGTAAATCTGAAGAAATATCTACAATCACAAGGGCATATTTCATTCATCTTAGGCTTGTTGTCCTAGTTGGTCCAAATAAATCCATGTGAAGTAGCTCAAGAGGTCTAGAAGTTGAAATCATATTTTGGATTTAAAACTCCCCAGTTTGTTTATCCATTTGGCATGCATCACAAACATGATCAAAATCTACTTTAAACTTAGGCATGCCTCTAACTAGGTTTTTGGAAATTAACTGGGCAATTGTATGCATGCTAGCATGACCAATCATCTAAGCCAAAGTAGACAAGACTCCTTGTCTAGCATTCATCGCATCCAAATTGGAACTACTTGACATGGCAAGATTATTAAGGTCTACCACATAAATGTTTCCAAGTCTATGTCCAATGAACTTACTGCTAGAATCAAGAGAGTTTGTTACAATACACATAGATGATTCAAAGATAACCTAGAAGCCTTTATCACATAATTGACTGATACTTAGCAAATTATGTTTCAATTTATCTACTAGCAATACATTTTCAAAAAGTATAGGGGGTTATCTTGATCTCTGATTCTGATTATTTTCTCCTTGCCATATCTCCAAAAGTAACTATACTTCCTTCTTTCATCTCTAGGATGATAAATGATCCTTTACCCGTCATATGCCTTGAACATCCACTGTCAAGATACCATCTTTTCTTCAATTTTTGGGCTACAAGACATTCCTGCAAGACAATCAAGAAGTTCTTTTAGGTACCCAAGCTAACTTGGGTTCTTGCAGGTTAGCGGAGGTGGTTCCTTGGGCCCCAAATCTTTCTTGCTTTACTTTTGACATTTCTAAAGATATTGCATTCAAAAGCTTTATGTCCTAACCCTTGCATGCAAAACATTCAACTCTAGAATTATGAAAGAATGCAGATTTTGAAGTCCTAGATGTTGATGTATGAGATACAGATATAAATGGTTTTCTATTTGAGCTCTTAGGAACATATATTGTAGCTCTAGAAGTAGAAGCAGAAGTAGAACATTTGGTGCAAAACCTTTTGGTATCACAAAAGTAGTAGCTAAAATTCTATTTGAATTTGAAAAGTTAAACCCTATTCCAGTTTTATTTTCAGAAATTCTTTGTTCTTTTAAGATAAACTCAAGCTTGTTAGAAGATAAGTAAGTTTTTCAACAAGTGGCTTGAGTTTTTTCAACCTCCATTTGAATTTATGTTTTCATTTGTCAAAGCTTTGTTTTTGTCTAGACATGTACTATTCTCTGTTTTCAAAGCTTTATACTTTTCATAAAAAGACATGTAATTCTTTTTGCAATAATTATTCTTTTCTAAATTTTTTCTTTTTCCTTAAGTAAAAAATCATTGGTATTTTTAAGGATCTAATATTTCTCCAACCTTTTCAAATTCAGATAATAAATCATGAAAATCAGAATTAATTCATTAAATGTAAATTCTATTTATGCATCGAGGGATGTTAACTCATCTGCGAGACCCATTAGACATAAATTAGCTATTTTCATGGTCTCTTCTTCTTCAGTTCAGGTAGACTCCTCGCTATCGCTCCATGTGGAAACCATGGCTTTCTTTTTTCTTTTTCTTAAAATATTTCTTCAACAATGGACAATCTGGATGATATGTCCTGGTTCTTACATTCATAGCATGTGACACTTTGATGGTGACTAATATATCATGCAATTCTTTTTTTGTATGTTTTATATGTGGGTGAGTGACTAATTCCCGAATTTTAGATTAAAATAAGTTATATGAAATTTGTATGAATTTTAGAAGATCAGCATGCAGATTAGGACCTAGAAAAGTAGCAAAGAAGGATCGCCGGGGCTGAAAGCCTTGGTTAGGGCAAGTTCTCCTAGGTTCGACCTCTTGGTATGGGTCAGGTCTGGGGTCCTCCTAGGTTGAGGGTTATAGTATGTTCAGATGAGGGCTCTCCTAGGTTCGACCTCAGGGTATTGATTAGGGTTTGGGGTCCTCCTAGGTTGAGGGGAATTAGGATCTGGCTCAGACTGTGACCTGGGTTATTCCTGGGGTCCCTACCCAGACTTCTAAATGATCAAACCTATTGGCAAGATGGTCAATTCTATCATTGGTTTGAATACCAGACTGAGTTAATTTGTCATCTGGGTATCGTCTGGGCCATTTAATCACTAGGCTTTCATTTGGACTTGCAAATTTTTCATGGGTTCAGACATTTGTGAAGGGGTGGGTGATATGAAACTCCTGATCTAGTGCTCATGCAAGACTCGATCAGACCCGACTATAGCTGACTAGACCTAGAGTCCAAACTAAGGGCTCAATCAGGGTGGCAAACTAGCCTATAGTAACCCTGTACTCAGCCAAGCAGGTGTAAGGGGAGTGTTAGATCCCTAATTGCCAATCTAGACACCAATCAAAGATTGGCAGGTAGGCGGACCAGCACACAAGCCCTTCAGAATTTAATCCCTAACCACCATTCTAGACACCAAGTATAAGGCACACACAGGTTAGCTTGACACAATGATCTGACACGTAGCTCAGACCCGACCAGTTGATGTCCCTAGCCCACTAGGGCAAATTAAGTCTAGTTAATTTTAGGTTAAGGCTGGGACCGAATGCAAGGAAGTGGTTTTGGGCTAAGGAGGGTGATCAAATTCTCCCCCCATCTGATATAACAAGAGTGCCCTTAAAAGTAAATTATGCAATGATGGCAGGCAGATGAGGATGCAAATTAGGGTTTAGATGTTTTTGGTATTTTTGGAGAATATGTAATTTTTTTTTTTTTAAATATACGAAAACATGTGATTTATGCCCTATATGCAGAAATAAACTAAAATTAAAAGATATGCAAAAAGATGCTAATCAAAACCCTAAAACTTCCAAACTTGTCTTGCTGAAAAAATAGAGCCAAAAATTTGCAGGCTGTATTTCGGCTTGCAAAATATTCACAGGCCATATAAAATATGAAAAAAATCTTAAACTTACAGTGAATTCTTTTGAATCCATCAAACACAAATTTCATAATTTTTAGAGTTTTTATATCAGATAAATAATAAAATAAAAGAGCATATACGGACTAAAAATTGCAGAAAATAAGCCCTAATCTAAGCTCTGATACCAAATGATGGGGGACTATATGCATGCAATTTTTTTTTTATGTTTTACATGTTGAGTTAGGTGATTAATTCCCAAATTTCATATCAAAATTTTTTGTAGGGAATTTTGTATGAATTTTTGAAGATCAGCATGCAGATTAGGACCTAGAAGTAGCAAAGAAGGACCGTCGGGGCTGAGAAGCCTCGGTTAGGGCAATTTCCCTACAATAAAACTACTGGAGGTAGAGGGGTGTACCTGACAATTTTGTGAAAATCGTAGCGAAGGGGTCTCTCGTTCCTCGATGGATGCGGCCTGGAAAACCGAGCCAATGACCCGTGGATACCCGGCTTTCTGCTCGGTGGTCCGATTGAGGCTTGGCTGGAGTCGTTGGATTCGTATAAACTCGGGGACCTGCAAACAACTTGTCGGGGTTAGAAAATTTACAAAGGAACAAGAAAACAAAAGAAAAAGCAATGGAAGGCTTCTTTTGAGTGGGCATCCAGGGATCTGGAGGGTTTGTTGGCAGCAGGAAGATGATTGCAAACACTGGGAAGAAGAACTCTCACAAACCCCTTTATGCACAGAGCAGGGTATCACACAACTCATAGAAGAACTCAGGTTTTTATTCATATCAAAAGTGAGTTCATACAAGAGGCTAGGGTCCCTTAAATAGACCCTTAACCTTGGGCTCCAAGTAAGGGCACATAAGTCTTTACATAAAATCATTTCCCTCTCTCAAACCCTAGCTAGAAATAAGGAAACATTATGTAGAAAAAAATCCTTAAAAATTCTCTGACTTGGCCACACTCCAAGGACACTGGGGGGCATGTTGGGATTCTAAGAGCAGCAAGGGCCAGCCCAAAGGGGCTCGGGCGCATGGGTTTCGGCCTCTGGAAGCTGGGATGGCCTGGTAGCCAGGTAGCAGATATTACCTGGTACCTTACTTCTTAGGGGCTTGGGCTTGGCGCCTGGGCTTGATTTCTTTGGGATAGGATGTAGATGGATCTCTAGAATCATGGATGCCCTTATCTATAATATACTTTGTCATCTGGAAGGGAACTGGACATCTGGAGGGCATCTGCAAAGAATCAGGGTTTTCTGATTTTTCCTCCTGGGGTCTTCAAATCTTCAAGCTGGAATGGACTTGGGCTAAACTTTATGTCTCAATTAGGTTAACTTGGTCTTCACTTGTATGATGTGGTCTTGAGTCTTCAATTTGATGACAGGACTCAAAATTGAAATTATCTCAACATTAGCTGGCTAGTACTGAACGAACTGAACTAGCTCAACAGGAGCTGGACTAATTACAGGACTCAAATGTAGCTGGACTAAGCTTTATTACAGGGGACCAAATATTAACTAAGTGATCCACAGAGGGTTGAGAGACTTTTCTTATTCTAGTGCTCTGGTGTCCGCACCAATGATCCATAACGAATTTTCCGGTAACTCTCTCAAGACCTGGGTCTTATCCTCATAAAGGTACTTGTGCATTGGAAAGTCCAAAGGGCATTACAACCCACTCAACAGGCCATCCTATCTTGAAGCAGTTTTCCACTCATCCCTAGGTCTAATCCTAACCTGATGATAGCCGCTCTTAAGGTCTATCTTGGAGAAAACTCTGGCTTCGGCCATCATGTCTAACATATCATCCAATCGGGGGATGGGAAACCTATATTCACAGTTATTTTGTTGATAGCTCTACTATCTACCACATCCTCCAGGTACTATCCTTCTTAGGGTCAGTAGAGCAGGGACTGCACAGGACTCAGGCTCTCCCTAATGAAACCCTTCCTAAGTAATAATCCACTTGTCTCTGTAATTCTTGATGCTCACTGGATTCAGTCTATAGTGAGGAAGGTTTGGTAAAGTGGCTTCTGGAACTAAGTCTATTGCATGCTGGATGTCTCTAAGGGGTGGCAATTGATCAGGTAAATCCTCAGGGAAGACATCCTCGAATTCTTTCAGAGCTTCAACAATTTCTTTAGGGTGTTCCTTTGGGTTGGCTCTAATATTTCTTTGGAGGTCAAGATCCAAACAGGGTTACCCTCAACAATCTTTTTCTAACTCCCTAGCCTTAATCAGGTTAACTCCAGGTTTCTTGTCCTTAAGGCTACTAGAACCCCTCTTAACTGGGTCCCTAGGGGGATCTGGATTGATAACAAACTTATTCCCATGGTAGTTGAAGGTACAAACATTGGTTCGACCATACAGGGTTGCATCATGATCAAATAGCCAAGGTCACCTAAAATAATACTACTTACTTCCATGGGGATAACATCACACCAAATCTTTTCCTCATAGGTCTGCAATCTAAGTAAGATTTGGCACCTAACTTGAATTGGATGGAGGTGGAATCTATCCAAGAAACTTTGTACGGGCTAGATGAGGAACTGTGGTCAATCCTAAAGATTTAACTGTCTTGGCAGAGACGGCATTGACACAACTCCCACTATCTATGATGATCTTAAGAACCTTACCCCCTATCTTAACAAAAGTCTGTAGGATGCTAGTCCTACGCCAATCTTCCTTAACTGGGGTTTGGGCTAAGATGCACCTAACCACTCCTAATTGGTTCTCAAACTTAGGTTCTTCCTCTATTAATTGATCATCAGCCTCATAAACTTCTCCCTCAGGTTCGACTACTGAGTATGGATTAGTGTTTGATAGGTTAAGGATGAATATGAAACCTGCCCAGACTTTGGAGACATTTACCAACCCCCAGCTAGGACCATCCAGTACCCATAGTGAGTATACCCTTCAGGATGGTTACCTTTTCCAGAATAATCGACTCTGTATACCCAAAACTTTCCTTAGAGAATTCCTAATCTGGGAATCCCATGCTGGAGGTTTAGCTGGTCATTTCGGTAGAAATAAGACGATCTTGCAATAGAGGACCAGTTCTTTTGGCCAGGATTGAAAAGGCACGTTGCACAGATTGTAGCTAGATGTCGAACTTGTGCTGTTGCCAAACAGCAAAAGCAAAACATTGGTCTTTACACACCTTTACCAATGCCTGATCGCCCTTGGCAGGACCTAAGTATGGATTTCGTGCTAGGATTACTTAAGACCCAAAGAAACATGACTCAATCTTTATAGTGGTCGATAGGTTCTCTAAGATGGCTCACTTCATTCCCTGTTCCCCGACCTTTGACCGCGTCTAGGGTAGCCAACTCTTCTTACATCAGTGTGGTCAAACTCCATGGCCTACCCAAGACCATTATCTGATAGGGATGTTAGGTTCACTATTTTTCTGGAAGACTTATGGCACCTATTAGGGACCAAGCTTAAGTTTTCTACAGCCTACCACCCTCAAACAGATGGCCAAACTGAAGTAGTGAACCAATGTTAGGAAACCCTTAGATGCCTGGTAGGTGAACATGTTGGAACATGGGATTTGTTATTGCCTAGAGCAGATTTGCCTACAATAGTTCAGTAAATAGGACAACGGGTAAGAGCCCTTTTGAGATAGTCCATGGGTACAGCCTAATCACCCCATTGATTTGATTCCTTTACCTATTCATGCACAAGTCTCAGAGTCTGCAGAGTCATTTGCACATCATATTAGAGACTTGCATAAAGACATTAACCAAAGATAAACTTAAGCAATGAAACTTATAAAAATTTGGTTAATTCCCGAAGAAGGATCAAAGAATTTGATGTAGGAGAATTCTGTCATGATTAGGCTTAGGCCTGAGCGGTTCCCACCTGGGACCGTTAAGAAGCTTCACGCTCGTGGAGCCGGACCTTTTAAAGTATTGAAGAAGGTTGGATCAAATGCCTATGTGCTAGACTTTCCTTCGGATTTGGGCATTAGTTCTACCTTCAATATTACAGACCTGGTTGAGTACAGGAACCGGCAACGATACCCAGTGAGGCTTTTGGACCTATCCCTTCTGTTGAGAGTGATCTTTACCCAGAGTGTCCACCCATCAATTAGCTTGAGAGAGGAGAACGGATCGAGCGTATCATAGACGATCAAGCCATTATGACCCGGGACTGTGGTTATCAACGCTTCCTAGTCCGATGGCAAGGCTGGCCAGAGTCGGACGATTCGTGGATTTCTCCAGAGGACTTACAACGCCTCAACCCAGACCTTCTTGAGAGATATGTGAGCTAGTCTGATCTTCACTCGACATGGTCGAGTTCCTCCCACCCCGGGAGAATTGGGGCAGACACCAGAGGCACCAGAATAAGGCAGAGGCTTCTCAACCCCTCTGTGGATCACTTAGTTAATATTTGAGTCCCATGTAATAAAGCTTAGTCCAGCTACATTTGAGTCCTATAATTAGTCCAGCTCTTGTTAAGCTAGTTCAGTTCGTTCAGTACTAGTCAGCTCATGTTGAGCTAATTTCAATTTTTGAGTCTTATCCAATCAAATTGAAAACTAAAGACCACATCATACAAGTGAAGACCAAGTTCAACCTAATTGAAGACATAAAAGTTTAGCCCAAAGTCCAACCCAGCTTGAAGATTTGAAGACCCTAGGAGGAAAAATTCAGAAAATCCTGATTCTTTGCAGATGCCCTCCAGATTTCCAGATTCCCTTCCAGATGCCAAGTATATTCATAGATAAGGGCATCCATGATTCCAGAGGTCCATCCACATCCTAGCCCAAAGAAATCAAGCCCAGGCACCAAGCCCAAGCCCGTAGAAGCAATATACGAGGGAATATTCCTGCTACCTGGCTACCAGGCCACCCCAGCTTCCAGAGGCCCAAACCCATGCGCCCGAGCCCCTTTGGGCCCCCCCTTGCTGCTCTTAGAAGCCCAACACGCCCCCCTAGGCATCCTTGGAGTGTGGGCCAAGTCAAGAGATTTTTAGGGATTTTTTCTACATAATGTTTCCTTATTTTCTAGCTAGGGTTTGAGAGGGAAAGGGATTCTTATGTAAAGACTTATGTGCCCTTACTTGGAGCCCAAGGTTATGGATCTATCTAAGGGACCCTAGCCTCTTGTATGAAACTCACTTTTGATATGAATTAAAACCTTGAGTTCTTCTATTGAGTCTTGTGATACCCTGCTGTTGCATAAAGGGTTTGTGAGAGTTCTTCTTCCCGTGTTTGCAATCATCTTCCTGCTGCCAACAAACCCTCTAGATCCCTAACGCCCACTCCAAAAGAAGCCTTCCCTTACTATTTTTCCTTTGTTTTCTTGTTCCTTTGTGAATTTTCTAACCCTTGACAGGTCGTTTGCAGGTCCCCGAGTTCCTACGAATCCAACGACTCCAGCCAAGCCTCAATCGGACCACCGAGCAGAAAGCCGGTATCCGTGGTTCATTGGCTCGTTTTCCAGGCCGCATCCATCGAGGAACGAGAGACCTCTTCACTGCGATCTCACAGACATTGTCAGGTACACCCCTCTACCTCCAATAGTTTTATTGTAGGAGAACTTGCCCTAACCGAGGCTTCTCAGCCCCGCGGTCCTTCTTTGCTACTTTTCTAGGTCCTAATCTACATGTGATCTTCAAAATTCATACAAAATTCTCTACAAATAATTTTGATCTAAAATTTGGGAATTAATCACCTAACTCAACATGTAAAATATACAAAAAAATTGCATGCATATTAGTCCCCATCACACTTGATCATTTTTTTTTCCTTATCCTTATCCTTATCCTTGAGTGCTCTCATCGTTTATGAAATTTTCTATTGTATCTTCCTTTGTTCTTCCCATAAACCTTCTAAATCTCCTCATGACCATTACGATATCTTCATCTTCTAGATCACTTTAGGAGGTGGTGCAGTCATCTTCTTATTCCTCATCTTTCTTTGAGTCCAATGTAGCTTTGAAGGCAATTGTCTTCTTCTTCTTTTGATCATCATTAGTTCTATACTGCATGGCCAATTCGTGTATGATGAATGAACCATTAATTCATCCAGAGATAAGGTATTTAAATCTTTCGCTTCCTAGATGGCAGTCACTTTGGAGTCCCATTGTCCGGAAATGATCTTAAGATCTTCTATACTAAGTCAGCATTTGAGTAAACCCTGCCAAGACTTTTTAAACCATTAATAATATCTGTAATCGAGTAAACATGGCAGAGATAATTTAGTAGATCCATTTTAAATAATTTGTAACTATGTACAAGAATTTATTATTGAAGTCTTCACTTGGAAAGTTCCTTCGTGGGTCACTTCAAGTTTATCCCAAACTTCCTTTGTTGAAGAGAAAGTGAAAATTTGATTAAACTTGCTGGCATCCAAAGTGCAGTATAATATGTTCATTGCATTGGCATTTAATTCTCCCATCTTCATGTCATGTTTGTCCCAGCCCTCTTCATGCCTAGGGACATCATCCTGCCATTAATTTTGATCATGCGAATGTGTGGTCCTTTTAGAATGACCTTCCAAAATTGAAAATCTACTACTTGTGTATATTTTTTCATTCTAGCTTTCCAGAAGGAATAATTATGCTAGTGAAGAGTGGGGTCTATTAATATATTGGCCTTCAGCCAAGGATGTACTCATGGGATGAGTCATCAATCTTTACTGTAATGTATTCAAAGACACTGCTCTGATACCAGTTGTTGCCCAGGTGGCTTTCCCAAGAGGGCATTGAATTGGAAATTTAAAAATTTAAGCAATAATGTGCTTTTTGAAATCCTTTTAAGGTGTTAAGTGCTATGATGAATATTTAAATACAAAAGCAAATCAGATCAGAAAAGCACAACACAAACACACAACAATTATAGTGGTTCGGAGCAACCCAACTCCTACGTCCACTACCCAAGATTACCACTTGGGATTTTCACTATTTTCCCCATCGGAATATAGTCAAATTATTTTCACAGGCTCACATCCAAACCTCTACACTTTGGTTTTTACAATCGGGCTCACCAAAGAAACCCAACTTGGTTTTACCAGGATAACCAAGAACCCAACACTTTGGTTTTTCAATCGGGCTCACCAATAACCAACAATTCAAATGAATTGAAAAGAAAAGCAGTAACTGACAAACAAACTTTTGCCGAATGGTTGCCAATACAGCTAAAAAAAACCAGTGCATCGGACGCCTACCCTAGGCACGCTACACTAGGGAGTAGGTATTGCATAATTAAAATTTTTAAGCATGCAAATGGAAAAACCTACTCATGCACAGGATCTAACATAAACATGATGCACGTAACTAATACACAGGCATGTATAGGCAAGTACAATAATTATAAACAATATGATAAAATTTAGATCTAAACATGCATGATAATAAAAAAAAAATAACATACCTTATAGAGCTTTTTTGTTTCTGAATTTGGATCGAAGCAGGAAAAACTGACTCCTTTCTATAGCAAAACAAGGTAGCCGATTGAACTCGTGCAGTCTTCAGAACAAATCTGCAAACAGGGCTTCAATTTGATCTGCAACAGCAAGAAGAAGAGATGATCGGTCCAATCTCTCAAGGTGTCCAAATGTCCACCCTCTAGAGTATCCACGCATGGGCTATCACTGATCCACTCCCGGATCGATGCTAGTCCTCCAGGAATCAATCAACAGGTCATGGCAATGTGGAGCAGGGAAACCACAAAGATCTTCATGGACGGTCTTCTCCAAAACCACCGATACTCTACCAAGAGCACACAATGGAAAAACAAAGAACAGGGAAGGATTTCATAGACGCCCTTCAAATTTTCTGCACTCAAAAAACCATCCCAAAAACTCTCTCATGGCTCCTCTCTTATGCCCTGTTCTTCCCCTCTTAAACTTCTCTCAACTCACGGCCTTCAACCAAGAAAAAATGTGAAGCAAAGAACACCCAAGAAGGCAAGGAAGAAATCATGAGAGGTGAACAGATAAACCCAAACTCCTTTGAATTTGCCCTTGATCGGTGGAGAGAAATAAGGGAACCATAGGCTTGGAAAAGAATAAAAGGCTAAATCACAATGAAAAGAGAGCGAGAGAGAGGAAGACACGCGAGAGAAAAACACGGAGAGATCTAATCCAGATCGTTGTGCTAATGATCATTATCTGATAACCCAAGCAGCAATCGACCTTGATGATGTTCTTATCCCAATCACATGGTAAAAACAGAGCACCGAGAGAGAGGAAGGTGATGCAGAACGAAAGCTCTGATACCAAAATGATGCAGAACGGATATGTGGGATGCGAAGCAAATTAAAATTAATGTATTTTTTTTTAATATATTTTCAGAAGTCGCTTTGACTCAAAGGAAAGATAAACTAATGTTGAAAGAAACTAAGAAATGACAGAGAGCACAACTAAAAGGAGTGATTATCAGAGTAACTCAAAAGTAGGATCGCTGGGATTGAGAAACCCCCAGATCTAGGGTTTGCTCTGAGTTTCAACGAAACAGACAAAGTGAGAAGGGAAGGTTCTTGTTACCTAGCAGTGATATCTCTCGTTGCTTCAATTGGAGGACACTCTCGAGCAATTGTAGGATCCTCGGAGATGGGGTATCTTCGCAATGGATCCTCGGATTGTAGTCCTATGGCAAGGTTGGCCTCCTTCTCGAACTCAGGATCTGGAAGAAGAAGAACAAAAGAAGACCAGAAACTCAAAGAAAGACACTGACCTGAGGACTTAATGAAGATTGTTGGATGTAGAAGTTCCGGAGATCTTGATACTGATCTGACTCTCATTTGAACTGGCTCTATAGTTGAAACAGTTGATCTGAACCTGATGCTAGTGACCGGCTTCGATGTGGAAGAGAGGGGCCGTGGGATGAAGATGGAAAATTAGGGTTTGGTGGTGGTGGAGTAGAGATGGGTGGACTAAGCTAGGGTTTTGGGGTTGGAGATCTCACACCTCCTCAAGGTTCCTAGGGAACCCGGATTTACTCCCTCACGGCTCAACACCTGAATACAAGTGCGGAAGAGAGAAACACAAATTTGCTCACAAAGAAATTGATTTCATTCATCTTTTTATTTAAGAGTTACATAGAGTTGAATATATAGACATAACAAAGAAATAAAATTTCATACACTTCCCATGTGGGACTAATAGGACTAACCCCACTTTAGGCATCAAATTCTCTTCCCAAGACTCTTCCATGAGTGGGCAGCCCAAAAACTCCAAGAAAACTTGAAAATCAGCTCCAAATGGCAAGTTATGGGGGTGTCTCCTAGTATCTCTCCATGAATCAAGGATTTTCCCTTCATGGTTTGGCTCTTTTGGACACCTCCTAGTCTTGCTCCATAAGTTTAGGCTTCTTCCTTTCATGGCTTTGGCACTTTAGGAAACTTTTGGGTGCCTCCTTTTTTTCTCCCCAAGACATGCTCTCTTCCCTTTTATAACTTAGATTTTTATGGAACATTGTGGGGCACCTCCTTGATCCTCTCTTCAAGAAAAATTCTTGCCATCCTGGCTTGGGTTTATCTGGAAAGAAGTTGGCTCCTCCTTGGATTGAGGTATCTTGATGGATTTCTCCCCCAAGTGGTGAATGAATGAAGGGACCTGCTTTCTTGTGGTGTGGGGACCATGGCACAATGGATGGAGATGTGGCACCTCCTGGACTCTGGCATGTGGCTGGGAGTGTGGCGCCCACATGCTTGGGCCTGGGAGAAAAATTGGGCACCCTGGACCTTGACTTGATTAAAAAAAATGGCACCAACCTGGAGAAGACCAAGACCACTACTAGGACTTGTACTGAGTCAACATGACTCAACAAAATTAAATTATAGGGAAATACAGACTCAAGACTAAAATGAGTTGACCAAGTCAACCCTAATTATAAAACCATAAACCTCTAATTCTTCGGGCAAGGTCAATCAGAGATCCAGATGGAGCCCTGAAGTCTTCTTCGAACCTGGTCCCCGCACCAATTCTCTCGGGTGGGAAGGAACTTGACCTTGTCGAGTAAGGCTCATGTTGGCTCTGGTATCTCTCCAAGAGGTCTGGATCCAAATCTTGTAGTTCTTCTCGGGAGATCCAAGAGTCATCAGAGTCTGGCCTTCCTTGCCAGCGGACAGGTATCTTTGGTATCCTCGATTACGAGTAGAGATAACCTAATCATCCAGGATCTTTTCAATCTGCTCTTTCCTCACAGGCCAGTTTGTTGGTGGACACACAGGGTCGGGATCACTCTCAATAACAGGATTAGGTTTCAAAGGCTTACTAGGAATCACAACTGGCTCCCTATACTCTACTAAGTCTGTAATGTTGAAGTAGAGCTATTGCATAGTTCTGGAGGCAACTCGAGCACATAGGCATTGGATCCTACTCTCTTCACTACTCTAAATGGTCCAGCTCCTTTAGCATGTAACTTTCTAACGGTTCCAGGAAAAAACCACTCAGGCCTTAACCTAATCATTACATAGTCTCTCTCAACAAAAGTTTTGACTCGTCTTTGAGAATCAGCCAACTTCTTATAAGTTTCATTACTTAAAGTTATTTTGGCATGAATTTCTTTATGCAAGTCCTTTACATGCTATGCAAGTGCATCAAGAGACTTGTGTGTGTGGCTAATAGTGAAATCAGATCAGGTGGTGTGTGAGGCTTGTATCCATGAACATTTCAAATGGACTCTTACCTGTAGACCTATTGACTGAGTCATTGTATGCAATTTCAGCCCTGGACAAAATACAATCCCAATTCTTGGTGCTCTCAATCAAACCAAAATCTGAGCCAAAGCCTAGTAAAGGGTCAAGAAAACTAAAATAGACTGGCGACGCATTCCTAAAGAATGGACTTTATTCCAAAGGAACCCTAGGTCTAATCCTAACAAACTACGGCTCTCTAGGTTTACCTTGGGTCAGGGATGGCATGCAGAGCATGAAAACTTATCATGGGTGCCTAGTAGGTGCCATAAGTCTTCCAGAAGTAGGTGGCAAACCTAATAGGTTCTGACACGTGGTTCACTCTAAAGACTTCGACAAAGTATACTTGGATGGTGTAAGAAGCATTGGAAGTCCTAGAGAAAGGAGAAGATATGAGGTGGGGTCTCGAATTACCTGTTGACTAAAGGTGGTGACCTGAAGGTTTGAATGGTGATCTATGAGTGTCGAATGGTCATCCTTACGAAAGGAAAAGTTTGCTACTCCCAGGAATGGATCAGAGATGGTTCGGGAAGTAGCCTAGGACATGTGATTGCTATAGTTAAGGTTTGTCTCTAAGCAAATAATGATCCACTTTCTCAAGAACTGGATTAGAGAATGATTCATGGAAGGGCCTATGGATGATGACCTCAAGACTTGAAATTTGACTTATGGGTGTGGAAAGGTATACTCTATAGAAGGTAGGTCAATCATGCGAAGGAAGGGGTCTGGGCCATAAGGAGGACTTCTACAGGACTGGGTGAATCAATCTGCTCAAGACAAGGATGTTCAACTGAGATTACGGGAGAGACCTTAGTGGCTGGGCATGGGACAAGGTCCAATTGTAAGAGGCTTGATTCAATCATCCTAAGGAGAGGATCTACCATAAGGTGGCAAACTAAACAGTTCAGTACAAAGATCTTCAATTGTACTTGGGAATGACTGTCATTAGAGGATACACACTGATATCTCGGGCTAACACGATGAGTTCTTCTTGGGGTATTTGACTAAAGGAACCTTGTTCTCACAAATCTCTTGAATTTCTGAACTAGGTCCTACCACTTGGTTGCTTTCCAAGGTCTCCTCAGGTAAGGAACCATAGTATCGATGTCACATTCTTCAAGTTCTTCCCCCTCATATTCATCAACTAGACTCAAGCCAGCATCATATACTTCCTCGATGCCATCATCAATGGGTTTCGGGTCAGTGGTATCGGGTCAACTGATTCTAGGCTTGTCATACCTAACCTTTCTTCCTCATTGGTAGGCTTGGGTTCTCCCTCATTAATGTCATCCTTAGGATTCTTACCACTTAGCTGTGCACAAGCCAGTCCTATGCATGGGCACTGAATAGATTTATGGCCTCTTTCTCCACAAAACAAACATTCTTGCGAATAGGAACCTGGGTCACACTGGGTTTCAAGCTAGTAGAGACCTTACTTGGGCATGGGTGTGGATCTAAATGGTTTGATCTAGAAGACTTGGGTTGTTGAGTGATTGGTCTAGAATATTGCAAGGACCTCTCATAGACACGATCCACACTATAGATATCATGGTTAGGCTTCCTAAGGTTATGCTCGGGATCACGGTATAAGGTCTTCCTAGGCTCCTGGCATGGATGAGGTTGGGGCTATTAAATTTTGGATCATGGGTCCAATTTTGATGTCTACGTTTCTCAAGTACTTGGACTCGATCCCTAAGCTGGATAAAATTCTCATGGACTTGTTCTTTACACTGGGTAACAGTAGCAGTCATATCCTGACTCAATTTGTTCATACTCTCAGTAAGAGCTCTAACCATGGCCTCTAAATCAGGTTGGGTTTGACCAGGTTGGTAGGGTACTCCATTCCGGTAGACATGATGATGCAAGCAAACACACCAAATGAGACTCAACTGAACGACTACGGGCTAACTAGACCTAGAGCCCAACTAGATGCCCAATCAGAGTGGCAAGCTAGCCTGTAGTAACTCGGGACTCAGCCAGGCAGGTGTAAGGGAAGTGTTAGGTCCCTAGATACCAATCCTAGACACCAATCAGTGATTGGCCAGGTAGGCGGACCAGCACACAAGCCCTTCGGCTAGAATCCCTGAACCACCATTCTAGACACTGAGTACAAAGCACACACAGAGTAACTAGACAAACTGACTCAACACTAGCCTTGACCCGACTTGTTGATGTTCCTAGCCCACTAGGGCAAATTAAGTCTAATAAATTTTAAAGTTAGGCTTAGGATCGAATGAGTGGGTGGTGATTTTGGGCTAAGGAGAGGTTATCAACTCCTCCCCTTATCTTAGATGCTCAATTGCTCATAAGATGAATTAGGAGATGATCACTCAAAAAAATTGCATTGCAGAACAAAAACAGAGTTGCGGTAATTTAACTCTCAGAAGTTTCACGAAACCAATAAATCATAGGAAAATTATGTAAAATAGCTTCAATTATTCTGGTTCCAGAAAAATAAAAATCAAGTAATTCTGAATTACTTGCATTGAGAAAAAATTCCTGAAACAGAGTGTTACGGACTGAAAACAAGGTGCTTCCCCCGTTTACATTCCTGCTACGAAGTTGTACCCAACGGATCCCCTACATGCCCTAGGAACACCCCGTGGAATGGAAAGAGGAGGTTTCACCTCGCTTCGTTCCTAGGACCGGACGTCCTGGGAAGTCTACTTCGAGCAGACAAAGTAAAAGGAAAGAGACTTAAAATAAGCAAGCAAAACAGAAACCCTAGACTGGGCTCTGATACCAAAATTGATGCAGAACGAAAGCTCTGATACCAAATGATGCAGAACGAATATGTGGGATGCGGAAGCAAATTAAAATTAATGTATTTTTTTTTTTAATATATTTTCAGAAGTCAGCTTTGACTCAAAGAAAGATAAACTAATGTGAAAGAAACTAAGAAATGACAGAGAGCACAACTAAAAGGAGTGGATTATCAGAGTAACTCAAAGTAGGATCGCTGGGGATTGAGAAACCCCCAGATCTAGGGTTTGCTCTGAGTTTCAACGAAACAGACAAAGTGAGAAGGGAAGGTTCTTGTTACCTAGCAGTGATATCTCTCTCGTTGCTTCAATTGGAGGACACTCTCGAGCAGATTGTAGGATCCTCGGAGATGGGGTATATTCGCAATGGATCCTCGGATTATAGTCCTATGGCAAGGTGGCCTCCTTCTCAAACTCATGATCTGGAAGAAGAAGAACAAAAGAAGAACCAGAAACTCAAAAAGACACTGCCCTGAGGACTAATGAAGATTGTTGGATGTAGAAGTTCCGGAGATCTTGATACTGATCTGACTCTCATTTGAACTGGCTCTGTAGTTGAAACAGTTGATCTGAACCTGGATGCTGGTGACCGGCTTCGATGTGGAAGAGAGGGGCCATGGGATGAAGATGGAAAATTAGGGTTTGGTGGTGGTGGAGTAGAGATGGTGTGACTAAGCTAGGGTTTGGGGTTGGAGATCTCACACCTCCTCAAGGTTCCTAGGGAACCCGGATTTACTCCCTCACGGAGCTCAACACCTGAATACAAGTGCGGAAGAGAGAAACACAAAGTTGCTCACAAGAAATTGATTTCATTCATCATTTTTTTAAGAGTTACATAAAGTTGAATATATAGATATAACAAAGAAATAAAATTTCATACACTTCCCATGTGGGACTAATAGGACTAACCCACACTTTAGGCATCAAATTCTCTTCCCAAGACTCCTTCCATGAGTGGGCAGCCCAAAAACTCCAAGAAAACTTGAAAATCAGCTCCAAATGGCAGGTTATGGGGGTGTCTCCTAGTATCTCTCCTTGAATCAAGGATTTTCCCTTCATGGTTTGGCTCTTTTGGACACCTCCTAGTCTTGCTCCACAAGTTTTGGCTTCTTCCTTTCATGGCTTTGGCACTTTAGGAAACTTTTGGGTGCCTCCTTGATTTTCCCCAAGACATGCTCTCTTCCCTTTTATAACTTAGATTTTTATGGAACATTGTGGGGCACCTCCTTGATCCTCTCTTCAAGAAAAATTCTTGCCATCCTGGCTTGGGTTTATCTAGAAAGAAGTTGGTTCCTCCTTGGATTGAGGTATCTTGATGGATTTCTCCCCCAAGTGGTGCATGAAAGATGGGACCTGCTTTCTTGTGGTGTGGGGACCAAGGCACACTGGATCGAGATGTGGCACCTCCTGGACTCTGGCATGTGGCTGGGAGTGTGGCGCCCACATGCTTGGGCCTGGGAGAAAAAATTGGGCACCCTGGACCTTGACTTGATTTAAAAAAAATGGCACCAACCTGGAGAAGACCTAGACCACTACTAGGACTTGTACTGAGTCAACATGACTCAACAAAATTTAAATTGTAGGGAAATACAGACTCAAGAGTAAATTGAGTTGACCAAGTCAACCCTAATTACAAAACAAGAAAACCCTAATTCTTCGGGCAAGGTCAATCAGAGATCCAGATGGAGCCCTGAAGTCTTCTTCTGAGTCTGGTGCCCGCACCAGAAGGGAGAGAAAACAAACAGCGTTGAACCAAAACACCATGTAAAAAATCCCATGATAAAACTGGTTCAACAAACCCAAAATGGTTCAAAAAAAACTCGGTCCGACCAAACCCGATCAGTAAAAAAATGGGTCCAGTCTTGGTCTACAAGGAATAGTTCATGGTTGATCCAAACTAATCTTGGTCGATCCAAATCAGACCAGGTAGACCAGAAAAAATCCAATGTGTTCTCAAACAGACCATTTGACCTTATTACTGAAACGACTCCCAATCATTGATCGGCTCCCAGATTCAGAAGAAATCCTCTATGGCGTTTGACCTTATAGGTTCGAACCTAAACGGTAGCACTGGAACACTTCCAGTTCTAGCACAAGATACCATCTAGCAATGGGTCCCAACGTTCGGATAGGCCGAAGATGCGAGAGCAATCTATCAAACCTTGGCATATGGTTACTGTTATTCATCCTTTGATCTCCAATGCTCAAGATGACCTAGGGTTAGACTACCAACCCTAACCGAGTCAATCCACAAGATGTCTCAACCTCGCAAGTCCAGTGACTCCTTACTAGGACTACCCCGACCGAGGATTTACTAAATTGAGACACTGTGAGACATTCAATCCAATCAATTTGGATAGGTCAATCCCATCTTGGTCCACTACTGCTCCACAAGTACTTGCATGTATCTAGAATCCTTTCATCACCAGATTAGAAATCTGGTTAGTCTAGCACCAAAGCATAGGGAGTTGCTTGCAAGCTACCATGGTGACCTCAAGTCGGAGGGATACATATACCCATATCCAATCACGAGCAATCCTTTGGAAAAAAGGAGCTCCACGAAGTCACGTTCAATGTGATGTCGCACTTTCCACTTGCAGATCATATCAGTGTCACCATACTCCTTTGGTCAAGAGGAAAACCAAATGATGTGAACCACAATAACCTATATTTGATACATTGCCATCCTGTACAATGTATCCATTGGTTGTGAACCTTTTTTAAAGGACTACTCGATATATCCTCTCTATATCGAAGTCAGTGTAGTCATAAGGACTTCATCATATAAATAGAGTTCATTACAAGAAAATGAATAATGTGATTTGCTGCTAAAATAAAGTTTATTAATTCATATACAAATTATAATATTGAGCAAACTGCCTATAGCCTAGGTGATTGGCTTTAGGACACCATTCCCCACAACTCCCACGTAGTATTTTATTACATTTCCTTTTATAATAGTCTTTAATCTACCTCTTTTTCCTTTAGTGAACCAGATTCTCCTTTCCATTGATCTTCATAAGATTGATGTCGCCTCGTTCCACGATCTCTTGCACGAGGTGATAGTGTCACAGAATGTGTTGGTGCGGTGATGAGACTTTGGCTCCTTAGCTTGAGCAATGGCTCCTGTGCTATCATAATACACTGGAACAGGACCCTCTAGGGAAGGTGCCACCCCTAGCTCTCCAAGAAACTTCCGCAACCACATGGCTCCATTGCTGTATTGATGATGCTGCAATGTACTCTGCTTCGCATACCAAGTCTGCAATTGTTGCCTGCTTGGAACTCTTCTAGCATATCGCTCCTCCATTCAGGATAAACACAAACCCTGATACACTCTTGCTATCATCTTTGTCTGACTGGAAATTGGAGTCAGTATACCCCCAAGTTTCAAGTCAGGTTCTCCATAAATCAGCCATTGGTCTTAGTATTTCTCAAATACTTTAGGATGTCTTCTTAACACCTTCCAATGCACCTCACCTGGGTCAGACTAGTATCTGCTCACACTCCTAGTGAGTATGCCACGTCTGGTCTAGTACATGTCATAGCATACATGATAGAACCCACTGCATAAGCATAAGGAACTCTACTCATGTGCTCTCTTTTCTCAGAAGTTGTCGCATAATCCTTCTTGGAAAGAGTAATTCCAGAACCTATCGGGAGATAGCCTTTCTTGGAATTCTCCATGCTGAACCATTTCAGCATGTATTAATGTATATAGATTGGGACAATCCTAGAAGCCTCTTAGATCTATCTTTATATATCTTCATACCCAGTATGAAAGAAGCTTCACCCAAGTCCTTCATGGAGAACTGAGATGACAACCAGACCTTTATTCCTTGCAATGCTTCGATGTCATTCTCGATTAAGAGAATGTCATCAACATATAGTACTAGGAATACAATCACAGAACCATTAACCCACTTATAGATGCAGGGTTCCTCTCTGTTCCTAACGAAGCCATACGATTTGATACACCTATCAAATCGCATATTCCAACTTCGAGATGCTTGCTTGAGTCCATAAATGGACCATTATAATTTGCACACTTTTGACTCGTTTCAGGATGTGAACCCTTCAGGCTGTATCATATATACCTCATCATCCAGCTCCCCATTCAGGAAAGCGATTCGGACATCCATCTACCAGATCTCATAGTCAAAATGTGCTACCAAAGCAAGCATGATCCGAATGGACTTGAGCATTGCCACAGGGGAGAACGTCTTGTCATAATCAATACCATATCACTGATGATACCCCTTGGCAACCATACGGGCTTTATAGGTCACCACCTTCCCATCTGTGCCCCTTTTTTTCTTGAAAATCTACTTGCACCCGATGGGTTTTATCCCTTCAGGTGGATCAACCAATGTCCATACATTGTTGATCTCCATGGACTCCATCTCGGATCGCCTGGCTCCAAGACACGCCTCACAGTCAGATCTCTGAAGTGCATCCATATAGGTGATCGGATCCTCATCGTTCTCATCGAGCTCAATGGGATCACTGTCCTGGACCAGGAAACCACAATATCTGTTCGACTGATGCGGTACTCTACCGGATCTCCTAGTCATGGGTTCTGGATGGATTCAATCACATTCGGTTCTATGATGTCTTTAGAGTGTGTTGGTTATTCTACTAGTTGAACTCACCAAGTTCAATCTTAGAGGCTACAGTTCTTTCTCCAAGGAACTCCTTTTCCAAAAAGATAGCCCTAAGAGTAATGAACACTTTCTATTCATCCTCCAAGTAGAAGAAATACCCTTTTATTTCCTTAAGGTACTCAATAAATAGGCACTGATCAGACCTAGGACCAAGTTTATCTGAGTCTAAATACTTTACATAAGACGGACAAACCCAGACCCGAAGGTATGAATTGAGGGCTTATGTCTAGTCCATAACTCATATGGAGTGGAGACAACATATTTACTCAGAACATCATTCAGCAAGTAACAAGCTGTCTCAAGTGCATATCCCCAGAAGGACGGCAACAAAGTTGCAAAGCCCATCATGGATCGAACCATGTCTAACAGGGTTCGATTCCTCCTTTCGAACACACCATTCACTAGGGTGTTCCTGGAGGAGTCCATTGAGAGAGAATCCCATTCTCCTCAAGATATGTCATGAACTCACCAGATAGGTATTCACCACCTCGATCAGATCAAAGGATTTTAATATCTTTCCAGTTTGTTTCTTCACTTCATTACGATATCATTTGAACATTTCAAATGACTCAAATTTATGTCTCATTAAGAAGATATAACCATACATTAAAATGTCATCTGTAAATGTATATAAAATATCTATATCCACCTAGCACTAACATTATTGGGTCCGCATACATCAGTATGTATGAGACTCAGAAGTTCTGTAACTCATTCACCTTTTCCAGTAAAAGGTGACTTGGTCATTTTACTAAGCAAATAGGATTCACAAGTGGGCAGTGAGTCAGAATCACTGACCTCGAGGAGGCCATCTCCTCGTAACTTGTTTATCCTATTTTGGTTAACATGACCTAGCCTACAGTGCCATAGATACAAGTCACTGATATTTTCTATCCTTGGGCATTTGCTAGATGTATACATTACATTAACAGGCCATGATAAAAATAAATGCCATTATTTAACTTAGCTTTCATTATCACTAAGTTATTCATAATAACTTGGCAATTAGATCCTTTTATTGAAAGTTCATAACCACATTGGCCAATAGGCCTATAAAGATAATGCTCATAATAAAACTAAGACAATAAGGACAGTCAACTAATTCGATAATACTAGACTCAAAAACAAGACTCAGAACTTTGACAGCCAGCACTGGAACATGATTTCCATTTCTGACGCTCAGGAACTGCTCCCCATCCTCGAATCTCTTGCTAACCTGCAGTCCCTGCAACGAATTGCAAACATGAATTGGACTACCAGTATCCAATACCCAGTTAGCAATGTCACAAATAGAGAAATTACAAGATTTTATGATATAAATACCTTGTCCAGCACCCTACTGCTTTCCCTTCCTTGGCATGTTCAGGTCTAAGGATGCCTGATAAAGAGGACAGTTCCTCTTACAGTATCCCTACTTCTTATAATAGAAGCACTCTGCACCAGCTTGATCAGCTTTTACTTTCTTGGCCTGACTTGGGCCAGGAGCACTCTGCACCTTCTTTCCCTTACCTTTCATCTTCCCTTTCTTAAAGGGACGATGACCTCTAAAACCTCCCACTAAATTCACCAGCCTTTTATTCAGTTAGTGGTCCTTCTCGTAAGTCTACAGCAACCCCATCAAACCATGGTAATTGACTGCAGGCTTATTCATTCTATAATGATCGAGAAAGTCAAGATAGGAGGAGGGTACAGAATTCAGGATTGCATCCTTGCTGAGTTGCTCGTGCAGGGGACATCCGAGCCTACCCAATCGTTCAATCATCTCGATCATGTACAATACATGATCAGTGACCGAACTGCCATTCCGTATTTTGGCATTACAGATGGCACAAGACACTTTGTACCGCTCCACATCGTCTAGCATGCTGGAAGATTCTTTCAACTTTTGAAGAATCTCGTCTGGCTGAGCCTCCTAGAATTTGTGACTGAACTCATCATTCATCATCGCCAACATTATGCATCGGATAGTAGTTCGATCAGAAACCCACTTCAAATAAGTGTCCTTGATCGAACTCCGAGCATTGGCAGGAGGGATTTTGGGTGCTGGATACGTCATCACATAAAGGATCCGCTCGTGCTCTAGGACTATCCTCAATTTTTAATACCAGCTATCAAAATTGGGACCCTTTAACTTCTCACTATCGAGAAGTGACTGGAGCGAAAGGTTTGAAGACATATGAAGGAAAAATTAAGACCAAATTAGTATATAAATTAATCAATTAAACAAAAGACATGGACTTTAGTTTAAATGTCCCTTCCACTAATTTTTCAAATGGGAGCCTCTAATTCCAATCCATGAAATCATCATTTCATAGTAGGTACTAAAATCCAATAGACCATGTATGAGCCCGACTTTGGCCGACCCACCCATATGCGCCTAATGGTAGGTTCTCTAACCAATTGCTTCCCTAAGCAACTTCCAGTAGTAAATTTTGCCCCACAGAATCCCAAATCAGCCTTGGGCCTCCTATTGCGGGTCTCTGGTTAGGTCCAACCATTAATATGACAAATCTGATGCTTCCAGCTACCGAATAACCAAGCCCGACTTTGGCCGGCCCACCTGATCACCGTTAAAAAGGTTGCACTGAACCATCATCTATGGAAGAGTAATCCCAGTAACCAGATGCACACCCATTCTTTGGAACTACCGATTTACACCAAGCTAAATGACTCATTACTAACCCACATAATGGGAGGCCAAGACACCATCAACTCATTGACTTAGTCTTTTTCAGGACCTAATAATTTTAGAAGATTTTAATAAAATTATGACAGAAGAATAAAGAGAAGAACATGGATCAACCTCCCAATAATCAAATCAATTCTCAGGAGGGTTGAAGTAAATTCATGTTAGTCCATGGGCACCTAAAGATCAGATAGGCTGATTAACTTGGGTGACATGGGTTAACTCGAATCAATAGCTTTTCTAATCAGTTCTGGTTGACTAGATTCGCCAGGTAGGTGAGATCATGGGTGAGTATCCGCCATTAACCATCTTTCTAGATACCAACCAAGTTGGCCAGATAAAAGGTAGCCTCATGCAGCCATGATCAAAATTGCCAAAGCCTATAGATACCAATCAATTACCAGACTTGATTAGACCAGCCTAAGAACTCGGGCTTACCACAGAGCCACTAATTAGATCCATTTTAGAAGAATAGACTAACCCATCTAACTATTAGATAGATACTAAAGAGAAGGTCCTTAATCAATATTTGATTAGTTCACTTAAGTGCAATTCAACTAACCTTAGGTCTAACCTAATAACGGACCCAATCAGACAGCTAACCCAATTAACCTGAATGGCTTATTCAAATGACATTAGGTTTCAAAAACCTTAATCTGGCTTGTCATTTAATTAATCTTTCAATTCATAATTGTTAGATTATAAGCCAACTTTTAATTAAAATATTTTTAATTAATTCATGTAAACCCTTTTACATCTTTTATTCATCATATCTATTATAATATTGCAAGCCTTAAAAGTTTTAGACATGCCAATGTATAATCATGTATCAGGATTAAAATATTTTTAATATAGTAGGTTTCCTTTAAGGATCCTTCTAAAAAGGCCAATATAGATGAACTGCCTCGTGCCATAGAAAATTAGGGGTTTTAAACCCCGATTAATCTGGATACACAGCCATGGTGAAGGTCTTATCTAGGTTCTTAAAAGTAATCCCTAACCTAGATACTGATCCAAAACCAACAATACATGCAATCATGATATGCTATACAAGAACCTGCTCTGATACCACTAAAAGAAAACCAGTGCATCAGACGCCTACCCTAGGCACACTACACTAGGGAGTAGGTATTGCATAATTAAAATTTTTTAGCATGCAAACGGAAAAATCTACTCATGCAGAGGATCTAACATAAACATGATGCATGTAACTAATACACAGGCATGTATAGGCAAGTGCAATAGTTATAAACAATATGATAAAATTTAGATTTAAACATGCATGATAACAAAAAGGAAATAACATACCTTATAGAGCTTCCTTTTATTTTGAATTTGGATCGAAGAAGGAAGAAGCCGACTCCATTCTATAGCAAAACAAGGCAACCGATTGAACTCGTGTAGTCTTCAGAACATATCTACAAACAGGGCTTCAATTTGATATGCAACAGCAAGAAGAAGAGAAAATCGGTCCAATCTCTCAAGATGTCCAAATGCCCACCCTATAGAGTATCCATGTGCAAGCTCTTGCTAATCCAACTCCTGGATCAATGCTAGTCCTCCAGGAATTAATCAATAGGTCACGATAATGTGGAGCAGGGAAAACCAAAAGCTCTTCATGGATGGTCTTCTCCAAAATCGCCGATACTCCACCAAGAGCACACAATGGAGAAACAAAGAATAGGGAAGGATTTCACAGACACCCTATGAATTTTCTGCACTCAAAAAACAGTCCCAAAAACTCTCTCATGGCTCTTCTCTTATGCCATGTTCTTCCCCTCTTAAACTTCTCTCAACTCACGACCTTTAACCAAGAAAAAATGAGAAGCAAAGAACACCCAAGAAGGTAGGGAAGAAATCATGAGAGTTGAACAGATAAACCCAAACTCCTTTGAATTTTCCCTTGATTAGTGGAGAGAAAAAAGGGAACCGCAGGCTTGGAAAAATAAAAGGCTAAATCACTGTGAAAAACAGAGAGCGAAGAGAGGAAGACGTGCAGGAGAAAAACACGGAGAGACCCAATCTAGATCGCTGTGCTAATGATCATTACCTGATAACTGATGGGGGACTAACTAAATGCAAGATGAAATGATGCAAGTGAATTGTTTGTTTTATGATTTTTAGGTTCTAATGATTTTCTTTGGATTCCCGAAAACAAATAAGAGTAGATCTAGGGTTCTATATTAATAAGAACCTCAGGCAAGCAAGTAGTTCCTAAGCAATGATAAATAGAGGACCACGGGGTTGAGAATCCTATAGGACTTAGCTCTCAGAACAATACTTACTTAGGATTCTAGGTGATGCGGCACGCATATGATTAATGTTTAGATTATGGTTTGTAGAGCAATGAAACCTAATTACACTAGCATTGTACTCATCATAATAAGACTTAAGGATTACAAGAAATGGAACTTTTACTTGATTAGACACAATCCTAAACTAAGAAGGAAGAAGATCTAGATAATAGGAGCTAATGATTGTGGACTTACCGTGATGAGCTTTCCAACCTTTTTTGATTCATACCTTGAAACTACCAACGCTCAGAACTGAAGAACCTGGATAACAGAGATTAGAACCCTGGACTTGGGCTTCAGCTTGTTGGTTCCTTGTCAAGGAAGACCCTACTTGCAACTCGAAAACCTCGAAGGACCCTGCACATAAAGAATAAGAGTTAAGGAAGAAGAAAGGCATGCATATGGAAGGGATGGAAAATTTGTGAGCAAAGAAAGAGATTTGAGATGGCTTGGCCGACTCCAAGGCCTTCTTCTTGACTTGGGCATTGGATGCTTGGAAGAGAGAATAGTTTGGTGTGGAAGAGGGGCTTAGAGACAATCACTCAAAACATAAAACTTCAATTCAACTTCAACTTTCATTAATCTCCAAAAATCCAATCCCTTTTACAATGGGGCGTCCAAGGCTTTTTAATAGCCTTACAAAACTATTGAAATTTAAAAACTCCCCAAATTGTGGAGGATTACAAGGGAGGTTGGAGGATATAGGGCCTTGTTACATGGGATAAGGAGAAATTCATGGAGATTCTCCCCAATTTGTGGAGGATTACAAGGAAGGTTGGAGGATATGGGGCCTTGTTAAATGGGATAAGGAGAAATTCATGGAGATTCTCCCCAAATTGTGGAGGATTACAAGGAAGGTTGGAGGATATGGGGCCTTGTTACATGGGATAAGGAGAAATTCATGGAGATTGGCCGGTTCTTTGAATTTAAAATGCTTGGTCGATCTCCCCTTTAGGCGCCCATTTGAAGGTGACGTGGCTGATGATGTGGCATCCCTGGTGGCTGCTTTGTTGGCATGGTGATGTGGAATTCCAGCTTGGTGGACCAAGGTCTTGATTTGGAAGCTCCAAGTGGTTTGGTGAACCTCAACTTGAAGTAGCTTGGACTTGATTTAAATAAACCTAATGGAACTCTAATTGAGTTCTTATTTGAACCCAGATTTAGACAGGACATAATTACAGGACTTGATTGGACATAATTACAGGATTCATGAACTTGAAACTAAGTAATTACAGGACTCTTGAAAGTAAATTGCCCTATACAAGAAAATTTAACCTAGTGATCTTCGATCCAAAGTGGAATCAGGTTAACCTTATTGGAGTGGGGTTTATTCTGCATCTGCTTCTGGAGTCCACACCAATTCTCCTGGGGTGGGCAGAACTCGACCCAGTCGACTATGGTTCAGTTTTGCCCTGGTAATGCTCGAACAAGTCTGGGTTAAGTCTTTGCAGGTCCTCTCGAGTAATCCAAGAGTTGTCGAACTCAGGTCGACCTTGCCATTGAACCAGGTATCGCTGATAGTCCTTATTCCTGGTAGTAATGGTCTTGTTATCCAGGATTCTCTCAATCCTCTCTCTCCGCTCAGGTAGGGTTGGTGGTGGACATTCGGAAATAAGTTCACTCTCAATGAAAGTTTCCAGCCCAAAAGGCTCACTAGGTATTAATACCGGTTCTTTGTATTCTACTAGTTCTGAAACATTAAAGGTTGTACTGATACCCATATCAGGTGAAAGTTCCAAAACATACGCATTAGGCCCTATTTTCTTTAAGATCTTGAAAGGTCCCGCTCCGCGGGCATGCAGCTTCTTTATGGTTCCAGAGGGAAACCGTTCAGGGTTGAGCCTAATCATCGCATAATCCCCTTCACAGAATTCTTTAGCCCTCTTATGTGAATCAGCTAAATGTTTGTAAGTCTCATTGCTCAGTTTGATCTTATTACTGATTTCTTTATGCAAATTTGTGACATGCTATGCGAAAGATTCAGCAGACTCAGAAATTTACACAAGCACTTACAAAATGCAGACTGAACTAGGCTCCTTATTGAGAGGAATTTTATTGGACTTTCTAGGACCTAAACCTAACAGATTAATGACTCTCTAGGTTTGACCCTGGTCTGGTATGCACATGAGAATTTACCATGGGTTCCTAGCAAATGCCATAAGGTTTTCCAAAAGTAGGTAGCAAAAGGAATAGGCTTTAAAAGCTCATGCATCCTAGTAATCTCATCAAAATGAAACTTAATGGCTCTAAAATTATGATAAGACTTAGGGAAAGGCAGGAAATAGGAATCCGAGACTTGGGGTAATTTAGGGAAATCTTGAAATAGACCTTGGTTACTCATGATGACCTTAAGATTAGAATTTTGATCTACAGGCGGGATGCTTCTAGGTAGTTGAAGGTCATCAGGAAAGTCTTCTAGAATAATGATTGGGTTCTTCTCAGGTACCTGAAGGAGTTCTTGTGTCGAAGCTAAAGTATTGGGTTCTTCCTGAGGGCATTGTCTTACGGGAAACAAGTCCTCACTAAATTTTGGTTGTTCTGATGTTTCGGGACTAGGCTCAATAATCTTTTCTTTACCAAAGGTTTCCTCAGGTAAGGTACTAAAGTTGTTCTCTTCACAGTCTTTCCCTTCATTTTCATCTATTAAACTTATGTCAGTCTCATACATATATTTACTAGGTTCAAATTTGCCTTCTTCCTTCCCTGCCTCTTCAGTTTGAGGATACCCTAAGTCTTGAGTATTCATGAACTCAACTTGTACTTCAGGGTTCTTACTCCTATCATTCATATGAGCTAATGGGAAAGTAGGAGTTGGTTGGTCTAAGGAAAGTTGTTTAGCCAGCATTTGATTCAATTGGGCTATTAGATCATTTAGGCCTTTCAGCATGGTTTCAATATTCGGGTCCATGGCTACACTGGACTGGGCTTGGATTAGTGAATATGGTGTCCCTGCTCTAGTTGTCATGCATGCAAATGGACTCAAGCTCGAGCTAAGATTTCCTAGACCTAGAGCACAAATTAGAGGTCTAATTAAGTGAACCAACTAGCTAGTAGTACTTATGGGACTTAGCCAGGTAGGTGGTGGGGAGTGAAGGTCCCTGATTGCCAACCTTAGACACCAATTTGAGATTGGCCAGGTAGGCGGACCAAATCACAAGCCCTGATGCACCAATCCTAGACACCAAGCCAGTAAGCACACACCAATTAGCTGACACAGTTAACTTGACCCTAACCTGAACCCAATTTGTTGGTGTCCCTAAACCACTAGGGCAATTAACGTTCTACTCAATTTTAATTAATGGGCTGGGATTGATATGCTGGTTGGTGATTTTTGGGCTAGGGACAGGTGTTGAAATCCTGACCCTATGTCAAATTGATGCCCTTAATTTGATTTCTCATGAGATGAATGAAATGCAAAGGTGCTGCAGAAGTGTGTCGCAGTTTGAAAGTGGTGTAGAAAATATGATGAAAAAAATATCCAAAAATTCTGAAAAAATTTACAGAGGATTTCTAACTTATATGTTTCAATACAGGTAAAAGGAATTTTAAAACTAAAATCTGTACTACTCTAAGCAGATCCTATAATTGAAGATAAATAAAAAGGACAGAACAGAACCCTAATGATAGTGTCGAACTGCAGAAATTTCATTTTTTTTATAATTCTTTTCTGATGATGAAATTTAATATGGTGATAACTGACTTGAAAAAGAAAAAGAAAAAAAATATCTCAATAAAAAATTAGTGAATTTCCTTTGGAGCTGTAGACGGATTTCAGTAAACAGATACAAATTTCAGAAAATAGAACCTAATCAAACAAGTGCAATGGCTTACCCAAACTTCAATCTAAAAAACTCACGTCCGGCCAGGGGCTCATTATTCCCATGGGTCGTGACAGTGTACTAGAGTACACCTGCTCAGGAGGCGTGAATTTTAGATCTTGCTTGGATTTAAAGAAAACTATTCTACCCTAATGCAACCATGCTCTGATACCAATTTGATGCGGCACGCATATGATTAATGTTTAGATTATGGTTTGTAGAGCAATGAAACCTAATTACACTAGCATTGTACTCATCATAATAAGACTTAAGGATTACAAGAAATGAAACTTTTACTTGATTAGACACAATCCTAAACTAAGAAGGAAGAAGATCTAGATAATAGGGGCTAATGATTGTGGACTTACCATGATGAGCTTTCCAACCTTTTTTTGATTCATACCTTGAAACTACCAACGCTCAGAACTGAAGAACCTGGATAACAGAGATTAGAACCCTGGACTTGGGCTTCAGCTTGTTGGTTCCTTGTCAAGGAAGACCCTGCTTGCAACTCGAAAACCTCGAAGGACCCTGCACATAAAGAATAAGAGTTAAGGAAGAAGAAAGGCATGCATATGGAAGGGATGGAAAATTTGTGAGCAAAGAAAGAGATTTGAGATGGCTTGGCCGACTCCAAGGCCTTCTTCTTGACTTGGGCATTGGATGCTTGGAAGAGAGAATAGTTTGGTGTGGAAGAGGGGCGTAGAGACAATCACTCAAAACATAAAACTTCAATTCAACTTCAACTTTCATTAATCTCCAAAAATCCAATCCCTTTTACAATGGGGCGTCCAAGGCTTTTTAATAGCCTTACAAAACTTTTGAAATTTGAAAACTCCCCAATTGTGGAGGATTACAAGGGAGGTTGGAGGATATGGGGCCTTGTTACATGGGATAAGGAGAAATTCATGGAGATTCTCTCCAATTTATGGAGGATTACAAGGAAGGTTGGAGGATATGGGGCCTTGTTACATGGGATATGGAGAAATTCATGGAGATTCTCTCCAAATTGTGGAGGATTACAAGGGAGGTTGGAGGATATGGGGCCTTGTTACATGGGATAAGGAGTAATTCAGGAGATTGGCCGGCTTCTTTGAATTTAAAATGCTTGGTCGATCTCCCCTTTAGGCGCCCATTTGAAGGTGACGTGGCTGATGATGTGGCGTCCCTGGTGGCTGCTTTGTTGGCATGGTGATGTGGAATTCCAGCTTGGTGGACCAAGGTCTTGATTTGGAAGCTCCAAGTGGTTGGTGAACCTCAACTTGAAGTAGCTTGGACTTGATTTAAATAAACCTAATGGAACTCTAATTGAGTTCTTATTTGAACCCAGATTTAGACAGGACATAATTACAGAACTCGATTGGACATAATTACAGGATTCATGAACTTGAAACTAAGTAATTATAGGACTCTTAAAAGTAAATTGCCCTTTACAAGAAAATTTAACCTAGTGATCTTCGATCCAAAGTGGAATCAGGTTAACCTTATTGGAGTGGGGTTTTATTTGCTTCTGCTTCTGGTGTCCACACCACTAGGGTTGCAATCCTCAAAGATCTGAAATGCCCGATGCCGAGATCACTCACTCTAGCGGATGCGGCCTGGATGATCGAGCCCTCAACCCTGCAGATGCGTCGGCTTTCGGTCTAGAGGTCACGAAGGCAAGGAAGGCCGATTCCGTGTTCATGGCACCTTGAGGACCTGCGAGCATTCAAAGAAGAAGAGTTAGGTTTCGATCAAAAGATAGCAATAGAAGAAGGAAAGAGAGTTGAGGTGGTGACGGGTGGAGTCTTCTTGCTTGGTGCCCAGGTGGATGATCCCAATGGGCTCCGATTCGAAGTTGGAGGATGGAGTGATAGAAGAGATGGTAACTTGAGGCCTCACACCTCTCGATGCCCGAAGGCAAAGGCGCTCCCTCACAGAGATCGTTGTTCCTAGTGAACGAAGGCAACTAAAGAGAAATTGGCTCTCACAAACTTGTATTTTTTTTTCATTCAATATCAATCAAGAATACAAAGGAGGGGTAAGGTATTTTTTATAGGCACCTTAGGACCCCATTTGAATTTCAAATGAAAATACAAGTCTCTTTGAAGAGGCGCCCAAAAAAATTTCAAAATTCTCTCCTTTGGTCGACCAAGACTTTGGATTTGATTTTGTGGGGCTTGACTTGAGGCTTGGAAGAGGGATCTTGGTGCCCTTGACATGGTAGGTTGATTTCTTATTTTGGAAGAAGACTTGAAGTGGGGCTTGTAGCAAGGCATGTGTTCTCCTCCTTTCCTTGGTTGTGCATCCAACTTTGGAATAAGACAAGATGTGGGGAGTGGGAGATGGAGGCGCCCATGGATTCTTGCATTCCTTCCATAGTTTTTCATGTAGTTTGGGAAGATAGCTTGATTGGAGGGCTTGAAGCAAGGGATTCAAATTCTCCACATTTCAAATTCCCTTTGACCTTCACTTGGCCGACCACCCATAGTTGGAAACTAGCTTGATGTGGGGAGGGAAAAAGGGAGTGTATCAAGTATTGTGTCCCCCCTTTGGGCGTTCAAGAATCTGAAATTTGCAACCCACTTGGCATGTTGACATGGAACCACATAGGATGAAGAGGTGGGCCCCTGAGCTGAGTTGGCTGCCTTCCAGGCTTGGCTCCAAAGTGACTAGATTTTTAAGACCAATCTTGCTTGGACCCATACTTCAAATCGACTCTGATTAGACTCAGTACAGGACATAATTGACTCAACACAGGACTGGACTCAATACAGGACACAATTTGACCCAATTGGTCAAAGTACAGGACTAGACACAGACACATGAGACTCAATTCAAAGCTAAAAAAAATTACAAGGTTTAGGCTTAAAGCCTTATTACAAGTCCCGAAATTAAACCCTAATCAGAGGTCTGGTGCCCACACCAATAACCCAAGCAGCAATCGACCTTCATGATGTTCTTATCTTAATCACATGGTAAAAACAGAGCAACGAGAGAGAGGAGAGGAGGGAAAACAAACAGTGTTGAACCAAAAACACCGTGTAAAAAATCCCATGATAAAACTAGTTCAACAAACCCAAAATGGTTCATAAAAAACTTCGGTCCGACCAAACTCGATCAGTAAGAAAACTGGGTCCAGTCCTAGTCTACAAGGAACAGTTCCTGGTTGACCCAAACCAATCCTGGTCGATCCAAATCAGACCAGGTAAACCAGAAAAAATCCAATGTGTGCTCAAATAGACCGCTTGACCTTAATACCGAAATAATTCCCAATCGTTGATTGGCTCCCAGATTAGGAAGAAATCCTCTATGGCATGTGACCTCATAGGTTCAACCTAAACAGTAGCACTGGAACACTTCTAGTACTAGTACAAGTACCATCTAGTAATGTGTCCCGGCGTCTAGATAGGCCGAAGATGCGAGAGAAATCTATCAAACCTCTAGCATATGGTTACCGTATAATTCATCCCTTTGACCTCCAATGCTCAAGAAGACCTAGGGTTGGACTGTGGTGGGGGCACTAGGATCAGACACAGATTACTGGGCCCTATTTGGTTTACCTAGCCATGTGTTAAAATTTGTAATCAACCAGAATTGAGCCCTGTAATAAGTCGAGGTTAGTTGATTTGCCTCAACCCTCAACCTAGTCAGTATTTTGAGTCCTGTGCATCAGTTATGAGTCTAGTATGAGCCCAATTTTTGTACAAGAGAAGAGGTTACCCTATTTTGGAGTTCCACCAGGCCACATCCAGGAGTCATAGGCCACTACATCAGCCCATGGATTTTGTGTGACAACCCAGGATCCAAGATGCTTCCGGAAATCCTGATTCCTTCCAGATGCCCCCCAGATGGCCAGATTCCCTTCCAGATGCTAGAGCATATTTTCAAAATAGGGCACCCATGAATCCAGAGGTCCACCTGCATCCCTGCCCAAAGAAATCAAGCCCAGGTGCCAAGCCCAAGCCATTAGGAAGCAAGATTCTAGGGAATATTTCTGCTACCAGGCTACCAGGCGATCCCAACTTCCAAAGGCCCAAACTCATGCACCCAAGCCCCTTTGGGCCGGCCCCTTGCTACTCATAGAGGCCCAACACACCCCCTAGGCATCCTTGAAGTGTTGACCATGTCCAAAGAGGTTTGACCAAGTCCAAGTTGAAGAGAAGAAGGAGAAGACCAAGTTTATTCCTAACCTAGTTGGGATTTCTAATCCTTTTAAACTTTGTAATTCTATCATAGCTAGGAAAGGACTTGTATTCCAATTTGGAAGAGGACTTATAACCCAAGTGTAACCATGGTTAGTGAGGGCATGGAAACTTTATAAATACCCCACCCCTTCCCCTCTTGTAAGCATCTTTCTTATGAATACAACTTGCTGAAATTTTGAGTCATTGCCTTGTGTTGGTGTTTTGTTTTGGTTCTTTGGTGTGTGTTCTTGTACTTGGACGAATTCCTTGCTACCCTAGTTTTCTTCCACACCCTAACTCACTACCATCCAAGCCTACATATATCCAAGAAGGAGTGCCCTAGGTCACCAAGCAGGGAGATCTTCAACAGCTTCAAACAGCCCAGCTTCTAAACCACAACCTGATTCCTTCTAAACCTAATTCCTTTTTTTTTCTTACTTGCTGTTTTGATTAACCCTGATGCTTGTAGGATCCCCGAGGTGCTTCCCCTCCCCTGAGGAGGCCTTCTTTTTGCCCAGACCGCCCAGATCAGCCATAAGCTTCAAGGGAAACAAGGCTTCTTCTTCCAGGCTCCGATCAAAGTTATGAGTGATCCCTGCTGCTATTGAATTTTAATCTCTGATTGGTAAGCAACCTTCCCTTCTTTGTTATCTGATTTAGATGAAGTTAAACTATCCTAAACCAGAAGTTTTTCAACTCTCGAGTTTGGATATTTCATTGGTTTTCATGAGTATGCATGCGACCCGATGATTCTTTGCACTGCTAGTCCTTCTGCTAGTTTTTACTCTTTTGGAAATCTAGCCTACAATTAAAATTATAAAATTTTAAAAAATATATTTTACTATTTTCCATGCATGTTTAGCAGTCCTAGAGTTGTCCCATATTAGTTTGGTTTCAGAGTGGGTTTAGGATACTTTTTATCTGCATTGCAATCCAACCCTAATTTCAGCATTTTGTCAACTGCATTAGGTATTAGTTTTGCATCTATTTTTGACTATCGAAGAATTTTATTTTTCTCTAAAATTTTCATGAATTGTTCTCTGTTGAGTTTTCTATTTTATAAAATTTTTATTAATTTTACAGAAACCCTAAATTATTAACATTCGACATATTAGAAACCCTAATAGAATCCTAATAATTTTTGTAGTAGTCCAAACAAACCCTAGGTTTGCATCATCATATGATTTTTGTTCTACATGAAATTGGTAGGTTTCATCATCACCATCCATCCTCTGTTCCAGATTTCTTTGATTTTTTTATGCATCAAGATCTATGTCAACTTCTGCATCATCTGAACCCTAGTTTTTTTGATTTATACTAAATTCAGCATCTTGACTCAACCTAACCTAATCAACTTCCACACACCCCAATCCCAAGCCAAACTTTGTTTGCTAACCCCAGTTAACTTAAGCCTAACTTGACACATCATAAGTCATTAAAAAAATATTTTATTTTTTGATTATTTAGATTGCATCAGGGCCATTGATTGCCATCATTTTAACATAATCTTAAGGGCAACTCAAAATCTCAGATCAGGGCAGGATTTCATCACCTGTCTTGGGCCCAAAAACCATCATCATACTAACCCAAGCCTAATTAAAATCATTACACCTAATTTGCCCTAGTGGGCTAGGAGACATCAATAGGTCAGTTCCGAGCTATGTGGGCTAACTAGTGCATTTAACCTTTTAGCTATTACTGAAAGCTGATGTCTAAGGCTGGGGATCTATAGTCAAATGGCCTAAGTGGTGTTGTGGTTTTTAATTGGGTCCCTGCGAAAGCAGGAGGGCCTCCCACACTCCCACCCCCTACCTGGCCAGTGGAAGGATTAGCTTTTGGGTTAGGTGTAAGTTGAGCTGACCCTCCCAGTTTCTGGCTCTAGGTCTAGGAAACCCTAGATTATACTAGCATTTTCTTTCTCTTTTGCATGCTTGGTTGCATCATTTCATTTTGATTGATTGATTTGTTACATGAGCCACTAGATTAGGAACCCAATATCAAAAGTCCAAACCTCAGCCCAGCCCAACCATGGAACCCACTTTGGAGACCATCCTAGCTCAACTTGCCCAATGAATGCTCAAACCCAAGCCCAGCTTACCTAAATAAACCAGTCCAACACCCAAACCCAAAATTAGCTTACCCAAATAAACGTAGGTTTGACCAATCCGATGCAAAGCTTGACCAACTGATCCAATCAAGTAATTAAGCAAGCCATAGTTTTGACCAAGTAGGAGAACCATTAGGAACCCTAGGCAAGGCCCATAGAGTTGAACCCTTGCCTAGTAAACCTCAGGAATCCATAGTCCCTAGATATGAACCCAGTAGTAATCCACCATCCCTTAGTCAACCTGAATCTTATAGGATTGATACCCCTAGATTTGAACCCATAATCTTTGAACCCATAACCTTTAAACCCATAGCCTTTGAACCCATAACCCTTAGTTTACCCACCCCTGTTACCCCAGACTTTAGTCAATTTTTTATTAGCCAAACCCCTCTTACCACCCCATTGGTTTACCAAGATGACTTAGAAGAAAAAATATATGAGGCTGACCCAAGTTTGGTAGAGAAGTATGAAGATAATGAGTCTATTGAAGATCCAGAAGAGTACCCTATAGAAGATCTAGAAGAGTACCTTATAGAAGACCCAGGATTAGTTGATTATGATCAAACCCAGATAGAAACCAATCCAGTGTTAGTTGATCTAGTAGAAACCCGGGTAGAAGCCACCCTAGAGTTAGCTGACTTTAACCACACCTAACCTATAGTGGAAGAACCCTTAAAGGAAGAAGACCATGAGGAATCCAGTCCTATTATTAGAGCTTTACTTGAGGAGCCACTAGAAGAAAGCCCAATTAGAGAGCCCAGTTCTTTGATTTATGAACCAGAAGAGTTTATTAAGGACTTAATCTCTTTAGATCAATGCCCTCAGGATGAACTCCCCTCTTTGACACCACTTGATCTTTTTCCTGAAATCAACAACCCTTTCTTCCATTATGTAGATCCTTTAGATGTACATCAAACCCATAAGGTAAACCTCATTAGTCTAGGATTAATTCCCAACACCCTTCTTATATCTTAGTCTATCCAATTAACACCAAACCCTTTTCTTACTTTCCACACAACCAGACTAACCCCGAATTCAACTCATATTTTTTGCCTTTTCTTGAGTTTTCTTATATTTCTTTAACCATTCACCTACATCATTTAAAGGTTTGCATGTTACATTCATTTCTTACACAAGTTAAGTTTGCATCTTACTTCTTGCATACCCTTTGGCATTTAGTAGGCATACATAGTAAATTCCCAGTGCATGCCATGATAGGATCAAATCTAAAGAGTCTATAATATATTAGGTTTTGTCCCTTAGAGTCCAATAAAACATCCTTTGATAGGGATGTTTAGTCGAGTCTATTAGGTATTAGTTTTGAGTCAAATAAATTCATAGCCCAAATTACATGTCTACACCTGCACTACCCTCTACACAGCATATGCATATGAAATTAGTCAAAAGCTGAACATAATAATGAACTAAATAACAACTTGGCTAATTCCCAAAAGAGAGATAAAGAATTTTGCAGTGGATTTTGTAGTTGTAAAAAGTTTTGCTCGTGAAGCTAGCCCATCCAAGATAATGAATATCTGTGGACCCAATGCCTATGTGCATGAGATACTATCTGATTTAGGTATTAGATATCTTCATCATCTCAGATCTTATAGAGTCTAGGGAGCTAGCAGTGATACCTAGAGAGCATCTTGTGCTTATTCCTCCATTTGAGAGAGAACCCACCCTAGGTGTCCACCAACCAATTGGCCAAATAGTGAGGAAAGATTGAGAGAATCCTGGACGATCAAGCCATATGTACTTGGAATAGGGCTATCAGAGGTATTGGGTTCGGTGCAAGGTCGGCCAGAATCTGAGGACTCGTGGGATCACCTGTGAGGATCTGCAGCCCGGGCCTCAACCCAGACCTACTCGAGCATATGAGAGCCAAGTTATCCATATCGACGGGGTCGAGTTCCTCCCACCCGAAAGAATTGGTTGGGGTACTAGGATTAGACACAGGATTAGGGTCCTATTTGGTTTACCTAGCCATGTGTCAAATTTTATAATCAACTAGAATTGAGTCCTGTAATAAGTTGAGATAATTGATTTGTCTCAACCCTCAACCTAGTCAGTATTTTGAGTCCTGTACATCAGTTATGAGACCAGTATGAGCCCAATTTTTGTACAAGAGATGAGGTTACCCTATTTTGGAGTTCCACCAGGCCACATCCAGGAGTCATAGGCCACTACATCAGCCTATTGAATTTTGTGTGACAACCCAGGATCCAAAACACTTCCAGAAATCCTGATTCCTTCCAGATGCCCTCCAGATGCCTAGATTCCCTTCCAGATGCTAGAGCATATTTTCAAAATAGGGCACCCATGAATCTAGAGGTCCACCTGCATCCCAGCCCAATGAAACCAAGCCCAGGTGCCAAGCCTAAGCCCATAGGAAGCAAGATTCCAGGGAATATTCCTGTTACCAGGCTACCAGGCCACCCCAGCTTTTAGAGGCCCAAACCCATGCACCCAAGCCCCTTTGGGCCGGCCCCTTGCTGCTTATAGAGGTCGAACACACCCCCTAGGCATCCTTGAAGTGTTGACCATGTCCAAAGATGTTTGACCAAGTCCAAGTTGAAGAGAAGAAGGAGAAGACCAAGTTTATTCCTAACCTAGTTGGGATTTCTAATCCTTTTAAACTTTGTATTTCTAACCTAGCTAGGAAAGGACTTGTATTACAATTTGGAAGAGGACTTGTAATTCAAGTGTAACCATAGTTAGTGAGGGAATGTAAACACTATAAATACCCCACCCCTTCCCCTCTTGTAAGCATCTCTTTCTTATGAATACAACTTGCTGAAATTTTGAGTCATTACCTTGTATTGGTGTTTTGTTTTGATTCTTTTGTGTGTGTTCTTGTACTTGGATGAATTCCTTGCTGCCTTAGCTTCTTTCCACACAATAACTCACTACCATCCAAGCCTTCACATGTCCAAGAAGGAGTGCCCTAGGCCGCCAAGTAGGGAGATCTTCAAAAAGCTTCAAACAGCCTAGCTTCTAAACCATAACCTGATTTCTTCTAAACCTAATTCCTTTTTTTTTCTTACTTGCTATTTTGATTAACCTTGATGCTTGTAGGATCCCCGAGGTGCTTTCCCTCCCCTGAGGAGGCCTTCTTTATTGCCTGGACTGCCCAGATCAGCCATTAGATTCAAGGGAAACAAGGGTTCTTCTTCCAGGCTTCAATCAGAGTTATGATTGATCCCTGCTACTATTGAATTTTAATATCTAACTGGTAAGCAACCTTTCCTTCTCTTGTTATCTGATTTAGATGAAGTTAAACTATCCTAAACTGGGAGTTTCTCAACTCTCGAGTCCTAGATATTTCATTGGTTTGCATGAGTATGCCTGCGACCCGATGATTCTTTGCACTGCTAGTCCTTCTACTAGTTTTTACTTTATTTTGAAAATCTAGCCTACAATTAAAATTATAAAAATTAAAAAAAAATATTTTACTATTTGTCATGCATGTTTAGCAGTCTTAGAGTCATCCCATATCTGACTGCCAACCCTAACTGAGTCAATCCATAACATGTCTCAACCTCGCAAGTCTAGTGACTCCTCACTAGGACTACCCCGATCGAGGATTTGCCAAATTGAGATACTGTGAGACATTCAATCCAAACAATTTGGACAGGTCAATTCCATCTTGGTCCACCACTGCTCCCTAAGTACTTGCTTGTACCCAGAAACCTTCCTTCATTGGATTAGAAATTTGGTTAGTCCAGCACCAAAGCATAGGGAGTTGCTAGCAAGCTACCATAGTGATCTCAGTTCGGAGGGACACATATACCCATATCTAATCGCGAGCAATCCTTAGGCAGAAAGGAGCTCCATGGAGTTATGTTCATTGAGATGTCACACATCCCACTTGAAGATCACATCAGTGTCACCACACTCCTTTGGTCAAGAGGACAACCAAGTAATGTGAACCACAATAACCAACACTTGATACATTGCCGTCCTGTACAATGTATCCTTTGGTTGTGAACCTTTTTCAAAGGACCACTAAATATATCCTCTCTATATCGATGTCAGTGCAGTCCTAAGAACTTCATCATATAAATAGAGTTCATTACATGAAAATGAATAATATGATGAACTGCCAAAATAAAGTTTTATTAATTCATATACAAATTACAATACCGAGCACAACCACCTACAGCCTAGGCGATTGGCTTTGGGATACAATTCCCAATAGCAGCTCGAAAGCAGCCCACCTGAATGCACTTCAATGCACTTTAATGGCTTCTATAGCTTCTTTACTAAGTGCTTCAAGCTTTAGATGAGAGTTGGTGAAGGCTTGAAGGCTATCTTGAATGCTCTCAGTGCTCTCTTGCTTGTTGACTTTGTTGGATATTCAATAAAGCATTTACTCTTGTTCCCTTTTTCAAAAACTCTTTGAAAACTTATTTCAAAGAAGTTCAAATCCCTCAATATATGGTCTTCCATCATTCCAAAGTAGATTAACTCGTTGTAGACAGTTGAAATGTGATATTTGATCGTTGGAGCACTTTTTGGATTCAAAATCCAAGTTCTGGAACTAGCCATTATATGCCTGTAACTGCCATTCAAGTTGGCTCGGATTACTCGAGTCGGCTCGGATCCTCAGAGTAGTTCTGGTTGAGTCAACTCTCATCAATCTAGTCGGCTCGCTTACACAGTGTCCTGATTCTTCACTCTATAAGAGTCAACATGCCTTGATTCTAGTTGACTCGGATCCTCAAGCCTTTAGAATTTTAGTTTGGACGATTCAGCTAACTTCCATTCTAGTCGACTCGATTGGCTATGGTTCTCAGAATGCATTTTCTGGACTCTAGAGCAGTCGGCTCGATTCATTGTGGTTCTAAGAATGCATTTTCTGGACTCTGGAGCAGTCGGCTCGATTTACTGAAGATTCAGCTCGGATGTCTAACAAAGTCCTCCTGAGGGTACTGAATTGAAGAAACCAAGTCCTCACTAATTTTTTCTGGTTCTTGAATTTCAGGACTAGGCTCTATAATTGATTATCTTCTAGGATTTCCTCAGGTAAAGTCATCGGGTAGCAGTGTTACATTCCTCATAGTTCTTCTCTTCTGATTGGGTTTCCAATATAGGCTTAGTTTGAGTACTTTCCTAGTTACCTAATTCTGAGTTGGCCCTACAGACTTCTTCTTCAATGTCAGCCTTGTGAAGAAATGGAATAGTAGGGATGGGTCGGCTAAGGGGAACTTGATTAGTATTTGGGTTATATCCAGGGGTTCTAGTCTTATTGGGCTTGGGTCGATGGGTTATGGGTCCCCTCTATTCATAGGACCTGGGTAAGTAGCATTCCCTAAGTTTGCTCTTCATGGCTCTCCATGTAGCTATGGGTATGTCTTCTCTTTGTCTATTGGTGCGTTCAACATTCCCCCAGTATAGTATAGCCTGGCAAACTAACCTAAGTTTAGCAAACTTAAACTATCTCTCTTCGATCATCTCATCTTGTTTAAAGTACTAGTCCATACCTCTTTCCCAATCAAGGTAACCCTTCGGATCAAGATCGCCACCAAAAGTAGGTGCTTCTAACCTAATGTTCCTAATGGCTTTCTCATCCTGGTCCATGAAATCATAATTGGGTCTCCTTGGATTAAGCTCCCAGATTGGTGTAGGGTTCGGTGGCAAGGCGGAAACATAGATTTCAAAATTTTTATCTTTATGAAATCTTCACCAAACCCTTAACCCAAGATCTTCTTAAAAGAATTAAAACATATAACATGTAAATATAAGATTTAAACTCATATTAAAGTACTAACCTGTATTGCTAAAATCTAAACTTTAAATCTCCACCAGGTGCCCAAATGTTCACCCTCCAATGGTGATCCACATAGAAAAAGATGAAGACTACAATTTCTTGTTCTTGGCTCCTCTTCTTGAATTCTTTTTCAAGAATTCAATTCTTGGACTTCTAGGCTGAAATTTTCTTTCTTGAAAATTTCTTTTCTTCCTTCTTTCCTCTTCTTGAATTCTTTTCTTGAATTCCCTTTCTTGAATTCTTTTTCATGAATTGAATTGGAAGAAGAAATTAAGACAAGTGAGGTCTTAATTCAAGAAAGAATAGAAGAAGAACAGACCCTTCCTTTTCCCTTTCCTTTATCATTCAAGACCTTCCTCTTATTCTTGTTTAGGGTCAGAGTTTCGACAGAGATTATCCCTGTAAGGGAAACAATACCCAACAAGCATAAAGGGAAGGAGTATTTTGGAGAGGAGGAGAGGAATATGATCTCTGAATTTGATTATCTGAAAGAAACCCCCGAGAACCCAAACCCTTTTATAGATTTCAGAGGGGCATTTTCTCAAAACATTGCAACCCTCTGAAACCCCAGGAATCACGATTCCTCATTCCTCACACGTCCCCTCAACCAAAAATCATGATTCTCTGATTTAATTTTCGTTTTTCCGACGAGGACTCTCAGAAAAACTTTAGGAAGAATCGCGACTTTTGAAGACGGACTTGCGACCGAAAAATGACAGATCTTTTTTCTTAATTTTTCTGGCCATCTGATCCAGATCCAATGACGTCAGACAAGGATCCAAATTGCCCCCCCTTTTCTTGATTTTTTATCTCCGATGGAATCTCCTTCCCACGCGCGTGAAGAGGAGTCCACGCGCGTGGACTCTTCTTCTTGGCGCGCGCGGGTGAGGAAGGGTGTGGGCAGCTTGGAGAGAGAGTCTCAGTGCACTTGATTCACTTGGGTTCATCCATGGGTTAGCCCAATGTCCTAAAATTTAAATTAGACCTTAATCTGGTTCAATTAGAACCCAATTAAGCCCAATTCAAAACCAAATACGAATCTAATTCGAATAGAAATTGGGTCTGCAACACATGCTAGTGTGTTTATCCTGCAAACATGATTTAATTTCAAATTAAATCCTTCATCAATTTTCTTTTGTGTGTGACCCATTGGGTTCCACACCTAGCCAGCAGTAGGTCCGAGTGTTATTTGACTTAATTCGGTTAGATCTCAACTAAGCCGATTTAGGTCAACTCAAACTAGCTCGACTCGGTCAATTAGAATCTAATTCTAATTAACTGATTTGAATTACCATAATTCAATCATATACCTACAAGACAAGATTGACGTCTAGCAACGTATCATGTCTACCCGGAAGATGTGGAATTTTGGTGGAATTACCAAAATACCCTTCAGTGGTGAGTTACCGGGCAATTCAGTCCTTTGATCAACTTGCATCCCGAATATTATTATGAATATGGATACTTGTCAAATCCAATTTCATATTCATCCCTAGCTCAATCTTTATAATGATGATTCATTAATGAACCATTAGAAATTAACTCTAATGTTCATACTTTGATCAAAGATTTCATGAATCCATCATTTGATCGAAATTAGCTGGATGCAATTTCCTCTTACTAGGGCTGATCAATTCCTTGTTGACCTACTCACAACCTCCATATACAATCCACCATACCCAGTATCACCTCGTGCATGACTCAGTGTCATGATTGGTTGCGAACCAAAGTATGGATTCATATATATAAGGTACCATGGTAGTCTCAGGTCAAAGGACCACATGCACTACTCCCACTATGAGAATTATCTATTGACAAATAGATAAGGTTCCATTAGATATTCTCAATCTGGATCAATTCAGTGAACTCATTCTCTAATGAACACTCACATCCTAGTATTAGTGTCAAACACAAGTGACTGTGAGATCAGTCAACCTCATCACAAAGCATATATAGGATGTGCTGGTCTTGCCGGAAACATTGATCCCCTACTCAATGTCCCATCAACCAGGAATATTTTAGATTAGGGTTTTAAGGCTTTAGGTCTCATTGGTATGATCTCATCATAACCCTAGAACTATAGCCCTAATCTATAGGGTTCATCATATAATCATAAAGACATAGTGTATGATGAAAATAATGCCTTTATTATAATAATATCAATTCATTGATTTTGGGATCAAAATATAATATTTCAATTGGCTTTCAGGGCACAATCTTTCAATTGGGTCATGGCATGGGTCTCTCCTAGGGTTGGGAGGTAGGGGACATGGTGCTTCAGCTATGGGCTTAATATGGGTCTTTCTAGTCCTCTCTTGGTTTTCAAGATGTTTCTCCATTTGGTCGAACCGATTGCATAGTTGGGCGCTCATTTGGGTAATTTGTTCAGTCATGGTCCTTAGATAGGTTTCATAGTTAGGTTCCATGGTTAGGCTAGGTTGGGGTTGAGACTGATGGAATTGGACTCCTGATCCAATGGTTATGCAACAAGCACACACATCATTCTAGGATTTGCTAGACCTAGAGCTCAAGTAGAATGAGTCAGCTCAACGTACAACCAATCCAACAATTATCCTTTCCACTAGCCAGGTAAGAGGTGGGAGTGTGGGAGGCTCCCTATGCTCTCGTAGGATCCTAATTAGGTAACCATAGCTTCTCTTAGGGTGTTTGCCTCTGGACCTCTAGCCTAGACACTAGTTTCAAGCAAAAACTGAAGGATTGGATGCACTAGCTTTTTCACAATACTACGAACTGGACCTGTTGGTGTCCCTAGCTCGATTAGGTTGCTACTCAATTTTAATTAAGACTTGGGTTCGATGCAGGGTGGTTATTTTGGGCCAAAGAAAGGTGATGAAATCCTTCCTTTATTTGATGGAGTAGAATTGCCCTTAAGTTGATTTAATGATGCATACACACACATGAAAGATGCAACATGAAACTAAATCAAAAAATTACAGAAAATAAATTTTTTTCTATTTTCCTTGTATGCAAATGGCAGATTTAATGAAGATTAATATTAGTTAATTAAGTGCAAAGAAACTAAGTTTTGAAGGGATTTTATGGCAAACAAATTTCAGCCCTATTTCAGTTATGCTGAAAATTTCAGCAAGGTGACTTTATGGTTTCATGCAGAATTTTTGTAGTTTTCAGATTTGAAAATTAAAGAAAAATAAAAAAAGTATATATGACTAATTATGTGAATAAGAGATGCAAAGGTGCATGATAAACAGCAAGGTTTTAATGAAAAACTAGTCCTAGGTTTAGACAACTATGTAGAATTCAGCATGCTGAATTTTTCTAACTACTATGCATGAACATGTCCTAAACTGAGCTCTGATACCAAAACTGATGCAGGAAGAACATGCTAGGGATGAGCATAAAAAAATTACATATGATGTGAGCAAGATTTTCAGATTTTTATTTGGTTTGGTTCTTGAAAAGACTAAGAGCAACTAGGATTTTTATGTAAAGACTAAAGTTTTACCTGCATATTAAGACCTAACAAAGTAGTGAAGAAAGACAGGATCCTAGGGTTAAGAAACCACTATTATGGCATGCTCAGTTTTCAAGAGGTCAGAAGAAGAGAGAAGGGATGGGTTAGTTTACCTAGCGATGATTTTCTTTCATTGTCAAAGGGGATCACACTTCTCAGATCGGTGCCTGGATGACGAAGCCTTGTTCTCGTGGATGAGTCAGCTTTCTATCAAATGGTTCCATGGGCAAGGAAGACTTCCTCCAAGGTTTATGGCACTGGAGGGATCCTACAAAGACCTATGATTAGAGATCCAGAAGACAAAAAATATGAAACTAGAAATTGGAAGAGAAGAAAAGGTAGGAGGGGTGCCGGGGACGATTGGAGGCCTGTTTGAAGGAAGATACCTGGGCTCTTGGAGGGCGGCCTGGAAATGGACTTGGCGGCATGGGGAAAGATGCCCGGATGCTATGAAGATGGAGGCCTAGGTTGATGATCAAGAGTTGGCAGCTTGGAGAAGGATGAAGATGCCTAGGAGCTTCTGGTGTTGGTGGTTAGGGTTTGGTGCTGGCATCCTAGCGAGGATGAAGATGGGATGGCCTACGGTTTATGAATCTTGATGTGGGCGACCAAGGTGGAAGATGGAATATGCTGGTAGCCTAGGGCCTAGGGTTTCTTGGAAGTAGAGAGCTGGTGGCATAGGGTTTTGAAGACAAAAGGTTGGCATCTTGGGCTGGGGAAGATGGAAGGGCTGGTGGCCTAGATTGAAAGATGGAAGATGAAGATGGTTGGGTTGCACCTCACGTGCCCTTCTTGCGGAGTGAAAAGTTGGGCCTCACTCCCTCTCCCTCTGGGAGCGTCAATGCATAAATGCACGCAAAATAAAGAAAACACTCATAATTTCATTCAATAATTCATCATAATTTATACAAGAAGGGGGGAGGGGAGGGGTATTTATAGATCACTCAGTCTCTCAATTAAAGTTGGAGTACATTGTTGGAGTGGGATAAGGAGACTAGAGTCCTTGTAGAACTTGGATGTCAAACTCCTTGTAGGACTTGGACATCAACTCCTTGTTTGACTTGGAAAGGCTTGACTCCTCTTAGGCTTGGACTACTTGACTCCTTGTTGGGCTAGGAGGGGGTACCAATCCTTGTTGGGCTGGGAGGGGGTGCCAAGTCTTTCTAGGCTAGGGAGGGTGCCATTTCTTCATGGGCCTCGGACACCACCCCTTCATGGGCCTGGGGCGGCATGTGTGTGGACCAGGGGTGTGGGCTTGGGAGACACCATTGCTGATCGACCTGGGAGGCACGAAGGTTGATAGGCTTGGAGGGGCATGAATGGGGACCAGGGAAAGCAACAAATCTTCATTCCCTAGTCTTCAGTGGGGGCCTGGTGACTCTCCTGGTCTGGTGACTCTCCCCTTGGACTGGTCTTGAATAAAAGAACCCAACTTATAGGACTCAAATGAATAAGTGGACTCAATTGGCCCACCTTATTATAGAACTCAATTTTTATTACAGGACTCAAGTGACTCTAGACTCAACTAAAAAAAATTGATAGACTTTCCAACACATTAATCAGAGATCCAAATGGAGCACTGCAATCTTTGTTTGATCCTGGTGTCCTCACCAAAAAGGGTACTCATAGAGGGAAGGAGTTGACTACACGGAGGTGTTTTCTCCTGTGGTACGCCATACTTCAATTCGGGTGTTGCTGTCATTGGTGGTGGAATGTGATATAGAATTGGAGCAGATGGATGTGAAAACAACCTTCCAACATGGAAGCCTAGAAGAGAAGATCTACATGAAGCAACCTAATGGCTTCATAAAGATTGGACAAGAGGACAAGGTATGTCTACTCTAGAGATTATTGTATGGTCTGAATGAGTCACCTCATCAGTGGTATCACAAACTTGATACACTTATTTTAAGGCTTGGGTTTCTCAGGTGTGAACATAACTGTTGTGTGTATGTAAAGGATGTGGATAATGACAATGCTCTATATCTGCTTCTGTATGTGGATGACATGCTAATAGCTAGCTGAAGTATGAGGTTGTGAAAAGGCTGAAGAGAGTATTATCTGAAGAATTTGAGATGAAGGATTTGGGTTCAACATAGAAAATCCTTAGAATGGAGATTTGCAAGAATAGAAGCAAGGGAATACTCCATTTGTCACAAGGTGGTTATATCAAAAAGATACTTAAGAGGTTTGGGATGGAGAAGGCCAAACCAGCAGAGACACCATTACCAGGGCACATCTCTCTCTAAAATTTAAAGCCCCTAGATAAATAAGGAGAGAGAGTACATGGAGAGAGTTCCATATGCAAATGTAGTGAGCAGTGTTATGTATGCTATGGTGTGTTGCAGGCCAGATATAGCATATGCTGTAAGCCAGGTGAGCAGGTACATGTTTAACCCTGGGAAGAAACATTGAAAGGCATTGAAGTGGATCCTGAGATATCTACAAGGAACTTAGAAGCATGGACTGGTATTTGGTGGGTAGCTAGAAGTTCAAGAAAGGAACTCCAGGGAGTTATATGGAGGTTCGGGTCCTCTTGAAGGGTATGTGGATGCAAGTTATGCAGGTGATCTTGATACAAGAAGGTCTACTACAGGTTATATCTTCTGCATGCATGGTGGGCTGGTTTCTTGGAGATCTACCCTTTAACCTATTACTGCTCTATCTATAATAGAAGTATAGTATATAGGTATTATAGAGGCTACAAAGGAAGTACTGTGGCTTAGAAAGTTAGTTGCTGAAAAGGGGGTGAAACAATGTATGTTGGTTTTGCACAGTGATATCTAGAGTGCCATACATTTAACTCAGAACCCAGTCTATCATGCGTGCACAAAGCATATAGATGTGAGGTACCACAGGATTAGAGAGCTGGTGGAAGAAGGAAAAATGGCACTGGTGAAGGTCCATAGAAAGGAGAACCAGGCTGAGGAATCTGGTGTAGTTGATTGAAGCCTTGGAGCACCAAGGTGGAGATTGTTGAGTCTCAGGTGGTGCATCCAAGGCTCTGGGGGGCCAAGATTTAGGTCTTGGTCTAGTTAGTCAAGGTCATACATGATGTATCTAGGGCTAGGAGTGAGTCCGAGACAAGTCCTAGGTGATAGGCTGAGTTTTGTCAGTCTATACATAAGAGCCGACTCGTTGTCTGAGAGTCGACTCATTGGTTGGCACAGCTTGGAACAGTTATGAAGTGTTTTTGTGAGAGTCGGCTCACTCAGGGTGGAGTCGGTTTGTGTGTGCAGATAGAAGCATGATGCTTTGGATGGGCCGACTCACAGTCTGAGAGTCGACTCATCCAGTGGACTATTTTCAGCTATGAGTCGACTCGTAGGAGGCGAGCCGACTCGGATGTCAAGATTTCAGAATCTCATGGAGCCAGCCTAGGGAGTCTTTTGGGGGACTAGGTCTTATATGACCTAGGTATATACATGTATGTTTTGTTTTGTATTGTTGTGGTAGGAAGAGGCGGCCGAATACAATATAGTGGAATCCCTCTTTTTTCTTCTTCTTCTGCCCTCTTTTCTATCAATCTAAAGAGTCCATTGATCTTCGTAAAACTTGTTCCTAGCGCATCCATCTTGGATCGCTAGTAGAGGGTTGTCCATGCATCGGGATCACTTTCACTACTTGTTCCACCCGCTTCACTATCCGAGGTGGGCTCCTAGCCAAGGTGAGCTCCCATTCAAGGTGAGCTCTTGATTGAGGTGAGGTCCCGACTGAGGTGAGCTCATGTTCGAGGTGAGCACCCGTTCGAGGTAAGCTCCCATCCGAGGTAAGCTCTTGACCAAAGAGAGTTTTGATCCGATAGAGCTCCTGGCTGGACCAAGCCCCCGAGGGCAAGAAGACAACTCCCTAGCCATGGTGAAAGGAATAACAGAAGGTGAGACATGACCTTAAAGGATTGATATGAAAGAAGCCAAGATAGTGACATAGGGGTGCGATGTTGCCATCTCCATCGGACTGGTCGCAATTGTCATGGGGGCATGTGCTCCACCAGGACTCTAGGTCCTGTAGCACGCCACCTGCACCCCTTACAAGAGAAGTGCTCCACCATGGCCTTAGGCCCTATAGCATGCTGACTACGCTTCCTACAAAAGAAGTGCTCCACCAGGGCCTAGGCCCTACAGCACGTCGACTGCGCTTCCTGCAAGAGGAGTACTCCAACAGGGCTTCAAGGCTTACAGCACGCCATCTACACCCCCTGTAGGAGAAGTGCTCTGCCGGGGCTCCAAGCCCTGTAGCATCCCGCTTGTGCCCTTTGCAGGGGATCGCTCCACCATGGGGCTGGCATTATAGCATGCCGGCTATACCCCCTGCAAGAAGACCCTTTCCCAGAAACCTCGGACCTTCTCCATCGAGGCTTTGATGAGCTTGTCTCCCTTTCACAGAGAATACCCCAGGAGAAGCACCCAACCAAGGCTCCAGACCCACTTTGGCAAAATCAGCTCCTATATAACGGCCAGAACGATCTCCAAGATGGAGAGAGTAAATAAGAGAAGGAGAGCAAGCAAAGGCAAAATGACGAAAGTAGTGAACAATCTGCCCCCATAAACTCTACTTTTCTATTCTCTTCTGTCTCCCTCTCCAATAGAGGGGCTATTTTTCTTGGTCTTCTTTCTAACTTGACCATCGAAGTATCCCTGCTGGGATCCCAGATTTGGATCTTTTTTGCAGGATTGATCAGCTACGAGTATGCGAGGATGAAGTGCCCGACACCCCCAAGGAAGGCTAGCTTCAACCAGGCCCCATCGAAGCTACAAGCTAGGTGGTTTAGGAGACTAGTGTGCCAGGTAAGAGGGTGAGGCTGATGCAATCTACTCTAGCAAAGAATCACCAACCAACCTCCAGCGATCTCATGGTGGTGATCCATGCCCAGGAGGCATCCATTAGCCACATTGGAGACCCATCCCATCGTAATGGTCAATTTAGCCAGTAGGTGGAGCTCCTTGCTCATCCACCTCCACCTCCGGTTGATCAGCCCATGCAGATCACCATACTTACACAGCAGGTCCAATCATTGATTATGGAGGTGCACCAGCTACATCACCAGCATTGATCCCTGGCAATGTAGCAGCAACTGGGGACACCTGCGACCCATGCCATCGACCCCCGTGCCAATCTGAGATCCTTTCGGGAAGGGCCATCTCTTGCATGGGTGGCATCATATCCATGGGGGAGCCTGCAGGTGGCCGAGAACAAGAGATGGGATGGTTGGGTTGATTGGAAGAGCCACTCCCGATCGCGAACCACGATGCTGTATCATGCCGGTGGTGCCGACATGACATGGGGCTAAAGCATGAGCTCCTTTGGTTGCTGCCCTCTTCTCCTCCAATGGCCTCCATGGAGGGGTCGATTAATGAGGCCATCTGACTGCAAGCAAAGAACCACCTCGAAGAGCAAGAGCGTAGGCTGGCTGATCTTGCTCACCAGTTTGCCGATATCTAGGCTCTCCATGCGAGCCCATGGGCTTCGATGCCTGCCCTCCTCTCTCCCACAAGGTACAAGAGGAATCGATCCCCAACTGATTCCACATGCCTTAGGTAGATCCCTATGACGGGACCATTGACCCCTCAACCACCTCGAGAGTTACAAGGCTCTCATGTCAGTTCAAGAGGCTATTGATGCCATCCTTTGTATTGCCTTCCTAGCTACTCTTTACAAAGCAACCCGAGTGTGGTACTCCTATCTCGAGCCAAGGAGCATCGACTCCTTCAAGCAGCTAGAGAAGAAGTTTGTGGTATACTTCGATGCTTGTCAGAATGTACAGTGCAAGGCTGATACCCTCTTCTCTATCCGATAACAGGATCATGAGTCTCTTTAGGACTAGGTGACTCGATTTAAGGTAGCAACCTTAGAGATCTACAATCTAGACGAGCCCGTCGCTATGTTGGTACTGAAGAGAGGGCTTAAGACCTCCTGCTTCACTTACTCTCTCGATAAGAAGCTCCTCCTTCATGCCCATAAGTACATCCACATGAAGGAGGCCGATCGCACCCGAAGGGAGTTGGATGGGAGGTCCTTGAAGAGGCAGTCCTAGGGGGAGGCCCTAAGCCAAGGGATGTTCCTACCAAGGATGAGAAGTATACACTTCTCCTCGCCCCGAGATCCAAGATCTTAATGGAGATCGAGGACAAGCGGTACCTATATCGCCCTACCCCATTAAAGTCGTCCAATGGATGCAACAAGTAATGGTACTGTCAATTCCACTATGACCACAACCATACTACCGAGGAATGCCACCACCTAAAGAAGGAGATCAAGGAACTGATCAGGGGAGGCTACTCGGGAAGATCATTAGAGGAAGAGCTCCGCTCGAGACCTAGAATGTCATGACTCGCCATGCTGCCATCAACAACCAATCCATGGAGAAGCCAGTAGGGATGATTTCCTGGGGGTAGGGTGAGAACTGAAGAGAGCTAGGGCAAGGGAGAGGGTTGATGTCATGCTTCCCTTCATGAGAGAGGAGCAAGTGATGCAGAACAAAGAACAAAGAAGCGTATGCGGAAGTAAATTTAAGATTATTATTATTTTTTTTTTTTATTTCAGAAATTGGCTTCGACTCAAAGTAAAGTTAAACTAAGTTGATAGAAACTAGGTAAGGACTGAAAGTATAATTTAGAAGAAGCTAAGTTATCAGAGTAGTTCAGAAGTAACGGATCGCTGGGGGTTGAGAAACTCCCAGACCTAGGATTTCGCTCTGAACTTTCAACAGGACAGAAATAAAGAGAAGAGATGGTTTACCAACCAGACAGTGATCTTCACAGAATTTGGGTGGAAGAACTCTCTCGAGCAGATTGTTGGATCCTCGGATTCAGCTATCTTCGCAATGGATCCTCCAATACTGGTCTCATGGCTGGGTCAGCTTCTCCTGAACTCAAGATCTGGGAAGAAGGAAAACAAGTGATGGATTCAGAGACTCATGGAAGGATTTACCAGTTCGAAGAACTTGAAGGCTGATGTCGCTGAGATCCGGATTCTCTTGAAGGCTGATTCGACTCCCTCTGGAAAGAGCTATGGATCTGAAGTATCCGGACTGGAGCTGGATGCTGGTGGTCGGCCTGGACTTGGAGAGAGAGGCCGTGGGAGGTGGAATAGGCTAGGGTTTGGTGGATTGAAGTGGATGGTGGGCGGCTAGGGTTTTGGAGTAGAAGTGGCTAACCTAGGGTTTGGGTTTTGGAGATCTCACACCTCCTCAAGGTTCCTGGGGAACCCGGATTTACTCCCTCACGGAGCTCAACACCTGGTTGCAAGTGCGGAAGAGAGAAAACACAGAGTTTGCTCACAAAAAAAATTGGTTTCATTCATCTGATTGATTTAAACTTACAAGAGGGGTTTAATTTATAGGACTTTACAAGAGAGTAGGGTTTTACATCTTCCCATGTGGGACTAAAGGAGGGGATCTACAAATCAGGATAATCCATACACATATGGCCGGCCAAGGTTCCAAAAAAATTGATTTGGGTTTTAAAAGGAAGGTAGATGGCGCCTTCATGCTTGGTTCTTCAAGAGAGGATTTCTTTCCTTCCATGGCTCAACTCTTTTGGACTCCTCCTTTTCTTTCTCCCTAAGTCAAGGTCCTTCCCATCTTTGTTTTGGATATTTTTGGCAGGTAATGGGCGCCTCCTTAAAGTTCTCTTCAAGAAACTTTCTTCCCATTCATAGTTTGGCTCTTATGGAAAGTCTTGGGCCGCCCCCTTGTTTTGTGGATCCTTGGTTGCTTTCTCCTCAATTGGCGCATGAAAGAAGGGAGCTGCTATCTGTGGTGTGGGGACCAAAGTCTACTGGATGAAGATGTGGCGCCCCCTGGACTCAGGCGTGTGGCTGGGAGTGTGGCTGGGAGTGTGGCGCCAACTTGCTTGGCCTTGGAGAAAATGTGACACCCCAGGTTGAAGTCCTAGACCACTACTGAGTCAACATGACTCAACAAAATAAAATGCAGGTAATACAGACTCAAGCTAAAATTGAGTTGATCAAGTCAACCCTTATTACAAGCCAAAAAATCCTAATTCTTCGGAAAAGGTTAATCAGAGATCCAGATGGAGCTCTGAAGTCTTCTTCTGAGTCTGGTGCCCGCATCAATTCTCCCAGGGTGGGAGGAACTCGACCCTGTCGAGTATGGATCAAGTTGGCTCTGGTATCTCTCCAAGAGGTCTGGGTCCAATTCTTGTAATTCTTCTCGAGAGATCCAAGAGTCATCAGAATCTGGCCTTCCTTGCTAGCGGACCAGGTATCTTTGGTATCATCGATTACGAGTAGAGATAACCTGATCATCCAGGATCTTTTCAATCTACTCTTTCCTCACAGGACAGTTTGTTGGTGGACACACAGGGTTGGGTTCACTCTCAAGAGCAGGATTAGGTTCAAAAGGCTCACTGGGAATCACAGCTGGCTCTCTATACTCTACTAGGTCTGTAATGTTGAAAGTGGAGCTAATGCCTAGTTCTGGAGGCAACTCGAGCACATAGGCATTGGATCCTACTCTCTTCACCACTCTAAATGGTCCAGCTCCTCTAGCATGTAACTTTCTAACGGTTCCAGGAGGAAACCGTTCAGGCCTTAACCTAATCATTACATAGTCTCCTTCATCAAAAGTTTTGACTCGCCTTTGAGAATCAGCCAACTTCTTATAAGTTTCATTACTTAAATTTATTTTGGCATGAATTTCTTTATGCAAGTCTTTTATATGCTGTGCAAAAACATCGGTAGACTCGGAGACTCGTGTGTGGACTGGTAAAGGAGCTAGGTCAAGAGGTGTGTGAGGTTTGTAACCATGCACAATTTCAAATGGACTCTTACCTCTAGACTTATTGACTGAGTCATTGTATGCAAATTTAGCTCTAGGTAAGTACAAATCCCAGTTCCTAATGTTTTCACCAACAAGACACCTTAATAGATTGCCTAAACTACGGTTCACTACTTCGGTTTGGCCATCAGTCTGGGGATGATAGGCAGTTGAAAACTTAAGTTTTGTCCCTAACTTATGCCAAAGGGTTTTCCAGAAATAGCTGGTGAACCGGACATCCCTATCTGAAACAATGGTCTTGGGTAGGCCATGGAGTCGAACTATCTCATTAAAGAACAGGGTGGCTACCTTGGATGCATCAAATGTTTGGGAACAAGGCAAGAAATGGGCCATCTTGGAAAATCGGTCTACTACAACACAGATAGAGTCATGCCTCCTCTGGGTCTTAGGCAAACCTAACACAAAGTCCATGCTCACATCTTGCCAAGGACGATCTGGGATAGGGAGTGGGGTATAAAGGCCAGTGTTCTGTTTTCTCTGTTTGGCAACAGCGCAGGTCTGACACCTAGCCACAATGTGTGCTACATCTCTTTTTAAGCTAGGCCAGAAAAAATGGTCTTCAATAGCCAGGGTGGTCTTATCTTTTCCGAAATGGTCAGCTAAACCTCCAGCATGAGTTTCCCAAATCAAAAATTCCCTAAGAGAGGTTCTAGGGATGCAAAGCCTAGTCTTAAAGAACAGAAAGCCATCTAAAAGGGAATAATCCTTATGTTCACTAGATGGTCCTTGAGTTAGATCCTGGTACACAATCTTAAAATCCGGACACGACTCATATTCTTCTTTGATTTGCTCAAACCCTATGACTTCAGCCCTAACAGAATTCAACAACAAAGATCGACGACTAAGGGCATCAGCTACCTTATTTTCAGACCCAGCCTTATGCTTCAAAACAAAAGTATAGGACTTGATATACTCTACCCACTTAGCATGCCTAGGGTTGAGCTTCTTCTGAGAATTCAAGAATCTAAGAGCCTCATGGTCCGAAAATAGCACAAATTCTTGCGGTAGCAAATAATGTCTCCAGTAACGCAAAGCTTGCACTACCGCATAAAATTCCTTATCATAGGTAGAATACCTAAGCTTAGCATCATTAAGTTTCTCACTAAAGAATGCTACGGGGTGGTTCTCTTGGCTTAGGACCCTACCTATACCTACTCCTGAAGCATCACAGGCAACCTCAAATACCTTTGAAAAGTCCGGTAACCTCAAAATGGGTGCCTGGGTCATCCTATCCTTAAGATCTAGGAAGGCTTTATGGGCTGCTTTGGTCCACTGAAATTCTCCCTTCCTAATACAGTCTGTGATAGGAGCAAATACAGTACTAAACCCCTTGATGAATCGCCTATAGAAGGTAGCCAAGCCATGGAAACTTCTGACTTCATGCACACTGGTCGGCTCTGGCCATTCTACTATGGACCTAATCTTTTCAGGATCGGCAGCCACGCCGTCAGGGGTTACAACAAAACCAAGGAAGATAATTCTACAGGTCATAAATTCACACTTTTTGAGATTACCGTAGAGACTATCATTCCTCAAAACTTGGCAGACTTGTCTAAGGTGGCCTAGGTGATCTGCAGGGGTCTTACTATAGATCAGGATGTCATCAAAATAGACCACTACAAACTTCTCTATGAAAGCTCTAAGTACCTGGGTCATAATCCTCATGAAAGTACTAGGGGCATTGGACAACCCAAAAGGCATAACAACCCATTCAAAGAGACCATCCTTAGTTTTGAAGGCGGTTTTCCACTCATCCCCTGGTCTAATCCTAACCTGATGATAGCCGCTCTTGAGATCAATTTTAGAAAAAACCATGGCACCGGCCATCATATCTAGCATATCATCTAGTCTAGGGATGGGGAACCTATACTTGATTATGATTTTGTTGATGGCATGACTATCAACACACATCCTCCATGTGCCATCCTTCTTCGGGGTTAGAAGTGCAGGGACTGCACAAGGGCTAAGACTCTCTCTAATGAACCCCTTCCTCAACAATTCGCCAACCTGCTTTTGCAGTTCTTTATGCTCAGATGGATTCATCCTATAATGGGGCAAGTTGGGTAAAGTAGCTCCTGGGACTAAATCTATGGAATGCTGAATATCCCTAAGAGGTGGAAGGTGGTCTGGCAGATCCTCGGTAAAAACATCCTTAAATTCTTCTAATAAAGGCTTAACTTCCTGAGGAGGCTCTGAGGGTGTAGGAGTCCTAAGTTCCTTAGCAGTCAACATCCAAATGGGTGAACCACTATGAATTTCTTGTTCTAGATCCTTGGCACTAATTAGGTTCACTCCAGTCTTCATTTCTCTGACCTTATTGGTTCCTTTAGCTACCTTGTCCTTAGGAGGGACTGAATGGATTGTGATCTTCTTCCCATTGAAACTAAAGACACAGGTGTTGGATTTTCCTAAGAGGGTGGCATCATGATCATACAACCAAGGTCTTCCAAGAATTATACTGCTCACCCCCATGGGCAAGACATCACACCAAATTTTCTCTTGATAGGATTGCATTTGGATTTGGACCTGACATCTAGACTGGATGGGTATAGAGGTAGAGTCTATCCAAGAAACCTTATAGGGGTTGGGGTGGGGAATTGGGGTTAAGCCTATGTTGCCCAGATATGGTGCCCAAGAGGGGGGGTGAATTGGGTATTTAAAAAACTAAACGATATATGTGCTATCAAGTTTTAAGGTGAAGAGTGATAGTGCTCAAATAATTGTGCAACGGAAGCAATGAAATAAATCAACAATTAAAGAGCAAAAGAAGAGCAATGCAAACACACAAGAAGTATAGTGGTTCGGTGCACCTAGCACCTACATCCACTCCCCAAGTTCCACTTGGGAATTTCCACTATAATCTTTGGATTACAGCCGACTTGTTTTACCAGGCTCACAAGTCAAAACCTTACACACTTGTTTTGGCTTCGGGCTAACAAGCAACCCTAGTTGGTTTTATCAATTGGCTCACCAACAAACCTCACTCACTTGTTTTGGCTTCGGGCTTACAAGCAACCCTAGTTGGTTTTATCAATTGGCTCACCAACAAACCTCACTCTAGTTTCAAATTCCCTTGAAACTAGCTAAAGACAAAAGAGTATGAATACAAGTAATGAAAACTAAACAAACTCCTTTTGAGCAATAATAAATTCGTTGAAGCTCTTGATGGAGACTCTTCAAGCCTTTTGTCTTGGAATCTTGGACCTCACTAAATGCCAAACACTTGAATGTTGGATTCCTCAAAAAAATGGAAAGCTTTTGGGAATGGAATCTCTTGGTTTTCTCACACTTTTTTGGCTTTGGAAGTGATTGAAGGCTTTGTACTTTGAACCTATACTTTTTCACTTTGTCTCCTTGTCTTTTTTGAAGTTTGGTGGAGGTTAAATACCTCATTCATGCTGAAACAACTCCACAAGACCGTTAGATTCAAAAATATGGCCGTTTATGGCCGTTAGAAATCAAATCAGAAGTTCAGAAAAACTAGCCGTTATGCCATGAGTCGACCTCATGAGTCGACCTCTGGATCAAGTGTCGACTTCATGAGTCGACCTCCAATATATTTTAGGCAAAAGTTCAGAGTACCATAGTTCTGCCCATTTTGAATTCTCAGGCTATGAGTCGACCTCTGGTGTCGACCTCTGGACAGGTGTTGACCTCTGGTGGTCGACCTCTGGAGCGTGCCACTGAGATTTTGCCGTGCCGGCCATGCTGAACTTTTCTTCTCTTCATGAGTCGACCTCTGGTGGTCGACCTTTGACAAGGTGTCGACCTCTGGTGGTCGACCTCTGATCTGAATTTTTTCTGAAACTCTTTGAGATGTGCGTGCCATGCTTGAGTTTCTAAGCCATTGTTTCTTTTGTCAATAATTTCTCAACAAGAAGGTCCAATTTGAGTATTTTGATCTTGTCCAAGGTAGAAGAGCTCTTTCCCAAATCAGGTAAACTTAGTTTCATCAATGTTCTTTTGATACTCTTTTTGAATAACCTAAGTCCTGAAACTTTTATCTAGAGATGAAACATTAGTCCAAACATATACTCAACCTTTTGTTAATCATCAAAACTAAGGAGTCAAAGCCAACAATCTCCCCCTTTTTGATGATGACAAAACCTTGAGTATATATGCAATTAAGTCCAAGAGCAAAATATAGCAATATATGCAATTTTACTTTTCATCTTCTTTTCAAGAGTTAAAAAGATTTTACTTTTTATTTATTTCTTTCTTTTTGAGAAAACATTCTCATAAGTCAAAAAAGAAAGATAAAAATCCTATGAACTTTTCTACTCATAAGACGGAGTCTCATAAATACATATATACTTTTCTACTCCCCCTTTTTGTCAAGAATCAAAAAGTCATTTTTGTAGTGAAAGATATACTTATGTTGAATTACAATAAAGTATAAAATATATGCTCCCCCTCAATTTGTGCATACAACAAAATATTCTAACTTGAGGGTTTAAGAAGTTAAATGTTAAGAGCTGGTATCAGATAAAATGGCACAATATAGATAAAAGCAAATGTATTCAGTTACAGAATTGCTTACAAAATAGGCACAAAACACTGATACATCAGATCATACAAAAGCAAACTATGAGGCTACTCCTCATCAGAAGGTATGTCAAAAGATACAGGAGCCATGATCCTAGATGAGGATTTTGGAGTCCTATGAGAGGAACTCCGAGTCCTCAGAGAGGGACCAGACCTAGGGGTAGTCCTACGAGATCTATAAGTCCTAGGTAAGGGCTCCACAGAAGTCGAGACAGAGGCAGTAGCTGAAGGAGTGGATGGATCAGCATGCTGAGTAGACTGAGCTGGAGTCTGCCTGCTGACTAGCTCATAAGCTGTGGGATCATCGATGTCTGTCTCTGTATGCTCATCTATGTCATCCGGAATCCCAGTGATAGTCTCAAATAGTGACTCTGTAGGCTCGATATCAACTGGCACAGCTGTGGCTGGAGGATCTGAACTCGGAAAATCAGTGGAAGGAGGATCAGCAGAAGGGGGAATCTCTGGAATCGGCTCTGCAGGTGGAACATCAGATCTACCTGCTCCAGGCTGATCTCCATCACTGTCACTGTATCCACTAGAGTCATCAGCATCATCATCACCATCATCATCATCATCATCATCATGTGGAGGAGATACTGTCGGATCTGCAGTCCCTGATGGCAGTGCTAATCTCAATAAGCTGAGGATCTGTCTGAATCCTGTATCCATACTAGCTGAGAGAGCACTAATGCGTGTGTCTGTGTGTATCCGCAGATCATGAATCTCCTGCCGTACACCAGTGATCTCTGTCCGGACCTCTGAAATCTGATCAGTCACTCGCTGCTCGAAGTCCGATATCCTCACTGAAGTCCTCCGTGGTGTCGCAGTGATAGTAGGTGCCGGAGCTGATGAAGGTGGTGGCGTGAATGGCTCAGGCTCCGCAGTCTCTGTCTCCGGTGCTGGGCGAGGAGGTGTACCATGATCAGTAGGCCCTGAAGGCCCTGCCTCAGCAGCTCGGATCTCATCCTCCTCATCTGGCTCCTGGCCAGACTCTCGTCGTACCCATCGATCACTGATCAGTCGAAATCCCATCCTATGTAGGGATTTCTCTCCATAAGTATCTATGTGCTGTAGCTGGCTGAAGGGTATGCCGTCGAATGAGACACCATGCTCTCTGAATATCTGAGTCAGTCCCATACCGTACGGCTGAACGAGTCTCCTGTGAGAAGCTGCCTCACCCATCTGCTGAAGCATGATCCTGGGGAGGTTGATGGGAGTCCGCTGGCTCAGGGACACCATCAACACCAGCTCACGCTCAGTGATAAAATCAAATCTCCCGCTCTTCGGAATCAAGATACGGGCGATGATGTGATGCAGCACTCTCATCTCCAGTGAAAGCTGGTTAGCGGACACTGTGGAAATGCCGCTAACATCCTCACGCTCTAGGATACACCTGAAGGCGTGCTCTCTGTCGCTGATCGTAGTGGCAGCAGTGCCATGAAGTGGAATCCTCCAGATGCGACTGATGACCTCAGGTGTCACTGGAATCTCGATCCCTCGAACTGTGGCAGACCATCTAATGCCATCAGTGGCCATGGATCCATAGAACTCTCTGATGAGGTCTGGGTAGTATCTCTCGGACATGGTACAAAAATGAACCAGACCTGCATCTCTCAGTACATCTCCAATGAAGAAGTGATGCTGATCCCAGAATGGAATATCTACGCGCCTCCCATAAGCAATGTTCTTCCGGACTAGGCTGGCTGGCACTGGTGCAGGTGCCTCTGGGGTCTGCTCACGCTCATGTCTGACTTTCCTTCGCCGCTCAGTACTACCCTGCCCCTGTTCCAATCTCCTTTTCCTTACTGCCTGGTGTTTTCTCGGACCCATGTGTAGGGATGAGGGGTAACTTAGGGAGAAATGCAAAGAGGTAAGGCAGAGAGATATTCACTAATTGGGAAAAAAAAAAGGAGAATGTGAAATAGTGAGATAGGGTTTGAGAGATTGGTGAAAATCGAGAGTAAATGAGGAAAAGGTAAGAAACGGACGAAAGAAATATGTGTTTTCAATTGAAAAACAACCGAGATTTGAGGGTTGAAGGATTCGAGGGCTTTCGGTTGTCCAAAATCAAGAAAACGGTCAAAAAGAGAGTTGATTCCAAGAAAAGTAAGAGAGGAGGTGAGGATTTCCCAAAAAGATCGAGGAGAGGGGTGGAAATCCACTATTTGGAGGTTTAGGGAAGTTGTAGGGGGACCACACGAAGGAGAGGAGAAAAAAAAAAATGGGAGAAAAGGGCTTGCGGACGGGTTTTAAAAACGCAGATTTTCGTTCAAGTGTCGACCTCTGAGAATTTTCAGGGGTCGACCTCAAGTGTCGACCTCCAAAGCTTAAGTGTCGACCTCAAGTGTCGACCTCCGAAAATCTCAAGTGTCGACCTCCAACAATAAATCTTCCAAAATAAAATTCTGTAAAATTTTAAAAAAAATTGACAAAATTTAGAAAAATGACCTTTAAACATATTTGAGAATTTATAAATCATTTTTGAGGAATTTTGATGAAAATTGAAGAGATTCAAGCAAGAGGATCAATGACTCCCAGTTCTCTTCTAATCATACAAAATCTATCTTCATTCAATGGTTTTGTGAATATATCAGCTAATTGATAATCAGTACATATAAATTCTAATAACACATTAGAGTTTTGAACGTGATCTCTTATGAAGTGATGTCTTATTTCAATATGCTTGCTTCTTGAATGTTGTACAGGATTTTTCGTTAAATTGATTGCACTAGTATTATCACATCTTATGGGTGTCTTAATTAGTTTGATGCCAAAGTCCTCGAGTTGTTGTTTGATCCATAAAATCTGAGCACAGCAGCTTCCAGCTGCTATATATTCGGCTTCTGCCGTAGATAGAGCAACCGAATTCTGTTTCTTACTGCTCCATGAAATCAAATTAACTCCTAGGAATTGACAAGTTCCACTAGTACTTTTTCGATCAAGTTTACACCCAGCAAAATCAGCATCAGAATATGCAATTAATTCATATGATGACTCCCTAGAGTACCAAAGACCAATTTCGATAGACCCAGATAAGTATCTAAGTATACGTTTTACAGCTAGAGATGTGATTCTTTAGGAGCAGACTGAAAACGTGCACACATACAAACACTAAACATTATATCTGGTCTACTGGCAGTTAAATATAGCAATGAACCAATCATGCCTCTATATAATTTTTGGTCTACTGATTTACCATATTCATCTTTGTCTAATTTACATGAAGAGCTCATAGGGGTACCTATTGGTTTTGTGGTCTCCATCCCAAACTTTTTCAAGATTTCCCTTGTGTACTTGGCTTGATTGATGGAGATCCCCTCTTTGGTTTGCTTAATTTGGAGTCCGAGGAAGAAGTTGAGTTCTCCCATCATGCTCATCTCGAACTCACTCTGCATTAACTTCGCAAATTCTTGACAAAGACATTCGTTAGTAGCACCAAAAATAATATCATCTACATATATTTGTACTACTAAGAGATCATCATTTTTCTTTTTCAAAAACAATGTATTATCTACATTACCTCTAGAAAAATCATTTTTCATCAAAAATGAACTTAATCTATCATACCAAGCTCTAGGAGCTTGCTTTAAACCATACAATGCTTTATGCAATTTAAAGACATGATTAGGAAATTCATGATTTTCAAAACCAGGAGGTTGTTCAACATAAACTTCCTCTTCAATAAATCCATTTAAAAAGGCACTCTTTACATCCATTTGAAATAACTTGAAATCCATAAAACAAGCAAAAGCAAGTAAAAGTCTAATTGCTTCTAGCCTAGCAACAGGAGCAAAGGTTTCATCGAAGTCGATTCCTTCTTCCTGGTTGTAGCCTTTAGCAACAAGTCTAGCTTTGTTCCTAATTACAATACCATGTTCATCAAGTTTATTTCTAAAAACCCATTTTGTGCCAATTACAGAAACATTAAGGGGTCTTTCAGTTAAAGTCCAAACATTATTTCTTTTAAATTGATTTAATTCATCTTGCATAGCATTAATCCAATTACAATCTTTTTCAGCTTCTTCTATTGACTTAGGCTCTATCTGAGATACAAAAGCTAAATAATCACAAACATTTCTAATAGAAGAGCGTGTACTTACCCCCTTTGATGGATCACCTATTATTAGCTCTTTAGGGTGTCCATGTGCATACCTCCATTCTTTAGGTAAAGGTTTTGGTGAAGTTGCATTGATTTCTTGAATTTGATCTTGACTTTCTTGATCATCATCTCCTTTGGGCTCATCTTCATTGATTGTCAATTGTTCAAGTTTCTTTGTACCTGTTTCAACATCAATAGAATCTTCTTTTCTAGAAGATTTTTCGTTAGATTCATCAAACACTACATGAATTGATTCTTCAACCAGAAGTGTTCTTCTGTTGAAGACCCTGTATGCCTTGCTAGAAGTAGAGTATCCTAAAAAGATACCTTCATCTGACTTGGCATCAAATTTACTGATATTGTCTTTGCCATTGTTTAATATGAAACAGCGACAACCAAACACACGAAAATACTTGAGATTAGGTTTTCGATTTTTCCAAAGCTCATATGGTGTTTTCTTCAAAATAGGTCGAATTAAAATACGATTTAAAATGTAACAGGAAGTATTAATGGCTTCTGCCCAAAAATATCTAGGTAAATCGTTTTCGCAAAGCATTGTGCGTGCCATTTCTTCAAGTGTCCTATTCTTTCTTTCTACCACCCCATTTTGTTGAGGTGTCCTAGGTGCAGAGAAATTATGACTAATACCATTTTCATTACAAAAAGCTTCAAAATCATGATTTTCAAATTCAGTTCCATGATCACTACGCAAAGAAACAATAGTGAGATCTTTTTCGTTTGAAACCTTTTTATGAAATTTAACAAAAGCTGAAAATGTTTCATCTTTATGAGCTAAAAACATTACCCAAGTAAATCGTGAGTAATCATCTACAATTACTAGCCCATATTTTTTACCTCCCAAACTAGTTGTTCTGGTTGGTCCAAAGAGGTCCATATGCAATAATTCAAGGGGTCTAGTAGTAGATACTACTCCTTTAGGTTTGAAAGTAGATTTAGTTTGTTTTCCAAATTGACATGCAGCACAAATTTTATCTTTTTCAAAAGTGAGTTTTGGCAATTCTTTTACAAGATTCTTTTTGCTTAATTTTGAAATCAACTGCATACTAGCATGCCCTAGCCTACGGTGCCAAAGCCAACTAGTTTCACTTGCCTTGGCTTCCTTAGCCACTAGGCATTGACCACTTTCCATGGCTAGATCATCAAGATCAACCATGTAAATGTTTCCATGTCTAAGACCAGTGAACTTGATGCCATCGACATCTAGACTAGATACCATGCACAAAGATGATTCAAAAATTACTTTAAAACCTTTATCACAAAACTGACTAATGCTAAAAAGATTATGCTTCAATCCATCAACAAATAATACATTATCTACATAAGCATTAGGGGTGATATGGATTTTACCAATTCCGACGATTTTGCCTTTTCCATTATCACCAAAAGTGACATTTCCACCATCAATTGCAGCTAGTGATGAGAATTGCTTCACATCCCCAGTCATGTGCCTTGAGCAACCACTATCCAGATACCACATTCTTCTTTTATTTTTGGTTGCAAGGCACACCTGCAAAAAAATGATCAAGTTGAAACTTTAGGTACCCAAGTCATCTTGGGTCCTTTAGGGTTAGTCAAGTTGGTTCCTTTTGGAACCCAAATCTTTCTAAAGGTATTTGATTTTCTTCTGTTACAAACATATGATTTATGACCTACTTTACCACATGCATAGCAGGTAATATTAGAAGATGCAGGTATGAAAAAGTTTTTGTAAAGTTTTTGCTGATTGTGTGGTTTAAATCCAAGTCCAGCTTTATTAAACACTGCATGTTGGCTATTTAAAAGCATATTTAGTTTTTCTGAGCTAAAGGTAAACTTTTCTACAAAAGGTTTTACTCTTTCTAACTCTTCCTTGTAATTCTTATTTTGAAGCAATAGTTCTTTGTTTTGTTTTTCAATGTTCTCATTAGTTTTAAGACTTCTATTATTTTTCAAAGAATTATTTTCTTTAACAAGATTATCTTTGTCATTTGTCAAAGTCTTTACATGTTCTTTTAATTTCTTGTTTTCTTGAGTTAAATTTTCAATTTCACTTGAAAACTTTTCTGAATCTTTTGTAAGTTCAAAGTTTTGCTTTCTTAATTTCTTATTTTTTAATTTTAATTTTTCATATTCCATTACTAAGTCATCAAAAGCATCATGCAATTCATTGAAAGTAAATTCAGTTTCAGGTTCAGAATTTACCTCATTATCTTCATTGGCCATGAAACATAGGTTGGCGACTACCTGCTGCTCTTCTTCACTGCTGGAGTCCTCACTCTCACTCCAGGTAGCCATCATGGCCTTCTTTCTCAACATCCTTCTACTTTTTTTAAGCAAAGGGCAATCCGTTTTGTAATGTCCAGGCTTCTTGCACTCGAAGCAGATGGGTGGATCCCTTTCTTTCTCTTTCTCCTTGTTGTGATCACCTTTTTGTTGCCTTTTCTTGTAGAAGTCCTTCTTCTTTCTCATGAATCTTTTAAATTTCCTAGTAATTAGGGCTGTCTCATCATCATCAGCTTCTTCTTCAGATTCATCACTTGACTCTTCTTTTGTAGTGGACTTGAAGGCTATGGCTTTCTTTTTCTTGTCATTGTCCACTGTTTTCTACTTTAGTGAAAGCTCGTAGGTCATCAGTGATCCAAGAAGCTGCTCGAGAGGCAGAGTGTTGACATCCTTGGCTTCTTCTATGGCTGTAACTTTCGCATCCCATGAAGCCGGAAGAGACCTGAGAAGTTTGTTAACCAGTTCACCATTAGATATAATTTTTCCCAAACTCCTCATACCATTTACTATATTGGTAAATCTAGTATACATTTCACTTATGCTTTCAGTTGGTTCCATCCTGAACATCTCATACGTATGAATGAGCATGTTCACCTTAGTGGTCTTCACTTGATGTGTACCCTCATGGGTAACCTCAAGTGTATCCCAAATTTCTTTGGCGGAAATACAATTTGATATTCTGTTGAATTCACTAGGATCAAGTGCACAGAATAACAAATTCATCGCCTTAGCATTTAACTCAGCTTGTTTGATGTCATTGTCATCCCATTCTTCTTCAGATTTTGGGGTGATAATGCCATTAACCAAGTGAGTGGGCTGATGAGGCCCTTTAGTGATTACTCTCCAAATATGATAATCTACAGCTTGTAAATAAATACGCATACGAGTTTTCCAATAAGTGTAGTTTGTGCCATTAAAGAAAGGAGGACGATTTGATGCTTGTCCTTCAACTATACCCATTCCAATTGGAGCGGCCATGATCTTTCACTCAAGATCGTTGGACCTACAAGAGAGTACCGGTGCTCTGATGCCACTTGTTTCCCAGATATGGTGCCCAAGAGGGGGGGTGAATTGGGTATTTAAAAAACTAAACGATATATGTGCTATCAAGTTTTAAGGTGAAGAGTGATAGTGCTCAAATAATTGTGCAACGGAAGCAATGAAATAAATCAACAATTAAAGAGCAAAAGAAGAGCAATGCAAACACACAAGAAGTATAGTGGTTCGGTGCACCTAGCACCTACATCCACTCCCCAAGTTCCACTTGGGAATTTCCACTATAATCTTTGGATTACAGCCGACTTGTTTTACCAGGCTCACAAGTCAAAACCTTACACACTTGTTTTGGCTTCGGGCTAACAAGCAACCCTAGTTGGTTTTATCAATTGGCTCACCAACAAACCTCACTCACTTGTTTTGGCTTCGGGCTTACAAGCAACCCTAGTTGGTTTTATCAATTGGCTCACCAACAAACCTCACTCTAGTTTCAAATTCCCTTGAAACTAGCTAAAGACAAAAGAGTATGAATACAAGTAATGAAAACTAAACAAACTCCTTTTGAGCAATAATAAATTCGTTGAAGCTCTTGATGGAGACTCTTCAAGCCTTTTGTCTTGGAATCTTGGACCTCACTAAATGCCAAACACTTGAATGTTGGATTCCTCAAAAAATGGAAAGCTTTTGGGAATGGAATCTCTTGGTTTTCTCACACTTTTTGGCTTTGGAAGTGATTGAAGGCTTTGTACTTTGAACCTATACTTTTTCACTTTGTCTCCTTGTCTTTTTTGAAGTTTGGTGGAGGTTAAATACCTCATTCATGCTGAAACAACTCCACAAGACCGTTAGATTCAAAAATATGGCCGTTTATGGCCGTTAGAAATCAAATCAGAAGTTCAGAAAAACTAGCCGTTATGCCATGAGTCGACCTCATGAGTCGACCTCTGGATCAAGTGTCGACTCATGAGTCGACCTCCAATATATTTTAGGCAAAAGTTCAGAGTACCATAGTTCTGCCCATTTTGAATTCTCAGGCTATGAGTCGACCTCTGGTGTCGACCTCTGGACAGGTGTTGACCTCTGGTGGTCGACCTCTGGAGCGTGCCACTGAGATTTTGCCGTGCCGGCCATGCTGAACTTTTCTTCTCTTCATGAGTCGACCTCTGGTGGTCGACCTTTGACAAGGTGTCGACCTCTGGTGGTCGACCTCTGATCTGAATTTTTTCTGAAACTCTTTGAGATGTGCGTGCCATGCTTGAGTTTCTAAGCCATTGTTTCTTTTGTCAATAATTTCTCAACAAGAAGGTCCAATTTGAGTATTTTGATCTTGTCCAAGGTAGAAGAGCTCTTTCCCAAATCAGGTAAACTTAGTTTCATCAATGTTCTTTTGATACTCTTTTTGAATAACCTAAGTCCTGAAACTTTTATCTAGAGATGAAACATTAGTCCAAACATATACTCAACCTTTTGTTAATCATCAAAACTAAGGAGTCAAAGCCAACAGCCTAACATTTTGACAGTGCTAGTAGAAATGGCATTCACACAGCTCCCACTATCTATGATGATTTTACATACCTTATCCCCTAGTTTAAGGAAAGTCTGTAGGATGTTAGTCCTACGCCAATCTTCATGAACTTTAGTCTGGGACAGGATGCATCTTACAACCCCTAATTGGTCAGACTCTGTGGTTTCTTCCTCTCCTTCATACTCATCGACCAAAATCATTCCGGCCTCATAAACTTCTTCTTCAAACTCCTCATTGGGCTCGGAATTCTCTTCTCCTCCCTCTTCTATATAAAGGGATCTACGAGGGCACTGGCTAGAAACATGACCTACCTTATGGCACTTAAAACAAGCTATGGTTGTGCACTGGTTGGAGATATGACCGGGCTTCTGGCACTTAAAACAGATGATACTAGGGGTTCTCTGGGTGTCAGGTGCCTTACCTTTGTCCATGGTCCTAGGGGTGGGAATACCCTGATTAGGCTTGCTAGGGGTAACCTGGCTTGGTCCATTTCTTGGGATTGGGGCACTAACCCTAGAAGGCATGGGTCCTCTCTGAAACTTCTCAGTGTTCAGTGCAATCTGATAGGCTTGGTCTAGGTCAGTGACCTCTCTCAGAAATAACTCTCTCTTAATGTCTTCCCTAAGTCCAGCCCTAAACCTAGACAAAGTGACCTCATGGGCTTCACTCACATCACATCTCATCAGGTATTCATCAAAGGTGGTTATGTAGTCTGATACAGATCGGTTCCCTTATTTCAAAGTCTGCCATTGGTCCAACAGATTCTGCTAATATGAAATGGGTAGATATTTATCTCTAAGCTTCTCTTTCATACCCTTCCAAGTGGTTATGGGCTCTACATTTTGTCTTCTAGTGGTCAGCTCAATGTTTCCCTAGTATAACCTAGCTTGATGTACTAACTTCATCTTGGCAAACTTGAACTTTCTTTCCTCAGACATGGCATACCACTCAAAGTACTGGTCCATCTCACCCTCCCAATCAGAATACACCTTAGGGTTTAAGCTACCATCAAAAGTGGGTGCATCTAATTTGATGTTCCGAATGAACCTATCATCTCTATCTTCAGGTTCTGGGTCAGGCCTCCTATGGTTAGGTTCAGGATCTCTGTATAAAGGCCTTCTAGGCTCTTGGTGTGGGTGAGGTTGAGGCACATTAAAATCTGGATCAGGAGTCCAATTTCGATGCCTAGGTTCCTCAAGTACTTGGACTCGATCCCTAAGCTGGGCAAAATCCTCATGGACTTGTTCTTTAAACTGGGCAACAGTGGTAGTCACATCCTGACTCAATTTGTTCATACTCTCAGTAAGAGCTCTAACCATGGCCTCTAAATCAGGTTGGGTTTGACCAGGTTGGTAGGGCACTCCATTCCGGGTAGACATGATGCAAGCAAACAAACAATATGAGACTCAACTGAACGACTACGGGCTAACTAGACCTAGAGCCTAAACTAGATGCCCAATCAGAGTGGCAAGCTAGCCTGTAGTAACTCAGGACTCAGCCAGGCAGGTGTAAGGGGAGTGTTAGGTCCCTAGATGCCAATCCTAGACACCAATCAGTGATTGGCCAGGTAGGCGGACCAGCACACAAGCCCTTCGGGATGTAGTCCCTGAACCACCATTCTAGACACTGAGTACAGAGCACACACAGAGTAACCAGACAAACTGACTCAACACTAGCCTTGACCCGACTTGTTGATGTCCCTAGCCCACTAGGGCAAATTAGGTCTAATTAATTTTAAGATTAAAGGCTTAGGTTCGAATGAGTGGGTGGTGGTTTCGGGCTAAGGAGAGGTTATCAACTCCTCCCCTTATCTTAGATGCTCAAATGCCCTTAAGATGAATTAAGAGATGATCACTCAAAAATAATTGAAGTGCAGAAACACAAAAATAGAGTTGCAGTAATTTAACTCTCAAAACTTTCACGGAAAACAATAAATCACAGGAAAATTATGTAAAATATCTTCAATTATACTGGTTTCAACAAAACAAAAATCACTAAATTTAGAGTTACTTGCAGTGAGAAATAATTCCTGCAACAGGGTAATTATAGGCTGAAAATAGAGTACTTCCCTGTTTATAATTCCTGCTACGAAGTTGTAACCCAACGGATCCCCTAGATGCCCTAGGAACACCCAATGGAATGGGAAGAGGAGGTTTGCACCTCACTTCATTCCTAGGATCGGACATCGTGGGGAGTCTACTTCGAGCAGACAAAGTAAAAGAGAGAGACTCAAACAAGCAATCAAACAGAAACCCTACACAGGGCTCTGATACCAAAAATGATGTAGAACAAAGAACAAAGAAGCATATGCGGAAGTAAATTTAAGATTAATTCTTTTTTTTTTTTATATTTCAGAAACTGGCTTCGACTCAAAGTAAAATTAAACTAAGTTGATGGAAACTAGGTAAGGATTGAAAGTACAATTTAGAAGAAGCTAAGTTATCAGAGTAGTTCAGAAGTAACGGATCGCTGGGGGTTGAGAAACTCCCAGACCTAGGGTTTCGCTCTGAACTTTCAACAGGACAGAAATAAAGAGAAGAGATGGTTTACCAACCAGACAGTGATCTTCACAGAATTTGGGTGGAAGAACTCTCTCGAGCAGATTGTTGGATCCTCGGATTCGGCTATCTTCGTAATGGATCCTTCAATACTGGTCTCGTGGCTGGGTCGGCTTCTCCTGAACTCAAGATCTGGGAAGAAGGAAAACAAGTGATGGATTCAGAGACTCAGGGATGGATTTACCAGTTCGAAGAACTTGAAGGCTGATGTCGCTGAGATCCGGATTCTCTTGAAGGCTGATTCGACTCCCTCTTGAAAGAGCTATGGATCTGAAGTATCCGGACTGGAGCTGGATGCTGGTGGTCGGCCTGGACTTGGAGAGAGAGGCCGTGGGAGGTGGAATAGGCTAGGGTTTGGTGGATTGATGTGGATGGTGGGCGGCTAGGGTTTTGGAGTAGAAGTGGCTAACCTAGGGTTTGGGTTTTGGAGATCTCACATCTCCTCAAGGTTCCTGGGGAACCCGGATTTACTCCCTCACGGAGCTCAACACCTGGTTGCAAGTGCGGAAGAGAGAAAACACAGAGTTTGCTCACAAAAAAAATTGGTTTCATTCATCTAATTGATTTAAACTTACAAGAGGGGTTTAATTAGTAGGACTTTACAAGAGAGTAGGGTTTTACATCTTCCCATGTGGGACTAAAGGAGGGGATCTACAAATCAGGATAATCCATACACATATGGCCGGCCAAGGTTCCAAAAAAATTGATTTGGGTTTTAAAAGGAAGGTAGATTGCGCCTTCATGCTTGGTTCTTCAAGAGAGGATTTCTTTCCTTCCATGGCTCAACTCTTTTGGACTCCTCCTTTTCATTCTCCCTAAGTCAAGGTCCTTCCCATCTTTGTTTTGGATATTTTTGGTAGGTAATGGGCGCCTCCTTGAAGTTCTCTCCAAGAAACTTTCTTCCCATTCATAGTTTGGCTCTTATGGAAAGTCTTGGACCGCCCCCTTGTTTTGTGGATCCTTGGTTGCTTTCTCCTCAATTGGCGTATGAAAGAAGGGAGCTGCTATCTGTGGTGTGGGGACCAAAGTCTACTGGATGAAGATGTGGCGCCCCTGGACTCAGGCGTGTGGCTGGGAGTGGCTGGGAGTGTGGTGCCCACTTGCTTGGCCTTGGAGAAAATGTGACACCCCAGGTTGATGTCCTAGACCACTACTGAGTCAACATGACTCAACAAAATAAAATGCAGGTAATACAGACTCAAGCTAAAATTGAGTTGATCAAGTCAACCCTTATTACAAGCCAAAAAACCCTAATTCTTCGGGCAAGGTTAATCAGAGATCCAGATGGAGCTCTGAAGTCTTCTTCTGAGTCTGGTGCCCGCACTAGCAAGTTAGGGTGGAGAACCCAAATAATGATGCTGTTGTCGTAGAAATGATAATAAATAAGTACCCTATAAAAAGAATTATGGTTGATAGTGGAAGCTCAATTGATATCCCTTTTTATGATGCTTTTATAAGAATGAATCTATCCCTTGATCTACTAAGGCCAGTGTTCATACCCCTCATTGGCTTCACTGAAGATTCTATTGCAGTTAAAGGAGAGATTTGTCGGGTTTTGTATGGCGCTTCCAAGCCTTGGAGAGACTTAGGAGGCCATGGTAGGGATGTTCAAGGCAATCCCTGGGAGCTTAGAGGCATGCCAAGTGATTTCTGGAGGTGTTCCAGGGGGTTCATGATGTATTCATGGACATGTTCAGGAGCTTAGGTTTACAGGTTCCCAGGGCTCCAAAGTCATGTTGGGTCAGGGGGCTTGACCCATGGTTAAGAGAACATGTGAGACATGGGTGTACTTGGGCTCGAGTTTGAGTGTTTTCTTATGTGGCTTAAAGGGAAGTTTTTTGAGAGATTGTAGCATAACCTTGTTGGGTTATGTGGTTTAGATCTAGAGGAGTAGCCAACTGCCCTTTTGGTGTGAAAGGGGGAATAATTGGTTAGGAGATTAGGATAGATGGTCAGGAGGTTGGTTAGTTGGTTTGCCCAACAACCTAAGGATCCTAGTTGGTTGGTTATAACAACTTAGAAGCCTAACTAACTAAGAGATCTTAACTGGTTTGGTCCTAGGAAGCCTAACAACCCAAGAATTCCAAGAATTGCCCAAGTCTTGAAACCGCCCCATATAAATTGAGATGGGAGGCCGATGGTTCAAGGGGAGAAAAAGAGGGCACGCGTGGGGGGTTTTCCTCATGGTGTGAGAGGCTTCTTGGCATGAGTGGGCTCATAGTTTGGAGAAGGGAATTGACGTGGAAGGCTTGGTTCTTGAATTCACGTAGGGCTTCTTCTCGGGTTTGAGAAGAGGCGGCATCTTGTCTTGTGTATTTTAACAAGGTTATTCTCCAAGGAATACAATCTCTCTTTTCCTCTATATCTTTCTTCATCTTTTCTTCTACTTCTCTTTACAAGATTAAATCCAAGAAAAGGTTGTAGCCATGTTGGGTTTTTGTTTTCTTGAGATCAACAAGTAGCCATCTTAAACTCATCTGCTCACTCTCTTCCATGATCAAGGCATGCCACGGCTCCAACAAGTGGTATTAGAGTCCATGGTTCAGCATGGAGGTGGAAGAAGGTTCAAGTTTTCAGCAAAGAGTGAAGCAAGGTGTTCTGATCAAGGGATTTTTTTATTAGGTTTCTCCAAGATCTTGGAGAAAGCTTCAGATTTAGGGTTTCCTCAAGGTGTTGGGAGGAAGGATAAGATCTGGGGCTACTGTCCGCTCTCCTTTATATCAGGTATCTTCTTTAGGTTTTTCAATCTTTTGCTGTTTTGTGATTGTTTTGGATCATAGAAGGTAGCGGGGTGAAAATTGGTGTGGAGAAGTGATGCGTAACTAATACACATGCAATTATTTTTGTGTGTTTTATATGTGAGGTGAGGTGGTTAAATCCCGAATATGAGATCAAAATAAGATGTAGAGAGTTCTATATAAATTTTAGAAGCTACACATGCAGATCAGGACCTAAGAAAGCAGTAAAAAGGGGATCGCCGGGATTGAAAAGCCTCGGTTAGGGCCAGTTCATCTACAATAAAATTACTGGAGAATATAGGGGTGTACCTGGCAACATCTGATGCACCTGGTGAAGATCGCAGCAAAGAGATCTCTCGTTCCTCTACTGATGCGGCCTGGAAAATCAAGCTGGAGGCTCGTGGATTCCCGCTTTCTGCTCGGTGGTCCGATTGCAGCCTGGTTGGAGTCGTTGGATTTGTAGGAACTCAGGGACCTGCAAACAACCATCAAGAGTGAGAAAACAAAGTTGGAAACAAGAAAAATTCCTAAAAAGGCAGCAAGGGGCATGTTGGAAGAAGAGGCTTGGAGGCTTGGAAAAGGGTTGGTCGGCTAGGGTTTCTTCGGGCAGCACTTCGGTAGGACTTCAGGCTCATACAAGATCCCTTAATGCACACAGCAGGGAGTTACACAGCAAGAAAAGAACTTAATAGAATTTTTATTCATCAAAATAATCTCCCTCATACATGAGAAGGGGTCCTCTTTAAATATACATGCGATTATTTTTGTGTGTTTTATTGGGGTGAGGTGGTTAAATCTCAAATATCATATCAAAATAAGATGTAGAGAGTTCTATATGAATTTTAGAATCTATACATGTAGATCAGGACCTAAGAAAGCAGTAAAAAGGGGATCGCCGGGACTGAGAAGACTCGATTAGGGCCAGTTCATCTACAAAAAAATTACTAGAGAATATAGGGGTGTACCTGGCAATGTTTGATGTGCCTGGTGAAGATCGCAGCAAAGAGATCACTCATTCCTCGATGGATGCAGCCTGGAAATCAAGCCGGAGGCTCGCAGATTCCCAGCTTTCTGCTCGATGGTCCGATTGCAGCCCGGCTGGAGTCGTTGGATTCTTAGGAACTCGGGGACCTGCAAACAACCATCAAGGGTGAGAAAACAAAGTTGAAAACAAGAAAAATTTTAGAAAAGGCAGCAAGGGGTGTGTTGGAAGAAGTGGCTTGGAGGCTTGGAAAAAGGTTGGTCGGCTAGGATTTCTTCGGGCAGCACTTTGGTAGGACTTCAGGCTCATACAAGATCCCTTAATGCACACAGCAGGGAGGCACACAGCAAGAAAAGAACTCAATAAAATTTTTATTCATCAAAATAATCTCCCTAATACATGAGAAGAGGTCCTCTTTAAATAGGCCCAAGCAAGGATACATATGTCATTACAAATGAATATCATTCCCATACAAAGTCCTAAACCTTGCCCACTCTCCCTCAAACACTCTCCATATGACACTAGGATACTCTCTCCCTCTCCTTTGGTCGGCCAAGGGAGGTGTCCATAAGGGAGGCCGACCAAAGGGGGTGTCCATAAGCTGGTTTGGCTCCTTGGTTTCCTCCTGGGCCTTCATCAAGCCCAATTAGCTACGGGCTGCAGTTCAAGGCTCCCGGGCTTCTGATTTCTCCTCCTGAGGTCTTCAAATCATCAGGTTGGGTTGGACTTGGGCTTCACTTCCATGTCTTCAAACTAGTTGGACTTGGTCTTCACTTATATGATGTGGTCTTGAGTCTTAAGTGTACTTGGACAGGACTCAAAAATAAAATTAGCTCAACATGAGCTGACTAGCACTGGACTGAACTAGCTTAACATGAGCTGACTAATACTGAACTGAAATGACAACTCAAAAGACTCAAATGACAAATTACAATGGACTTAGATGGACTAAGCCCTTATTACAGATGGACTTATATATTATTAATCAATCCATAGAGGGTTGAGAAACCTATGTCTTATTATGGTACCTCTGGTGTCTGCACCAATTCTCCCGGGATGGGAGGAACTCAACTTTGTCGAGTAAAGATCAGGCTGGCTCACATATCTCTCGAGGAGGTCTGGGTTGCAGCGTTGCAAGTCCTCTCGAGAAATCCATGAATCATCCATCTCTGGCCAGCCTTGTCATCGGACCAGGAAGCGTTGATAGCCATGGCGCCAGGTCATAATGTCTTGATCGTCCAGGATATGCTCGATCCGTTCTCTTCTCTCATTGCAATTAATTGGTGGACACTCTGGGTAATGGTCACTCTCAACAAAAGAGATAGGTCCAAAGGCCTCACTAGGTATCGCTGTCGATTTTCTGTACTCAACCAGGTCTGTAATATTGAAGGTATAACTAATGTCCAAATCCGGAGGCAAATCTAACATATAGGCATTTGGTCCAACCTTCTCTATCACTTTAAAAGTCTAGCTCTGTGAGCATTAAGATTCTTTTTAGGCCTAAGCCTAACCAAGATAGAATCCACTACATTAAATTTCTTAGCTCTTCTTATGGAATTAGCCAGTTTGTTTCAAAATTAGTGCAGGTGGTGAACATCCTGGGCACATGCAGACTCTTAACAAGTGATGCAACGAACTCAAACTAACACCTAATAGACTCGACTATACATTCCTAACGAAATAGGTTTATTAGGTCTTAACTACAACTTGGATATGAGGCATGAGTTATGGTTGATGGATGACATGTAGAAGAAAATTTGCTAGTAACTCCTAATAGATGCCAGAGGGTCTGCCAAAAGTAGGTAGCAAATGGGATGGGCTCTATGGATTCTTGCAATCTAGTAACCTCAACAAATTGTACCCTAATAGTTCTAGACACATGAGAAGACTCAGGAAAGGGTAGGAAATAGGAAGGGAATTCAGGTTCTGGTTCTGGGCTAAAGAGACTAACCTTAATGTATGAATATGGAGTTATATCTATGGGCAAGAAAAGGCCCATGTTATGGAAGGATGGGTCAACAATTTCTGGAAAGAGATCTTTAATAGGAATGGCAGGAAGGGATTCATCCTGAGGGCAATGGGTTAAGTAAGCCAAATGGTGTGGACACCAGAGGCACCAGAATAAGATAGAGGCTTCTCAGCCCTCTGTGGATCACTTAGCTACTTTCAAGTCCATTATAACAAAGCTTAGTTTATCTAAGTTATCTTTATTTGAGTCTTATATTAGTCAAATCATGTTGAGCTAGTCCAGTCCAGTGCTATTCAGCTCATGTTGAGCTAATTTTTTTTTTCTGAGTCTTGTCCAAACACACTGAAGACTCATGACCACATCATACAAGTGAAGACCAAGTCCAATCAGATTGAAGATATGGAAGAGTAGCCCAAGTCCAACCCAGCTTGAAGATTTGAAGACCTCAGTAGGAGAAATCAGAAACCCTGAAGCCCCGGACCAGCCGGAAGCAAAATTGGGCCAGCCCAGGCCCAGGAGAGAGCTAGGGCACCAAGAGCTTATGGTGACCACCCTTGGTCGGCCACTTAGAGTCACCCTCTTAGCCGACCAAGGCAAGGAGAGAGGGAAAATTTTTAGAGATTTTTCTACCTAATGTTTTCTTATTTTCTAGCTAGGGTTTGGGTGGGAATAAGACTCTTATGTAATTACTTTTGTATCCTTAATTGAAGCCCAAGACTATGGGTCTATTTAAAGGACCGTAGTCTCTTGTATGAGAGTTAACTTTGATATATGAAATATTATTGAGTCTCCAATTGCTGTGTCCCTCCCTGCTGTGTGCATTAAGTGATCATCTGAGAGTTTATTTCTTCCTAGTGTTGAAACTGAATCCAGCCACCATCCAATCCTCCAGAGGCCTGGCGGTCCTTCTCTTTCTGATGCTCTTAGGTCCTATTTGCATGCTTTTAGTTTTTTATTGCATAGTTTTCCTTGCTTAAATACTTGATCTACTCTTCATGATTAGATTCACAACTTGAATTAAAAATATAAAAAAATATATTTACATGCATATATAGGTTCCGCATCAATTTGGTACCAGAGCTTGTTTGGGCTCGATTCTCTTTGGATACTCGGATCATGTGCTTCACCATGGTCATCCGGTCATAGGAGATTATTAGGGCTTTGAAACCCTCTTTTCCAATTGACGAGATCTCCTATGGTGGTAGGGGTGCCGCTGTGAATTGACCGGTGAAGAAGAACACAAGGTATTCTTAGAGTTTTTTATTTTTGGCCCTTTTAAAACATACACTGTTCTTTTAATTGTTTCTCCCTGATCAAAACTCCAAAAATTTTGAAATTTATTTTTCTAGATTCATCTTGATTCAAAATATTTTACAAAATCTTTTCAGATTTTATTTCGGTCTATGCAATTTCTGCTGAAAGGGATATGCCCTACAAGCCAATCTATGTTGTATCTCTGGTGCGGGCACCAGACTCAGAAGAAGATTTCAGAGCTCCATCTGGATCTCTGATTAACCTTGCCCGAAGAATTAGGGTTTTTTTGGTTTGTAATAAGAGTTGACTAGATCAACTCAATTTAGCTTGAGTCTACATTACCTGCATTTTATTTTGTTGAGTCATGTTGACTCAGTAGTGGACTAGGGTTTCAACCTGGGGTGTTACATTTTCTCCCAAGGCCTAGCAAGTGGGCGCCATACTCCCAGCCACACTCCCAGCCATACGCCTGAGTCCAGGGGGTGCCATATCTACATCCAGCAGCCTTTGGTCCCCACACCACAGATAGCAGCTTCCTTCTCTCATGCGCCAGTTGAGGAGAAATCCACCAGGAGTCCACAAATCAAGGGGGTGGCCCAAGTCTTTCCCAAAGAAACCAAACTAAGAAAGGGAAGAAATTCTCTTTGAGAAAACATCAAGGAGGCGCCCACTACCTGCCAAAAATATCCAAAACAAAGATGGGAAGGGCCTTGACTTAGGGAGGAAGAGAAGGAGGAGTCCAAAAGAGTTGATCCATGGAAGGAAAAAAATTCTCTTGAAGATCCAAGCAAGGAGGCGCCATCTACCTGCCTTTTATAACCCTAATCAAATTTTTTTTGGTACCTTGGCCGACCATATGTGTATGGATTATCCTGATTTGTAGATCCCCTCTTTTAGTCCCACATGGGAAGATGTAAAACCCTACTCCCTTGTAAAGCCTTATTAATTAAACCCCTCTTGTAAGTTTAATTCAATCAGATGAATGAAACCAAATTTTTTGTGAGCAAACTTTGTGCTTTCTCTCTTCCGCACTTGCATCCAAGTGTTGAGCTCCATGAGGGAGTAAATCCGGGTTCCCCAGGAGCCTTGAGGAGGTGTGAGATCTCCAAACCCAAACCCTAGGTTAGCCACTCCACTCCCAAACCCTAGCCGCCATCACCCTTCTCTTTCCACCAAGCCCTAGCCTATCCCACCTCTCACGGCCACCCTCTCCAAGTCCAGGCCGACCACCAGCATCCAGCTCCAGTCCAGATACTTCAGATCTACAGCAATTCTAAGAGGAAGTCAGATCAGCCTCCAGGAGAATCCTGATTTCAGCAACTTCAGCTTTCAAGTTCTTCAACCTGGTAAACCTTTTCTTGAGTATCTGAATTCCATCACTTGTTCCTCTTCTTTCCCAGATCTTGAGTCCAGGAGAAGCCAACCAAACCACAAGATCAGTATTGGAGGATCCATTACGAAGATAGCCGACTCCGAGGATCCCACAATCTGCTCGAGAGAGTTCTTCCACCCAAATTCTGAGAAGATCACTGTTTGGTTGGTAAACCATCTCTCCTCTCTATTTCTGTTCTATTGAAAGTTCAGAGCGAAATCCTAGGTCTGGGAGTTTCTCAACCCCAGCAATCCGTTACTTCTGAACTACTCTGATAATTTAGTTTCATCTAAATTGTGCTTTCAATCCTTACCTAGTTTCCTTCAACTTAGTTTAGCTTTATTTTGAGTCAAAGCCAATTTCTAAAATATAAAAAACAAAAAAAAAAGAATTAATCTTAAATTTACTTCCGCATATGCTTCTTTGTTCTTTGTTTTGCATCATTTTTGGTATCAGAGCCCTGTCTAGGGTTTCTGTTTTGATTGCTTGTTTGAGTCTCTCTCTTGTTACTTTGTCTGCTCGAAGTAGACTCCCCAGGACGTCCGGTCCTAGGAATGAAGCGAGGTGCAAACCTCCTCTTCCCATTCCATGGGGTGTTCCTAGGGCGTGTAGGGGATCCGTTGGGTTATAACTTCGTAGCAGGAATTGTAAACGGGAAAGTGCTCTATTTTCAGCCGTAGTTTCCCTGTTGCAGGAATTATTTCTCACTGTAGGTAACTCCAAATTCGGTGATTTTTATTTTTCTGAAACCAGTATGATTGAAACTATTTTGCATAATTTTCCTGTGATTTATTGGTTTCCATGGGACTTCTGAGAATTAAATTACTGCAACTCTGTTTTGTGTTCTGCAATCCAATTATTTTTGAGTGTTCATCTCTTAATTCATCTTAAGGGCATTTGAGCATCTAAGATAAGGGGAGGAGTTGATAACCTCTCCTTAGGCCAAAACCACCACCCCTTCATTCGAACCTAAGCCTTTAATCTAAAAATTGATTAGACCTAATTTGCCCTAGTGGGCTAAGGACATCAACAAGTCGGGTCAAGGCTAGTGTTGAGTCAGTTTGTCTGGTTACTCTGTGTGTGCTTTGTACTCAGTGTCTAGAACGGTGGTTCAGGGATTCCATCCTGAAGGGCTTGTGTGCTGGTCCGCCTACCTGGCCAATCTCTGATTGGTGTCTAGGATTGGCATTCAGGGACCTAACACTCCCCTTACACCTGCCTGGCTGAGTCCTGAGTTACTACAGGCTAGCTTGCCACTCTGATTGGGCACCTAGTTTGGGCTCTAGGTCTAGTTAGCCCGTAGTCGTTCAGTTGAGTCTCATTTTGTGTGCTTGATTGCATCATGTCTACCCGTAATGGAGTACCCTACCAACCTGGTCAAACCCAACCTGATTTAGAGGCCATGGTTAGAGCTCTTACTGAGAGTATGAACAAATTAAGTCAGGATATGAATGAGAATTTTGCCCAGCTTAGGGATCGAGTCCAAGTACTTGAGGAGCCTAGGCATCGAAATTGGACTCCTGACCCAGATTTTAATGTGCCTCAACCTCACCCACACCAAGAGCCTAGAAGACCTTTATACCGAGATCCTGAACCTAATCATAGGAGGCCTGACCCAGAACCTGAGAATAGAGATGATAGGTTCATTCGGAACATCAAGTTAGATGCACCCACTTTTGATGGTAGTTTAAATCCTAAGGTGTATTCTGATTAGGAGGGTGAGATGGACCAGTACTTTGAGTGGTATGCTATGTCTGAGGAGAGGAAATTCAAGTTTGCCATGATGAAATTAATACGTCAAGCTAGGTTATACTGGGGGAACATTGAGCTGACCACTAGAAGATGAAATGTAGAGCCCATAACCACTTGGCAGGGTATGAAAGAAAAGCTTAGAGACAAGTACCTACCCATTTCATACCAGCAAAATCTGTTAGACCAATGGTAGACTTTGAAACAAGGGAATCGATCTGTTTCAGACTACATAACCACCTTTGATGAATACCTAATGAGATGTGATGTGAGTGAAGCCCATGAAGTCACTTTGTCTAGATTTAGGGCTGGGCTTAGGGAAGATATTAAGAGAGAGTTGTTTCTGAGAGAGGTTACTGACCTAGACCAAGCCTATCAGATTGCACTGAACACTGAGAAGTTTCAGAGAGGACCCATGCCATCTAGGGTTAGTGCCCCAATCCCAAGGAATGGACCTAGCTAGGTTACCCTAGCAAGCCTAATCAGGGTATCCCCACCCCTAGGCCCATGGACAAAGGTAAGGCACCTGACACCCAGAGAACCCCTAGTATCATCTATTTTAAGTGCCAGAAGCCCGGTCATATCTCCAATCAGTGCACAGCCATAGCTTGTTTTAAGTGTCATAAGGTAGGTCATGTTTCTAGCCAGTGCCCTCGTAGATCCCTTTATATAGAAGAGGGAGGAGAAGAGAATTCCGAGCACAATGAGGAGTTTGAAGAAGAAGTTTATGAGGCCGGAATGAATTTGGTCGATGAGTATGAAAGAGAGGAAGAATCCACAGAGTCTAACCAATTAGGGGTTGTGAGATGCATCCTGTCCCAGACTAAAGTTCAGGAAGATTGGCGTAGGACTAACATCCTACAGACTTTCCATAAACTAGGGGATAAGGTATGTAAAATCATCATAGATAGTGGGAGCTGTGTGAATGCCATTTCTACTAGCACTATCAAAATGTTAGGCTTAACCCCAGTCCCCCACCCCAACCCCTATAAGGTTTCTTGGGTAGACTCTACCTCTATACCCATCCAGTCTAGATGTCAGGTCCAAACCCAAATGCAATCCTATCAAGAGAAGATTTGGTGTGATGTCTTGCCCATGGGGGTGAGTAGTATAATTCTTGGAAGACCTTGGTTGTATGATCATGATGCCACCCTCTTAGGAAAATCCAACACCTGTGTCTTTAGTTTCAATGGGAAGAAAATCACATACCATTCAGTCCCTCCTAAGGACAAGGTAGCTAAAGGAACCAGTAAGGTTAGGAAAATGAAGACTGGAGTGAACCTAATTAGTGCCAAGGATCTAGAACAAGAAATTCATAGTGGTTCACCCATTTGGATGTTGACTGCTAAGGAACTTAGGACTCCTACACCCTCAGAGCCTCCTCAGGAAGTTAAGCCTTTATTAGAAGAATTTGAGGATGTTTTTCCCGAGGATCTGCCAGACCACCTTCCACCTCTTAAGGATATTCAGCATTCCATAGATTTAGTCCCAGGAGCTACTTTACCTAACTTGCCCCATTATAGGATGAATCCATCTGAGCATAAAGAACTGCAAAAGCAGGTTGGCGAATTGTTGAGGAAGGGGTTCATTAGAGAGAGTCTTAGCCCTTGTGCAGTCCCTGCACTTCTAACCCCGAAGAAGGATGGCACGTGGAGGATGTGTGTTGATAGTCGTGCCATCAATAAAATCACAATCAAGTATAGGTTCCCCATCCCTAGACTAGATGACATGCTTGATATGATGGCCGGTGCCATGGTTTTTTCTAAAATTGATCTCAAGAGTGGCTATCATCAGGTTAGGATTAGACCAGGGGATGAGTGGAAAACAGCCTTCAAGACTAAGGATGGTCTCTTCGAATGGGTTGTTATGCCTTTTGGGTTGTCCAATGCCCCTAGTACTTTCATGAAGATTATGACCCAAGTACTTAGAGCTTTCATAGGGAAGTTTGTAGTGGTCTATTTTGATGATATCCTGATCTATAGTAAGACCCCTGCAGATCACCTAGGCCACCTTAGACAAGTCTGTCAAGTTTTGAGGAATGATAGTCTCTACGGTAATCTCAAAAAGTATGAATTTATGACCAGTAGGATTATCTTCCTTGGATTTGTTGTAACCCCTGATGGCGTGGCTGCCGATCCTGAAAAGATTAGGTCCATAGTAGAATGGCCAGAGCCAACCAGTGTGCATGAAGTCAGAAGTTTCTATGGCTTGGCTACCTTCTATAGCGATTCATCAAGGGGTTTAGTACCATAGTTGCTCCTATCACATACTGCATTAGGAAGGGAGAATTTCAGTGGACCAAAGCAGCCCATAAAGCCTTCCTAGATCTTAAGGATAGGATGACCCAGGCACCCATTTTGAGACTACCGGACTTTTCAAAGGTATTTGAGGTTGCCTTTGATGCTTCAGGAGTAGGTATAGGTGGAGTCCTAAGCCAAGAGAACCATCCGTAGCATTCTTTAGTGAAAAACTTAATGATGCTAAGCTTAGGTATTCTACCTATGATAAGGAATTTTACGCTGTAGTGCAAGCTTTGCGTTACTGGAGACATTATTTACTACCGCAAGAATTTGTGCTGTTTTCGGACCATGAGGCTCTTAGATTCTTAAATTCTCAGAAGAAGCTTAACCCTAGGCATGCTAAGTGGGTAGAGTATATCCAGTCCTATACTTTTGTTTTGAAGCATAAGGCTGGGTCTGAAAATAAGGTAGCTGATGCCCTTAGTCATCGATCTTTGTTGTTGAACTCTGTTAGGGCTGAGGTCATAGGGTTTGAGCAAATCAAAGAATAATATGAGTCGTGTCCGGATTTTAAGATGGTGTACCAGGATCTAACTCAAGGACCATCTAGTGAACATAAGGATTATTCCCTTTTAGATGGCTTTCTGTTCTTTAAGAATAGGCTTTGCATCCCTAGAACCTCTCTTAGGGAATTTTTGATTTGGGAAACTCATGCTGGAGGTTTAGCTGGCCATTTCGGAAAAGATAAGACCACCCTGGCTATTAAAGACCATTTTTTTTGTCCTAGCTTAAAAAGAGATGTAGCACACATTGTGGCTAGGTGTCGAACCTGCGCTGTTGCCAAACAGCGAAAACAGAACACCGGCCTCTACACCCCACTCCTTGTCCCAGATCGTCCTGGGCAAGATGTGAGCATGGACTTTGTGGTAGGTTTGCCTAAGACCCAGAGGAGGCATGACTCTATCTGTGTTGTAGTAGACCGATTTTCCAAGATGGCCCATTTCTTGCCTTGTTCCCAAACATTTGATGCGTCTAAGGTCGCCACCCTGTTCTTTAATGAGATAGTTCGACTCCATGGCCTACCCAAGACCATTGTTTCAGATAGGGATGTTCGGTTCACCAGCTATTTCTGGAAAACCCTTTGGCATAAGTTAGGGACGAAACTTAAGTTTTCAACTGCCTATCATCCCCAGACTGACAGCCAAACCGAAGTAGTGAACCGTAGTTTAGGCAATGTGCTAAGGTGTCTTGTTGGTGAAAACATTAGGAACTGGGATTTGTACTTACCTAGAGCTGAATTTGCATATAATGACTCGGTCAATAGGTCTACGGGTAAGAGTCCATTTGAAATTGTGCATGGTTACAAACCCCACACACCTCTTGACCTAGCTCCTTTACCAGTCCACACACGGGTTTCCGAGTCTGCCGAAGTTTTTGCACAGCATATAAAAGACTTGCATAAAGAAATTCAAGCCAAAATAAATTTAAGTAATGAAACTTATAAGAAATTGGCTGATTCTCAAAGGCGAGTCAAAACTTTTGACGAAGGAGACTATGTAATGATTAGGTTAAGTCCTGAATGGTTTTCTCCTGGAATCGTTAGAAATTTACATGCTAGGGGAGCTGGACCATTTAGAGTGGTAAAGAGAGAAGGATCCAATGCCTATGTGCTCGAGTTACCTCCAGAACTAGGCATTAGCTCCACTTTCAACATTACAGACCTAGAAGAGTATAGGGAGCCAGCTGTGATTCCCAGTGAGCCTTTTGAACCTAATCCTACTCTTGAGAGTGAACCTGACCCTGTGTGTCCACCAACAAATTGGCCTGTGAGGAAAGAGCAGATTGAAAAGATCTTGGATGATCAGGTTATCTCTACTCGTAATCGAGGATACCAAAGATACCTGGTCCGCTGGCTAGGAAGGCCAGATTCTGATGACTCTTGGATCTCCCGAGAAGAATTACAAGAGCTGGACCTAGACCTCTTGGAGAGATACCAGAGACAACTTGATCCGTACTCGACAGGGTCGAGTTCCTCCCATCCTGGGAGAATTGGTGCGGCACCAGACTCAGAAGAAGACTTCAGAGCTCCATCTGGATCTCTGATTAACCTTGCTCGAAGAATTAGGGTTTTTTTGGTTTGTAATAAAAGTTGACTAGATCAACTCAATTTAGCTTGAGTCTACATTACCTGCATTTTATTTTGTTGAGTCATGTTGACTCAGTAGTGGACTAGGGTTTCAACCTGGGGTGTTACATTTTCTCCCAAGGCCTAGCAAGTGGGTGCCACACTCCCAGCCACACTCCTAGCCATACGCCTGAGTCCAGGGGGCGCCATATCTACATCCAGCAGCCTTTGGTCCCCACACCACAGATAGCAGCTTCCTTCTCTCATGCGCCAGTTGAGGAGAAATCCACCAGGAGTCCACAAATCAAGGGGGCGGCCCATGTCTTTCCCAAAGAAACCAAACTAAGAAAGGGAAGAAATTCTCTTGGAGAAAACTTCAAGGAGGCGCCCACTACCTGCCAAAAATATCCAAAACAAAGATGGGAAGGGCCTTGACTTAGGGAGGAAGAAAAGGAGGAGTCCAAAAGAGTTGATCCATGGAAGGAAAAAAATTCTCTTGAAGATCCAAGCAAGGAGGCGCCATCTACCTGCCTTTTATAACCCTAATCAAATTTTTTTTGGTACCTTGGCCGACCATATGTGTATGGATTATCCTGATTTGTAGATCCTCTCTTTTAGTCCCACATGGGAAGATGTAAAACCCTACTCCCTTGTAAAGCCTTATAAATTAAACCCCTCTTGTAAGTTTAATTCAATCAGATGAATGAAACCAAATTTTTTGTGAGCAAACTTTGTGTTTTCTCTCTTCCGCACTTGCATCCAAGTGTTGAGCTCCGTGAGGGAGTAAATCCGGGTTCCCCAGGAGCCTTGAGGAGGTGTGAGATCTCCAAACCCAAACCCTAGGTTAGCCACTCCACTCCCAAACCCTAGCTGCCATCACCCTTCTCTTTCCACCAAGCCCTAGCATATCCCACCTCTCACGGCCACCCTCTCCAAGTCCAGGCCGACCACCAGCATCCAGCTCCAGTCCAGATACTTCAGATCTACAGCAATTCTAAGAGAAAGTCAGATCAGCCTCCAGGAGAATCCTGATTTTAGCAACTTCAGCTTTCAAGTTCTTCAACCTGATAAACCTTTTCTTGAGTATCTGAATTCCATCACTTGTTCCTCTTCTTTCCCAGATCTTGAGTCCAGGAGAAGCCAACCAAACCACAAGACCAGTATTGGAGGATCCATTACGAAGATAGCCAACTCCGAGGATCCCACAATCTGCTCGAGAGAGTTCTTCCACCCAAATTCTGAGAAGATCACTGTCTGGTTGGTAAACCATCTCTCCTCTCTATTTCTGTTCTGTTGAAAGTTCAGAGCGAAACCCTAGGTCTGGGAGTTTCTCAACCCCAGCGATCTGTTACTTCTAAACTACTCTAATAATTTAGTTTCATCTAAATTGTGCTTTCAATCCTTACCTAGTTTCCTTCAACTTAGTTTAGCTTTACTTTGAGTCAAAGTCAATTTCTGAAATATAAAAAACAAAAAAAAAAGAATTAATCTTAAATTTACTTCTGCATACGCTTCTTTGTTCTTTGTTCTGCATCAATCTCCCAAACCATTGTATTTGACAATATTCTAATAAAGGCATTATTTTTCATCATATGCTGTGTTTATTATTATATGATGAACCCCATAGATTAGGGCTATGATTTTAGGGTTATGATGAGATCTTACCAATGAGACCTAAAGTCTTAAAATCTTAATCTAAAATATTCCTAGTCAAAGGAACCCTGAGTAGGGGATCAGGGTTTTTCCAGTAAGATAAGCACATCCCATGTATCCTGGAGAGGGTGACTGCTCTCACAGTCACTTGTGTATGACAGTAATACTAGGATGTGGTGCGGGCACCAGACTCAGAAGAAGACTTCAGAGCTCCATCTGGATCTCTGATTAACCTTGCCCGAAGAATTAGGATTTTTTTGGCTTGTAATAAGGGTTGACTGGATCAACTCAACTTTAGCTTGAGTCTATATTACCTGCATTTTATTTTATTGAGTCATGTTGACTCAGTAGTGGACTAGGGTTTCAACCTGGGGTGTTACATTTTCTCCAAAGGCCAAGCAAGTGGGCGCCACACTCCCAGCCACAATCCCAGCCATACGCCTGAGTCCAGGGAGCGCCACATCTCCATCTAGCAGGCTTTGGTCCCCACACCACAGATAGCAGCTCCCCTCTTTCATGCGCCAATTGAGGAGAAATCCACCAGGGGTCCACAAATCAAGGGGGCGGCCCAAGACTTCCCAAAAGAACCAAACTATAAAAGGGAAGAAATTCTCTTGGAGAGGAATTCAAGGAGGCGCCCATTACCTGCCAGAAATACTCAAAACAAAGTTAGAAGGAGCCATAACTTGGGGAGAAAGAAAAGGAGGTATCCAAAAAGGGTTGCGCCATGGAAGGAAGGAGATTTCTCTTGAAAAGCAAGGTTAGGAGGCGCCCTAATCATTCCAACTAAAGTCAGATATAAAAGGCAACAAATTTTCTCTTGGAGGGCAAGGTTAAGAGGCACCCAAACACTTCCAGATAAGGCCAAGCATAGAAGAAAAAAAATATTTTCTTGGAGGTCAAGACAAGGAGGCACCACCCACTTTCCTTTTTGAAGCTTCAATCAACTTTGGAATTAATTGGCCGGCCATATGAGTAGGGATTGATATCCTAATTTGAAGATCCCCTCCTTTAGTCCCACATGGGAAGATGAAAAACCCTACTCTCTTGTAATGGCCAATAAATTAAACCCCCATGTAAGTTTGAAAAGGATCAGAGGAATGAAACCAAATTTTTTTAGTGAGCAAACTCTGTGTTTTCTCTCTTCCGCACTTGCATCCAGGTGTTAAGCTCCATGAGGAAGTAAATCCGGGTTCCCCAGGAACCTTGAGGAGGTGTGAGATCTCCAAACCCCAAACCCTAGGTTAGCCACTTCTACTCCAAAACCCTAGCCGCCCACCATCCACTTCAATCCACCAAACCCTAGCCTATTCCACCTCTCACGGCCAATTTCTCCAAGTCCAGGCCGACCACCAGCATCCAACTACAGTCCGGATACTTCAGATCCAAAGCTCTTTCCAGAGGGAGTCGAATCAGCCTTCAAGAGAATCCGGATCTCAGCGACATCAGCCTTCAAGTTCTTCGAACTGGTAAATCCTTTCCCGAGTCTCTGAATCCATCACTTGTTTTTCTTCTTCCCAGATCTTGAGTCCAGGAGAAGCCGACCCAGCCACGAGACCAGTATTGGAGGATCCATTGCGAAGATAGTCGAATCCGAGGATCCAATAATCTGCCCGAGAGAGTTCTTCCACCCAAATTCTGTGAAGATCACTGTCTGGTTGGTAAACCATCTCTCCTCTTTATTTCTGTCCTGTTGAAAGTTCAGAGCGAAACCCTAGGTCTAGGAGTTTCTCAATCCCCAGCGATCCATTACTTCTGAACTACTCTGATAACTTAGCTTCTTCTAAATTGTGCTTTCAATCCTTACCTAGTTTCCTTCAACTTAGTTTAACTTTACTTTGAGTCAAAGCCAATTTATGAAATATAAAAAAAAAAAAAAAAAAAGAATTAATCTTAATTTTACTTCCGCATACGCTTCTTTGTTCTTTGTTCTGCATCATTTTTGGTATCAGAGCATTCGTTCTGCATCATTTTTGGTATCAGAGCATTCGTTCTGTATCATTTTTGGTATCAGAGCCCTATCTAGGATTTCTGTTTTGGTTGCTTGTTTGAGTCTCTCTCTTTTTACTTTGTCTGCTCGAAGTAGACTCCCCAGGATGTCCGGTCCTAGGAACGAAGCGAGGTGCAAACCTCCTCTTCCCATTCCATGGGGTGTTCCTAGGGCGTGTAGGGGATCCATTGGGTTATAACTTCGTAGCAGGAATTGTAAACGGGGAAGTACTATGTTTTCAGCCCGTAATTACCCTGTTTCAGGAATTATTTCTCACTGCAGGTAACTCCAAATTTGGTGATTTTTATTTTTCTGAAACCAGTATAATTGAAACTATTTTGCATAACTTTCCTGTGATTTATTGGCTTCCGTCAGATTTCTGAGGATTAAATTACTGCAACTCTATTTTTGTGTTTCTGCAATTCAATTATTTTTGAGTGATCATCTCTTAATTCATCTTAAGGGCATTTGAGCATCTAAGATAAGGGGAGGAGTTGATAACCTCTCCTTAGCCCAAAACCACCACCCACTCATTCGAACCTAAGCCTTTAATCTTAAAATTAATTAGACCTAATTTGCCTTAGTGGGCTAGGGACATCAACAAGTCGGGTCAAGGCTAGTGTTGAGTCAGTTTGTCTAGTTACTCTGTGTGTGCTTTGTACTCAGTGTCTAGAACGGTGGTTCAGGGATTCCATCCCGAAGGGCTTGTGTGCTGGTCCGCCTACCTGGCCAATCTCTGATTGGTGTCTAGGATTGGCATCTAGGGACCTAACACTCCCCTTTCACCTGCCTGGCTGAGTCCTGAGTTACTACATGCTAGCTTGCCACTCTGATTGGGCATCTAGTTTGGGCTCTAGGTCTAGTTAGCCCGTAGTCATTTAGTTGAGTCTCATTTTGTGTGTTTTCTTGCATCATGTCTACCCGGAATGGAGTGCCCTGCCAACCTGGTCAAACCCAACCTGATTTAGAGGCCATGGTTAGAGCTCTTACTGAAAGTATGAACAAATTGAGTCAGGATATGACTGCTACTGTTACCCAGTGTAAAGAACAAGTCCATGAGAATTTTACCCAGCTTAGGGATCGAGTCCAAGTACTTGAGAAACTTAGACATCAAAATTGGACCCCTGATGCAAAATTTAATAGGCCCCAACCTCATCCATGCCAGGAGCCTAGGAGGACCTTATACCGTGATCCCGAGCATAACCTTAGGAAGCCTAACCATGATATCTATAGTGTGGATCGTGTCTATGAGAGGTCCTTACAATATTCTAGACCAGTCACTCAACAACCCATGTCTTCTAGATCAAACCATTTAGATCCACACCCATGCCCAAGTAAGGTCTCTACTAGCTTGAAACCCAGTGTGACCCAGGTTCCTATATCACAAAAATGTTTGTTTTGTGGAGAAAGATGCCATAAATCTAGTCAGTGCCCATGCATAGGACTGGCTTGTGCACAGCTAAGTGGTAAGAATCCTAAGGATGACATTAATGAGGGAGAACCCAAGCCTACCAATGAGGAAGAACGGTTAGGTATGACAAGCCTAGAATCAGTTGACCCGATTACCACTGACCCAAAACCCATTGAAGATGGCATCGGGAAGTATATGATGCTGGCTTGAGTCTAGTTGATGAATATGAGGGGGAAGAACTTGAAGAATGTGACATCGATACTATTGGTTCCTTACCTGAGGAGACCTTGGAGAGCAACCAAGTGGTAGGACCTAGTTCAGAAATTCAAGAGATTTGTGAGAATCAGGTTCCTTTAGTCAAATACCCCCAGGAAGAACTCATAGTGTTAGCCCGAGCTATCAGTTCGTACCCTCTAATGACAGTCATTCCCCAGGTACCAATTGAAGATCTTTGCACTGAATTGTTTAAGTTTGCCCACCCTATGGTAGATCCTCTCCTTAGGATGACTGAATCAAGCCTCTTACAATTGGACCTTGTCCCATGCCCAGCCACTAAGGTCTCTCCTGTAATCTCAGTTGAACATCCTTGTCTTGAGCGGATTGATTCACCCAGTCCTGTAGAAGTCCTCCTTATGACCCCAGACACCTCCCTTCGCATGATTGACCTACCCTTCTATAGAGTATACCTTTCTGCACCCATATGTCAAGTTTCAAGTCTTGAGGTCATCATCCATAGGCCTTTCCATGAATCATTCTTCAATCAAGTTCTTGAGAAAATGGATCATTATTTGCTTAGAGAACAAACTTTAGCTGTTGCAATCACATGTCCTAGGCTACTTCCCGAACCATCTCTTGATCCATTCCTAGGAGTAGCAAACTTTCCCTTTCGTAAGGATGACCAGTTGACAGTCATAGATCACCATTCAAACCTTCAGGTCACCACCTTTAGTCAGCAGGTAATTCGAGACTCCGCCTTATATCTCCTCCCTTTCTCTAGGACTTCCAATGCTTCTTACACCATCCAAGTATACTTTGTCGAAGTCTTTAGAGTGAACCACGTGTTAGAACCTATTAGGTTTGCCACCTACTTCTGGAAGACCTTATGGCACCTACTAGGCACCCATGATAAGTTTTCATGCTCTGCATGCCATCCTCCGACCCAAGGTCAAACCTAGAGAGCCGTAGTTTGTTAGGTTTAGACCTAGGGTTCCTTTGAATAAAGTCCATTCTTTAGGAATGCATCGTCAGTCGAGTTTAGGACATTGTCTCAGAATTTGAGAGCACCAGGAATTGGGATTTGTATTTTGTCCAGGGCTAAAATTTCATTCAATGTTTCGATCAATAGGTCTATAGGCTAGAGTCCCTTTGAAATTGTTCATGGATACAAGCCTCACACACCACTTGATCTGATTTCACTATTAGCCCACACACACAAGTCTCTTGATGCACTTGCATAGCATGTAAAGGACTTGCATATAGAAATTCATGCCAAAATAACTTTAAGTAATGAAACTTATAAGAAGTTGGCTGATTCTCAAAGGCGAGTCAAAACTTTTAATAAGGGAGACTATGTAATGATTAGGTTAAGGTCTGAACGGTTTCCTCCTGGAACCATTAGAAAGTTACATGCTAGAGGAGCTGGACCATTTAGAGTGGTGAAGAGAGTAGGATCCAATGCCTATGTGCTCGAGTTGCCTCTAGAACTAGGCATTAGCTCCACTTTCAACATTACAGACTAGTAGAGTATAGAGAGCCAGCTGTGATTCCCAGTGAGCCTTTTGAACCTAATCCTGCTCTTGAGAGTGAACCCAACCCTGTGTGTCCACCAACAAACTGGCCTGTGAGGAAAGAGCAGATTGAAAAGATCCTGGATGATCAGGTTATCTCTACTCGTAATCGAGGATACCAAAGATACCTGGTCCGCTGGCAAGGAAGGCCAGATTCTGATGACTCTTGGATCTCCCGAGAAGAATTACAAGAATTGGACCCAGACCTCTTGGAGAGATACCAGAGCCAACTTGATCCATACTCGACAGGGTCGAGTTCCTCCCACCCTGGGAGAATTGGTGCGGGCACCAGACTTAGAAGAAGACTTCACAGCTCCATCTGGATCCGTGATTAACCTTGCCCGAAGAATTAGGGTTTTTTTGGCTTGTAATAAGGGTTGACTGGATCAACTCAACTTTAGCTTGAGTCTATATTACCTGCATTTTATTTTATTGAGTCATGTTGACTCAGTAGTGGACTAGGGTTTCAACCTGGGGTGTTACATTTTCTCCTAAGGCCAAGCAAGTGGGCGCCACACTCCCAGCCACACTCCCAGCCATACGCCTGAGTCCAGGGGGTGCCACATCTCCATCCAGCAGGCTTTGGTCCCCACACCACAGATAGCAGCTCCCCTCTTTCATGCGCCAATTGAGGAGAAATCCACCAGGGGTCCACAAATCAAGGGGGCGGCCCAAGACTTCCCAAAAGAACCAAACTATAAAAGTAAAGAAATTCTCTTGAAGAGGAATTCAAGGAGGCGACCATTACCTGCCAGAAATACTCAAAACAAAGTTAGAAGGAGCCATAACTTGGGGAGAAAGAAAAGGAGGTATCCAAAAAGGGTTGAGCCATGGAAGGAAGGAGATTTCTCTTGAAAAGCAAGGTTAGGAGGCGCCCTAATCATTCCAACTAAAGCCAGATATAAAAGGCAACAAATTTTCTCTTGGAGGGCAAGGTTAAGAGGCACCCAAACACTTCCAGATAAGGCCAAGCATAGAAGGAAAAAAATATTTTCTTGGAGGTCAAGACAAGGAGGCACCACCCACTTTCCTTTTTGAAGCTTCAATCAACTTTGGAATTAATTGGCCGGCCATAAGAGTAGGGATTGATATCCTAATTTGAAGATCCCCTCCTTTAGTCCCACATGGGAAGATGTAAAACCCTACTCTCTTGTAATCGCCTATAAATTAAACCTCCATGTAAGTTTGAAAAGGATCAGAGGAATGAAACCAAATTTTTTAGTGAGCAAACTCTGTGTTTTCTCTCTTCCGCACTTGCATCCAGGTGTTGAGCTCCGTGAGGGAGTAAATCCGGGTTCCCAGGAACCTTGAGGAGGTGTGAGATCTCCAAACCCCAAACCCTAGGTTAGCCACTTCTACTCCAAAACCCTAGCCGCCCACCATCCACTTCAATCCACCAAACCCTAGCCTATTCCACCTCTCACGACCATTTTCTCCAAGTCCAGGCCGACCACCAGCATCCAGCTACAGTCCGGATACTTCAGATCCAAAGCTCTTTCCAAGGGAGTCGAATCAGCCTTCAAGAAAATTCGGATCTCAGCGACATCAGCCTTCAAGTTCTTCGAACTGGTAAATCCTTTCCCGAGTCTCTGAATCCTTCACTTGTTTTTCTTCTTCCCAGATCTTGAGTCTAGGAGAAGCCGACCCAGCCACGAGACCAGTATTGGAGGATCCATTGCGAAGATAGCCGAATCCGAGGATCCAACAATCTGCCTGAGAGAGTTCTTCCACCCAAATTCTGTGAAGATCACTGTCTGGTTGGTAAACCATCTCTCCTCTTTATTTCTGTCCTGTTGAAAGTTCAGAGCGAAACCTAGGTCTGGGAGTTTCTCAACCCCCAGCGATCCGTTACTTCTGAACTACTCTGATAACTTAGCTTCTTCTAAATTGTTCTTTCAATCCTTACCTAGTTTCCTTCAACTTAGTTTAACTTTACTTTGAGTCAAAGCCAATTTCTGAAATATAAAAAAAAAAAAAAAAGAATTAATCTTAATTTTACTTCCGCATACGCTTCTTTGTTCTTTGTTCTACATCATTTTTGGTATCAGAGCATTCGTTCTGCATCATTTATGGTATCAAAGCATTCGTTCTGCATCAGGATGTGGGTGCTCATTAGAGAATGAGTTCACTGATATAATCTAACTTGAGAACATTTAATGGAGTCTTAGCTACATGTCAATAGAAGGTTCTTATAGTGGGAGTGGTACAAGTAATCATTTGACCTGAGACTACCATAAGAACCTTATGCACATGAACCCATGCTTTGGTTCAATCCTAATCATGACACTGAGACATGCACAGGATTGATACTGGGAATGGTGAATTGGATATGAAGGTAATGAGTAGGTCAACAAGGAATCGATCACTCTTAGTAAGAGGAGATTGCATCTAGCTAGTTATCAATCGGATGATGATTCAGGGAATCTTTGATCAAAGTAAAGATATTAGAGATGGTTTTTAATATCAAGATAATTGAATCATCAATATAAGATTGAGCTAGAAACAAATATAATATTGGATTTGACATATATCCATATCCATAATTATATTTTGGGTGTAGGCTGTTCGAAGGATTTAATTGTACGGTAACTTTCTACTGAAGGGTAGTTTTGGTATTTCACCAGAATTTCCACATCTTCCGGGTAGACATGACACATTGCTAAATGTCAATCTTGTCTTGTGGGTTGATTAAATTGAATGATCACATATTAGGAAGAGTCCTAATTGATCATAATCGGGTAAGCCCGGTTTGACCTAAATCGATTAGAAAGAGTTCTAATCAAATTAGGTCAACTTGTATTCCAACCCACTACTGGCTAGATGTGGAACCCAATGGGTCACACACTTAAGAGAATTGATCAAGGGTTTAAATTTGTAATTAAATCATCTTTGCATGATGACACTCTAGTAGGTGTTGCAAATCCTAGCTTCTATTCAAATTAGATTCGAATTAGGGTTCCGGATTGGTTCAATTTGGGTTCTAATTGGATCTAATTAGACCCTAATTGAGATTATAGGGATTATGGCTAACCCTATTGGCTAACCATGTATCTAGGCTAGCCCCCCACCCGCCCCTTAGCATTTTCATGCCAAAAATGCCAAGAGTCCATGCGCTAATAGACTCTTGGCACGCCATTTGGAAGAGTCCATGGCGCATGGACTCTTGGTGTGCTCCGTAAAAAAAAAAAAAAAAAAAAAAAAAAAAAAAAAAAAAACTCCAGTGTTTTATATGGGGCGGCTTTTCCTTCTCTCTTTTAGCGCCTCAATTGTCCCCCTTTGGATTCGAATCCAAGGGTTGATGTTTTTTTTTTTGAGAAAGGCAGAAAGCATTCGTTGCTTCCTGGTTGCGTGAAATAACACATCTTCGGAGATTAAAAGTCGCGACTCCTTTCTTTTAAAAACATCACGATTTTTCATTTAATAAAAGTCGTGGGATTTATCCGGAAGGCCGTGAGAAGGAAGGATGGGGCGTGAGAAAATGAGAAAGGGCGTAAGAAGTTTTTCACGAAGAGATGTGAGGGCGCCTCTCTGAGATCTATTTAAGGGGTCAGGAAAATTATACTTGGTAATGTTTTAATCCTTCTTCCTCTCCTAAAGACTCTTTCTCTCTTTTCTTGTTCTTGCACTGTTTCCTTTACAGAGTACACCTCTGTCGAAACTCTGCTACTGAACAAGAACAAGAGTGAAAGACTCCGACGGTAAAGGAAAGAAGGAGTTCTGATTTTGTTCTTTCCTTCTTACATTAAGACATTCTTGTCTTAATTTCTCCTCCAATTTAAGACAAGCCTAAATCCCCTTAGGACAAAGTCTTATCTTCAAGACAAGAGTGTCTTAGAGGTCAAGGTCTTAGTGGAAGGAAGAGAAGAGATAAAAGAAAGGAAGGCAACCTCTTGTGTGGAAGAATTCCAGCCATAATCCGAAGAATTGAGTTCTAGGAAGAAGAACTCAATAGGAGGAACCATTGGACAAGAAGATAGTGTTCTTGATCATTGCTCTGTGTGGATCACCATCGGAGGGCGGACACTTGGACGCCTGGTGAATTCAAATAGCCCGTTGATCTTCAAGTTTTAAGTCTTCATAAATTGGAATTAGCGATTACAGGTTGGTATTCTAATTCAATTTGCATAGAAATGTTTGTCTTCATACATTCTAGTCTTATTAAGGAGTTCCTGTTTTAGGGTTTTTGGTGCATATTAATTTCAATTTTTGAAATTACCCTTCCGCTGTGTTGCACCAGAACCCAACATCTGCAAGCCGAAATACAGCCTGTAAATTTTCAGCTCTATTTTTTCAACAAGATAATTTTGGAAGATTTAGGGTTTTGTTTAGTGTTCCTTTGCATATCTTTTATTTTTAGTATGTTTCCTGCATATTAGTGCATAATCTACAAATATCTTCTTATTAATAAAAGTCTAAACAAAAAAAAAAATTCATATAATCAAAAATACCAAAAACATCTAAACCCTAATTTTCATCCTCATCTGCCTGCCATCATTGCTTAATTTATTTTAAGGGCACTCTCTGTATGCCAGACAAGGGAAGGAGGTCATTACCTTTCCTTTGCCCAAAACCACCATCTTTACATTCCATCCCAAGCCTAATTTAAAATTAACTAGACTTAATTTTGCCCTAGTGGGCTAGGGACACCAACTGATCGGGTCCGGGCTAAGTGTCAGATCACTATGTCAAGCTAACCTGTGTGTGCCATATGCTTAGTGTCTAGAACGGTGTTTAGGGATTCAATCCTGAAGGGCTTGTGTGATGGTCTGCCTACCTGGCCAATCTCTGATTGGTGTCTAAGATTGGCAATCAGGGACCTAACACTCCCCTTACACCTGCCTGGTTGAGTACAGGGTTACTATAGGCTAGTTTGCCATCCTGATTGAGCACCTAGTTTGGACTCTAGGTCTAGAGAGTTGTAGTTGGTTTGATCGAGTTTTTCATGAGCACTAGATTAGGAGCATCATATCACCCACCATCTTCACCTTTGACTGAACCCATGGATAACTTTGAAGCTCAAATGAAAGCCCTTAGTGATCAACTAGCCCAATCCATCAATCTTAGGCTTGATTAATCAAATGCCCAGTTGACCCGTAGACTTGATCAAATAGATGCCCGACTAGAAACCCTAGAGAAAACCCGTAGGACCCAGACTAGATCCAAACCTGAGCCACCTTTACCCACACTACCCAAATTATATGAACCTAGAACCTATGTACCCAAAACCTATGAATGTAGGTCCTATGCACCCACTCCCTATAAACCTAGTATACCCACAACCTATAGATCTTATGACTCCAAATCCTATGATCCCATATCCCATGAGCCCAGTAGACCCAAGACCCATAGAGCTGAACTTAAAGCCTATGACCGCATATCCTATAATCCCATGACCCATAGATCTGCACCCTTGTCCATAAGCCCAGGGAGCCCATAACCCCTAGGTAACAGCCTAGTACTAGTCAGGTTTCCCCTAGTCAACTTGAACCCCGTAGGATTAGTACCCCTAAATATGAACCCAGTAGTAAGCCACTACCCCTTAGGCAACTTGAACCTACTAAGAGTAGTACCCATAATCAGAAACAAGGACCTAGCCAATTTTTCCTTAGCTGACCTTCCCCTACCATCCCTTTGATTGACAAGGCTTACATTAACGCAGAAGTGTATGAAGCTGATGTGAATTTAGTGAATGAGTATGAGGGGGAAGAGGACACACCTCTAGAAGACCTAGAATTAGTTTACCCCGTAGGTACCCAGGTAGAAGCCAACCTAGAGTTAGTTGACCTTGACTATACCTAGCCTAAAGCTATAGTGGAAGAACAATTAGAGAAAGAGAACCTAGGTACTACTGCTAGAGCCTTACCTGAGGAAACCATAGAGGAAAGCCAAATTATAGAGTCTAGTCCTAAAATACAAGAACCAGAAGAGTTTATTAAGGACCTGATCTTTTTGAATCATTACCCTCAAGATGAGCCTCCTCCTATAGTTCCCATTAAGGACCTCTTCCCTAAGATTAGTAACCCATCCTTCCATTATGCAAACCCTGTAGACATACCTCAACCTCATAAGGTTAACTTCATTAGTCTAGGATTAGTTCCTGATGCCCCTTCTTTTATCCTACTTTATCCAACTAGCCTTGAACCTTTTTCCCTACCCTACCAGACTAATTCTGAATCCAGTTCCTATTTTCTGCCTTTTCCTGATACCTCCAGCATTTCTCGGATCATGAGATTGCATTTAGTTGATATTAGCATACTACATGCAATCATTACGCATGTTAGGTTTGAATTATACTTCTGGCATACCCTATGGAATTTGCTAGGAGCCCATTGTAAGTTTTCATGTGCATGTTAAGCTAGGATCAAACCTAGAGAACCTATAATCTCTTAGGTTTAGGTCCAAAAGAGGTCAACAAAATCTCCTTCAATAGGAATGCAGAGTCGAGTCTGTTAGGTGTTAGTATGAGTCATTTGCATCATCTGTTAGGAGTCTGCATGTGCCCAGCATGTTCACCACCTGCACTAATTTTAAAAGAAACTGGCTAATTCCCGAAGAAGGGCCAAGGAATTTGATGTAGTGAATTCTATCATGGTTAGGCTTAGGCCTAAAAGAAGCTTCATGCTCATAGAGCCGGACCTATTAGAGTGATAGAGAGGGTTGGACCAAATGCCTATATGTTAGATTTGCCTTCAGATCTAAAAATTAGTTCTACCTTCAATATCGCAGACCTGGTTGAGTACAGGGAGCCGATAGTGATACCTAGTGAGGCCTTTGGACCTATTCCTTCCATTGAGAGTGACCCTAGCACAGAGTGTCCATCAATTAATTGGCCTGAGAGAGGAGAATGGATTGAGCGTATCCTGGACGATCAAGCCTTAACGATCCGGGGCCATGGTTATTAATGCTTCTTGGTCCAATGGCAAGGCCGGCAATAGTCAGATGATTCATGGATTTCTCGAGAGGACTTGGAATGCCTCAACCCAGACCTCCTTGAGAGATATGTGAGCTAGCTTGATTTTTACTCGACAGGGTCGAGTTCCTCCCACAGCGGGAGAATTGGTGTGGACACTAGAGGTACCAGAATAAGACAGAGGCTTCTCAACCCTCTGTGGATCACTTAGCTACTTTAATGTCCATTGTAATAAAGCTTAGTTCATCTAAGTTGTCTTTATTTGAGTCCTGTATTAATCATATCATGTTGAGCTAGTCCAGTCCAGTGCTAGTCAGCTCATGTTGAGCTAATTTTATTTTTTTGAGTCCTGTCCAAACACACTGAAGACTCAAGACCACATCATACAAGTGAAGACCAAGTCCAATCAGATTGAAGATATGGAAGAGTAGCTCAAGTCCAACCCAGCTTGAAGATTTGAAGACCCCAGGAGGATAAATCAGAAACCCTAAAGCCATGAACCAGCTGGAAGCAAAATTGGACCAGCCTAGGCCCAGGAGGGAGCTAGGGTGCCAAGAGCTTATGGTGACCACCCTTGGTCAGCCACTTAGAGTCACCCTCTTGGCCGACCAAGGCAAAGAGAGAGGGAGAATTTTTAGAAATTTTTCTACCTAATATTTCCTTATTTTCTAGCTAGGGTTTGGGTGGGAATAAGACTCTTATGTAATTACTTTTGTATCCTTACTTGGAGCCCAAGACAATGGGTCTATTTAAAAGACCCTAGTCTCTTGTATGAGAGTTAACTTTGATATATGAAATATTATTGAGTCTCTAATTGCTGTGTGCCTCCCTGCTGTGTGCATTAAGAGATCATCTAAGAGTTTTTTTCTTCCCAATGTTGCAACTGAATCTAGCCGCCATCCAATCCACTAGAGCCATGGCTGACCACTCCAAAAACACTTCACGCCTTGCTGTTTTCTTCTTGTTTCTTCATCTCCTCAGAGTTTTCTAACCTCTGACAGGTTGTTTGCAGGTCCCTCATCTTTGATGAATCCAACGATTCCAGCCAGGCCTTAATCGGACCACCGAGCAGAAAGTCAGGAATCCATGGTTCTCTGGCATGGTTTTCCAGGATGCATCCATCAAGGATGAGTGATCTCTTCACTGCGGTCTTCATCAGATGCTTCAGATGTTGCCAAGTACACCCCCTCTGCCACCAGTAGCGTTATTGTAGAAGAACTAGCCCAACCGAGGCTTCTCAGCCCCGCCGATCCTTCTCTTTCTAATGCTCTTAGGTCCTATTTGCATGCTTTTGGTTTCTTTCTTGCATAGTTTTCCTTGCTTAAATACTTGATCTACTCTTCGGGATTAGATTCACAACTTGAATTAAAAACATAAAAAATATATTTGCATGCATACATAGGTTCCGCATCACCAAATCGTTAATAATGTCTTCTAGTTCATGGAATTTAGGACTAGGCTCTATAATTTGGCTCTTTTCCATGGTTTCCTCAGGTAAGGTTCTAGCAGCAGTATTTAAGTTCTCCTCCTCTAATTGTTCTTCCACTATAGGTTCCTTTACTTGACTTAACTTATAGGTGGCCTCTTTAGATTTATCAATGGGCTCAGGAATTTCTTTCTCTAAATTTTCAAGGGGTTCATCCTCTTCAAAGTCTTCTTCTTCATATTCGTCGACTAAACTAGGATCAGCCTCATACACTTCTACCATAGGCTCATTAATGGGTTCTGGGATCTCTTCCTTGCAAACTAATTGGTGCGGGCACCAGACTCAGAAGAAGACTTCAGGGCTCCATCTGGATCTCTGATTGACCTTGCCCGAAGAATTAGGGTTTTCTGGTTTTGTAATAAGGGTTGACTTGGTCAACTCAATTTTAGTCTTGAGTCTGTAATTCCCTGCAATTTAAATTTTGTTGAGTCATGTTGACTCAGTACAAGTTCTAGTAGTGGTCTAGGTCTTCTCCAGGTTGGTGCCACTTTTTTTCAGTCAAGTCAAGGTCCAGGGTGCCATATTTTTTCTCCCAGGCCAAAGCAAGTGGGCGCCACACTCCCAGCCACACGCTAGAGTCCAGGAGGCGCCACATCTCCATCCAGTGTCTTTGGTCCCTACACCACAAGAAGTAAGTTCCTTTTTTTCTTGCACCACTTGGGAGAGAAATCCATCAAGATACCTCAATCAAGGAGGAGCCAATTTCTTTCCAGATAAAACCAAGCCAGGATGGCAAGAATTTTTCTTGAAGAGAGGATCAAGGAGGTGCCCCACAATGTTCCATAAAAGTCCAAGTTATAAAAGGGAAGAGAGCATGTCTTGGAGAGGAATTCAAGGAGGTTCCCAAAAGTTTCCAAAAGTGCCAAAGCCATGAAAGGAAGAAGCCTAAACTTGTGGAGCAAGACTAGGAGGTGTCCAAATGAGCCAAACCATGAAGGGAAAATCCTTGATTCATGGAGAGATATTAGGAGACATCCCCATAACCTGCCATTTGGAGCTGATTTTCAGTTTTCTTGGAGTTTTTGGGCTGCCAACTCATGGAAGGATTCTTGGGAAGAGAATTTGATGCCTAAAGTATGGGTTAGTCCTATTAGTCCCACATGGGAAATGTATAAAATTTTATTTCTTTGTTATGTCTATATATTCAACTCTATGTAACTCTTGAATTTACTGATGAATGAATTCAAATTTTGTGTGAGCAACTTTATGTTTCTCTCTTCCGCACTTGCATCCAGGTGTTGAGCTTCGTGAGGGAGTAAATCTGGGTTCCCTAGGAACCTTGAGGAGGTGTGAGATCTGAAAGGGATATGCCCTACAAGCCAATCTATGTTGTATCTCCCAAACCATTGTAATTGACAATATTCTGAATAAAGGCATTATTTTTTTATCATACGCTATGTTTTATATGATGAACCCCATAGATTAGGGCTATGATTTTAGGATTATGATGAGATCATACCAGTGAGACCTAAAATCTTAAAACCTTAATCTAAAGTATTCCTAGTCAAAGGAACCCTGAGTAGGGGATCAGGGTTTTCCGGTAAGACTAGCACATCCCATGTATACTGGAAAGGGTGACTGCTCTCACAGTCACTTGTGTATAACACTAATACTGGGATGTGGGTGCTCATTGGAGAATGAGTTCACTGATATGATCCAACTTGAGAACATCTAATGGAGTCTTAGCTACATGTCAATAAAAGGTTCTCATAGTGGGAGTGGTACAAGTAATCCTTTGACCTGAGAGTGCCATAAGTACCTTATGTACATGAACCCATGCTTTGGTTCAATCCTAATGATGACACTGAGTCATGCACAGGATTGATACTGGGAATGGTGAATTGGATATGAATGTAATGAGTAGGTCAACAAGGAATCGATCACTCTTGGTAAGAGGAGATTGCATCCAGCTAGTTAACAATCGGATGATGATTCAGGGAATCTTTGATCAAAGTAAAGATATTAGAGATGGTTTCTAATATCAAAATAATTGAATCATCAATATAAGATTGGGATAGAAATAAATATAATATTGGATTTGACATATATCCATATCCATAGTTATATTTTGGGTGCAGGCTGATCGAAAGATTTAATTATATGGTAACTCTCTACTGAAGGGTAATTTTGTATTTCATCAGAATTTCCATATCTTTCGGGTAGACATGACACGTTGCTAGACGTCAATCTTGTCTTGTGGGTTGATCAAGTTCAAAGATCACTTATTAGGAAGAGTCCTAATTGATCAAATCGGGTAAGCCCGGTTTGACCTAAATCGATTAGAAAGAGTTCTAATCAAATTAGGTCAACTTGTATTCGAACCCACTGCTGGCTAGATGTGGAACCCAATGGGTCAAACACTTAAGAGGATTGATCAAGAGTTTAATTTGTGATTAAATCATCTTTGCAGGATAACACTCTAGCAGGTGTTGCAAACCCTAGCTTCTATTCGAATTGGATTCGAATTAGGGTTCGGATTGGTTCAAATTGGGTTCTAATTGGACCTAATTAGACCTTAATTATGAAAATAGGGATTATGGCTAACCCTATTGGCTAGCCATGTAACTAGGCTAGCCTCCCCACCCGCCCCTTTTCATTTTTCCCGCCAAAAGCTAAGAGTCCATGCGCTTATGGACTCTTGGCGTGCCATTTGGAAGAGTCCATGGCGCATGGACTCTTGGCGCACCCCGCTTAATTCTCCGATGAATTAAGATGGGGCGGCCTTTGTTTTTCTTAAAATTAGCGCCTCACATACCCCCCCTTGGATAGGAATCCAACGGTTGATGAGTTTTTAAGAAAGAAGAAAAGCGCTGTTTCCTCTCGGGCGCGCGAAATAACACATCTTCGGAGATGAAAAGTTGCGACTCCCTTCTTTTTAAAACACCGCGGTTTTTCCTTTAAGAAAACCGTGGGATTTAATCTGGAAGGCCATGAGATGGGAGGATGGGGCGTGAAAAATTGAGAAGGGCGTGAGAAGTAGTTTACAGAGAGTTTTGAAGGCGCCTCTCTGAAAACTATTTAAGGGGCAGGAAAGATCAGAACTCGGGTTATGTGTTTTCTTTTATTCCTTCTTCCTCTCCTAAAGACTCTTTTATTCTTTTCTTGCTCTTGCACTGTTTCCTTTACAGAGTACACCTATATCGAAACTCTGCTACTGAACAAGAATAAGAGTAAAAGTCTCCGACGGTAAAGGAAAGAAAGGAGTTCTGATTTGTTCCTTTCTTTCTTACATTAAGACATCTTTGTCTTAATTTCTCCTCCATCTTAAGACAAGCCTTTGTCCTCTTAGGACAAGGTCTTTTCTTCAAGACAAGAGTGTCTAAAGGGCCAAGGTCTTAGTGGAAGGAGGAGAAGAGGTCAAGGAAAGGGAGGCAAGCTCTTGTATGGAGGAATTCAAGCCATAGTCCAAGCAATTGAGTTCTAGGAAGAAGAACTCAATAGAAGGAACCATTGAAAAGAAGATAGAGTTTTCTTGATCATTGCTCTGTGTGGATCACCATCGGAGGGTGGACTCTTGGACGCCTGGTGAAATCAATTAGCCTCTTCAACATCAAATTTTATTGGAATTAGTGAATACAGGTTGGTACCCTAATTCTAATTTACATAGATATGTTTGTCAAATGATCTAGTCTTATTTAAGGAGTTCCTGTTTTATGGTTTTTGGTGTGAATTTAGTTTCATTTTTGAAAATACACTTTCGCTGCGTTGCACCGAAACCCAACAAGATCTCCACCCCCAAAACCCTAGGTTAGCCACTTCCATTCCAAACCCTAGCCGCCCATCACCCTCTTCATTCCACCAAACCCTAGCCTACCCCATCTCTCACGGCCCCTCTCTCCAAGTAGAGGCCGACCACCAGCATCCAGGTCCAGTTCGACCACTTCGAATACAGAGAAAACCCCAGAGGAAGTCAGATCAGCATCCAGGAGAATCAGGCTTTCAGCAACATCAACTTTCAAGTTCTTCTATCTGGTAAATCCTTCCTTGAGTATCTGGTTCCATAACTTCTTCTTCTTCCCAGATCTTGAGTTCAGAAGAAGCCAACTCTGCCAAAGGACCAGTATTGGAGGATCCATTGCGAAGATATCCGAATTGGGGATCCAACAATCTGCTCAAGAGAGTCCTTCCACTAAACTCTGTGAAGATCACTGCCTGGTCTGTAACCTTTCTCTTCTCTTTACTTCTTCCTGTTGAAAGTTCAGAGCGAAACCCTAGGTCTGGGAGTTCTCAACCCCCAGCGATCCTTTACTTCTGAACTACTCTGATAATCTAGTTCCTTTAAATTGTGCTTTCAATTATTATTTAGTTTCTTTCAATTTAGTTTAACTTTCCTTTGAGTCAAAGCCGACTTCTGAAAATATAAAAAAAAAAAAAAAATAGTCTTAATTTACTTCCACATCGCATCGTCTCTTTGGTTCTGCATCATTTTTGGTATCAGAGCTTTCGTTCTACATCACTAATGGGATAGGAGTAGTAGGCTGGTCTAAAGGAAGTCGGCTAGGTTTGGACTTAGGTTCAAGGGAATTACTCTTATTGGACTTAGATGATTAATCCTGAGTTCCCTCTGATATAACTCGAATTCCCTAGCTAGGTGATAGGCTTCCTCTAGGTCCTAAATTTGTCAATGAAATAGCTCCCACCGGATATCCTTATGCAGGCCATCCTGAAATCTAGCCATGATCTTAGACTCAGGTTCGACTGTATTACATTTCCTACTAAAATCATTAAATTGGTCAATTTACTCAGACACAGTCATGTTCCCTTGCTTCAATTTATACCATTGATCTAAAAGTTTGTATTCATAAGATTCACCTAGATACTCTTCTCTCAATTTACTTCTCATGGCTTTCCAGGTAAGTATTCATTTTCCTATCGATAACATTCATCCTCAATATATTCCCAATGTTGCTTAGCATATCTGATTAACCTATGTGTAGCCAAACTAATCTTTTCTAACTCTGACATCCCAGTATACTCAAAGTGCTGATCCATCATATCCTCCCATTCAGTATATACATTAGGATCTGGTCTTCCATCAAACAGGGGTACATAAGGTTGGATGCTCCTAATGGGTCATTCATCTTGGTTCAGGTAATAATTGGGTCTCCTATGGTTAGGTTCTAAGGATGGTTCATGGTAGGGGGTTCTCCTAGGGTTGGGCTCCCTATATGGATCCGAGTATGGGGTTCTCCTAGGGTTGGACTCCCTATATGGGTCAGAGTATTGGATTCTCCTAGGATTTGACTCCCTATATGGGTCAGAGTATTGGTTCTCCTAGGATTGGACTCCATGGTCACACTAGTTGAATTGGATTAAGTCTACCAGCATTGGGTTCCTAACCTAATGGTCATGCAATCAAACACACACATCGACTCCTAAGCTAGTGCACATGCAAGACTCGATCAAACCAACTACAGCTCTCTAGACCTAGAGTCCAAAACTAGATGCTTAATCAGGGTGGCAAACTAGCCTATAGTAACCCTGTACTCAGCCAGGCAGATATAAGGGGAGTGTTAGGTCCCTAATTGCCAATCCTAGACACCAATCAGAGATTGGCCAAGTAGGTGAACCAGCACACAAGTCCTTCGAGACTGAATCCCTGAACCACCATTCTAGACACTAAGCACAAGGCACACACAAGTTAGCTTGACACAGTGATCTGACACTTAGCCCGGAGACCAGTTGGTGTCCTAGCCTACTAGGGAAAATAATAAGTCTAATAGATTTTAATTTAGGCTTGGGACTGAATGTAGGGGATGGTTTTGGGCTAAGGAGAGGTAATCAAATCCCCCCCCATCTGATATAGCAAGAGTGCCCTTAAAAATAGTTTATGCAATGATGGCAGGCAGATGAAGCAAAATTAGGGTTAAGTATTTTAGGTAGCTTTTATATATGTAATTTTTTTTGTTCTTTTGCAGAAATATGATTTGTAGCCAATGACCTAATATGCTAGAAACATATTAAAAATAAAAGATATGCAAAAGAGATGCTAAACAAAACCCTAAACCTTCCAAAATTGCCTTGCTGAAAAAATAGAGCCAAAAAATTTGCAAGCCATATTTCATCTTGCAGAAACTACACATACCGAAATAAACTCTGCACAAATTATGTAAAATATTTTGAATTAATATTGTTGATGCTAAATCTCCCTCGACCGGATCAAGTGGTTCTTCCGCCAGGCCACCATCGATCGGATCCTGCAAAACAGATCCCTGATTGGAAATCTTCCGGCGGGGGACACTCCGATGCCATAGTCAGAAGGAAACTCAGGCACCAGCAGAATGGAGAGTTCAAAAGTAGAAAGGGAAAGGAGAAAAAATAAAATGCAGGAATGGATCAGCTTACCTGGAGTATCCCCTCTTACCAGTATTTATAGGCTCCAATCGTAACTACTTACGGTTATGCAAGTTGGCAAACGTAACTACTTCATAACTGTAAGTAGTGGCGGTCGGAGAATCAGTTATTTCAGAGCTTATCCACTCGGAGGATTTCAATCATGTGGGTGGTTGCAACGGTCAGAACACGGTTGGCTGTTCTAACATTGAATGCTTAATATGCCTCTTTCCTTTTAGAATAGATCCAAAGTGTAGCTAAACATTTCCTTTAGTAGTTCTCCTAAAGAGAATATTAGCTACACACCTCAGAAAAGACTTTTTGGAAATAACGAAAGTAAACACTTACAGTTTGAAAAATAAGATAATACACTCTTCGGATTAGACTGAAGGAGTAAAGCCGAAGACATTGAATCACTAGGCATAGTCTTCGGACCAAGGTAACAATACGAAGCCGAAGACAATTAATAAGTTTAGCTCGAAACTATAGATGTGAAGATATTAGGTGTGGTCTTTGGACTAAGATAACGATATGAAGCCGAAGACAAGATCAATAAACTTATCTCCTGGATCCAAAATAAGATACGAAGCCGTAGATATTAGGCACGGTCTTCGGACCAAATATACAAAGTCGAAGACATAGAGTTAATAAACTGGGCTCCAAAATAAGATACGAAGCGTAGATATTAGGCAGGGTCTTCAGACCAGGATAAAATACAAAGCCAAAGACATAATATTCTTTTGTAGATCAGAATCTCCGTCAAGCCCAGTAGCCCAGTAGACATTTACCCTTGTATATTGATTTGACCAAAAACCAAAAAGAAAAAAGAAAATTGAAATAGATTCAAAGAATGACCCAATAATAATTAAATAAAGTTGGGTTATCATAACAGCTATCCCCCACTCCCGTATTCGAAATGATTTAATTTTGAAAAAAGGGAGTATTAAAATTTTGTCTCTTAGTGATAACTGTCAAATGATGATGGCACCGAACCCTAACATATATTTTGCCATAATTGCCTGGTGGCGCGAGAGACGTGGGGAGGCCACGTGTCACTGCCTTACTTGTCATTTCAAAAGAAACATTTCAAATATGAAAAGATCAGAAAATCTCTTTAAAAAAGATTTTTATTTTACCAGGCTAGACACTTGGCAGCCATCTGGAGGTTGATCATAGTTAAGAAGTCATCATAACCATTCACGTCACTTTACACGGATCGCAGCCACCATTTCATTAATAGGGGACTTTTAGAAAATCATGCCTAGGATCGAAATTATCGATACGGTGTACGATTTGAGGAGATTTCCGAAGCATCTCGAAAAACCACATAACCTTAGCTATAAAAGGAAGAGAGTTTCAGAAGAAAGGCTTTCCTTGCATCTGCATCTTTCTTCCTGCTCTACCATGATGAACCATTTTTGTTCCTTCAGAGGTTAGAGACCCTTCCTTCCTTTCTTTTTCTTTCTTCATTACAATGTTAGAATCCACTAGGAACCCATCTTCTGGTTCTAGCAGAGGTTCACCAGGGGGTGAAACCGATAGGGAACTACCAGAGAGGGAAACTGGTAGGAGTTCACCGGGAGGTGGGATTGGTAGGGGTTTGCCGGGAGGCAAAACCAGTATGGGCAGAAGTTTCGGTAGGAAGAGAAGCCCGGAACGATCACCTGATTCTGTCGCTATTTCTTTTTCCCTTGCCAAAATAGAAGAAGTTAGGTGTCGGTTTCATATTCCACGAACCTTCAAAATAATCCTCCCAAAACCCGAAGAAAGAGTAGATAAACCTCCCATGCATTCAATTGCTATATACGAAGACCACCTTAAGGCTGGTCTTCGGCTTCCACTTCATCCTTTCTTTGTAAAATATTCAACCTTTACCATGTAGTTCCGACTCAATAACTCCCAATAGCTTTAGGAACATTTGTAGGTTCCTAGTTCTTCGCAAACATAGGAATATAGAGCTGAAGACATCCCTATTCACTTCTTTATTTATGATGAAAAGAGATTTTCATGACAAAGGATGGTGGGTCATAGGTCCTCGGCCAGGCCGAAGACTTATGAAAGAGACCCCCAATGCAATACATGGGTGGAAACCTTATTATTTGTTTGTATATTATACATTGTGGATTCAATACTGATTGGAAAGATCCACGTTTGGATGCAAATGCTGGAAAAAGGGTTCTGAAATCCAATCTCAAAGACTTCAAAACTTTGTCAGAACCAGAAATTCCTTCATTTAAAAAATTGTTGAAGGAAGAAAACCTTCATCGGGCTCACATCAGCGAAGTCCCAGTGTTAGGTATAGAGATAATAGTCTTCGGATTTTCATTCCCTCCATCTTTCTTTTTCTTTTTATATGATGAAATCTTTTGATTGTAGGTGAAAGAATGAAGCCTCAACTTGAAAAAGTTCGCCAGGCTTCCCAGAAGAGGGCAGTGGCTATTCCAGCAACATTCGATGTCCGCAAGAAAAGAAGGGCTGAAGAGGGCTCAAGCATTCCTCCGATGAGAAGTACATCGGGAGAAGAAATAGTGCTTGTTTTCTCAAGTCCACTCAAACCTGTCAGGAGCCCATCCCCGAGGAGGCCCTCTCCGAAATGTCCTCGATTGATGCCAACTTCGGATCAATGTGACACAACATTTGATAGGGAGTCCATCCTCACAACTTGACGGAAAAAATAAAGGAACGATCAAAGTTCCGATCCGAAAGCGATCCTAGATGGAATGCCTCTTCGAAAAGGGGTTGCAATGTAGACTTCACAGTCTTCTCGAATAGAGAAGGCTTGGAGAACCCTGAATTGGCCAGGGAACTAATGAAGTGGACGCTTCTTCCAAAAGACTGGGACAAAACTAAGTCCCGATGTATTGAAGAGATTTCATACTCAGTGTTTTCATCTGCATTGAAGGTAAGCATCGAACTTTGTATTTCCAAAGTATAAACTTGCTGTTAACTCTTTAATTTCTTAATGCAGATGATGCATGACATCACTGTCATGGAGGAAAGCATCTTCGATTTTAGAGATAATTGTAAATAGATGAAGGAGAAAATGAAAATGGTTGAGATTGAGAAAGCAGTAGCAAGAGAAGAGCAGAGGAGGCTATGGAGGAGAAGCTGCCTAAAGTGACGCCTTGGTTCAGAGTTTGAAAGTTGAGGTAGAGAAACTTCAATCAAAATTCTGAACAGGAAGCAAGGCTAAGAAGAGGAAAAAGCAAACCTATTCTCTAGAAGCTCTTCTTAAAAAGGCTTAACAAGAATCCGAAGAGGCTACCAAGAAAACCGAGGAAGCTGCCAAGAGATTCGATCTTTGAAAAATCAACTGAAGAGGGTGGTAGAGGATTATAAAGCATCTTCGGCTTTTGAAAATGAGATGGTTGAAGCAGAAATCCACAGCTATAAAGGAGGCTTCAATGATGGGGTGAGGAAGTGCAAAGTCTTTTACCCAGATTTGGACATTTCGGGGATTCACTGTTCGATCCTAAAAGTCCAAATGAGCCCGAATCGCCAGAGGGTTTCAAAGTTCATTAATAGCTGAAGAAATGGCCAATCCAGTCGAACCTACTCAGACCAAAGAAACTCCCAACAAGGGAGAACTTGTAACTTTTTCTTTTTCTGGAAGTGCGTAAAAAATCTATCAATGAAAATCCTTTATAATGAGAACTTTCCTGCGTATGTGAATTGATTAGAATTTCCCTAAGTGTAAGGTCTTCGGATAATTAAAAATTTTGAAGCATATAAAATGATACTATGTCTTCGGACTTAGAACAATTCCATAATAAGAGGATGCCAAGTTTCCTCATAATAAAGTTATCTTTGGACTGATGAATATACTAAGTCTTTGGACTTAGAAATAATTTCTATAATTGAAAAGAATTCTAAATTCTCAGATAAGGGCCAAGTCTTCGGATTTGAAAATTCACTAAGTCTTCGGACCCAGGAGAATTTTGGATAATTAAGTCAAAGAAAAATCCCATAAATAATTCCAAGTCTTGGGACTTGAAAAAATTCAGATAATTAAGTGAGGAGAATTTCATAGATAAGAATATCAAGTCTTCGGACTTGAGAATAAAATAGACCATCTAGGTCATCTGCCTTTTGATTAGGGATTAAGATAGGCTGATTAGGCCCACCTCGATACTTAGTAGAGTAGATGATGAAGATCATTCTTATGCCTTTTTGGGATATCTTTTTGGGATATCATTAAGACAGGCTGATCATGCCCACCTCGGCACTTCATGAGGTAGATCACGGAGACCATCCTCATGCCTTTTTGATTAAGATGAACGGGTTAAGCCCAACTCAGCACTTTATAGGGTAGATCATGGAGATCATCCTTATGCCTTTAAGAAAAGAAAAATATGATAGGTTAGTTAAGCTTACCTCGGCATTTTGTATGGTAGATCGCGAAGATCATCCTTATGCCTTTTAGAAATAAAATTATGATAGAAAGATTAAATCTATCTTGATGACCTTGAATAAAATCTTTATTGATAATACTTGCGAAGGTTTTGTACATTCCATGGTCGAGGTAATAGGACACCTTCCAAGGTTTCCAACCGATAAGTTCCAGGTCGAATAACCTCTTTGACTCTGTATGGTCCTTCTCATGTAGGAGATAGTTTACTTTGTTCTGTTGGCTTGGATACTTCAAACTTTCGCAGAACTAGATCTTCAGGAAGAAAGGCCCATTCTTTTAAACGAGAGTTGTAGTATCCTGTAACTTTTTGCTGATACGCAGTCATTTTCAATTGTGCCTGAAGCTGTGTGCCTTGTAATAATTCCAGGTCAACTCTTCAGTGTTTAGAATTGTCGGGCTCTTTAAACTGATCAATCCGTAGAGATTGTAAAGAGACCTCTATAGGAAGAACCGCTTAGGTGCCATAAGTCAGATGAAACGGAGATTCACCAGCAGCTATGCTGTGAGTGGTTCGGTATGCCCAGAGAACTGAGTTCAACTCATCAGCCCATGATCCCTTAGTATCATTCAGCCTAGTTTTTAGACCATGAAGGAAAGTTTTGTTGGTTACTTTGGCTTCTTCGTTGCATTGAGGATACCCTACCGAAGTAAGTTTGTGAAGAATATAATACCAAGTGCAGAAGCCTTTGAACTTCGAATTATCAAACTGTCTTCCATTGTCAGTTATGATAGAATAAAGAATTCCAAAATGGAAAATGAAGTTTCTTACAAAATTCTTAACCTTTGCCTCAGTGATCTGTGCCAATGCTTCGGCTTCGACCCATTTTGTGAAATAATCAATAGCCACAATGAGAAATTTTCACTACCCAGAAGCTAGAGGAAACAGACCAAGAATGTCCATCCCCCACTGTGCAAAAGGCCAGGGAGCTGTCAAAGGAGTTAAGTGACTTGCGGGCCACCTTTGTACGTTGGAATATCTTCGATAATGATCACATCTTCGGACAAATTCTGCATAATCCTTCTGGATAGTTGGCCAATAATAACCTTGGCAGATTATTTTGTGCGCCAAGGATCTGCCCCCCAGATGATCTCCACAAATTCCTTCATGCACTTCCCTAAGTGCATATCAGCATCGGATGGACCTAGACACTTCAGCAAAGGCTGCGTGAAGAACCTCTTATACAATGCTTCATTTAAGATCACATATTGAGAGGCCATCCAACGAAGCCGTTTATCCTTGAGCTTGTCTTCGGGCAAGGTTCCCTCTCTTAGGAACTTGAGAATAGGATCCATCTATGAGGGTTCATGCTCAACTTGACATACTTCACTTGTAGATTCTGATATGCTAGGATCTTCAAGATATTCCACATATGTCCTTCCAAAAGAATCGGGTGTTGTGGTTGCAAGTCTTGAAAGAGCATATGCCCGAGAATTCTTTATTCTTGGAACATGAATAATCTCAAAATACTCCAAAATAGATGTCATGCTTCGGACTTTCTCCAAGTACTGAATCATAATGGATTATGGGCTTCAAAATCATCTATTACTTGATTCACCATCAGCTGTGAATCAGAAAAAACTTTGAGCATTTTAATATCCATCTTTTGGGAGATTCTAAGTTCAGCAATGAGTGCTTCATACTCTGCTTGATTATTTGAAGCTTGAAAAGAAAAGCAAAGGGCATATTCAATAACTTGCCCATTCGGACCAGCCAGAATTAAACCTGCACCACAACCGTTGGCGTTCGAAGCACCATCGACATGTAGCATCCAAATAAACTCTGGATTATCTTCGGTACCTTCTTTTTTGGCTCTTGGCTAATCCTCTTCGGATCTCCATATGCATTCAGCTAAAAAATCAGTTAAGGTTTATGCTTTCATTGCTAACCTAGGCTGATACTCAATGTCAAACTCCCTTAATTTAACAGCCCACTTAGCTATCCTTCCTGAGGTGTCAGGACAACGAAGTATGGCTTTTAAAGGTTGATATGTCAGAACTATAATAGAATGGGCTTGGAAATAAGGCCGAAGATACTTTGCTGCAACCATTAGAGAAAAGATAATCTTTTGCACTCTGGGATATCAGACTTCAGCTTCATGCAGCACTTTACTAGTGTAATAGATTGGTTTCTGTGAATGATTAGCATCTCTTCGTACTAGAACTGAACTAACTACTTCATCTGTAGCTGATAGATATAAGTAAAGTGTTTATCCTTCACAGGGCTTAGAAAGTAATGGAGAATTTTCTAGATATTCTTTCAGCTTGTCAAAAGCAATTCTGCAATCTTTTGACCATTCAAAATTTTGAGTCCGGCGAAGAACCTTAAAAAATGGCAAACACCTTTCTACAAAACAGGAGATAAAATGGCTCAAAGAAGCAATTCTCCTTGTTAACCTCTGTACCTCCTTTTTGTAGGTGGGATGCCTCATCGTCCAAATTGCTTGAATTTTTTTTGGATTAACCTCAATTCCTCACTTGGTAACCAGGTATCCCAGGAATTTTCTAGAAGTTACTCTGAAGACACACTTGATAGGGTTCAACCTCATCCGATGACATCTAAGAGCATCAAAGACTCCTTTAGATCTGTAATATGGTCAGACTTATGAAGATATTTCACAATCATATCATCAACATAAGCCTCAATATTTCTTCTAATATGATCCTTGAAGACTTTGTTAATGAGCCTTTGGAAAGTCACCCCAGCATTCTTCAAACCAAATGGCATTACTTATAATAGTATAGTCCTTTTTCTGTAACAAAAGCAGTCTTCTCTTCATCTTCAGGATCCATTTGGATTTGGTTATAGCCTGAAAAGGCATCCATAAAACTTAACAACTGATGACCAGCTATAGCATTAACTAGCTGATCAATTTTTGGCAAAGAAAAACTGTCCTTTGGATATGCTTTATTGAGGTTCATATAATCTATGCAAATCCTCTACTTGCCATTGAATTTTTTTACCATGACCACATTTGCCAGCTAGTTCAGATATTGGACCTCTCTTATGAAGTTGGCTTCAAGCAACTTGTTAACTTCTTCATCAATAACTTTCTGCCTTTCTGGAGCAAAATTTCTCTTCTTTTGATGCATAGGCTTATAGTTAGGAGAGACTTCCAGGTGATGTGTGATCACATCAGATGAAATTCCAAGCATGTCTGAAGCTATCCAAGCAAAAATATCAGCATTATCTCAAAGAAAGGAAATTAATTTTATCTTTGACTCCTCATCAAGTAAACTATCGATTTGTAACAGCTTGGTTGAATCATCTTCGGATAAAGGTATAAAGAGTATTTTCTCCACTAGCTCTCCACTATCTTTGGACTCATCCCTTGGATCCAGCTGATCAAGTGTTAAAGACCTGGCTACTTGTTTGTTCAATATCATCAAACACTGGTGAGTGATCCTTTGATCTCTCTTTACCTCTCCAATGCCTGTCCTGGTAGGAAATCATACCAAAAGATGGTATGTGGAAACAATGGCTCTGAATTTGTTCAATGCTGGATGCCTCAATATTGATTATAAGCTAAAGAGGTTCTGGCCATAATAAAATTGATGGGAAGAGTCCTTTATAGGGATTCGGAGCCAAAGGTCATAGGTAAGACTGTTTCACCTTCCACTCCAATTTGATTTCTGCCAAAGCCAGTTATAGGAATGAGAGATCTTCGTAATTCACATCCAGACAATCGCATTCGAAGAAAAGCTTCATGCAGCAACACATCATCTAAACTTCCATTATCAATTAAAATTCTTTTTACATCAAAATTGGCTATAACAACCAAGACCACTACTGGGTCATCATGCGGGAGTTGAACTCCTTGAACATCCTCATCGGAAAAAGTGATAGAGTTTTTTCCTTTGAATCTCCTCGGGACATTCTCCTCAGCCTTAATATCCCATGCAGATGACCGATGAAGCATTCCAATATCTCCTCCAGTTGGCTTTTGATGAGGCAGATCGGCTTCATCGGATATTCTTGGAATAGTTACTACTTCAGCTTGAGATTCATGGTGGTTAATGTACTTTCCCAAGTATCCTGTTTTTATCAGATCTTCGATGGCATCTCGAAGCTGAAAGCATTCCTCCGTATTGTGGCCATGATCCCAGTGGAATCGACGGTACTTGCTTTTGTCCCTTGTTTTTGCAGATGCTTTCAGGGGTCGTGGCCTTTGAAAATATTTTTCTTTTTCAATCTCCAGTAGAATATTTTCCCTTAGTAGGTTGAAGGGCGTATAAGTATCAAAACAATTGTTTTGCTGTCTAGATCTGGGACTGCGCCTGGGGGCTGAAGTGTTGTTAGAGGATGTTGGCATGTTCGGCCCTCTGGCATTCTTCTTCGTAGAAGGGAACCTCCCTTCCGTTAGTCTTCGGCTTGTCGCTTGCTCCTCAGTGGCTGCATACTTCTGAGCTCTTGCCAACAGTTCGGCATAGCTCAGTGGAAACCTTTTGTCCAGGGAGAAAGTAAACCTGGATGATTTCAAGCCTTTCTTCAAGGTAGACATGGCCAAATGCTCATGTAAATTCAGAATTTCCAATGTAGCCAAATTGAAGCGATGAACAAAATCCTTCAAATTTTTTCCTTCTTGTTGTTGGAGGAGAAACAAACTATCAGTGTTGCACGGCATCTTTTGGCAAATCCTGAAGTACGAGACAAACTGCTGCTCTAACTCAGCGAAAGAATGAATTATTTTTTTGGGTAAGCTCGATACCATTTTCGAGCAGATCTCTTCAAAGTAGTAGGAAAAGCAAGGCAATAAAGAGCATCTATTGCTCTTTGCACCATCATATGAGCCTTATAGCTCCCTAAATGGTCGAGAGGATTGGAAGTCCCATCATAGGCTTCTAGCTATGGGATCTTGAAATGCCTGGGGATGACTTCATCCATAATATGATCAGAAAAAGGGGGCTGAGTGTTGAAGGTGATGACCTCATCGCCCCTTCTTAGATCTGAGATCCTTGCTATCTGTGCTTGCAAAGATTTGAATTTTTCTTCAAATTCATAGTTGATCTCTCTCTGCCTAGCTTCTTCTGGTACAAAACTTCTAGAAGAAACAGAGGGAGGTCGCCAAACCCTCTTTCTTTCTCCATGATCCCTTGATTGTCGATCTGGTAGAGAAGCATAGCGGTCATGAGAAGACCGGATCTATGAGAAACTAGGGGTAATCTCTTGAGGTAGATCTTTCTCCTTCTCAGGTTGATGGCTGGATTGCGAAACAGGTGGTGGACATTGCTTTTGAGCTGCGACCTCATGCAAATGCTGAACCAGTGCCATCAAAGCCTCTACCTTGTTCACAAGGCTTTCGAATTGCTGTTGCCCCACCATTATCATGGGGGGCTATAGTCCTTGTTCCACCGGAGGATTGCTGACCAAAGGACCGTTTGACGGAGGAGCCTACTGCTCCTGACTCGTAGATGCATTCTTGGTCTTCCCTTTCACCATCTTCTTAGCAAACTCTCCTTCAAAGTAGAGGAAATAGAATTTCTACTCCTACCTGGTGCACCAATCTATTGATGCTGAATCTCCCTTGACCGGATCAAGTGGTTCTTCTGCCAGGCCACCGTTGACCAGATCCTGCAAAACAGATCCCTGACCAGAAATCTTCCGGCGGGGGACACTCCAATGCCAAAGTCAGAAGGAAACTCAGGCAGCAACAGAATGGAGAGTTCAAAAGCAGAGAGGGAAAGGAGAAGTTTAAAATGCATGAATGGATCCAGCTTACCTCGATTGTCCCCTCTTACCAGTATTTATAGGCTCCAATCGTAACTACTTACGGTTATGCAAGTTAGCAAATACAACTACTTCATAACTGTAAGCAGTGGCGATCGGAGAATCAGTTATTTCGGAGCTTATCCACTCAGAGGATTTCAATCATGTGGGTCGTTGCAACGGTCAGAACAGGGTTGGCTGTTCTAACATTGAAAAGGCTCACATGCTTAATATGCCTCTTTCCTTTTAGAATAGATCCGAAGTGTAGCTAAACATTTCCTTTAGTAGTGCTTCTAAAGAGAATGTTAGCTACATGCCTCAGAAAAGACTTTATGGAAATAACGAAAGTAAATACTTACAGTTTGAAAAATGAGATAATACACTCTTCGAATTAGACTGAAGGAGTAAAGCCGAAGACATTGAATCACTAGGCATAGTCTTCGGACCAAGGTAACAATACGAAGCCGAAGATAATTAATAAGCTTGGCTCGAAACTATAGATGTGAAGATATTAGGTGTGGTCTTTGGACTAAGATAACGATATGAAGCCAATGACAAGACCAATAAACTTATCTCCTGGATCCAAAACAAAGATACGAAGCCATAGATATTATGCATAGTCTTCGAACAAAAATATATGAATCCAAAGACATAGAGTTAATAAACTGGGCTCCAAAATAAAGATACAAAGCCGTAGATATTAGGCAGGGTCTTCAGACTAGGATAAATATATGAAGCCGAAGACATAGTATTCTTTTGTAGATCAGAATCTCCATCAAGCCCAGTAGACATTTACCTTTGTATGTTGATTTGACCAATAAACCAAAAAAAAGAAGAAATTAAAATAGGTTCAAAGAATGACCCAATAATTAATTAAAATAAAGCCGGGATATCATAACAAATAATCCAGTAAAACAAAAATAAGAAATTTTAGAGTTCTGAGCAGGGAGAAACAAATAAAAGAACAGTGCATATACGGACTATGACGGGTGCAAAAAATAAGCCATAATCTAAGCTCAGATACTAGATGATGTGGAACTAATATGCATGCGATTATTTTTGTGTGTTTTATATGTGGGGTGAGGTGGTTAAATCCCGAATATCAGATCAAAATAAGATATAGAGAGTTCTATATGAATTTTAGAACTACATATGCATGTCAGGACCTAAGAAAGTAGTAAAAAGGGGATCGCCGGGACTGAGAAGCCTCGGTTAGGGCCAGTTCATCTATAATAAAATTACTAGAAAATATAGGGTGTACCTGGCAATGTCTGATGCACCTGGTGAAGATCGCAGCAAAGAGATCACTCATTCCTCGACAGATGCGGCCTGAAAAATCAAGCCAAAGGCCCGCGGATTCCCGGCTTTCTGCTCGATGGTTCGATTGCGGCCTGGCCAGAGTTGTTGGATTCGTAGGAACTCAGGGACCTGCAAACAATCATTAAGGGTGAGAAAACAAAGCTGGAAACAAGAAAAATTTCAGAAAAGGTAGCAAGGGTCGTGTTGGAAGAAGAGGCTTGGAGGCTTGGAAAAAGGCTTGTCGTGAAAGGAAACATGGAGTTGTGAGTGCCTACACTAAGCATACAACAACAGGGAGCAGGTATGTATTTTAAAACATTTTTTAAAATCGGAGCGAAAAACCTATTCCGTGCATGATCTAACATATTCTGGATGCATGTAAAGGCATAACATGGCATAACATTGGCATGTAATATTTATAAACAATTTTATAAACCCAGATCTAGGCATGCATGATAAATAAAACCATAAATATTTACCTTATTCCTGCTGTGAATAACTCTGGGATAAATCTGGAATAGCTGGGATAACTGGAATAAAGTTATTCTAGTCTTCTTCTTCTTCTTCTAGCAACCTCTTAAAACATGGATTTCTTCTTTGCTTCAACAGCAACAAATCCCAAGCCAAAGCAGCAAATCCTTGGTCTCTTCTCCTTCACCAACAGCAAGGGAACCTTTTGATTGAAGTTCCTTCAATGGAGAAGCTTTGGATCGTTCATCCAACGTTGAGGAAGTCCCGTTGTTGCAGAATTTTCAGCGAGCCTGCAACCAAAACAGAGTAAACCAAAAACCAGTAGCTTTGGTAGGTTGATCCGGCTCTTAGGTGCTCTAGGGAACACCCTCTAGAGGGGGGACACGCCTGGGGCTCCTCAGATCCGGCTTCTCGTGCGATGCTATTCGTCGGAAGTCCTTGAAACGGTGAGGGGAGGAAGAAGTAAAGCAGAACGCCAAGTTCTGTTGCAATTTTCTCCAAAACAGATTTTATCTTCCACCAATTTGAGCACCAATAGCAACAGGGGATTAAGAACACTTTCTCTCCCAATTTCTCACAAAATCTTCAGCCCAAAAACCGATTCAAAGGTTGAAAGGAAAGCTCTCTAAAGAAGAACACCCACTCCACGTTTTCAGCGCACAGAAATTATATATATGTCCAGCAAGAAAACAACGAAACCGGTGATTTATTTGGAGCTTAGGAGACGATCTGGGAATATGAGAAGCCACCAGGTTAAAGAACGAATTGAATTCGTTTTTAACCCCAATTCATTCTTTAACCCAGCAATGAAAGCCTTAATGTGGAGGTTTAAATCTAGCAAAAAAAATGAATGTAATGGGAGATGAAGAAACGCCTTGAATCCCCTGTTTGTCCAAGCCATTGAACACCGAGTGGATTGGTTCAAAACGGTTCACAACCGGTTCAAAAAGTCCCAAACCGGTTCTAAACTGATTCACAATAAAATTAGATCAAAATCTAATTTATAAATAGCTTGATCAAGTCCCGGTTAACCATAAACAATTTCAGGCAGACCCGAACAAATTCTGATCGATCCAAAATTGGGTCAATCCAATGAGTGCTCAATCAAACCGTTATTGAAATGATTCCTAATCATAAATCGGTACCTGCATCAGGGAGTAATCCTTTGTGGCATGTGACCTCATAGGTTCAAACCAAGGTGGTAGCACTGGAACAATTCCAGTACCAGCATAAGATACCATCTACCAATGGATCCCGGCGTCCGAATAGGTCGAAGATGCAAGAGCAATCAGTCGATCCTCTGGCATATGGTTACTGTATAATTCATCCCTTTGACTTCCAATACTCAGGATGACTTAGGGTTAAACTGCCAACCCTAGCTGAGTCAATCCATAACATGTCTCAACCTCGCAAGTCCAGTGACTCCTCACTAAGACTACCCCGGCCGAGGATTTTCTAAATTGAGACACTGCGAGACATTCAATCCAAACTATTTTGACATGTCAATTCCATCTCGGTCCACCACTGCTCCACAAGTACTTGCCTGTACCCAGAAACCTTCTGTCACCGGATTAGAAATCCGGGTAGTCCGGCACCAAAGCACAGGGAGTTGCTTGCAAGCTACCATCATGACCTCAGGTCGGAGGGACACATATACCCATATCTAATCGTGAGTATCCCTTTGGCAGAAAGGGTCTACACAGAGTCACATTCAATGAGATATCATATATCCCACTTGTAGATCACATCAGTGTCACCACACTCCTTTGGTCAAGAGGACAACCAAACGATGTGAACCACAACAACCTACACTTGATACATTGCCGTCTAGTACAATGCATCATTTGGTTGTGAACCTGGTTTAAGGACCACTCGATATATCCTCTCTATATCGAAGTCAGTATAGTCCTCAGGACTTCATCACATGAAAAAGAGTTCATTACAGGAAAAAGTCCAAATGTGATGAGCTGTCAAAATAATATTTATTAATTCATACAAAAAGTACAATACTCAGCTCAACCGCCTACAGCCTAGGCGATTGGCTTTGGGAAACAATTCCCAACAACTCCTACTTGTACTAAAGCCAATCAGAACAGTATCTAATACCCATTTCCCTATTACAAAAATCGAACTCTTTTATTCCGAGGGATTTAGTAAAAATGTCAGCCAGATTTTCCTTTCCATCGATCTTCATAAGATTGATGTCGCCTCGTTCTACGATCTCTCGTACAAGATGGTAGCACCGCAGAATGTGCTTGGTACGATGATGAGCTTTTGGTTCCTTAGCTTGAGCAATGGCTCCAGTGCTGTCACAGTATACTAGAACAGAACCATCTAGGGAAGATGCCACCCTTAGCTCTCCAAGGAACTTCCGCAACCACACAGCTTCCTTTGCTACATCTGATGCTGTAAGGTATTCTACCTTGCATACCGAGTCTGCAACTGTCACCTGCTTGGAACTTTTCCAGCGTATCGCTCCTTCATTCAGGGTAAATACAAACCCTGGCACACTTTTGCTATCATCTCTGTCTGATTGGAAACTGGAGTCAGTATACCCCACAAGTTTCAAGTCAGATTCTTCATAAATTATCCATTGGTCTTTAGTATTTCTCAAATACTTCAGGATGGACTTAACCACCTTCCAATGTGCCTCACCTGGGTCAGACTAGTATCTACTAACTACTCATAGTGAGTATGCCATGTATGGTCTAGTACATGTCATAGCATACGTGATAGAGCCTACTGTAGAAGCATAAGGTACTCTACTCATGCTCTCTCTTTCCTCAGGAGTTGTCGCACAATCCTTCCTGGAAAGAGTAATTCCAGAACCTATCGGAAGATAGCCTTTCTTAGAATTTTTCATGCTGAACCATTTCAGTACGGTATCAATGTACATAGTCTGGGACAATCCTAGAAGCTTCTTAGATCTATCTCTATATATCTTCATACCCAGTATGTAAGAAGCTTCACCAAGTACTTCATGGAGAACTGAGATGATAACCAGACCTTTATTCCTTGTAATGCTGCGACGTCATTCCTGATTAAGAGAATGTCGTCAATATACAGTACCAGAAATATAATCATAGAACCATTAACCCACTTATAGATGCACGATTCTTCTCCATTCCTAACGAAGCCATACGATTTGATATACCTATCAAACCATAAGTTCCAACTTCGAGATGCTTGCTTGAGTCTATAAATGGACCTCTGCAACTTGCATACTTTTGACTCATCGGAGGATGTGAACCCTTCAGGCTGTATCATATACACCACCTCTTTCAGCTCCACATTTAGGAAAGCAGTTCAGACATCCATCTGCTATATCTCATAATCAAAACATGCTGCTAAAGCAAGCATGATCCGAATGGACTCGAGCATTGCCATAGGGGAGAAAGTCTCATCATAATCGATACCATATCACTCACGATACCCCTTGGCAACCAGACGGGCTTTATGGGTCTCCACCTTCCCATCTACACCCCTTTTCCTCTTGAAGATCCACTTGCACCTGATGGGTTTAATCCCTTCAGGCGGATCAACTAATGTCCATACATTGTTGATCTCCATGGACTCCATTTCAGATCGCATGGATCCAAGCCATGTCTCAGAGTCAGATGTCTAAAGAGTATCCATATAGGTGATCGGATCCTCATTGTTCTCATCAAGCTTAATGGGATCGCTTTCTCGGACCAAGAAATCATAGTATCTATCCGGCTAACATGGTACTCTACCGGATCTCCTAATGATGGGTTCTAGGTGTGATCCAATCATAGCCAGTTCTATGATGTTCTTAGAGTGTGTAGGTTCTTCTACTGACTGAACTTCACCAAGTTCAATCTTAGAGGCTACAGTTCTTTCTCCAAGGAACTCCTTTTCCAAAAAGATAGCCCTAAGAGTGACGACCACTTTCTGTTCATCCTCCAAGTAGAAGAAATACCTTTTGATTTCCTTAAGGTAACCAACAAACAGGCATCGATCAGACCTAGGACCAAGTTTATCTGAGTCTAAACACTTTACATAAGCTGGACAACCCCAGACCTGAAGGTGTGAGATTGAGGGCTTACATCCAGTCCACATCTCATATGGAGTGGAGACAACAGACTTACTCGGAACATTATTTAACAAGTGACAAGCTGTTTCAAGTCCATATCCCCAAAAGGATAGCAGTAGAGTTGCAAAGCCCATCATGGATCGAACCATGTCCAACAAAGTCTGACTCCTCCTTTCGGACACACCATTCAACTGTGGTGTTCCCGGAGGAGTCCACTGAGAGAGAATCCCATTCTCCTCAAGGTATGTCAAAAACTCACCAGATATGATGCGGCACGCATATGATTAATGTTTTGAATATGGTGTTTGTAGAGCAATGAAACCTAATTACACTTAGCATTGTACTCATCTTAATAAGATTTAAGGATTACATGAAAAGGGACTATTACATGATTAGACACAACTCTAAAAATAAGAAGGAAGAAGATCTAGACAATAGGGGCTAATGATTGAGGACTTACCTTGATGAGTTTTCCAACCTTCCTATGATTCAAAACTTGAAACTACTGATGCTCTGGACTGGAGAACTTGGATAACAGTGATCAGAACCCTGGACTTGGGCTTCAGCTTGTTGGTTCATTATCAAGGGGAACCCTGTTCACAACTCAAGGACTTCGAAGGACCCTGCAATGAAGATCAAAGTTAAGGTTGAAGGATGCAAACATAAAGAAGGGATGGGAGAACTTGTGAACAAAGAAAAGATAATTGAGAAGATCTGGCCGACTCCAATGCCTTTGCCTTGAGATTGGATGACGAATTGCTAGGGAAGAGAGTGGCTTTGGGCGTGGAAAAAGAAGATAGGAAAAATTTCACACATAAAACTCAAGACAACTTCACTTCAAACTTCATTCATTTCCAAAATCCCTCTCTTTTACAATGGGCATCCAAGGCTTTTAATAGCCTCACAAAGCTAGCTTTTGAAATTTAAAAACTCCCCAAATCGAGGAGGATTACAAGGGGGGGTTGGAGGATTTGGTGGAGAGTTTGGAGGGATGTGGGAGGGGTTGGAGGTTTTGGTGGAGGACTTGGAGGGATGTGGCCAACCTCCTTGAATTTGAATCTCCCTTGTTGGCGCCCAAAGGGTGATGAGGTGGCTGGTGAAGTGGCACCTGATGACGTGGCATGGTGTGGTGGTCTTCTACTTGGATAAGAATGACATGTGGCGCCCAATGGTCCTAGTTGATGGTCCTTTTCTCTTGCTTGGTTGATGTGTCTTCTCTTCTTCATGTGGACAAATTCTGGGGTCTAGAATTTGAGTCTTGTTGCTGGCTTTCATGGCTTTAAGACTTGATTAGACTTAACTCAACTGAATTAGACTTAACTCAACTGAACTGACTTGACTGACCTAGACTTTAAAACTTGAAATGGACTTACAGGAAATAAAATTTTAAAAGTAATTACAGGACTCAATAAACACTCTTGATTTGAAACTCAAAATTAATTACAGGACTCTTGAAAGGGAAATGACTCTTGAAAATAAAATATTTTTGAACTAAAGGATACAGGGTAACCTAATTATCTTCGATCCAAATTGGGATAAGGCTAACCTTGTTGGAGTGAAGTTTCTTTCGGCTTCTGGTGTCCACACCAATTCTCCTGGGGTGGGCAGAACTCGACCCAGTCGAGTATGGTTCAGTTTTGCCCTGGTAATGCTCGAACAAGTCTGGGTTAAGTCTTTGCAGGTCCTCTCGAGTAATCCAAGAGTTATCGGACTCAGGTCGACCTTGCCATTGAACCAGGTATCGCTGATAGTCCTTATTCCTGGTAGTAATGATCTTGTCATCCAGGATTCTCTCAATCCTCTCTCTCTGCTCAGGTAAGGTTGGTGGTGGACACTCAGAAATATGTTCACTCTCAATGAAAGTTTCTGGCTCAAAAGGCTCACTAGGTATTAGTAGTGGTTCTTTGTATTCTACTAGGTCTGAAACATTGAAGGTTGTACTAATACCCATATCAGGTGGAAGTTCCAAAACATATGCATTAGGCCCTATTTTCTTTAAGATCTTAAAAGGTCCCGCTCCGTGGGCATGCAGCTTCTTTATGGTTCCAGGGGGAAACCGTTCAGGGTTGAGCCTAATCATCGCATAATCCCCTTCACAGAATTCTTTAGCCCTCTTATGTGAGTCAGCTAAGTGTTTATAAGTTTCATTGCTCAGGTTGATCTTATTACTGATTTCTTTATGCAGATTTGTGACATGCTGTGCAAAAGACTCAGCAGACTCAGAAACTTACACAAGCACTTACGAAATGCAGACTGAACTAGGCATCTTTATTGAGAGGAATTTTATTGGACTCTCTAGGGCCTAAACCTAACAGATTAATGACTCTCTAGGTTTGACCCTGGTCTGGTATTCACATGAGAATTTACCATGGGTTCCTAGCAAATGCCATAAGGTTTTCCAAAAGTAGGTAGCAAAAGGAATAGGCTTTAAAGGCTCATGCAACCTAGTAATCTCATCAAAATGAAACTTAATGGCTCTAAAATTAGGATAAGACTTAAGGAAAGGCAGGAAATAGGAATCCGAGTCTTGGAATAATTTAGGAAAATCTTGAAATAGACCTTGGTTACTCATGATGACCTTAAGATTAGAATTTTGATCTACAGGCGAGATGCTTCTAGGTAGTTGAAGGTCATCAGGAAAGTCTTCTAAAATAATGATTGGGTTCTTCTCAGGTACCTGAAGGAGTTCTTATGTCGAGGCTAAAGTATTGGGTTCTTCCTGAGGGCATTGTCTTACGGGAACCAAGTCCTCACTAAATTTTGGTTGTTCTGATGTTTCAGGACTAGGCTCAATAATCTTTTCTTTACCAAAGGTTTCCTCAGGTAAGGTACTATAGTTATTCTCTTCACGGTCTTCCCCTTCATATTCATCTATTAAACTTATGTCAGTCTCATACACATATTTACTAGGTTGTTCAAATTTGCCTTCTTCCTTCCCTAGCCCTTCAGTTTGAGGATGCCCTAAGTCTTGAGTATTAATGAACTCAACTTGTACTTCAGGGTTCTTACTCCTATCATTCATATGAGCTAATGGGATAGTAGGAGTTGGTTGGTCTAAGAAAAATTGTTTAGCCAGCATTTGGTTCAATTGGGCCATTTGATCATTTAGGGCTTTCAGCATGGTTTCAAGATTCGGGTCCATGGCTACACTGGACTGGGTCTGGATTGGTGAATATGAGGCTCCTGATCTAGTTTTCATGCATGCAAGTAGACTCAAGCTCGAGCTAAGGTTTCCTAGACCTAGAGCACAAATTAGAAGTCTAATTAAGTGAACCAACTAGCTAGTAGTACTTATGGGACTTAGCCAGGTAGGTGGAGGGGAGTGAAGGTCCCTGATTGCCAACCTTAGACACCAATCTGAGATTGGCCAGGTAGGCGGACCAATTCACAAGCCTTGATGCACCAATCCTAGACACCAAGCCTGTAAGCACACACCAATTAGCTGACACAGTTAACTTGACCCTAACCTGAACTCAACTTGTTGGTGTCCCTAACCCACTAGGGCAATTAACGTTCTACTCAATTTTAATTAACGGGCTGGGATCGATATGCTGGTTGATGATTTTTGGGCTAGGGACAGGTGATGAAACCCTGACCCTATGTCATATTGATGCCCTTAATTTGATTTCTCATGAGATGAATGAAATGCAAAGGTGCTGCAGAAGTGTGTTGCAGTTTGAAAGTGGTGTGGAAAACGTGATGAAAAAAATGTCCAAAAATTCTGAAAAATTCACAGAGGATTCTTAACTTATATGTTTCAATGAAGATAAAAGAAAATTTAAAACAAAAATCTATACTACTCTAAGCAGATCCTACAAATGAAGATAAATAAAAAGGACAGAATAGAACCCTAATGACAATGTTGAACTGCAGAAATTTTTATTTTTTTATAATTTTTTTTTGATGATAAAATTTAATATGGTGATAACTGACTTAAAAAGGAACAATAAAAAAAATATTTAAATAAAAAATTAGCAACTTGCCTTTGGAGCTGCAGACGGATTACAGTAAACAGATGCAAATTTTCAAAAAATAGAACCTAATCAAACAAGTGCAATGGCTTACCCAAAACATCAATCTAAAAAATTCATGTCCGGCCAGGGGCTCATTATTCCCATGGGTCGTGACAGTGTACTGGAGTACACCCGCTCAGGAGGCATGAATTTTAGATCTTTCTTGGATTTAAAGAAAACTATTCTACCCTAATGCAACCATGCTCTGATACCAATTTTATGCGACACGCATATGATTAATGTTTTGAATATGGTGTTTGTAGAGCAATGAAACCTAATTACACTTAGCATTGTACTCATCTTAATAAGATTTAAGGATTACATGAAAAGTTACATGATTAGACACAACTCTAAAAATAAGAAGGAAGAAGATCTAGACAATAGGGGCTAATCATTGAGGACTTACCTTGATGAGTTTTCCAACCTTCCTATGATTCAAAACTTGAAACTACTGATGCTCTGGACTGGAGAACTTGGATAACAGTGATTAGAACCCTGGACTTGGGCTTCAGCTTGTTGGTTCATTGTCAAGGGGAACCCTGTTCACAACTCAAGGACTTCGAAGGACCCTGCAATGAAGATCAAAGTTAAGGTTGAAGGATGCAAACATAAAGAAGGGATGGGAGAACTTGTGAACAAAGAAAAGATAATTGAGAAGATCTGGCTGACTCCAATGCCTTTGCCTTGAGATTGGATGATGAATTGCTAGGGAAGAGAGTGGCTTTGGGCGTGGAAAAAGAAGATAGGAAAAATTTCACACATAAAACTCAAGACAACTTCACTTCAAACTTCATTCATTTCCAAAATCCCTCTCTTTTACAATGGGCATCCAAGGCTTTTAATAGCCTCACAAAGCTAGCTTTTGAAATTTAAAAACTCCCCAAATCGAGGAGGATTACAAGGGGGGGTTGGAGGATTTGGTGGAGAGTTTGGAGGGATGTGGGGGGGGTTGGAGGATTTGGTGGAGGACTTGGAGGGATGTGGCCAACCTCCTTGAATTTGAATCTCCCTTGTTGGCGCCCAAAGGGTGATGAGGTGGCTGGTGAAGTGGCACCTGATGACATGGCATGGTGTGGTGGTCTTCTACTTGGATAAGAATGACATGTGGTGCCCAGTGGTCCTAGTTGATGGTCCTTTTCTCTTGCTTGGTTGATGTGTCTTCTCTTCTTCATGTGGTCAAATTCTGGGGTCTAGAATTTGAGTCTTGTTGCTGGCTTTCATGGCTTTAAGACTTAATTAGACTTAACTCAACTGAATTAGACTTAACTCAACTGAACTGACTTGACTGACCTAGACTTTAAAACTTGAAATGGACTTACAGGAAATGAAATTTTAAAAGTAATTACATGACTCAATAAACACTCTTGATTTGAAACTCAAAATTAATTACAGGACTCTTGAAAAGGAAATGACTCTTGAAAATAAAATATTTTTGAACTAAAGGATATAAGGTAACCTAATTATCTTCGATCCAAATTTGGATAAGGCTAACCTTGTTGGAGTGAAGTTTCTTTCGGCTTCTGGTGTCCACACCAAGATAGGTATTCACCACCTCAATTAGATCGAAGGGTTTTAATACATTTTCCAGTTTGTTTCTCTACTTCATTACGGTATCGTTTGAACATTTCAAACAATTCAGATTTATGTCTCATCGAAAAGACATAACCAAACATCGAAAGGTCATCTATAAATATAATGAAATATCTGTATCCACCTCTGGCACTAATTGTCATGGGTCCGCATACATCAGTATGTATGAGACTCAGAAGTTCTATAGCTCGTTCACCTTTTCCAGTAAAAGGTGACTTTGTCATTTTACCAAGTAAACAGGATTCACAAGTGGGTAGTGATTCAGAATCACTGACCTTGAGGAGGTCTTCTCCTTGCAACTTGTTTATCCTATTCTGGTTAACATGACCTAGCCTAAGTGCCAAAGATACAGATCACTGACATTTTCTAACCTTGGGCATTTGCCAGATGTGTACATTACACTAAAAGGCCGTGACAGTGCATAAATGCCATTTTTTAACTTAGCTTTTATTATCACAGAGTTATTCAAAATAACCTGGCAAATATCTCCTCTTATTGATAGTTCATTACCATAATTGGCCAAAAGGCCAACAGAGATAATGCACATAATGAAACTAGGACAGTAATGGCAGTCGACTAACTCGACAGCATAGGACTCAAAGACAAGGCTCAGAACTACGATTGCCAATACTGAAACACAATTTCCATTCTTGACACTCAGAAACTGTTCCCCATCCTCGAATCTCTTTCTAACTTGTAGTCCCTGAAACGAATTACAAACATGAATAGGACTATCGGTATCCAATACCCAGTTAGCAGTATCACAAATAGAGAAATTACTAGGCTTTTAAATACCTTGTCTAGAACTCTGCTGATTTCCTTTCCTAGGCCTGTTCGGATCTAGGGACACTTGGTAAAAAGGACAGTTCATCTTCCAGTGGCCTCGCTTCTTCTAATAGAAGCACTCTGCAAAAGACTGGTCAGCTCTCACTTTCCTGGTCTGACTTGAGCCAGGAGCATTCAACACCTTCTTTCCCTTTCCTTTATCCTTCCCTTTCTTAAAGGGACGACGACCTCTAGAACCTCCCACTAAATTCACCACCCCCTTATTCAGTTGGTGGTCTTTCTCAAAAGTCTACAGTAATCCCATCAAACCATGGTAATTGACTGCAGGCTTATTCATTTTATAATGATCAAGAAAGTCAAGATAGGAGGAGGGCAGAGAATTCAAGATCGTATCCTTGCCGAGCTGCTCGAGCAAGGGACATCTGAACTTGCCAAACTTTTCAATCAGCTTGATCATGTACAATACATGATCAATGACTGAACCACCATTCAGCATTTTAGCATTGTGGATGGCACAAGACACTTTGTATCATTCTACATCGTCCGGTGTTCCGAAAGATTCCTTCAACTTTTGAAGAATCTCTTCTGGTTGAGCCTCCTCGAACTTATGACTGAACTCGTCATTCATTGCAGCTAGCATAATGCATCGGATAGTAGTCCGATTAGAAACCCACTTGTGAAAAGTGTCTCTGATCGAACTCCAAGCACTAGTAGAGGGGATTTCAGGTGCCGGATCCGTTATCACATAAAGGATCCGTTCATGCTCCAGGACAATCCTCAACTTTTGATACCAACTATCAAAGTTGTGACCCTTCAACTTCTCGTTATCGAGAAGTGACCAGAGCGAAAGATTTGAAGACATCTGAGAGGCTTTGGATCATTCATCCAACATTGAGGAATTCCCTTTGTTGCAGAATTTTCAGCAAGCCTGCGACCAACACAGAGTAAACCAAAAACTAGTAGCTTTGGTAGGTTGATCCGGCTCTTAGGTGCTCTAGGGAACACCCTCTAGAGGGGGGACATGTCTGGGGCTCCTCATATCTGGCTTCTCGTGTGATGCTAGTCACCGAAATTCTTTGAAATGGGGAGGAGAGGAAGAAGAAAAGCAGAATGCCAAGTTCTGCTGCAGTTTTCTCCAAAATAGATTTTATCTTCCACCAATTTGAGCACAAATATCAACAGTGGATTAAGAACACTTCTGATGGGGGACCAATATGCATGCCATTTTTTTTGTATGTTTTACATGTTGAGTTAGGTGATTAATTCTCGAATTTCAGATCAAAATTATTTGTAAGAAATTTTGTATGAATTTTTGAAGATCAGCATGCAGATTAGGACCTAGAAAAGTAGCAAAGAAGGACCGCCGGGGATGAGAAGCCTCGGTTAGGGCAAGTTCTCCTGCAATAAAACTACTGGAGGTAGAGGGGTGTACCTGACAATGTCTATGAAGATCGCAGCGAAGGGGTCTCTCGTTCCTCGATGGAATCGGCATGGAAAAACGAGCCAAAGACCCGCAGATACTCGGCTTTCTGCTTGGTGATCCGATTGAGGCTTGGCTGGAGTTGTTGGATTCGTAGGAACTCGGGGACCTACAAACGACCTATCAGGGGTTAGAAAACTCACAAATAAATAAGAAAACAAAGAAAAAATAGCAAGGGAAGGCTTCTTTTGGAGTGGGCGTCCTGGGATCTGAGATGCTTGTCGGTAGCAGGAAGATGATTGCAGCACTGGGAAGAAGAACTCTCACAAACCCCTTCATGCACACAGCAGGGTATCACACAACTCAATAGAAGAACTCAAGGTTTTCATTCATCAAAATTCTCCTTCATACAAGAGGCTAGGTTCCCTTAAATAGACCCTTAACCATGGGCTCCAAGTAAGGGTACATAAGTCTTTACATAAGAATCCTTTTCCCTCTCAAACCCTAGCTAGAAAATAAGAAAATATTAGGTAGAAAAATCCCTAAAAATTTTCTTGACTTGGTCAAGACTCCAAGGATGCCTAGGGGGCGTGTTGGGCTTCTAGGAGCAGCAAAAGGCTGGCCCAAAGGGGCTCGGGTGCATGGATTTGGGCCTCTGGAAGCTGGGGTGGCCTGGTAGCCAGGTAGCAGGATTATTCCCTGGTATCTTGCTTCTTAGGGGCTTGGGCTTGGCACCTGGGATTGATTTCTTTGGGCTAGGATGCAGATGGACCTCTGGAATCATGGATTCCCTTATCTATGAATATACTTTGGCATCTGGAAGGGAATCGGGGCATCTGGAGGGCATATTCAAGAAATCAGGGTTTCTTGAATTTTCCTCCTGGGGTCTTCAAATCTTCAAGCTGGGTTGGACTTGGGCTATACTTCCATGTCTTCAATCTATTTGGACTTGGTCTTCACTTGTATGATATAGTCTTGAGTCTTCAGTGTTGGGGTTTCCGGTGCACCGCAGCGAAAGTGTAATTTCAAAAATGATGAAATTGGCACCAAAATCCCTTAACCAAGATCTCCTTATTCAGAATTAAAACATACAAACTAACATTGTTAGAATTAAGGCACCAACCTTTTAACGCTAAGTCCAATTTCGATGTAGAATCAGAACTTGGTGTTGAATGCTTCTTTTGATTTCACCAGGCGTCCAAATGTCCACCCTCCAATGGTGATCCACAAGATGATTGATCAAGATGCAAGCTTCTTCAAAATTCCTTCACTTGAATTCTTATCCTAGAACTCAAGAGGACTATGGCTTTAAAACTGCAGGGTAGGGGCTCCTTACTTCCTTTCTTTCTTCTTCCTCTCCCTCTCTTAAGACCTTGTCCTAAGAATGAAACTCTTGTCTTGAAGGAGGAGATGGATTTAAGACACTAATATCTTAAAGTAAAGGAAATAGTAACAGAGTAGGAGTTCCTTTCTTTTACCGATCAAGAGATTCTTCCTATCTCTTGTTTTGGACTTGAGTTTCTACAAAGAATAGAACTCTGTAAAAGGGAAACTCTCTGTGTCCTAAACAAGCTAAGGAGGAATCAGTTTCCTAGAAAGAAAAGACAATAAATAAAATCTGTCGTTCATTAGTTTAAACTCCCGAGACCTCTGTTGTTTAAATAGATCACAGAGAGATGTCTTCTCAAAAGAACACAACTCTCCGTAAACCCCATTCCACTTTATCTCACACCCCTTCCCTACTTCTCATGCCCTATCCTCCCATCTCATAGCCTTCCAAATTAAATCCCACGGCTTTTCTTAAAGGAAAAACCGCGGTGTTTTAAAAGGAAGGAAGTCGCGACTTTTCATCTCCGAAGAGATGTTATTTCGCGCGCCCGGGAAGAGTTAGCGCATTCCTTCTTTCTCAAAATCCTATCAGCCATTGGATTCTCATCCAAGGGGGGAGAGATGGTGCGCTAATTGCTTAAGAAGGAGGCCGCCCCAAATAAAATCATCGGAGAAATATTTGGGGCGCGCCAAGAGTCCATGCGCCATGGACTCTTCCAAATGGCACGCCAAGAGTCCATAAGCGCATGGACTCTTGGCATTTGGCGTGGAAAAATAAAGGGGGCGGGTGGGGAGGCTAGCCAAGCTACATGGCTAGCCAATAGGGTTAGCCATATTCCTGTTTTCTCAATTAGGGTCTAATTAGGTCCAATTAGAACCCAATTTGAACCAATCCGGAACCCTAATTCGAATCCGATCCGAATAGAAGCTAGGGTTTGCAACACCTGCTAGAGTGTTATCCTACAAAGATGATTTAATTCCAAATTAAACTCTTGATCAATCCTCTTAAGTGTCTGACCCATTGGGTTCCACATCTAGCTAGCAGTGGGTTCGAATACAAGTTGACCTAATTTGATTAGAACTCTTTCTAATCGATTTAGGTCAAACCGGGCTTACCCGATTCGATCAATTAGGATTCTTCCTAACATGTGATCTTTGAACTTGATCAACCCACAAGACAAGATTGACGTCTAGCAACATGTCATGTCTACCCGGAAGATATGAAAATTCTGGTGAAATACCAAAATTACCCTTCAGTAGAGAGTTACCATACAATTAAATCTTTCGATCAGCCTGCACCCAAAATATAACTATGGATATGGATATATGTCAAATCCAATATTATATTTATTTCTAGCTCAATCTTATAATGATGATTCGATTATCTTGATATTAGAAACCATCTCTAATATCTTCACTTTGATCAAAGATTTCCTGAATCATCATGCGATTGTTGACTAGCTGGATGCAATCTCCTCTTACTAAGAGTGATCGATTCCTTGTTGACCTACTCATTACCTTCATATCCAATTCACCATTCCCAGTATCAATCCTGTGCATGTCTCAGTGTCATGATTAGGATTGAACCAAAGAATGGGTTCATGTACATAAGGTACTTATGGCAGTCTCAGGTCAAAAGATTACTTGTACCACTCCCACTATGAGAACCTTCTATTGACATGCAGCTAAGACTCCATTAGATGTTCTCAAGTTGGATCATATCAGTGAACTCATTCTCCAATGAGCACCCACATCCCAGTATTAGTGTCATACACAAGTGACTGTGAGAGCAGTCACCCTTTCCAGTATACCCTGGATGTGCTAGTCTTATCGGAAAAACCCTGATCCCTTACTCAGGGTTCCTTTGACTAGGAATACTTTAGATTAAGGTTTTAAGATTTTAGGTCTCACTGGTATGATCTCATCATAACCCTAAAATCATAGCCCTAATATATGGGGTTCATCATATAATATAAACACAGCGTATGATGAAAAATAATGCCTTTATTTAGAAATTTGTCAATTACAATGGTTTGGGAGATACAACATAGATTGGCTTATAGGGCATATCCCTTTCAATTTCCCACTTGCACTAAAGCCAATCGCCTTTGAATCTTAATCCCATACATTCGAGGTGGCGATCAAAATCTCGCTGTGGTAGAGCCTTAGTGAACGGGTCTGCTACATTGTTCTTTGTATCAACTCTATCTATGTAGACATCTTGTCTCTCTACTATTTCTCGGACGAGATGGAAGCATCTCAGAATGTGCTTGGACTTATGATGAGCTCTTGGTTCCTTAGCTTGAGCAACAGCCCCAGTGTTGTCACAGTAAAGTGGCACTGGGTTTTCAATTTGAGGAACAACACCCAACTCTGTGATGAACTTCTTCATCCAGACTGCTTCCTTGGCGGCTTCACTAACAGCTATGTATTCTGCCTCTGTGGTTGAGTTAGCTACAGTCTGCTGCTTGGTACTCTTCCAACTCACTGCTCCACCATTTAGGGTAAAAACATATCCCAAAATGGATTTGCTATCATCAAGGTCTGATTGAAAACTAGAATCAGAATAAGCTTCTAGTTTAAGATCAGAACCACCATAAACCAGAAAAATATCCTTAGTCCTTCTTAGGTACTTAAGAATATTTTTAACTGCTTTCCAATGATCCTCTCCTGGATCAGCCTGAAACCTACTGACAATGCCTAAAGCATATGCCACATCAGGCCTGGTACATAACATGGCATACATTATGGACCCTATTGCCGAAGCATAGGGTATAGAATTCATTCTATTTCTTTCTTCAGGTGTCTTAGGAGACATCCTTTTAGAAAGATGTATGCCTTGACTCATAGGAAGATAACCTCTTTTACTTCCTTCCATGCTGAATCTTTTCAACACTAAGTCAATGTACCTAGATTGGGATAAACCTAGCATCCTCTTAGATCTATCTCTATAGATCTTAATACCTAGTATATAGGATGCTTCTCCCAAATCTTTCATGGAAAACTGGTTTGATAGCCAAACCTTGACTGATTGCAACATTGGGATATCATTCCCAATGAGGAGTATATCATCTACATACAGAACCAAGAAAACTATGGCACTCCCACTAGTCTTCTTATAAACACAGGGTTCATCCACATTTTTGATAAAACCAAACTTTTTAATAGTTTCATCAAAGCGGATGTTCCAACTCCTGGAAGCTTGCTTTAATCCATAAATAGATTTCTTTAGCTTGCATACTTGATTAGGTTTATTCTTTGAAATAAAACCTTCTGGCTGTGACATGTAGACTTCTTCCTCAAGGAAACCATTGAGGAATGCAGTCTTTACATCCATCTGCCATATCTCATAATCGTGGTATGCTGCTATAGCAAGTAAAATCCGAATTGATTTCAGCATGGTAACAGGTGAAAATGTTTCATCATAATCAATTCCCTGTTTTTGTCTAAAACCTTTAGCCACTAACCTGGCTTTATAGGTTTCAACTTGGCCATCAGCCCCAATCTTTTTCTTATAGATCCATTTACACCCAATAGGATTAACACCCTCTGGTGCATCAACCAAAGACCATACTTGGTTTACATACATAGAGTCTACTTCGGATTCCATGGCTTCTTGCCATTTATCTGAGTCAGTGCTCAAGATAGCTTCCGTATAGGTCAGAGGTTCATCATTTTGAATGACTTGAGCTTCATTATTTTCAATAATAAACCCATACCTCTCAGGTGCCCGTGGCACTCTGTCAGACCTACGAGGAGGAGTTTTGTGTTCTGGTTCTGTCCTAACTATATGTTCTAATGGTTGAGAATTATCTATCTGTATTTCTTGTACTTCTCCAAGTTCAATAGTTCTACCATTGCCCTTTTCTAAAATGAACTCTTTTTCTAGAAAAGTGGCATGCCTGCTGACAAAAATCTTTTGTTCAGTAGGATGGTAGAATAGATATCCTCTACCTTCTTTAGGATATCCTACATATAGACATTTATCCGCTCTAGGTTCCAACTTATGTCCAAAATTTCTTTTAACATAAGCTGGACATCCCCATACCTTGAAATATTTAAGATATGGTTTCTTTCCACTCCAAATTTCATATGGAGTACTAACAACGGATTTAGAAGGTACCTTGTTTAGAATGTAAATAGCAGTTTCTAGGGCATGACCCCAGAAGGAAATGGGTAAATTTATGAAGCACATCATGGATCGTACCATATCTAATAAGGTACGATTCCTCCTTTCAGCTATACCATTTAGCTGTGTATAAGGAGGGGTCCATTCAGAAAGGATTCCATTAACTTTAAGATAGTCTAAAAACTTCGTGGATAAGTATTCTCCTCCTCGATCAGAACGAAGAACTTTAATACTTTTCCTGGTTTGTTTTTCGACCATACTTTGATACTCCTTAAATTTATCAAAGGCTTCAGATTTGTGTTTCATAAGATACACATATCCGAACCTAGATAAATCATCTATAAAAGTGATAAAATATGAGTATCCTCCTCTGGCCTGAGTTGTCATCGGACCACATACATCAGTATGTATAAGTCCTAATAACTCAGTTAACCTTTCCCCATGTCCAGTAAATGGAGTTTTTGTCATCTTACCCATGAGACATGATTCGCTAGTTCCTAATGATTCATACTCATAAGGATCAAGGAATTTTTTCTTGTATAACTTGCTAATCCTAGACTCATTAACATGACCAAGTCTGTGATGCCAAAGTAAAGTATCATTAAAGTCTTTTCTTTTCCTTTTAGTATTGACATGAAAAATACTATCATTGGAAGAAAGAGTTAAGAGCCCATTTCTAAAAATGCCAGAACAAATAATTTTATTAGATAACATTATCGAGCAACCAGTGCTCGTTACATCCATTACATATCCTTGTTTTAAAAACAAAGGAATAGATATAATGTTCCTAATAATTCTTTGGCATATAGTAACAATTTTCTAACTCCAAGATCTTCCCTGAAGGCAACTTCAGAATATATGTTCCTACAGCTTCTGCTTGGATGATATCACCACCAGCACCGTAGAGATTGAAGTCACCTTCCTTCAATACTTTAAGCTTGTGGAGGTCCTGCAAAGATTTGCATATATGGTAACCACAAGCGGTATCCAATATCCAAGTATTTGATATAGACGAATTTAATGTCAATATAATATGTATCTCATACATACCTTTTGGTGCGTCTGCCGCACCAGGCTTCACAATTGCAAGATAAGCCTTGCAATTCCTTTTCCAATGTCCCGCTTTGCCGCAAATGAAACAGGTTGACTGTTTTGAGGCCTTCTTTCCTTTCTTGTTCTTATTGATGCCACCCTTAGGGTTTAGCCTCCTACTAAAACCCTTTTTGCCCGATTTCTTCTTATTGGTCTTATAAACAAGAAGAAGTGGAGCCTTTTCTTTCCTAACATGGCTCTCTGCTATTTTTAACATATTTAACAGCTCAGGCAAGGAAGTGTTCAGTTTGTTCATGTGATAATTCAAGACAAACTGAGAAAATGACTCCGGGAGTGATTGCAGGATTAAATCCTGATCCAGCTCCCCATCCATAATAAACCCTAATTGACCCAATCTGGTGATTAAGTCAATTACCTTCAGGACATGATCCTGAACAGATGTACCCTTTGTCATCCTAGCACGGAATAACTGCTTAGATATTTCATATCTAGCAGTTCTGCTTTGTTCTCCAAAAAGCTCCTTTAAATTGAGCATTATGGATTGAGTATCCATGCTTTCATGCTGCCTCTGTAACTCATTGGTCATAGAGGCCAGTATGATACACTTGACAGTGAGGGAGTCATTCTGCCACATTTTATATGTGGCCATATCTTCCTGTGTGGCATCATCCCCTAGTGGATAAAGACTAGGGGTATCAAGAATATAAGAAAGTTTTTCTAAACTCAGTACAATCTTTAAGTTTCTCAACCAGTCCATATAGTTTGGACCAGTCAATTTGTTGGTATCTAAGATGCTTCTCAGTGATAATGAAGATGCCATTTATCTACATTTAATTAAGAACAATACATAAGCAAACAACCATGAAATGACTTACATAATTAAATTAGGTCTTCAATTTAATTATGTCTCCCACTATTTTATCAAAAATCATAGCCCTCACTATGATAATCGAGAAGAACCCTGATCGATTTTCTTAGTGAGATCGAGATCCTTATAATTTATAAAAGATCTTGCAGATAACACAATAAATCTTTTATAAGTTCAAAGGTAGGAAACTCTTCCAATTATATCTCATATAATTCTCAAAAATAACTTGGCCTCTAGAACATTATAAGTCTTGCAGAAAACACAACAAACCATAATGTTCTAGTTAAGTCAAGACCCTTTCATTTCTATACAGTCAGTATTCAAATATAATGCCCTTGCAGATAACACAACAAGGCATTATACTGAATATATTGTAAGCATATTTTTGCACTAGACCAATATTATGTCAATCACCCTATTAGGTCTTGCAGATAACACAACAAACCTAATGTGGTTCATAACACAGTAATGATCCAGCATGAAGGAAGGCCAACATATAGCATTTTTTAACACTAAGCATATAAGTCAAGATTTAAATATAATCAAATCGGCCAGGCAAGTGGAAGAGATGTGGGAGTCCCCCCGTTGCTTTCCTAGACACCAATAAAAATTGGCCAGGTCAGTCAATGGAACCAATTAAAAACCACGATTCTCTTTAGCTTCCTAGAACCACCTTTCTAGACACCGAATGATCAATTGTTCATCATGACTAGTGATGCTTATTAGTTAAATATACTATGACTTAATATGATTTTAAGAAGAGGGCTTTATAAAATTGCCAGCACATTCTTATATAAAAACATATCATAATGATATCACTCTAATAAACATATATGTGCTAAGTGTGTCATCATACTAGGACAACCATTTACCACATAATGGATCCACCATTATGCCAGGGCAACCTTATTTCAGTATGATGACTTCAAAACTAATCATATCTCTCTAATAATTAGGGTTTGAGTGAAAAACCCTAATTAGTGGCATACATCAAAACATTAATTATCATATATGCATTCATTAAATTATGCTAAGTGTATCAGCATTCAAGGGTTTAAAACCCTAATTGCGATACTACAACAAAAACGCATATAAATAATTTTCATATGTTTTAACTGTAATAAGGATGGCTCTGATACCAATGTTGGGGTTTCCGGTGCACCGCAGCGGAAGTGTAATTTCAAAAATGATGAAATTGGCACCAAAATCCCTTAACCAAGATCTCCTTATTCAAAATTAAAATATACAAACTAACATTGTTAGAATTAGGGCACCAACCTTTTAACGCTAAGTCCAATTTTGATGTAGAATCAGAACTTGGTGTTGAATGCTTCTTTTGATTTCACCAGGCATCCAAATGTCCACCCTCCAATGGTGATCCACAAGATGATTGATCAAGATGCAAGCTTCTTCAAAATTCCTTCACTTGAATTCTTATCCTAGAACTCAAGAGGACTATGGCTTTAAAACTGCAGGGTAGGGGCTCCTTACTTCCTTTCTTTCTTCTTCCTCTCCCTTTCTTAAGACCTTATCCTAAGAATGAAACTCTTGTCTTGAAGGAGGAGATGGATTTAAGACACTAATGTCTTAAAGTAAAGGAAATAGTAACAGAGTAGGAGTTCCTTTCTTTTACCGATCAAGAGATTCTTCCTATCTCTTGTTTTAGACTTGAGTTTCAACATAGAAGAGAACTCTGTAAAAGGGAAACTCTCTGTGTCCTAAACAAGCTAAGGAGAAATTAGTTTCCTGGAAAGAAAAGACAATAAATAAAATATGTCGTTCATTAGTTTAAACTCCCGAGACCTCTGTTGTTTAAATAGATCACAGAGAGATGTCTTCTCAAAAGAACACAACTCTTCGTAAACCCCATTCCACTTTATCTCACGCCCCTTCCCTATTTCTCATGCCCTATCCTCCCATCTCACGGCCTTCCAGATTAAATCCCACGGCTTTTCATAAAGGAAAAACCATGGTGTTTTAAAAGGAAGGAAGTCGCGACTTTTCATCTCCGAAGAGATGTTATTTCGCGCGCCCGGGAAGAGTTAGCGCATTCCTTCTTTCTCAAAATCCCATCAGCCATTGGATTCTCATCCAAGGGGGGAGAGATGGTGCGCTAATTGCTTAAGAAGGAGGTAGCCCCAAATAAAATCATCGGAGAAATATTTGCGGCGTGCCAAGAGTCCATGCGCCATGGACTCTTCCAAATGGCGCGCTAAGAGTCCATAAGTGCATGGACTCTTGGCATTTGGCATGGAAAAATAAAGGGGGCGGGTGGGGAGGCTAGCCAAGCTACATGGCTAGCCAATAGGGTTAGCCATATTCCTGTTTTCTCAATTAGGGTCTAATTAGGTCCAATTAGAACCCAATTTGAACCAATCCGGAACCCTAATTCGAATCCGATCCGAATAGAAGCTAGGGTTTGCAACACCTGCTAGAGTGTTATCCTGCAAAGATGATTTAATTCCAAATTAAACTCTTGATCAATCCTCTTAAGTGTGTGACCCATTGGGTTCCACATCTAGCCAGCAGTGGGTTCGAATACAAGTTGACCTAATTTGATTAGAACTCTTTCTAATCGATTTAGGTCAAACCGGGCTTACCCGATTCGATCAATTAGGATTCTTCCTAACATGTGATCTTTGAACTTGATCAACCCACAAGACAAGATTGACGTCTAGCAACGTGTCATGTCTACCCGGAAGATATGAAAATTCTGGTGAAATACCAAAATTACCCTTCAGTAGAGAGTTACCATACAATTAAATCTTTCGATCAGCCTGCACCCAAAATATAACTATGGATATGGATATATGTCAAATCCAATATTATATTTATTTCTAGCTCAATCTTATAATGATGATTCGATTATCTTGATATTAGAAACCATCTCTAATATCTTCACTTTGATCAAAGATTTCCTGAATCATCATGCGATTGTTGACTAGCTGGATGCAATCTCCTCTTACTAAGAGTGATCGATTCCTTGTTGACCTACTCATTACCTTCATATCCAATTCACCATTCCCAGTATCAATCCTGTGCATGTCTCAGTGTCATGATTAGGATTGAACCAAAGAATGGGTTCATGTACATAAGGTACTTATGGCAGTCTCAGGTCAAAAGATTACTTGTACCACTCCCACTATGAGAACCTTCTATTGACATGCAGCTAAGACTCCATTAGATGTTCTCAAGTTGGATCATATCAGTGAACTCATTCTCCAATGAGCACCCACATCCCAGTATTAGTGTCATACACAAGTGACTGTGAGAGCAGTCACCCTTTCCAGTATACCCGGGATGTGCTAGTCTTATCGGAAAAACCCTGATCCCCTACTCAGGGTTCCTTTGACTAGGAATACTTTAGATTAAGGTTTTAAGATTTTAGGTCTCACTGGTATGATCTCATCATAACTCTAAAATCATAGCCCTAATCTATGGGGTTCATCATATAATATAAACACAGCGTATGATGAAAAATAATGCCTTTATTTAGAAAATTGTCAATTACAATGGTTTGGGAGATACAACATAGATTGGCTTGTAGGGCATATCCCTTTCATTCAGTATGCTTGGATAGGACTCAAAAAAATAAAATTAGCTCAACATGAGCTGACCAGCATTGGACTGAACTAGCTCAACATGAGCTGACTAGTACAGAACTGAAATAACAACTCAAAAAAACTCAAATAACAACTAAAATGGACTCAGATGAGCTAAGCCCTTATTACAGATGGACTCATAAATTATTGATCAATTTACAGAGGGTTGAAAAGCCTCTATCTTATTCTGGTGCCTCAGGTGTCCCCACCAACTTCCTCTCCTAATTTGTCACAAAAACTTCAGCCCAAAAACTGATTCAAAGGTTGAAAGGAAAGTTCTCTAAAGAAGAACACCCACTCTACATTTTCAGCACACAGAAATTATATATATGTCCAGCAAGAAAACAATGAAATCAGTGATTTATTTGGAACATAGGAGACGATCTGGGAATGTGAGAAGCCACCAGGTTAAAGAACGAATTGAATTCGTTTTTAACCAAGCAATGAAGAACTTAACGTGGAGGTTTAAATCCAGCAAAAAAAATGGGTGTAATGGGAGATGAAGAAACGCCTTGAATCCCCTGTTCATCACTGAGTGGATTGGTTCAAAATGGTTCACAACCGGTTCAAAAAATCCCAAACTGATTCTAAACTGGTTCATAAAAAAATTAGATAAAAATCTAATTTATAAATAGCTTGGTCAAGTCCCGGTTAACTAGAAAAAATTCCTGGTAGATCCGAACAAATTCTGATCGACCCAAAATAGGGTGAATCCAATGAGTGCTCAATCAAACCATTACCGAAATGATTTCTACTCATAAATCGTTACCTGGATCAGGGAGTAATCCTCTATGGCGTGTGACCTCATAGGTTCGAACCTAGGCGGTAGCACTGTAACAATTCCAGTACCAGCACAAGATACCATCTAGTAATGGGTCCGGACATCTGGATAGGTTGAAGATGCGAGAGCAATCAATCGAACTTCTGGCATATGGTTACCGTATAATTCATCCCTTTGACTTCTAATGCTCAGGATGACTTAGGATTAAACAGCCAACCCTAGCTGAGTCAATCCACAACATGTCTCAACCTCGCAAGTCAGTGACTCCTCACTAGGACTACCCTGGTCGAGAATTTGCTAAATTGAGACACTGCGAGACATTAAATCCAAACTATTTGGATAAGTCAATTCCATCTTGGTCCACCATTGCTCCACAAGTACTTGCCTGTACCCAGAAACCTTTCGTCACAGGATTAGAAATCCGGGTAGTCCGGCACCAAAGCACAAGGAGTTGCTTGCAAGTGGTGCGAGCACCAGAATCAGAAGAAGACTTCAGGGTTCCATCTGGATCTCTGATTGACCTTGCCCGAGAAAATTAGGGATTGTAATAATGATTGACCTGATCAACCCAATTTTGAGTCTGTAATTTTGTCATTTCAATTTTTGTTGAGTCATGTTGACTCAGTCCAAGTCCAAGTCCAGGTTGGCACCATTCCTTTTGCCATAGGGTGCCACATTTTTTTCTTCCATGGTCCAGCTACAAGTGGGTGCCACACTCCCTACCACATCTCCATCCAGTGTCTTTGGTCCCCACACCATAAGAAGTAAGTTCCCCTTTTTCTTGCACCACTTTGGGGAGAAATCCATTAAGATACCTCAATCCAAGGAGGAGCCAACTTCTTTCCAGATAAACCCAAGCCAGGATGGCAAGAATTTTTCTTGAAGAGAGGATCAAGGAGGTACCCCACAATGTTCCATAAAAATCCAAGTTATAAAAGGGAAGAGAGCATGTCTTGGGGAGAAAATCAAGGAGGCACCCAAAAGTTCCTAAAGTGCCAAAGCCATGAAAAGAAGAAGCATAAACTTGTGGCGAAAGACTAGGAGGTGTCCAAAAGAGCCAAACCATGAAGGGAAAATCCTTGATTCATGGAGAGATACTAGGAGACACCCCCATAACCTGCCATTTGGAGCTGATTTTCAAGTTTTCTTGGAGTTTTTGGGCCGCTCACTCATGGAAGGAGTCTTGATTGGCCAAGGGAAGAGAATTTGATGCCTAAAGTGTAGATTTGTCCTATTAGTCCCACATGGGAACTTGTATGGTTTTGATTTTTCTTATAGGTCTATATATTAGACCCCTTTTGTAACTTGAACTTATCTTATGAAATCTTATGAATGAAATCCCTTGTTTTTGAGCAAAGTCTTATTCTTCCGCACTTATTCTGAGTGTTGAGCTCCATGAGGGAGTAAATCCGGGTTCCCTAGGAACCTTGAGGAGGTGTGAGATCTCCAACCCCAAAACCCTAGCCTAGTCCACCCATCTCTACTCCACCACCACCAAACCCTAGCCTCTACACCATCTCCAAGGTTCTTCTTCCAAAGGGTGGCCGACCACCAGGACCCCAGTCCAGCCATCTTCAAGTCAGCTACCATTGCTTCAGAGTCCATCTAGCAGATCCAGGAGAAGAAGTCCCAAATCCGCAGCCTAGGAGTTCCAGATCAGCTGAAGACCTTCAAATCCCATCCTTTCTTCTACTCTGGTAACTTTCTTCCCTGAGTCTCTTGTTCCTAACCTTGTTCTTCTTCTCTCCAGGATCCAGGGTTCAAGAAGAGGCCAACTTTGCCAAGGACCATTATCGAAGGATCCATTGCGAAGATACCTTGACTCCCGGGATCCAATAATCTGCTCGAGAGAGTCTTTTTTCACCAAATGGAGAGATATCACTGCTAGGTAACAAGAACCTTCCCTTCTCACTTTGTCTGTTTCGTTGAAACTCAGAGCAAACCCTAGATCTGGGAGTTTCTCAATCCCCAGCGATCCTACTTCTGAGTTACTCTGATAATCCACTCATTTTAATTGTGCTTTCTGTCATTTCTTAGTTTCTTTCATCATTAGTTCATCTTTCCTTTGAGTCAAAGCCGACTTCTGAAAATATATATAAAAAAAAAAAATACATTAACTTTAATTTGCTTTTGCATTCCACATATCCGTTCTGCATCATTTTGGTATCAGAGCTTTCGTTCTGCATCAATTTTGGTATCAAAGCCCTGTCTAGGGTTCTTGCTTGTTTGATTATTTTTTTTTGTTCCTTTTTACTTTTGCTGCCTGGAGTAGACTCCCCTGGCCATCCGGTCCTAGAAAAAAGCGAGACGCAAGCCTCCTCCTCCCATTCCACGGGGGTTCCCAGGGCATGTAGGGGTGCCGCTGGGTTATAACTTCTAGGCAGGGATTGTAAACGGGACACACGTTCTATTTTCTTCCAGTAACTACCCTATTTTTCAAATTGTTTCTCCCTACAGGAAATTCCAAATTAAGTAATTCTTATTTTTCTGGAACCAGTATAATTGAAAGTAATTTACATAAAAGTTTCAAGATTTATTAATTTTTGTAGATTTTCTGAGATCAATTTTACTGCTGTTCTGATTTTTTTATTTTCTGCAAGCTATTTTTTTTTTGAGTGTGCATAAATTGAATCTATCTTAAGGGCACCGAAGTTGCAACATAAGGGGAGGATTGAGACCCTCTCCTTAGCCCAAAACCACCTCCCGTGCATTCGAACCTAAGCCTTTAATCTTAAAATTAATTAGACCTAATTTGCCCTAGTGGGCTAGGGACACCAACTGGTCGCGTCTAGGCTAGTGTTGAGTCAGTTTATCTAGTTACTCTGTGTGTGCTTTGTACTCAGTTTCTAGAATGGTGGTTCAGGGATTCTATCCCGAAGGGCTTGTGTGCTGGTCCGCCTACCTGGCCAATCACTGATTGGTGTCTTGGATTGGCAATTAGGGACCTAACACTCCCTCTACACCTGCCTGGCTGAGTCCCAAGTTACTACAGGCTAGCTTGCCACTCTGATTGGGCATCTAATTTGGGCTCTAGGTCTAGTTAGCCCGTAGTCATTCCAGTCAAGTCTCATTTGGTGTGCTTGCTTGCATCATCATGTCCACCCAGAACGGAGTACCCTACCAACCTAATCAAACCCAACCTGATTTAGAGGCCATGATTAGAACTCTTACCGAAAGTATGACCAAATTGAGTCAGGATATGAATGAGGGTTTTGCCTAGTTTAGAGACCGAGCCCAGGGACTTGAGGAACCTAGGCATAGAAATTGGACCCCTGACTCAGAATTTGGTAGACCCCAACCTCACCCACACCCAGAGCCTAGGAGACCTTTATACAAGGATCCTGAACCTAATCATTGGAGGTTTGATCTAAGAGCCTATGACCATGATCTTGCCCCTGAGTTTAGCCCTAGGAACCTATACCCATACTTGGTTGACTTAGAAAAGGGACCCGTTAGGAACACCGAACCTTATGCACCCACTTTTGATGGAAGACAAGAGACATATATTAAGTGGGAAGAATAAATGGATCGGTATTTTGAGTGCACTAACATATCGGAATTAGGACAAGTTAGGTTGGCCAAAACCAAGTTCACCAAACATGCTAGGTCGTATTGGTATGCTATTGAGCATGAGTGTTATCAAAGAAAAGAGGAAATATATACTTGGAGAGATATGAGAAGTAAGTTGAGAGATAGGTACCTAGGTAGATTCTATGAGAAAAGACTTTTAGACCAATGGTACCAATTGCGACAAGGTAATAGGCCTGTGTCTAAATATATCGAGGACATCCAGTGGTATGACATGAAATGCAATACCATTGAGACCGAAGCTCAGATCACATCGAGGTTTAGGGTTGGGTTACACCCAGACATTTATAGGAAGCTATGCCTTGAAAAGACCAATAAGTTAGACCGAGCCTACCAAGAAGCCCAAGACTATGAGTGGTCTCTAAGATATAACCAATCAAGTACTTTGGACTTAAAGCCAACCTCTACCAACTTGAGTCAAGTTCCGATTGATCCGACACCCATAGTGAACCAGACTTTTGTTTGTCAATTCCCACTTGTGTCACCTATTGACCAGAAGGATAACATTGAGAAGGAGTTAGACATGGCCATCCCAAAATTAGTTGACCTGACCAGAGCCGTACTTAAAGAGGAATCAAAGGAGAATAGATTAGAACCTTTCAGTGAGATTAAGGAAGAAATATATGAGACTGACATAAGTTTGATAGATGAATATGAAGAAGAAGAATTTGAGGATATCTCTCCCGATAATTCAATTAACCAACTCCTACCTGATGGGGTTATTGAGGGGACCCCTGCCACTCAAGGAATTCAGGAGCTAACCCTAAGAGAAGACCCTTTTGAGGATGTTCAGGAAGAGGAAATTGCATCCAGTGAGAGTTTAAGTGAGAATATCCCTGAACTCATTGAGGAATCCAAAGAAGACACCCCTGAGTCAAATCTGGTAGAGAAGTGTGAAGAAGGAAGGGGTTCACAAGAATTGCCCATTGAGAAGGTCCAAGAACAAGAAAAAGATAGTAGCTTAGAAGACTTTCTAGATAAACATTCCAAAGACCTTCCTGATAACCTTCCACCTTCTAGGAGCACCCAGCCTATCCTAGAACTTGCACTTGTAGACCCTCCTAGAGCAAATCATGAGATTTGGATGAGTGCACCTATAGAACAATGTCCTTATTTTAAAGTCGTCCTGAATAACCAAGGTATGTTTCTTATTTCCTATAAGCCATCTCAAAACTCTGATTCTTATTTCCTACCCTTCCCTGAATCTTCTCATGTTTCTAGAGCTATGGGATTACACTTTACTGAGATTTCTAGGTTGCAAGACTCCTTAGAACCTATTAGGTTCGCCACCTACTTCTGGAAGACCTTATGGCACCTACTAGGCACCCATGATAAGTTTTCATGCTCTGCATGCCATCCTCCGACCCAAGGTCAAACCTAGAGAGCCTTAGTTTGTTAGGTTTAGACCTAGGGTTCCTTTGAATAAAGTCCAATCTTTAGGAATGCATCGTCAGTCGAGTTTAGGACATTGACTCAGATTTTTGTTGAGTGAGAATACCAGGAATTGGGATTTGTATTTACCCAGGGCTGAATTTGCGTATAATGACTCGTTCAATAGGTCTATAGGTAAAAGCCCTTTTGAGATTGTTCATGAGTACAAGCCTCACACACCACTTGACCTAGTTCCTTTGCCAATCCACACACGAGTCTCCGAGTCTGCTGAAGACTTTGCACAGCATGTAAAGAACTTGCATAAAGAAATTCATGCCAAAATAACTTTAAGTAATGAAACTTATAAGAAGTTGGCTGATTCTCAAAAGCGAGTCAAAACTTTTGTTGAGGGAGACTATGTAATGATTAGGTTAAGGCCTGAGCGGTTTCCTCTTGGAACCGTTAGAAAGCTACATGCTAGAGGAGCTGGACCATTTAGAGTGATGAAGAGAGTGGGACCCAATGCCTATGTTGCCTCCAGAGCTAGGCATTAGCTCCACTTTCAACATTACAGACCTAGTAGAGTACAGGGAGCTAGCTGTGATTCCCAGTGAGCCTTTTGAACCTAATCCTGTTATTGAGAGTGATCCCGACCCTGTGTGTCCATCAAAAAATTGGCCTGTGAGGAAAGAGCAGATTGAAAAGATCCTGGATGATCAGGCTATCTCTACTCGTAATCGAGGATACCAAAGATACCTGGTCCGCTGGCAAGGAAGGCCAGATTCTGATGACTCTTGGATCTCCCGAGAAGAATTACAAGAATTGGACCCAGACCACTTGGAGAGATACCAGAGCCAGCTTGATCCATACTCGACAGGGTCGAGTTCCTCCTATCCCGGGAGAATTGGTGCAGGCATCAAAATCAGAAGAAGACTTCAGGGTTCCATCTGGATCTCTGATTGACCTTGCCCGAGAAAATTAGGGTTTGTAATAAGGATTGACCTGATCAACCCAATTTTGAGTCTGTAATTTTGTCATTTCAATTTTTGTTGAGTCATGTTGGCTCAGTCCAAGTCCAGGTCCAGGTTGGTGCCATTCCCTTTGCCATAGGGTGCCACATTTTTTTCTTCCATGGTCTTGCAACAAGTGGGTGCCACACTCCCTGCCGCATCTCCATCCAGTATCTTTGGTCCCCGCACCATAAGAAGTAAGTTCCCCTTTTTCTTGCACCACTTGGGGGAGAAATCCATCAAGATACCTCAATCCAAGGAGGAGCCAACTTCTTTCTAGATAAACCCAAGCCAGGATGGCAAGAATTTTTCTTGAATAGAGGATCAAGGAGGTGCCCCATAATGTTCCATAAAAATCCAAGTTATAAAAGGGAAGAGAGCATGTCTTGGGGAGAAAATCAAGGAGGCACCCAAAAGTTTCCTAAAGTGCCAAAGCCATGAAAAGAAGAAGCCTAAACTTGTGAAGCAAGACTAGGAGGTGTCCAAAAGAGCCAAACCATGAAGGGAAAATCCTTGATTCATGGAGAGATACTAGGAGACACCCCCATAACCTGCCATTTGGAGCTGATTTTCAAGTTTTCTTGGAGTTTTTGGGCCGCTCACTCATGGAAGGAGTCTTGGTTGGCCAAGGAAAGAGAATTTGATGCCTAAAGTGTAGATTAGTCCTATTAGTCCCACATGGAAACTTGTATGGTTTTGATTTTGCTTATAGGTCTATATATTAGACCCCTTTTGTAACTTGAACTTATCTTATGAAATCTTATGAATGAAATCCCTTGTTTTTGAGCAAAGTCTTATTCTTCCGCACTTATTCTGAGTGTTGAGCTCTGTGAGGGAGTAAATCCGGGTTCCCTAGGAACCTTGAGGAGATGTGAGATCTCCAACCCCAAAACCCTAGTCTAGTCCACCCATCTCTACTCCACCACCACCAAACCCTAGCCTCTACACCATCTCCAAGGCTCTTCTTCCAAAGGGTGGCTAACCACCAGGACCCAGTCCAGCCATCTTCAAGTCAGCTACAACTACTTCAGAGTCCATCCAGCAGATCCAGGAGAAGAAGTCCCAAATCCGTAGCCTAAGAGTTCCAGATCAGCTGAAGACCTTCAGATCCCATCCTTTCTTCTACTCTGGTAACTCTCTTCCCTGAGTCTCTTGTTCCTAACCTTGTTCTTCTTCTCTCCAGGATCCAGGGTTCAAGAAGAGGCCAACTTTACCAAGGACCATTATCGAAGGATCCATTGCGAAGATACCTTGACTCCCGCGATCCAATAATCTGCTCGAGAGAGTCTTTTTTCACCAAATGGAGAGATATCACTGCTTGGTAACAAGAACCTTCCCTTCTCACTTTGTCTATTTCGTTGAAACTCAGAGCAAACCCTAGATCTGGGGTTTGTCAATCCCCAATGATCCTACTTCTGAGTTACTCTGATAATCCACTCCTTTTAATTGTGCTTTCTGTCATTTCTTAGTTTCTTTCAACATTAGTTTATCTTTCCTTTGAGTAAAAGCCGACTTTTGAAAATATATATATATAAAAAAATACATTAATTTTAATTTGCTTCCGCATTCCACATATCCGTTCTGCATCATTTTCGGTATCAGAGCTTTCGTTCTGCATCAGCAAGATACCATGATGACCTCAGGTTAGAGGGACACATATATCCATATCCAATCGTGAGTATCCCTTTGGCAGAAAGGGGCTACACGGAGTCACGTTCAATGACATATCATATATCCCATTTGTAGATCACATCAATGTCACCACACTCCTTTTGTCAAGAGGACAACCAAACGTTGTGAACCACAATAACCTACACTTGATACATTGCCATCCAGTACAATGCATCCTTTGGTTGTGAACCTGGTTTAAGGACCACTCGATATATCCTCTCTATATCGAAGTCAGTGTAGTCCTAAGGACTTCATCACATGAAAAAGAGTTCATTACAAGGAAAAGTCAGAATATGATGAGCAGACAAAATAATATTTATTAATTCATACAAAGAGTACAATACTCAGCTCAACCACCTACAGCCTAGGCAATTGGCTTTGGGACACAATTCCCAACAGGTCGGTTAGGGATTCTTCGGGCAGCACTTCGACAGGACTTCAAGTTCACACAAGATCTCTTAATGCACATAGCAGGGAGGCACACAGCAAGAAAAGAACTCAATAGAATTTTTATTCATCAAAATAATCCCTCATACATGGGAAGGGGTCCTCTTTAAATAGGCCCAAGCAAGGACACATATGTCATTACAAATGAATATCATTCCCACACATAGTCCTAATCCTAGCCCGCTCTCCCTCAAACTCCCTCCATATGACACTAGGATACTCTCTCCCTCTCCTTTGGTCGGCCAAGGGAGGTGACCATATGGGAGGCCGACCAATGGGGGTGTCCATAAGTTGGTTTGGCTCCCTGGTTCCCTCCTGGGCCTTCATCTGGCCCAATTAGCTACGGGCTGCAGTTCAAGGCTCCCGGGCTTCTGATTTCTCCTCTTGAGGTCTTCAAATCTTTAGGCTGGGTTGGACTTGGGCTTCGCTTCCATGTCTTCAAACTGGTTGGACTTGGTCTTCACTTGTATGATGTAGTCTTAAGTCTTCAGTGTACTTAGACAGGACTCAAAAATAAAATTAGCTCAACATGAGCTGACTAATACTGAACTGAAATGATAACTCAAAAGACTCAAATGACAAACTACAATGGACTCAGATGGACTAAGCCCTTATTATAGATGGATTTATATATTATTAATCAATCCACAGATGGTTGAGAAGCCTCTGTCTTATTCTGGTGCCTCTAGTGTCTGCACCAAGAAGTTTGATGAAAAAGGAAGTTTTAGTATGTGGAAGGTTAGGGTGGAAGACTTATTGGTTCACTTGGGATTAGATCTAGCCTTGGAAGATAGGCTATGGGGTATGAATGATAAAGAGTGGATGTCCTTGAAGAAAAGGGCATGTACCACGATTAGGGCTTGTCTGGTGGATGAGATTTTGTATGGGTGTTAGAAGAAAAGATATCCAAGGGATTGTGGTCGAGGTTGCGCACCATATACATGGGAAAGAATATGTGCAACAAGTTGGTGCTGAAGAAGCAACTATACAAACTTCAGATGCAGGAGGGCGAGGATGTTGCGGGACATATTCAGCGGTTCGATCAGATAAGCATGGATTTGCTCAACATTGGGTTGGATTTTGAAGAGGAAGATAAGAGTCTGCTGCTTTTATGTTCACTACCTGAGAGTTTCGATCCATTGGTAACTACAATGCTATATGGAAAGGAGACGCTAGTGTATGAGGAGATCATTTCAGTGCTATGGTCGAATGAGCAACGGGAACGGATGATGAAGAGGGAGGTCTTCTAGGAGGGTTTGGCTATGTTAGAGAGGCCAAGGAAATAAAAGAACAAAGGTGAATAGGTGGGATGGGTACAGTCCAGGATGGGTAGCATGGCGAGAAAGTGCTACAGGTGTGGTGTAGCAAGGCACTTTAAGTGGGAGTGTCCACCTAGGAAGAAGTGCAAGGATAGAGAAAGGAAAAGCCTAGATAGTTCAGGTTCAGTCGCTGAGTCAGAGAAGAGTCGGATGAGCTTTTAGTTGTTTCGGAGGAGTCTACGGGGTGCAGTGTATCCGAAAATGGTCTCAAAGGGGTTCATGGGATGCGAAGGGTCCGAGGAGGTAGCGACGAAGTATGACGTGCAGTGGCAGGCTCAACGGGCAGTGTTGAGTGGCTAGCATTAGGATTTCTTTATGTGGCATCAAGGGAACTTCAGTGCTAGGTGGAGCACCAGGGATAGGTGGCTTCATGGGAGGAACAGGATTCGACACGAGGTCAGAGTGGAGGGGTGCATAGAGAGGAGTCACATCCCAGCACCAGCGCCAGGTGTGCACCAAGGCAGGTGGAGTAGTGTGCACGGGTAGTGAGGCATGGCTTTGAGGAAATGGTGTCAGGATGAACTCCAATTATAGCATGTGCCAGTTCAGGTTCGTTGTGGTCTCTCCAGGGAAGTCCAAGGAAAATACTGATGCAGTTTCCAGGCAGAAGGAAGGCTTCTAGGTAGAAGGAAGGCTACAATGGTGGTGCTAGGGTATAAGCAAGGATCTTCAGCTAAGGAGGCGGTCATCCCAAAAGCCTCCAAGGGAGCTCAGCAGCTGAAGGGTGTTGGCAGAGGCAAGGAGTTCCACTGAAGGGGCTATCAGGATATGCAGCTACAACAAGGTTGTACAGGAGGACATTACCAGGTTTGCCATGGTTTACCAATTGTAGAGATTCCTGAGCACTGATACCACTTGTTGGAAGAATCCAGACCAACACTAATACCGCGGAAGCAACCTGTTCTCGGATTCAAGATTCATAAGGAGATAGAAGAAAAGATGTAGAAGAAAGACATAGGAGAAAATATAATTTTTTTATTCCTTTGAAGAAGAACTTTGTTATAATCAAGAAATGGTACCCCCTCTCAAAACCGAGAGGCTTCATACCATCTCCTCTCAAGAACAAGAAGCCCCATGGCCCAAACCTCACAAAATTGTCGCCCCTTGCTTGCTTCCCTCATAAGATGCCTCCTCTCCAATCTGTGAGCCTCCGCACCAAGAAGTCCTTGCATGCCCAAGCCCCACGAACTCACCAAGATTATAAGCCAAGCCCCACGGTCTTCAGTTCTTCCCAAACTATCACCCCCTCCCTCCTTTATATAGATGGGTGGGCGGTGTAGTCCTTGGGTTGTTAGGATTCCTAGGGAGGTTACACTTCTTGGACCAAATCCAGTTAGGACTCCTTAGGTAGTTAGGTTTACAAGTGGTTACAACCAACTAACAGGATCGTTAGGTGGTTGGGCTAACCAACTAACCAACCACTAACCAAGTAACCTAACCTCCTAACCAACTATTCCTCCATTTCACATCAAAGGGGTAGTTGGCTAGACTTGGGCCCAACACCATAACCCAACTGGGTTATGTTATAATCTCTCAAAAAACTCTCCCTAACAAGTTAATGAGTGAAAACACTCAAAACCTTGAGCTCATGGACACCCATGACTCACATGTTCTCTCAATCCTAGGTCATGCCCCTTGACCCAACATGACTCTGGGACCCTAGGAACCTATAAACCTAAGCTCTTAAACCTATACATGAATACATCATGAACCCCCTGGAACACCTCCAGGACTTGGAACACCTCTAGAAATTACTTGGCACGCCTCCAAGCACCTAGGGATTGCCTCAAACATCCCTACCATGACCTTCCAAGTCTCTCCAAAGCTTGGAAGCACCACACAAAACCCTACAATCTTTACCTTGGTGACCCTAAGCTTTGGCAAACCTGGCAATATCCTCCTACATAACCCCGCTATAACTGTGTATCCTGACAGCCTCTTACGTGGATCTCCTTGCCTCTGCCAACACCCTTCAACTATTGAGCTCCTTGGAGGCCTTTGGGATGACCACCTACATCGCTGAAGATCATTGCTGGTACCTTGGCACCACCATTATAGCCTTCCTTCTTCCTGGCAGCTATATCAGTCTTTTCCTTGGACTTTCCTAAAGAGACCACAGCGAACTTGAACCGGCACTCGCTGTAATTAGAGCTCTACCTGATACCGATTCCTCAAAGCCATGCCTTACTACCTGTGCACACTGCTCCACCTACCTCGGTGCACCCCCTGCACTAGGGCTAGGATGTGACTCCACATGCACCCCTTCACTCTGACCTAATGTCGAATCCTGCTCCACCCGTGAAGCCACATCTTTCTAGTGCTCCACTTGAAACTGAAATCCCTTTGATGCCATAGAATGAAATCCCGAGGCTATCCACTCAAGGTTGCCCTGCTGAGCCTGCCACTGCTCTTCGTACTCCATTGCTACCTCCTCGGACCCTTCGCATCACATGAACCCCTATGAGACCATTTCAGATACACTGCACCCCACAGGCTCCTCTGAAACAAAGAGCTCATCCAACTCTTCCTTTGACCCAGTGACTGCACTTGAGATATCTGGACTTTTTCTTTCTCCATCCTTGCACTTTTTCCTAAGAAGACACTCCCGCTTAGAGTACCCTCCCAATCACTACTAGGATGCCACCTCAACAAAGCACCATAGTGGCAACCTTCACCATCGTGAGGCTCCCTTAGCTTACAAAATGATCTTGGGGCATCCCGAGCTCAACTTGCTTGATGCAACCATCTAAATCAAGTGGCTTCTCATCCAATTCCCAACCCCGCATAAGATTGTGAAGATGAGAGGGTCCCGACAATCGGTCCCGCGCTGCTTGCAAACTATCTCTGGAGCCTGGGGGATTGAGGAGGGCCCTGTTATGGATATGTTAGACTAAAGGGAGCTGGAGTCAAAGGGTGGGCTAATCGAGCACCTATTGTCATTTTTCCTTAATGAGGATCCCCAAAAGATGGTGTAGGTGGGAGCTCTTCTAGCTAAGGAAGAAAGGACCCACCTGTTGAGCTTCTTATGGGCAATTGCTGATGTCTTTGCTTGGACCACAGTGGACATGCTTGGAATCCTCCCAGAGATGACACCCACAAGCTGAATATCAACCCAAACAGCCATTTGGATAGTTAGAAAAAGAGAAGCTTCACCCTAGAGAGGCAAAAGATGATAGACTAAAAGGTTGAAAAACTCTTTACTACGGGCTTCGTCCAAGAGGTGTAGTACCTTATCTAGCTAGAAAATATTGTCATGGTCAAGAAAGCTAGCGAGAAGTGGATGATCTGCATGGACTACATTGACCTCAACTAGACCTACTTGAAGGATAGCTTCTCGCTATCTAAGATTGACCAGCTTATGGTTGCAACTTCAAGGCAAATGCTACTCAACTTCATGGATGCATTCTTTGGGTACAACCAAATCTGCATGCACTTAGAGGATAAAGAGAATATGACATTTATGACTGATAGGGGGACATTCTGATTTAAGGTGATGCCATTCAGCCTTAAGAATGCTGGGGTGATGTACCAATATTTGGTCTGCAAGGTCCTTAATGACCAGATAGACTGCAATATGTAGGTCTATGTGGATGACATGCTCATCATGAGTGGCCAGAATTCAGACCACATCACTAATCTTGTGGAGGCCTTCGACAAGCTCTGTCATCATCGAATGAAGCTGAACCTGGTGAAGTGTACATTCGACTTCATGGCAAGGAAGTTCCTAGGCTTCATGGTCACCAAGCAAGGGATAGAGGCCAACCCAGAGAATATTTGAACAATCACGAACATGAAGCACCCCACCTCCAAAAAGGAGGTCCAGTGCCTGACTGGTCATATTGACATCCTTAGTTGGTTCATTTCATATTCCACCAAACTTTGCCAGCTGTTCTTCAAGGTGCTATGCAAGATGCATGACTTCGCCTAGATGGAGAAGTATCGGGAGGCATTCAAGGGGCTAAAGAAGATCCTCACCTCCCCCCTGTTGCTTTCTAGATCGAAGGACATAGAGGAGCTCCTCCTTTACTTGGCGATCTCCCCAGGAGCAGTCAGCTTGATGCTAGTCAGCATCGATGGGGATGGCCTCCAAAGGCCAGTCTAGTACACCAGTAAGCTACTTCGCGATGCAGAAACTAGGTACACTCAATCTAAAAAAAATATTTTATACTTATTATGTTTGCTCAGCACCTTAGGCCTTACTTTCAATCTCATCTAATCATGGTCCTCACTGATCAACCCTTGAGGACTATCCTGAGTCAACCAGATACCTCGCGGTTCCTAGCCAAGTGGGTGGTGAAACTCAATAAGTTTGATATCTCCTATTGCATGAGGCCATCCCAAAAAGCCCAGGTCCTGGCTGACTTCTTAGTGGAATGCACCTGGATGGACGAGGATCCAGAGGAGGCCCCTACCGAGCCAAAGCAGGACCCGACTATAGGAGAGATGATGTAGATCCTCTATGTTGATGGCGCATCCAACTCAAGATAGAGTGGAGCTGTACTTATCCTCACTAACTCTGATGGAGTGGTCAACGAGTATGCACTTCATTTCGGTGTGATATGCATGATGAGGATGCAAACATGTAACTCTAAAGGAGATTAACCAAAATTTAACTAGAAATTCCTACTTGCATATGAGTGATTCAACATATAAGATCAAGGAGATCTAAATAAGATATCCTAAATGCTTATACTTAAACCCAGCTAGGAGGACTATCAAAATCTTAAAGAAATAGGACAAGATTAGAATTCGCACACAAGTCAAGCTAGCCCTATTTAATGATCCCGATCTTAAAATACTAGGAGTTCAAGCATTGAAATCTCAAGCACAAGGGATTCACTCTTAAGGTTCTCAAATGAAAGATCATACCACATAAGATGGGCCTTCTAACTTTCTGGTTTGTAGCAAGTAATCCTTCCTCTTGGATCTGGAGCCTAGAGAACCCTGCAACAAGGAAATCAAGATGATTAGAAACTTAATTAGAAGTGAGAAGATTGATGGAACTCAAAAGGAGAGTTTGTTGGAAATGATCCTTGGCGCCATGGTGGAAGCTTGTGTTGGTGTTGATCTTCTTCTTGTGAGGATGTCCTTAATTCGCTTTGAAGGAAGAGGATTGCTTGGAAGATGAAGAGTAAAAGAGAAGGATTAGGGAGAAGAAATGATGGAGGAGAGGAAGAGGTTCACTTAGGCACAAAGATCCACATAGGCACATAGAAACACATAGAAAATTGCCAGAAATTTGTATTCACTCATCAATTTCTTTACAAGGGGCATCCAAGGCTTTAAATAAAGCCTTACAAATTTTGAAATTTCAAATCCCCAAACAAGTGGAGTAATATAAGGGGAGAGGGCTGATTTTCTTGCTTGAAATCCTCCTTGGCCAACTTCCTTGAATTTGAACTGGGATGGCGCCCTCTTGTGGTGAGGTGGCGTGTGAGGTGGCATGTGGTCCCCTCTTGACATGGCATGTGGTCCCAAGTTGAGGTGGTGCAAGTGATGTGGCATGTGGTCCCCAATTGAGTTGGCTTTGGTCTTGATTTGGGGTATACATTGTGAGTCTTCTTTAGGCTTGATGCTAGTTGACCCATTTGGATTGGACTAAGACTAGACCTGACATGGACTCGACTTACATGATTATTTTGGACTAAAAAGAAAGATTACAAGACCGAACATGGACTCGACTTACATGATTCTTTTAGACTCAAAATAAAGAAAGGTTACCGGACTCTCTAGTCCAACCATAAAGATTCGGAATGGGCTTGAATTGGTTGGAGTCTCTTTCTGATTCTGGTGCCCGCACCACATTTCCTTTTCAAAGCAACAAATACTAGGTTGAGTATGAAGCCTCCTCGTGGGCCTAAGGATATCCCATGAGCTGGGCATAATGAGCCTGAAGGTCTTTAGGGATTTGTAGCTCGTAGCAGGCCAAGTCTCTGGTGAGTTTGAAGCTTGGGATCCTAAGTATGTTGAAGGAAGCTAGGAGCTCCAAAGCCCCGCACTCATCCATCGGGCCCGAGGTCCGGCGAAGGAAATCAGGAGCTCCAAAGCCCTGCACTCATCCATCGGACCCCAGGTTTAGTGAAGGAAGCTAGGAGCTCCAAAGCCCTGCACTCATCTATTAGACCCCAGGTTTGGCGATGGAAGCTGGGAGCTCCAAAGCCCCATACTCATCAAATGGACCCTAAGTCCGGTAAAGGAAGTCAGGAGCTCCAAAGCCCAGCATATATCTGTCAGACTCTAAGTTCGGTGAAAGAAGCCAGGAGATCCAAGCCTCATACTCATCCATCAGACTCTTAGTCCGGTGAAGAAAGTCTGGAGCTCCAAAGTCCCATACTTATCCAACATACTCTAAGTCCAGTGAAGGAAGCCGGGAGCTCCAAAGCCCCATACTTATCCATCGAGCTCTAAGTTCGGTGAAGGAAGTCAGGAGCTCCAAAGCCCCGCACTCATCTGCCGACTCTGGGGTCTGGTAGAGAATGATAGGAAGCCTGACAGCACCATCCCTTTGGACTGCCTGCTTCATAGCCCTACTATCTCACCAAAAAAATAACTAAGGGAAGACTTAGCTTGAATGAAAAAAGAATTTCATTCAAAATCTTTTTACAAGGCTTGGGCACCCGATAGGCCAGAGAACCCCATGAAGAGTATAAGGCAAAACACAAGAAAAGAAGAAGAAAGAAGAAGAAAGCTCCAGCCCACTCATGGCTCTGGAGGTAGGGTGGAGAGGCCCACTATGTCTCCTCTCTCCACGATGTCGTCTGGCATTATGTCCCACAGGTCTACATGGTCGAAGGCCAGCCACCTTTCTTCTTGCATTCTTTGAATCCTTTGTAGAATGCATCATAGATGGTTTCACTGACATCATCCTCGAAGTCTTCTGAGGCCTGGTATCGCTCAACGACCGAGGCTACTTCTGCCCTCACCACTTCGATCACCATCTCAGAGGTGTGTGCCTTCACTTCAACAATCACGATGCGAGATTCCAAGAGATCCAACTACATCTAGAGGGTGTGGAGCTCCCTGTCCTGGCAGAGAACCATGGCAGTGGAGTCCGCTAGATGGTTCTCTAAGTCATGAAAGAGCTCTCCTGCTTCATGGCCCTTGCCTCACGGTCCTCCGCCTGGTCCTTGAGCTCCTTGATGGTGTCCTGGGAGGCCTCGAGTTCGATCTCCAGTGACATCACCATGCCTCTAGGTTTTGGCTGGAAGAAGATGGTGGGGGAGGCAAAGTAAAGAATTCAAGGTCTGCCACCCACCAAGGACCCCGCCAGACTCTGAAGGGGACATCCTCCTCGCTATCCGAAGGAGGAGGTCAAGGCGAGGAGGGACCAGCAACCCTAGGAGGGTGCTTAAGTGAACAGTGATGGCTACTAGAAGAACTCATTAAGGTGCTAGGCACAAGATGAGAGAACGAAGGACCTAAGGGCTCAAATGGGGGACACTAGAAGGAAGGGAGGTGGCAAAGAAGAAGAAAACACCTAGGTAGGACTCCAAGTCAGGGTCTTCTCCAAGTATGAGTGGGAGATCTCCCTCTATTTTCTCTCCTTCCCTCTCTAGAAATTTGAAAAGATGCAAAGTGGTAGAAAATCATTCTGAAAGGGATGCTAAAATCCCTATTCAAGCCCATCACCAATGGTCAGATGCCTTTTCCTCTTACCCTTAGACCAATGGGATCGTGAGGCATGCCACAACCATTGTTTGAGTACTCGGGCCATTAACTATTACAATGGGAGGAATGAAGGCGTTATCGTGAGTCATCACTTCCCACCCTTGTGGTAGCCTCTCAGTGGTGGAAGAGGTGGGTCTATGAATCATCGCTGGCTAGATCATGAATCGCTATGCCATAAGGTATGAAAACATTATTGCAGATTGCCACCCTTTGTCCACATGGCAGTCCTCAAGGGGCGGAGTGATGGTCTATGAATTACCAAGTGACCACAGTAATTAATGAGGGGCATGGAGGCCCTCCATGTCAGTGGCCTCGATCTTGGTGAGGACACCAGGATTAGAAAGAGACTTCAATCAACCCAAGTCAACACCAGCTCTTATGGATTGCAGATAAATAAGTCAATCAGTTTCAATTTTAGTTGAGTCCTGTTAATTTCAATCCTGTAAGTACAGTCTTAGTCAAGTTGTCCTATTAATTTTGATTTATTCATAGTCAAGTTGGGTTCAAATTAGCCATGAGAAGAAGTTGGACCTAAATGAAGGAGCATCAAAACCACCTTTTGGAGCTAACCACTTCAAGCTTTGTTGGGGCACCACCTCATCATGCCAAGTTGGAGCACCATCTCACAATGCCAAGTCAAGTTGGAGTGCCACTCACCACACTAAGAGGAATGCCATCTCACACACCACATCACCACCATTTGGGCACCCGAGGGATTCAAATTAAATGAAAGTTGTAACTCCCCCACTTACCACTCCCCATTTCAAGCATGAAATCCCACTCTTCTCTCCACTCTTTAAGCTTGTAATTCAAATTTGAAAGGGCTAAGGGAAGTCTATAAAATCCTAACCCTCGTCTATAAATACCCTAACCCTTATAATCAAGCTATTATGTTTGAATGAATGAAATTTGAGAGCTTCTTTCTTCCATTGCAATCTCTTGCTTGCCACTCCATGATGGAGAAGGGTGTGAGGCCCAACCATTAGTCTAGCTTCAAGAAAGTCTCCATCAACCAGGATCTTCCAACTCCAAAAAATCTTCGCCAATCTTTTCCTTCTCTTCTTTCACTCCATTGTGTTTCTTTGTTTTGTTATAATCTCTTCCCCGCCTTTAAGATTCTTCTTGCAGGATCCCTGATGTGGGCACTAGAATCAGGAAAAGACTCCAACCAATTCAGGTCAAGTCCGAGCACTTGTGGTTGGAGTAGCAAAGAGAAGTCCTGTAATGTTTCTTTTTTTTGAGTCCAAATAATCTTGTAGTTAATTTTGAGTCATGTTGGGTCTGTTTTAAAATCTTAGTTAACCCTGCAATTGAGAGTTGGGTCCAGTTAAATAAGCCCAATCCATGAGTCCAGAAGCATCAATACAAGAAGAAGCCACCTCATCAAGTGACCCCACTTGTGCCACATGTCAAAAGCTCCAATGGATGTCGCCACCTCAACAAGTGGTCCCCACTTTATGCCACATCTCAAGAGCTCCAAAGGATCCCGCCCTCATCAAGTGGTCCCACCTTGTGCCACATGTCAAGCTTGTGAAGGAGTTTCAAGCAACAAATGCCACCATATCCTCCAACTCCCCACATTTCAAGCAACAAATGCCCACCATATACTCAACCCCCACATTTCAAGCAACAAATGCCACCATACCCAACCACCCTGTGTAATCCTCCTAATCTATGGGTTTTCAAATTTAAAAATGTTGTAAGGCTTCTATTTAAGCTATGGGATGCCCTATTGCAAGATGGTTAATGAATGAAGTGGTTTTTTTTCTATGTATTTTTTTCTATGTGTCTATGTGGTAGCTTAGCTTTCTCTTCCTCCACGCCAATCCTAATCTTTCCTTCTTCCCAACCAACGACAGCCCAAAGACTTACTCTTCTTTCATAACTTCAAACTAGCTAGCGATCAAGGGTGAATCAAGAGAGATCATCACAAGGTGACCAACTACTCCACTTCAAGCATTCCACCATGATGCCAAGATGGATCTCCTTCAATGCCTCTTCCACCCTTCTTTGTTTTCTCTAGTTGATTGCTTGTTAAGTCACTCATCTTAGGGCTTTTTGTTGCAGGGTTCTCCGGATTCTGGCTTTAAGAGGAAGGTTTACTTGCCATAGATCCAGAAAACAAGAGGGGCCTTCAGTGGTATATGTTCATGTCATCCGGGAGACCTCTTCAGAGGAGATCTATTCTAATTGAAGGGCCAATGTCAGGTAGTGTCTAGTGTTGATTAAGTCTGCAATGTGAGGTTAGACCTAGCTTGGCTTGCATGGTTCTTTCTGGTCTATTCCTTTCTTATTCTGAGAGTCTCGATCACTAGGTTTATGTTAGATCCTTCGAGCTTCTTCACTAGATCTCTGATAGTTTATGTTGAGTTGTATGCAAATAGGGAATGCTTGGTTAAATCATTGCTAATCTCCATTAGGGTTTCATAGTGTCATTTTACATTCTACACCAATCCCAAGGTGTATCTAGTCTAGGGTGACATCTTCCTTGCTTCTAATCAGTAGTAAGAAGCTTATACTTTTAGGGGTGGAATAGTTCGATCATCCAGTCACCGATCTTAAGAGTTGAAGAGTGATCCCATACAAGATTTAGGGGAATTCATTATTGGTACAAAATCCATTCCTTCCTCCAAGGTCTAAAATTTGAATAGAGTTTGTCCTAATTAGATGATTTTTAATCGTGAAGGTCTTTCTTGTTACTTAAATCAGATTTGCACTGTGGGATACCAAATACTTCTACATTAGTCTTCTTTAGTGCATTTCATTACTCCATCATGGTTGAATCTTGATCATATGTTTAGAAGTATTACTTAGTTCAATTGCTTATTCTCTTTATGTTAAATTCCCATATTCATTCTCCATCAGATCTACTCCCTCCGCCTCGGGCCTGAGGAGGGGTGCCCCAGACCTGAGGGCTCCCCATGTTGGGGAATGGAGGGTATCTGATGTGGCAAGCCACTAACGTGGTGCCAACATCCGACATAGCTGGTTGACGAGGTGGCGGAGAGTGCCACCTGACCAGCTCCCATATGAGGAGATCTCCTAAATGAGGTGAAACTCCCAATAGAGGTGAGCTCCTGTATGAGGCTAGGTCCCAGCCAAGGTGAGCTCCTAGCCGAGGTGAGCTCCCATTCAAGGTGAGCTCCGACCGAGGTGAGCTCCATCCAAGGCTAGCTCCCAGTCAAGGAGAGCTCCCAATCGATTGTAAGCTCCCATCCAAGGTGAGCTCCCAGCCGAGGTGAGCTCACGTTCGAGGTAAGCTCCTGATCGAGGTTAGCTCTTGATCGAGGTGAGATCCCATTCGAGGTGAGCTTTTGATCGAGATGAGCTCCCATCTGAGGTGAGCCCCCATCCGAGGTGAGCTCCTGGCAAAGAGAGTTTAGTTCAGTAGAGCTCCTAGCTTGATGAGGCCCCCAAAGGCAAGAAGACAACCCCCAGCCATGGTGGAAGGATGATGGGGACAATGATGAGATTATGTATTATATGAAATTAGTAATAATTAAATGAAAGATGAAGTAAATAGATACAGCTACTCATATAATGAACTAGAAATTCAAAGATAGGATTCTAAAATTTAAACTTGACTAGAGGAATAAACCATTCAACGAAATAAGAGAGAGGAGGACCTTCATGGTTAAGAAACTACTCAGATTAGGGTTAGTTTTTCTAATAATTGTAGATCTGAAAGCCTATCTAAAGAGAGTTATTCAACAATTAATATGTATACCTTTAGCATTGGGAACACTCAAAGAAGAGCATTCCAGGAAGACAGGGAGATTCCCTAGGTTGCAAGGCTTCTTGTATCCGGTTCTTTGGCATGGGAGACCTTTGTAGGAGTATGGAAGCCCGGGGATTCTGCAACCAAAAAAATATGGAGGGAGGTTGGTGGTGGGGACACAGAGGCACTAGAATAAGATAGGGCTTTTCAACCTCTTGTGGATTGATCAATAATTTATAAGTCCATCTGTAATAAGGGCTTAGCCCATCTGAGTCCATGTTAGTTTTATGTGGTCTTATGAGTTGTTATTTCAGTTCTGTACTAGTCAGCTCAGGTTGAGCTAGTTCAGTCCAATGCTAGTCAGCTCATGTTGAGCTAATTTTATTTTTTGAGTCCTGTCCAAGTACACTGAAAACTCAAGACTACATCATATAAGTGAAGACCAAGTCCAACTAGATTGAAGACATGGAAGTATAGCCCAAGTCCAACCCAGCTTGAAGATTTGAAGACCCCAGGAGGAAAATCAGAAACCCTGATTCCTTGCAGATGCCCTCCAGATGCCCAGATTCCCTTCCAAATGCCAAAGTATATTCATAAACCAGGGCATCCATGATCCAAAGGTCCATCTACATCCAGCCCAAAGAAACAAGCCCAGGCGCTAAGCCCAAGCCCTTAAGATGTAAGATACTAGGAATATTCCTGCTACCTGGCTACCAGGCCACCCCCTTCCAAAGGCCCAAGGCCCATGCGCCCGAGCCCCTTGCTGCTCTTAAAAGCCCAACCACCCCCCTAGGCATCCTTGGAGTGTTGACCAAGTCAAGAGCATTTTTAGGGATTTTTCTACCTATGTTTCCTTATTTCTATCTAGGGTTTGAGAGGGAAAAGGATTTTTATGTAATGTCTAATGTAACCTTACTTGGAGCCCAAGACTAAGGGTCTATTTAAAGGACCCTAGTCTCTTGTATGAGGATTGATTTTGATATATGAATTAAAACTTGAGTTCTTCAATTGCTTTGTGTACCCTGCGTGTGCTTAGGGGTTTTATTGGGTGCTCTCTTCCCGGTGTTGCAACTACCTCAGTCATTCATCCAAGCCTCCTCTTCCAATGCCCTTGCTAACTTATTCCTAATTTTTTCTTGTGCTCCCAACCTTGTTTTCTCACCCCTGATGGTTGTTCATAGGTCCCTGAGTTCCTACGAATCCAACGACTCCAGCCAAGCCTCAATCGAACCACCGAGTAGAAAGCTGGGTATCCGCGGGTCTTTGGCTCGATTTTCCAGGCCGCATCCATCGAGGAACGAGAGATCCCTTCACTACGATCTTCATCGAGTGCTTCAGGCATTGTCAGGTACAGCCCCTCTGCCACCAGTAATTTTATTGTAGGAGAACTTGCCCTAACCGAGGCTTCTCAGCCCGGGCGATCATTCTTTATTGCTTTTCTAGGTCTTAATCTGCATGCTTGACTTCTAAAACAAAAATAATTGCATGCATATTAGCCCCACATCATCTGGTATTAGAGCTTAGATTAGGGCTTGTTTCTTGAAATTTATTTTGCTGGATTCATCATAATTCAAAGTGTTTTATAGAATTTTTGTAGATTTTATTTCGGTCTTTGCAATTTTGCAACTCGAAATACAGCCTGCCAATTTTTGGCTCTGTTTTTCTCAGCAAGGCAATTTTGGAAGGTTTAGGGTTTTGTTTAGCATCTCTTTGCATATCTTTTATTTTAGTATGTTTCTAGCATATTAGGTCATTTACTGCAAATCATATCTCTGTAAAAGGATAAAAAAAAAAATTACATATTCTCCAAAAATACCAAAATATCTAAACTCTAATTTGCATCTTCATCCGCCTGCCATCATTGCATAATTTACTTTAAGGGCACTCTCTTTGTGCCAGATAAGGAAAGGAGGTCATTACCTTTCCTTAGCCCAAAACCACCACCTTTGCATCCTATCCCAAGCCTAACCTAAAATCTATTAGACTTAATTTGCCCTAGTAGGCTAGGGACACCAACTGGTCGGGTCCGGGCTTAGTGTTAGATCACTGTGTCAAGTTAACCTATGTGTGCCTTGTGCTTAATGTCTAGAACAGTGGTTCAGGGATTCAATCCCGAAGGGCTTGTGTGTTGGTTCGCCTACCTGGCCAATCTCTGATTGGTGTCTAGGATTGGCAATCAGGGACCTAACACTCCCCTTACACCTACCTGGCTGAGTACAGGGTTTCTATAGGCTAGTTTGCCACCCTGATTGAGCATCTTGTTTTGGACTCTAGGTCTAGGGAGGTATCGTTGATCGAGTCTTGCATGAGCACTAGATTAGGAGCATCCTATCATCCACCATCTCCACGTTTTTCTGAATCCATGGATAAGCTAGAAGCCCAGATTAAAGCCCTTGCTGACCAAATGGCCCAGATGACTACCCAGATGAGTCAATTGAATTAGTCTACAACCCAAACCAATAATATACTTGAACCCTTAGCCAATAAGTGTGACTAGACGGAGAATATGATAGGGACCCTAGAGAAAACCCATATGACCTATACTAGATCTAATACTGATAGCCTCAACCCAACTCAACCTAGTGAAACCAAGGAGTCCAACCCTAGGAGAACCCATCGCCATGACCCATACTATGATATTGAACCTAGGAGAACCCCTCGCCATGACCCATACTATGATACTGAACCTAGGAGAACCCCTCGCCATGACCCATACTATGATACTCAACCTAGGAGAACCCCTTACCATGACCCCTATTTGGAGCCCAACCCTAGGAGAGCCACTAGGTACGTTGTGAGGGTAGTACCTACATTTTGTGATCCTGAGTGTGAGGATTATCTTGCTTGGGAAAGCGATGTGGACCTATATTTTGAACAAAATATGGATTTCGAGCCTGAAAGATGTCAGTTCAAGTTTGCTAAAGCTAAGTTAGTCCACCAGGCTAGGTTAGACTAGGATAATATTGAGAGAATACTTAGGAAAGAAGGCTGCGAACCCATAACTACCTGGAGTGATATAAAACTTGAACTAAGGAGAATGTACCGATCCAAGTCTCATCAGTCCAAGAGACCCACACCCTATAGATCTTATGACTCCAAAATCTATGAACCTAGATCCTATGACTCTAGATCCTATTTACCCATATCCTATAAGCCTAGTATACTCACAACCTATAGATCTTATGACTCCAAATCCTCTGACTCTAGAACCTACGAACCCATATCCCATAATTCCAGTAGACCCAAGACCCATAGAGTTGAACCCAAATCCAATGACCCTAGATCTTATAATCCCATGACCCATAGATTTACACCCTTGTCCAATGAGCCTAGGGAGCCCATAACCCCTAGGTATCAACCTAGTACTAGTCAGGTTTCCCCTAGTCAACTTAAACCACATAGGATTAGTATCCCTAAATATGAGCCCAGTAGTGAGCCACTATCCCTTAGGCAACTTGAACCTACTAGGATTAGTGCCCATAATCAGAAACCAGGACCTAGCCAATTTTTTCCTAGTCGACCTTCTCCAACCATTCCTGAGATTTACAAGGCTTACATTAATGCAGAAGTGTATGAAGCTGATGAGAGCTTAGTGGAAGAGTATGAGGGAGAAGAGGAGACACCTTTAGTAGACCTCGAATTAGCTGACCTAGTAGATACCCAAGTAGAAACCAACCCAGAGCTAGTTGACCTTGACCACATCCAACCTAAAGCTATAGTTGAAGAACAAATAGAGGAAGAGAACCTAGGTACTGCTGCTAGAGCCTTACCTGAGGAAACCATAGAGGAGAGCCAAATTATAGAGTCTAGTCCAAAAATACAAGAACCATAAGAATTTATTAAGGACCTGATCTCTTTGAATCATTACCCTCAAGATGAGCCCCCTCCTATAGTTCCCATTAAGGACCTCTTCCCAAAGATTAGTAACCCATCCTTCCATTATGCAAACTCTGTAGATATAGCTCAACCTCGTAAGGTTAACCTCATTAGTATAGGATTAGTTCCTGACACCCGTTCTTCTATCCTACTTTATCCAACTAAACCTTTTTCTCCACCCTACTAGACTAATTTTGAACCTAGCTCCTATTTTTTGCCCTTTCCAGACACCTCCAGCATTTCTAGGATCATTAGATTGCATTTAGTTGAGATTAGCATACTGCATGGATTCATTACGCATGTTAGGTTTGCATTATACTTCTGGTATACCCTATGGAATTTGCTAGGAGCCCATTGTAAGTTTTCATGTGCATGTCAAGCTAGGATCAAACCTAAAGAACCTATAATCTCTTGGGTTTAGGTCTAAAGAGTTCAAAAAAATTTTCCTACTATAGGAATGTATAGTCCAGTCTATTAGGTGTCAGTATGAGTCCTTTGCATCATTTGTTAGGAGACTGCATGTGCCCAGCATGTTCACCACCTACACTAATTTTAAACAAACTGGCTTAATTCCCGAAGAAGGGTTAAAGAATTTGATATAGTGGATTCTATCTTTGTTAGGCTTAGGCATAAAAGAAGCTTCATGCTCGTAGAGCTGGACCTTTTAAAGTGATAGAGAAGGTTGGATCAAATGCCTAGGTATTAGACTTGCCTTCGGATTTGGGCATTAGTTCTACCTTCAATATTACAGACCTGGTTGAGTACAGGAAACTGGCAGTGATACCTAGTGAGGCCTTTTGACCTATCCCCTCCTGTTATGAGTGACCCTAACCCAGAGTGTCCACTAACAAATTTGGCCTGAGAGAGGAGAGCAGATCGAGCGTATCCTGGATGATCAAGCCATCACAACCCAGGGCCGTGGCTATCAATGCTTCCTGGTCTGATGGTAAGGCCGACCAGAGTTAGACGATTCGTGGATTTCTTGAGAGGACTTGCAGCACCTCAACCCAGACCTCCTCAAGAGATATGTGAGCCAGCTTGATCTTCACTCGATAGGGTTGAGTTCCTCCCACCCCGGGAGAATTGGTGGGGACACCAGAGGAACCAGAATAAGATAGAGGCTTTTCAACCCTTTATGGATTGATCAATAATTTATGAGTCCATCTGTAATGAGGGCTTAGCCCATCTGAGTTCATTTTAGTTGTTATTTGAGTTTTTTGAGTTGTTATTTCAGTTCTGTACTAGTCAGCTCATGTTGAGCTTGTTCAGTCCAATGCTAGTCAACTCATGTTGAGCTAATTTTATTTTTTTTGAGTCCTATCCAAGTACACTGAAAACTCAAGACTACATCATACAAGTGAAGAACAAGTCCAACCAGATTGAAGAATGGAAGTATAGCCCAAGTCCAACCCAGCTTGAAGATTTGAAGACCCCAAGAGGAAAATCAGAAACCTTGATTCCTTGCAGATACCCTCCAGATGCCAAGATTCCCTTCCAGATGCTAAAGTATGTTCATAGACCAGGGCATCCATAATTCTAGAGGTCCATCTACATCCTAGCTCAAAGAAATCAAGCCCAGGTGCTAAGCCCAAGCCTTAAGAAGCAAGATACTAGGGAATATTCCTGCTACTTGGCTACCAGACCATCCCAGCTTCCAAAGGCCCAAGCCCATGCACCCGAGCCCCTTTGTACCAGCACCATGCTACTCTTAGAAGCCCAACACGCCCCCCTAGGTGTCCTTGGAGTGTTGACCAAGTCAAGAGAACTTTTAGGGTTTTTTTCTACCAATGTTTCCTTATTTTCTAGTTAGAGTTTTAGAGGGAAAAGGATTCTTATGTAATGTCTAATGTACCCTTACTTGGAGCCCAAGAGTAAGGGTCTATGATGCAGAACAAAGAACAAAGAAGCGTATGCGGAAGTAAAATTCAGATTAATTCTTTTTTTTTTTTTTTTTTTATATTTCAGAAATTGGCTTTGGTTCAAAGTGAAGTTAAACTAAGTTGATGGAAACTAGGTAAGATTGAAAGCACAATTTAGAAGAAGCTAAGTTATCATAGTAGTTCAGAAGTAATGGATCGCTGGGGGTTGAGAAACTCCCAGACCTAGGATTTCGCTCTGAACTTTCAACAGGATAAAATAAAGAGAAGAGATGGTTTACCAACCAGACAGTGATCTTCACAGAATTTGGGTGGAAGAACTCTCTCGAACAGATTGTTGGATCCTCGGATTCGGCTATCTTCGCAATGGATCCTCCAATACTGGTCTCGTGGCTGGGTCGGCTTCTCCTGAACTCAAGATCTAGGAAGAAGAAAAATAAGTGATGGATTCAGAGACTCAGGGAAGGATTTACCAGTTCGAAGAACTTGAAGGCTAATGTCGCTGAGATCTGGATTCTCTTGAAGGCTGATTCGACTCCCTCTGAAAAGAGCTTTGGATCTGAAGTATCCGGACTGGAGCTGGATGCTGGTGGTCGGCCTGGACTTGGAGAGAGAGGCCGTGGGAGGTGGGATAGGCTAGGGTTTGGTGGATTGAAGTGGATGATGGATGGCTAGGGTTTTGGAGTAGAAGTGGCTAACCTAGGGTTTGGGGTTTTGGAGATCTCACACCTCCTCAAGGTTCCTGGGAAACCCGGATTTACTCCCTCACAGAGCTCAACACCTGGATGCAAGTGCGGAAGAGAGAAAACACAGAGTTTGCTCACAAAAATAAGTTGGTTTCATTCATCTGATTGATTTCAAATTTACATGGGGGTTTAATTTATAGAACATTACAAGAGAGTAGGGTTTTACATCTTCCCATGTGGGACTAAAGGAGGGGATCTTCAAATTAGGATTGTAGGATTAATCCCTACTCATATGGCTGGCCAAATAATTCCATAAGATGATTGAGGCTTCAAAAAAGGAAAGTGGGTGGCGCCTCCTTGCCATGACCTCCAAGAAAATTATTTTTTTCCTTCTATGCTTGGCCTTATCTGGAAGTGTTTGGGCCCCTCTTAACCTTGCTCTCCAAGAAATTTTTTTTTCCTTTTATATCTGGCTTTATTTGGAATGACTAGGGCACCTCCTAACCTTGCTCTTCAAGAGAAATCTCCTTCCTTCCATGGATCAACCTTTTTTTGGATACCTCCTTTTCTTTCTCCCCAAGTTATGGTTCTTCCTAACTTTGCTTTGGGTATTTTTGGCAGGTAATGGGCGCCTCCTTGAAGTTCTCTCCAAGAAACTTTCTTCCCATTCATAGTTTGACTCTTATGGAAGTCTTGGGCCGCCCCCTTGTTTTGTGGATCCTTGGTTGCTTTCTCCTCAATTGGCGCATGAAAGAAGGGAGCTGCTATCTGTGGTGTGGGGACCAAAGCATGCTGGATGGAGATGTGGCGCCCCCTGGACTCAGGCGTATGGCTGGGAGTGTGGCTGGGAGTGTGGCGCCCACTTGCTTGGTCTTGGGAGAAAATGTAACACCCCAGTTGAAGCCCTAGTCCACTACTGAGTCAACATGACTCAACCAAATAAAAATGCAGGTAATACAGACTCAAGCTAAAATTGAGTTGATCAAGTCAACCCTTATTACAAGCCAAAAACCCTAATTCTTCGGGCAAGGTTAATCAGAGATCCAGATGGAGCTCTGAAGTCTTCTTCTGAGTCTGGTGCCCGCACCAATTCTCCCAGGGTGGGAGGAACTCGACCCTGTCGAGTAGGGATCAAGTTGGCTCTTGTATCTCTCCAAGAGGTCTGGGTCCAATTCTTGTAATTCTTCTCGGGAGATCCAAGAGTCATCAGAATCTGGCCTTCCTTGCCAGCGGACCAGGTATCTTTGGTATCCTCAATTACGAGTAGAGATAACCTGATCATCCAGGATCTTTTCAATCTGCTCTTTCCTCACAGGCCAGTTTGTTGGTGGACACACAGGGTTGGGTTCACTCTCAAGAGTAGGATTAGGTTCAAAAGCCTCACTGGGAATCACAGCTGGCTCTCTATATTCTACTAGGTCTGTAATGTTGAAAGTGGAGCTAATGCCTAGTTCTGGAGGCAACTCGAGCACATAGGCATTGGATCCTACTCTCTTCACTACTCTAAATGGTCCAGCTCCTCTAGCATGTAACTTTCTAACGGTTCCAGGAGGAAACCGTTCAGGCCTTAACCTAATCATTACATAGTCTCCCTCATTAAAAGTTTTGACTCGCCTTTGAGAATCAGCCAATTTCTTATAAGTTTCATTACTTAAATTTATTTTGGCTTGAATTTCTTTATGCAAGTCTTTTATATGCTGTGCAAAAACTTCGGCAGACTCGGAGACTCGTGTGTGGATTGGTAAAGGAGCTAGGTCAAGAGGTGTGTGAGGTTTGTAACCATGCATAATTTCAAATGGACTCTTACCCGTAGACCTATTGACCGAGTCATTATATGCAAATTCAGCTCTAGGTAAGTACAAATCCCAGTTCCTAATGTTTTCACCAACAAGACACCTTAACAGATTGCCAAAACTACGGTTCACTACTTCGGTTTGGCCATCAGTCTGGGGATGATAGGCTGTTGAAAACTTAAGTTTTGTCCCTAACTTATGCCAAAGGGTTTTCCAGAAATAGCTGGTGAACCGGACATCCCTATCTGAAACAATGGTCTTGGGTAGGCCATGGAGTCGAACTATTTCATTAAAGAACAGGGTGGCTACCTTAGACGCATCAAATGTTTGGGAACAAGGCAAGAAATGGGCCATCTTGGAAAATCGGTCTACTACAACACAGATGGAGTCATGCCTCCTCTGGGTCTTAGGCAAACCTAATACAAAGTCCATGCTCACATATTTCCAAGGACGATGTGGGACAGGGAGTGGGGTATAAAGGCCGGTGTTCTGTTTTTGCTGTTTGGCAACAGCGCAGGTCCGACACCTAGCCACAATGTGTGCTACATCTCTTTTTAAGCTAGGCCAGAAAAAATGGTCTTCAATAGCCAAGGTAGTCTTATCTTTTCCGAAATGGCCAGCTAAACCTCCAGCATGAGTTTCCCAAATAAAAAATTCCCTAAGAGAGGTTCTAGGGATGCAAAGCCTATTCTTAAAGAACAGAAAGCCATCTAAAAGGGAATAATCCTTATGTTCACTAGATGGTCCTTGAGTTAGATCCTGGTACACAATCTTAAAATACGGACATGACTCATAGTCTTCTTTGATTTGCTTAAACCCTATGACTTCAGCCCTAACAGAATTCAACAACAAAGATCGACGACTAAGGGCATCAGCTACCTTATTTTCAGACCCAGCCTTATGCTTCAAAACAAAAGTATAGGACTGGATATACTCTACCCACTTAGCATGCCTAGGGTTAAGCTTCTTCTGGGAATTCAAGAATCTAAGAGCCTCGTGGTCCGAAAACAGCACAAATTCTTGCGGTAGCAAATAATGTCTCCAGTAACGCAAAGCTTGCACTACCGCATAAATTTCTTATCATAGGTAGAATACCTAAGCTTAGCATCATTAAGTTTCTCACTAAAGAATGCTACGAGATGGTTCTCTTGGCTTAGGACTCCACCTATACCTACTCCTGAAGCATCACAGGCAACCTCAAATACCTTTGAAAAGTCCGGTAACCTCAAAATGGGTGCCTGGGTCATCCTATCCTTAAGATCTAGGAAGGCTTTATGGGCTGCTTTAGTCCACTAAAATTCTCCCTTCCTAATACAGTCTGTGATAGGAGCAACTACAGTACTAAACCCCTTGATGAATCGCCTATAGAAGGTAGCCAAGCCATGGAAACTTCTGACTTCATGCACACTGGTTGGCTCTGGCCATTCTACTATGGACCTAATCTTTTCAGGATCGACAGCCACGCCGTCAGGGGTTACAACAAAACCAAGGAAGATAATTCTACTAGTCATAAATTCACACTTTTTAAGATTACCGTAGAGACTATCATTCCTCAAAACCTGACAGACTTGTCTAAGGTGGCCTAGGTGATCTGCAGGGGTCTTACTATAGATCAGGATGTCATCAAAATAGACCACTACAAACTTCCCTATGGAAGCTCTAAGTACCTGGGTCATAATACTCATGAAAGTACTAGGGGCATTGGACAACCCAAAAGGCATAACAACCCATTCAAAGAGACCATCCTTAGTTTTGAAGGCGATTTTCTACTCATCCCCTGGTCTAATCCTAACCTGATGATAGCCGCTCTTGAGATCAATTTTAGAAAAAACCATGGCACCGGCCATCATATCTAGCATATCATCTAGTCTAGGGATGGGGAACCTATACTTGATTGTGATTTTATTGATGGCACGACTATCGACACACATCCTCCACGTGCCATCCTTCTTCGGGGTTAGAAGTGCAGGGACTGCACAAGGGCTAAGACTCTCTCTAATGAACCCCTTCCTTAACAATTCGCCAACCTGCTTTTGTAGTTCTTTATGCTCAGATGGATTCATCCTATAATGGGGAAAGTTGGGTAAAGTAACTCTTGGGACTAAATCTATAGAATGCTGAATATCCCTAAGAGGTGGAAGGTGGTCTGGCAGATCCTTGGGAAAAACATCCTCAAATTCTTCTAATAAAGGCTTAACTTCCTGAGGAGGCTCTGAGGGTGTAGGAGTCCTAAGTTCCTTAGCAGTCAACATCCAAATGGGTGAACCACTATGAATTTCTTGTTCTAGATCCTTGGCACTAATTAGGTTCACTCCAGTCTTCATTTCTCTGACCTTATTGGTTCCTTTATCTACCTTGTCCTTAGGAGGGACTGAATGGATTGTGATTTTCTTCCCATTGAAACTAAAGACACAGGTGTTGGATTTTCCTAAGAGGGTGGCATCATGATCATACAACCAAGGTCTTCAAAGAATTATACTGCTCACCCCCATGGGCAAGACATCACACCAAATCTTCTCTTGATAGGATTGCATTTGGATTTGGACCTGACATCTAGACAGGATGGGTATAGAGGTAGAGCCTACCCAAGAAACCTTATAGGGGTTTGGGTGGGGGACTGGGGTTAAGCCTAACATTTTGACAGTGCTAGTAGAAATGGCATTCACACAGCTCCCACTATTTATGATGATTTTACATACCTTATCCCCTAGTTTAAGGAAAGTCTGTAGGATGTTAGTCCTACGCCAATCTTCCTGAACTTTAGTCTGGGACAGGATGCTTCTCACAACCCCTAATTGGTCAGACTCGGTGGATTCTTCCTCTCCTTCATACTCATCGACCAAATTCATTCCAGCCTCATAAACTTCTTCTTCAAACTCCTCATTGGGCTCGAAATTCTCTTCTCCTCCCTCTTCTATATAAAGGGACCTACGAGGGCACTGGCTAGAAACATGACCTACCTTATGGCACTTAAAACAAGCTATGGCTGTGCACTGGTTGGAGATATGACCAGGCTTCTGGCACTTAAAACAGATGATACTAGGGGTTCTCTGGGTGTCAGGTGCCTTACCTTTGTCCATGGGCCTAGGGGTGGGAATACCCTGATTAGGCTTGCTAGGGGTAACCTGGCTAGGTCCATTTCTTGGGATTGGGGCACTAACCCTAGAAGGCATGGGTCCTCTTTGAAACTTCTCAGTGTTCAGTGCAATCTGATAAGCTTGGTCTAGGTCAGTAACCTCTCTCAGAAATAACTCTCTCTTAATGTCTTCCCTAAGTCCAGCCCTAAATCTAGACAAAGTGACCTCATGGGCTTCACTCACATCACATCTCATCAGGTATTCATCAAAGGTGGTTATGTAGTCTGAAACAGATCGGTTCCCTTGTTTCAAAGTCTGCCATTGGTCTAACAGATTTTGCTGGTATGAAATGGGTAGGTACTTGTCTCTAAGTTTCTCTTTCATACCCTGCCAAGTGGTTATTGGCTCTACATTTCGTCATCTAGTGGTCAGCTCAATGTTCCCCTAGTATAACCTAGCTTGACGTACTAACTTCATCTTGGCAAACTTGAATTTCCTCTCCTCAGACATGGCATACCACTCAAAGTACTGGTCCATCTCACCCTCCCAATCAGAATACACCTTAGGATTTAAGCTACCATCAAAAGTGGGTGCATCTAACTTGATGTTCCGAATGAACCTATCATCTCTATCTTCAGGTTTTGGGTCAGGCCTCCTATGATTAGGTTCAGGGTCTCGGTATAAAGGTCTTCTAGGCTCTTGGTGTGGGTGAGGTTGAGGCACATTAAAATCTGGGTCAGGAGTCCAATTCCGATGCCTAGGTTCCTCAAGTACTTGGACTCAATCCCTAAGCTGGGCAAAATTCTCATTCATATCCTGACTTAATTTGTTCATACTCTCAGTAAGAGCTCTAACCATGGCATCTAAATCAGGTTGGGTTTGACCAGGTTGGTAGGGTACTCCATTCCGGGTAGACATGATGATGCAAGCAAACACACAAGATGAGACTCAACTGAATCGACTACGGGCTAACTAAACCTAGAGCCCAAACTAGATGCCCAATCAGAGTGGCAAGCTAGCCTGTAGTAACTCAGGACTCAGCCAGGCAGGTGTAAGGGGAGTGTTAGGTCCCTAGATGCCAATCCTAGACACCAATCAGAGATTGGCCAGGTAGGCGGACAAGCATACAAGCCCTTCGGGATGGAATCCCTGAACCACCGTTCTAGACACTGAGTACAAAGCACACACAGAGTAACCAGACAAACTGACTCAACACTAGCCTTGACCCGACTTGTTGATGTCCCTAGCCCACTAGGGCAAATTATGTCTAATTAATTTAAGATTAAAGGCTTAGGTTCGAATGAGTGGGTGGTGGTTTTGGGCTAAGGAGAGGTTATCAACTCTTCCCCTTATCTTAGATGCTCAAATGCCCTTAAGATGAATTAAGAGATGATCACTCAAAAATAATTGAATTGCAGAAACACAAAAAATAGAGTGGCAGTAATTTAATCCTCATAAATCTCACGGAAACCAATAAATCACAGGAAAATTTTTCAAAATAGTTTCAATTATACTGGTTTCAGTAAAACAAAAATCACCAAATTTGGAGTTATTTGCAGTGAGAAATAATTCCTTGAACAGGGAAATTACGGGCTGAAAATAGAGTACTTCCCCGTTTACAATTCCTGCTACGAAGTTGTAACCCAACGGATCCCCTATACACCCTAGGAACACCCCGTGGAATGGGAAGAGAAGGTTTGCACCTTGCTTCGTTCCTAGGACCGGACGTCCTGGGGAGTCTACTTCGAGCAGACAAAGAAAAAAGAGAGAGACTCAAACAAGCAATCAAAACAGAAACCCTAGACAGGGCTCTGATACCAAAATGATGCAGAACAAAGAACAAAGAAGCGTATACAGAAGTAAAATTAAGATTAATTCTTTTTTTTTTTTTTTTTTATATTTCAGAAATTGGCTTTGGCTCAAAGTGAAGTTAAACTAAGTTGATGGAAACAAGGTAAGGATTGAAAGCACAATTTAGAAGAAGCTAAGTTATCAGAGTAGTTCAGAAGTAACGGATCGCTGGGGGTTGAGAAACTCCCAGACCTAGGGTTTTGCTCTGAACTTTCAACAGGACAGAAATAAAGAGAAGAGATGGTTTACCAACCAGACAGTGATCTTCACAGAATTTGGGTGGAAGAACTCTCTCGAACAGATTGTTGGATCCTCGGATTCGGCTACCATCGCAATGGATCCTCCAATACTGGTCTCATGGCTGGGTCGGCTTCTCCTGAACTCAAGATCTAGGAAGAAGAAAAACAAGTGATGGATTCAGAGACTCAGGGAAGGATTTACCAGTTCGAAGAACTTGAAGGCTGATATCACTGAGATCCGGATTCTCTTGAAGGCTGATTCGACTCCCTCTAAAAAGAGCTTTGGATCTGAAGTATCCGGACTGGAGCTGGATGCTGGTGGTCGGCCTGGACTTGGAGAGAGAGGCCGTGGGAGGTGGGATAGGCTAGGGTTTGGTGGATTGAAGTGGATGATGGACGGCTAGGGTTTTGGAGTAGAAGTGGCTAACCTAGGGTTCGGGGTTTTGGAGATCTCACACATCCTCAAGGTTCCTGGGGAACCCGGATTTACTCCCTCACGGAGCTCAACACCTGGATGCAAGTGCGGAAGAGAGAAAACACAGAGTTTGCTTACAAAAAAAATTTGGTTTCATTCATCTGATTGATTTCAAATTTACATGGGGGTTTAATTTATAGAACATTACAAGAGAGTAGGGTTTTACATCTTCCCATGTGGGACTAAAGGAGGGGATCTTCAAATTAGGATTGTAGGATCAATCCCTACTCATATGGCCGGCCAAATAATTCCATAAGATGATTGAGGCTTCAAAAAAGGAAAGTGGGTGACACCTCCTTGCCTTGACCTCCAAGAAAATTATTTTTTTCCTTCTATGCTTGGCCTTATCTGGAAGTGTTTGGGTGCCTCTTAACCTTGCTCTCCAAGAAAAATTTTTTTCCTTTTATATCTGGCATTATTTGGAATGACTAGGGTGCCTCTTAACCTTGCTCTTCAAGAGAAATCTCCTTCCTTCCATGGCTCAACCTTTTTTTGGATACCTCCTTTTATTTCTCCCTAAGTTATGGTTCTTCCTAACTTTGCTTTGGGTATTTTTGGCAGGTAATGGGTGCCTCCTTGAAGTTCTCTCCAAGAAACATTCTTCCCATTCATAGTTTGACTCTTATGGAAGTCTTAGGCCGCCCCCTTGTTTTGTGGATCCTTGGTTGCTTTCTCCTCAATTGGCGCATGAAAGAAGGGAGCTGCTATCTGTGGTGTGGGGACCAAAGCCTACTGGATGAAGATGTGGCACCCCCTGGACTCGGGCGTATGGCTGGGAGTGTGGCTGGGAGTGTGGCGCCCACTTGCTTGGTCTTGGGAGAAAATGTAACACCCCAGGTTGAAGCCCTAGTCCACTACTGAGTCAACATGACTCAACCAAATAAAAATGCAAGTAATATAGACTCAAGCTAAAATTGAGTTGATCAAGTCAACCCTTATTACAAGCCAAAAACCCTAATTCTTCGGGCAAGGTTAATCAGAGATTCAGATGGAGCTCTGAAGTCTTCTTCTGAGTCTGGTGCCCGCACTAGTCTATTTAAAGGACCCTAGTCTCTTGTATGCGAATTGATTTTGATATATGAATTAAAACTTGAGTTCTCTTCAATTGCTTTATACTACCCTGCTTTGTGCTTAAGGGGTTTTATTGGTTCTTTCTTCTTCCCAGTGTTGCAACTACCTCCAACCATCATCCAAGCCTTCTCTTCCAACACCCTTGCTAACTTATTTCTAATTTCTTGTTATGCTCCCAACCTTGTTTTCTCACCCCTGACGGTTGTTTGCAGGTCCCCGAGTTCCTACGAAACCAACGACTCCAGTCAAGCCTCAATCGAACCACCGATCAGAAAGCCGGGTATCCGCGGGTCTTTGGCTCGGTTTTCCAGGCCATATCCATCGAGAAATGAGAGATCCCTTCACTACGATCTTCATCAGGTGCTTCAGATGTTGTCAGGTACACCTCCTCTACTACCAGTAATTTTATTGTAGGAGAACTTGCCCTAATTGAGGCTTCTCAGGCCCGGCGATCCTTCTTTATTGCTTTTCTAGGTCCTAATCTGCATGCTTGGCTTCTAAAATTCATATAGAATTTCCTATAACTTATTTTGATCCAGTTTTTGGGATTTGATCACTTAACTCCACATATAAAACACACAAAAAAAATTGCATGCATATTAGTCCCGCATCAGTTAGAGAAAAGGGTTGAGATGGAGAAGTGAAGGGAGGAATCTTTGAAAGATGAAAGGATGCTCGGAGTAGTCTTGTTGAAGATCTTCTATGGCTTCATTTGGTTGACAACTCCCGGCTTGATCTTGTAAAGAACTCCTTGGATGGTTGGCTTCATTATAGATGATGGAGATGCTGACTCTTGAGATGCTTCTTGTGTTGGCCGAATGGACTAAGAAGGACGGAAGAAATTAGGTTGAAGAGGGGAAGTTGGAAAGAGGAAGAACTCTAGGCCTCACGCCCACCTTCTCATAAGGGACCAAGCATCTAAGCAATGGGAAATTCTAAGAAAATATTTTCTTCATTGATTCAAATTTCATAAGTGATTACAATAGGTTTTGGAGCTTATTTTATAGACACCAAACCAATTGAAATTCAAATTTTGAAATTCAAAATTACAAAATGAGGGGAGAGATTGGTGGCTGACTTCATGAAATGAGGGGAGAAACTGGTGGCCGACTTAATGGTGGTTGACTTCATGATGAGGGCACCATTTGTGGAGGAAATGTGGCCATTTCAAATTCCTTCTTCCTTGGGCGAGATTTCATGGTGATGTGTCCAGGTGATGTGGCAAGGAGGAATGATGAAGTGGCTTCCAAGTTGGTGAACCCATGGTCTATGCACCCACTAGTCTTCTTGACTTGGTTGAGCTGAAACCAGGTTGGTCTTGGCTGACTCTCCTTGACTCAATTACAATAAAGACTTAATTAAAGCAAATACTGGACTCAATTACCAAATTGAAATGAGTACAAGACTAATAGACTCAGATAAAAATTTATTATAGGACTCGAGCTCTCAATTTTCCAATCATAAATAATCTTTCCTAATTTGGATCGGTTGGAGTCTTTTCCTGAGCTTGGTGCCCGCACCAATTCTCCCTGGATGTGAGGAACTCGACCTTGTCGAGTAAGGATCGGTCTGATTGTGATATCTTTCTAGTAGGTCCGGGTCAATTTGCTGCAGATCCTCTAGGGTGATCCAGGAGTCCTCGTAATCGGATTGTCCTTGCCAATGAACCAGGTAATGTTGATAGACCTTATTCCTAGTGGTAATCACTTGGTCATCCAAGATTTGTTCAACTTTATCTCTCCGATCTGGTGGAATTGCTGGTGGGCACTCAGGTATGGTTTCGCTCTCAAAGGTGGGATAAGGACTAAAAGGCTCGCTAGGAATTAATGCCGGCTCTTTATATTCTATCAGATCAGCAATATTAAAAGTAGAACTAATGCCATAATCAGAAGATAACTCTAACACATATGCATTAGGTCCAATTCTCCCCGGGCATGCAGTTTTTTCATAGTTCATGGTGGAAACCTTTCAGGTCTAAGTTTAATCATTACAGAGTCCCCTTCATTAAATTCTTTCATTCGTTTATGTGAATTAGCCATATGCTTATTGACTTCATTGCTCATTTGAATCTTTTTACTAATTTCCTTATGCAATTCATGGATATGCTGTGCATATGACTCAACGGACTCAGATACTCATTCACGTGAAAATAAAGGGATGAGGTCAATAGGTCTCCAAGGTTTATAACCATGGATAATTTCAAAGGGACTTTTACCGGTGGACCTATTGACAAAGCTGCTGTAAGCAAATTCAGCATGAGGTAATAACAATCCCAGTTTCCCAGACATTCTCCTATAAGACACCTCAATAAGTTCCTTAGACTTCTATTTACAACCTTGGTTTGACTATCAGTCTAAGGGTGGTTGGCAGTAGAGAATTTCAACTTGGTTCCTAACAAATGCCATAAAGTTTTCCAAAAAGAACTGGTAAATCAGACATCCTTGTCGGACACTATGGTTTTAGGAAGGCCATGAAGTCTAACCACTCCGTCTAGAACAATTAGAGGAACAAAACTCTGATACTAGGATTTTATCTGAGGAAACACTAGAAAAGGATCTAATTATAGAGCCTATTCCTAAATTCCATGAACAAGAAGACTTTATTCAGTATTTGGCTTACTTAACCCATTGCCCTCAGGATGAATCCCTTCCTGCCATTCCTATTGAAGATCTCTTTCCAGAAATTGTTAACCCATCCTTCCATAGCATGGACCTTTTCTTGCCCATAGATATACCACAACCCCGTAAGGTTAGCATTATTAGTCTAGGATTAGTCCTTGACATGCCTTCTTTTATTCTACTTTATCCAACTAACCCGGAACCTTTTTCTCGACCCTACCAGACTAATCCTGAACCCACTTCCTATTTCCTACCCTTTCCTGAGTCTTCTCATGTGTCTAGAACTATTAGGTTACATTTTGTTGAGGTTACTAGGTTGCAAGGATCCATAGAGCCCATCCCATCTTCTACCTACATTTGGCAGACCCTCTGGCACCTATTAGGAGTTACTAGCAAATTTTCTTCTGCATGTCATCCATCAACCACGATTCATGCCCCCATGCCCAAGTAGTTGTTAAGACCTAATAAACCTCTTTAGTCGAGTCTGTTAGGTATAGGTTTGAGTCCTTTGCATCATCTTGTTAGGAGACTGCATGTGCCTAGCATATTCACCACCCGCACTAATCTTAAAACAACTGGCTAATTCCCGAAGAAGGGTCAAAGAATTTGATGTTGTGGATTCTATCTTGGTTAGGCTTAGGCCTAAAAGAAGTTTCATGCTCGCAGAGCCAAACCTTTTAAAGTGAAAGAGAAGGTTGGATCAAATGCCTAGGTGTTAGACTTGCCTTCGAATTTGGACATTAGTTCTACCTTCAATATTACAGACTTGGTTGAGTACAGGGACCCAGCAGTGATACCTAGTGAGGTCTTTGGACCTATTCCTTTTCAATTTGAGTGACCCTAACCCAGAGTGTCCACTAATAAATTTGGCTTGCGAGAGGAGAATGGATCGAGCGTATCTTGGATGATCAAGCCATTATGACCCGGGGCCGTGGCTATCAATGCTTCCTGGTCTGATGGTAAGGCCGGCCAGAGTCGGACGATTCGTGGATTTCTCGAGAAAACTTGCAACGCCTCAACCCAGACCTCCTCGAGAGATATGTGAGCCAGCTTGATCTGCACTCGATAGGGTCGAGTTCCTCCCACCCCGAGAGAATTGGTGCGGATACTAGAGGCACCAGAATAAGGTAGAGGCTTCTCAACCCTCTGTGGATTACTTAAATGATATTCAAGTCCACTGTAATAAAGCTTAGTCCAGCTGAGTTGTTTTATGTGAGTCCTGTATTAGTCAGCTCATGTTGAGCTAGTTCAGTCAAGTGTTAGTCAGCTCATGTCGAGCTAATTTTATTTTTTTGAGTCCTGTCCAAGCATATTGAAGACTCAAGACCACATCATACAAGCGAAGACCAAGTCCAACCTGATTGAAGACATGGAAATTGAGCCCAAGTCCAACCCAGCTTGAAGATTTGAAGACCCCAAGAGGAAAATTTAGAAAACCTTGATTCCTTGCAGATGCCCTCCAGATGCCCAGATTCCCTTCCAGATGCCAGAATATATTCATAGATCAGGGCATCCATGATTCCAGAGGTCCACTTGCATCCTAGCCCAAAGAAATCAAGCCCAAGCGCCAAGCCCAAGCCCCTAAGAAGCAAGATACCAAGGAATATTCCTGCTACCGGGCTACCAGGCCACCACAGCTTCCAAAGGCCGAAGCCCATGTGCCCAAGCCCCTTTGGGCCGGCCTCTTGCTGCTCTTAGAATCCCAACACACCCCCTTAGGCATCCTTAGAGTGTTGACCAAGTCAAGAGAATTTTTAGGGATTTTTTCTACCTATGTTTCCTTATTTTCTAGCTAGGGTTTGAGTAGGAGTTGGATTCTTATGTAAAGACTAATGTATCCTTACTTGGAGCCCAAGACTGGTGCGAGCACTAGAATCAGAAGAAGACTTCAGGGTTCCATCTGGATCTCTGAATGACCTTGCCCGAAGATTAGGGTTTGTAATAAGGGTTGACCTGGTCAACCAGATTATTTTATTTCTTTGAGTCTGCATTTCATTTTGTTGAGTCATGTTGACTCAGTCTAAGTCCAAGTCAAGTCCTGGTTGGCGCCATTCCTTAGGGCATCATTTTTTCTTCCAAGGTCAAATGCAAGTGGACGCCACACTCCCAGCCACACTCCCAGGACCAGTTGGCACCACATTTCATCCCAGTGTCCCTGGTCCCCACGCCCAAGAGAGCAAGAAAATTTTCTTATAAGAAGTCAAGGAAGGCGCCCATAAGCTGCCAAAAGTAACCAAGCTAAAGGAGCATGGGATTTTTCTTGGAGAGGACTTCAAGGTAGGTGCCCACACCTGCCTGAAGTACCTGGCTATGAATGGAAGGAGCCTAGTCTTGGGGAGAAAGACTAGGAGATGAGTATTTTCTTCCAAGAAAGAGCAAGTCATGGAAGGAAAACCCATAGGAGAAGAACTAGGAGGTGCCCCACATACCTGCCATATGAAGCCATCACCTTGCATTTGAGGCCGCCCACTCCAAGGAAAAAAGCCTGGTCAGTCAAGGGAAAGTTTTTCATGCTTAGGATGAATGTTTAGTCCCACATGGGAAGTAGTGTAATTTTGTTTCTCTTGCAAGGTCTATATATTGGACCCTTATGTAATCTTTTGAAAAAAAAAAAAAGGAGAAAATGAAATCTTTTCTTGTGTTGAGCAACCTTGTGTTCTCTTCTTCTGCACTTCTTTGAGTGTTGAGCTCCGTGAGGGAGTAAATCCGGGTTCCATTGGAGCCTTGAGGAGGTGAGAGATCTCCAATGTTACCAAAACCCTGCCCCACTTTCATCCCTGGCCGCCAACCCTAATTTCCTTTTATCATCCTAGCCACCAACACCCAAATTCCTAAACCGTATTCCCACTTCATTCAAGGCCGCCATCTCCTTCTCCAAGCCACAGCCCACTATATCAAGCCCTAGGTCCTTTTCATCTGCAAGCCGCCGCCCTACCAGCCAAACCCTAAATCCACTCCATCTTCCAACGCCACCTCCATACTCTTCCCACATCTTCAAAGTTCGAGCAGTCCGGAGCTATCCCAGGTAAAGGTCTCTTCCTTGAGTTTCTTACATCCTTATCTTGTTCTTCATCCTTTCCAGATCCAGAGTACGAGAAGAAGGCCAACCTTGCCATAGGACTACAATCCGAGGATCCATTGCGAAGATACCCCGTCTCCAAGGATCCTACAATCTGCTCGAGAGTGTTTTTCAATTGAAGCAAAGAGAGATATCACAGTCAGGTATAAAACCTTCTCTTCTCTCTTCGTCTATTTCTTGAAAGAGGAGTAAACCTAGGTCTGGGGGTTTCTCAATCCCCTATGATCCTACTTCCTTATTACTCTGATAATCTACTCTTTTGAATTGTGCTTTCTTTCAGTGCATATTTTCTTTCAATATTAGTTAGCCTTGTTTTTGTGTCAAGCCAACTTCTAACAAAACAAAAAAATAAAAAATAAAAAATAAAAAATAGTCTTAATTTACTTCTGCATCGCATCATCTTATTTGTTCTGCATCAAAGACTAAGGGTCTATTTAAAGGACCCTAGTCTCTTGTATGAGGATTGATTTTGATATATTAAATAAACCTTGAGTTCTTCTATTGCTTTGAGTGTTACCCTGCTGTATGCATAAAGGGGTGTGAGAGTTTTCTTCTTCCCGGTGCTGCAACCATCATCCTGCCGCCAGCCAATCCTCTAGAGCCTTGGCCGCCCACTCCAAAATTCCTTTCTCCTTTGCTATTTTTCTTTATTTTCTTGATCTCCTATAAGTTTTTCAACCCCTGACAGGTTGTTTGCAGGTCCCCGAGTTCCCACAAATCCAACGACTCCAGCAAAGCCTCAATCGGACCACCGAGCAGAAAGCCGGGTATCTGCGGGTCTTTGGCTCAGTTTTCCAGGCCGCATCCATCGAGGAATGAGAGATCCCTTCACTGCGATCTTCACCGGGCACTTCAGACGTTGTCAGGTACACCCCCTCTACCTCCAGTAATTATATTATAGGAGAACTTGCCCTGACCGAGGCTTCTCAGTCCCGGCGATCCTTCTTTAGTACTTTTCTAGGTTCTAATATGCATGCTTGGCTTCAAAAATTCATACAGAATTTCCTATAATTAATTTTGATATGAAATTTGGGAATTAATCACCTAACCCCACATATAAAACATAAAAAAAGAATTGCATGCATATTAGTCCTGCATCACTTTAGAGGCGTCAAAGGTTTGGGAGCAAGGAATGAAATGGGACATCTTTGGGAATCTGTCGACTACCATAAATATCGAATCATGTTTTCTCTGGGTTTTGGGTGGGCCTAATATAAAATCCATGCTAAGATCCTGCTAGGGGTAATCGAGTACAGGTAAGGGTGTGTAAAGTCTAGTGTTTTGCTTTTGCTATTTGCCAACAGCACAAGTTCAACACCTGGCCATTATCTAGGCAACTTGTCTCTTAAGTCCTGGCCAATAAAACTGGTCCTCAACAGCTGAAATAGTCTTGTTCCTACCAAAATGGCCAGCTAAACCTCCAGCATGGGTCTTCCAAACTAGAAAATCTCTCAAAGATGTTTTGGGAATATAGAGCTTGTTCTCCTTAAATAGATAACCATCTAGAAGGGTATACTCACTGTGGTAACTAGATGAACCTTTTTTTAAAGCCTAGTAAACTTCAATAAAGTCTGGATAGGTATCGTACTCATCCTTAAGTTTTTCAAATCCAATGACTTCAGTGCTAACCAAATTCAGAAGCAAGGCTCTACATCTCAAAGCGTCGGCTACCTTATTCTCAATTCCAGCACGGTGTTTCAGGACAAAAGTATAGGCTTGGATGAATTCTACCCATTTGGCATGCCTAGAGTTCAGCTTTTTCTAGGAACTAAGAAATCTAAGGGCCTCATAATCAAAAAATAGGAAAAATTCATGCGGTAGAAGATAGTGCCTTGAATACCTTAAAGCTTGTACTACCGCATAAAGCTCTTTATCATAGGTGGAATATTTAAGCTTAGCCTCATTTAACTTTTCGCTAAAAAAAGCTATGGGGTGGTTCTCCTTGCTTAAAACTCTACCTATTCCAACTCCGGATGCATCACAAGCGACCTCGAATACTTTGAAAAAGTCAGACAACCTCAAAATTAGTGCTTGTGTCATCCTATCTTTTATTTCTAGGAAAGCTCTATTGGCTGCTTTGGTCTAATCAAAACTACCCTTCCTAATACAATCAATTATTGGGGCGACAATGAAGCTAAAGCCTCAAATGAATCTCCTATAGAAGGTGGCTAAGCCATGAAAGCTAAGAACATCATGAACAGTTTTGGGAACAAGCTGTTAATTATGGATTTGATCTTTTTTGGATCAGCTGAAACTCTATCAGAGGTAACAATAAAACCTAGGAAGGTGACTCTATGGCTCATGAACTCACACTTCTTCAAATTAGTATAGAGATTCTCTCTCCTAAGGGTTGCACACACTTGTCTAAGATGGTCTAAGTGGTTTTCTTTAGTCCTACTGTAAATTAATATGTCATCAAAGTACACCACAACAAAATTTCCTATAAAAGATTGTAGGACTTGGGTCATGATCCTCATAAATGTACTATGAGCATTGGTAATCCAAACGGCATCACTACCCATTCAAATAAACCATCCTTAGTCTTAAAAGAAGACTTCAATTCATCCCCGGGTCTAATTCTTACTTGATGATAGCCACTCTTAAGGTCGATCTTAGAAAAAATAGTAGCTCCGGCCATCATATCCAACATGTCATCTAATTGGGAAATAGGAAATCTATACTTCACTGTGATTTTGTTGATGGCATGACTATCAACACACATCCTCCAAGTGCCATCTTTCTTAGGTGCTAACAAGGCTGGTGGGACTGCACAAGGACTCAAACTCTCCTTAATAAACCCTTTCCTGAGGAGATCCCTTAATTATCTTTGTAATTCTAGGTATTCGGTAGGGTTCATCCTATAGTGAGGAAGGTTGGGTAAGGTTGCTCCTGGGACTAAATCAATGGCATGTTGGATATCCCTAAGTGGTGGAATGTGGTTAGGAAGGTCATCTGGAAAGACATCCTTAAAGTCTTCTAACACTTCAACCACTTCCTGAGGGTGTTCTTTCTGAGGAGGCTCTTGAATTTCCTTAGTTGTTAAAACCCAAACTAATGTACCCTTAGTGAGCTCTTTCTCAATTTTCTTTGCAGTTATCAAATTTACTCCAGGCTTCTTTTCTTTTAGGTGACTCAATCCTCTCTTGGCAGGGTCCTTAGGTGGTGTAGGGTTGATCACAAATTTCTTTCCAGAATGCATGAATGAACAAGAATTAGATCAGCCGTACAGGGTTGCGTCATGGTCAAATAACCACGGTCGACCTAAGATTATACTGCTCACTCCCATAGGTAGAACATCACACCACACTTTCTCCTGATAGGATTGCAACTGGATTTGGATTAGACACCTAGACTTGATAGGAATTGAAGTGGAGTCTATCCAAGAAACCTTATAGGGGTTTGGATGTGGAACTGTGGCTAAGCCTAAGGTCTTGACAGTACAAGTGGATATGGCATTTACACAACTCCCACTGGCAATGATTATCTTACATATCTTATCCCCTAACTTGATAAAAGTTTGTAGGATGTTAGTCCTATGCCTTTAGGAGGATTACTCTACCGGTGCTCCAGGCCCTATAGCATCCTACTAGTACCCTTCACAAGAGATGGCTCCATCAGGGGGGCAGGCTCTGTTGTACGCTGGCTGCACCCCCTGTAAGAAGAACCACTCCTAGGAACCTCGAACCCTGTCCATAAGGACTCTGACAAGCTTGTATCCCTTCTGTAGGGAATGCCATCGGAGAAGCACCCAACCAAGGCTCCAAACCTAGTTTGGCAAACTCGACTCCTATATAACGGCTAGAAAGACCTCCAAGATGGAGAGAGTGAACAAGAGAAGGAGAGAAAGCAAAGGCAAAAGGGCTAAAGTAGTGAACAATCTTGGTGTGGGCACCAGAATCCGACAGAGGCTCCTCAACCCTCTGTGGATGTCTAATTAGGGTTCCAACTTTTCAGGTCTTGTAATAAGGCTTCAAGCCTAAACTTTGTAATATTTTAATTTTAAATTGAGTCTCAAGTGTTTGTGTCTAGTCCTGTACTTTGACCAATTTGGTCAAGTTGTGCCCTGTTGCTGAATACCGTTAGGACTGAGGTTATAGGATTTGATCGATTGAAAGAGCAATACAAGACTTGTCCTGACTTTGGTGAGATCTTCCAATCCAAGAAACAAGAACCATCTAGCGCCCATAGTGAGTACACTCTCCAAGATGGTTATCTTTTCAAAGCAAATAGATTGTGCATTCCCGAAACCTCTCTTCTAGAATTCCTAGTTTGGAAAACCCATGCAGGAGGCCTAGCTGGTTATTTTGGTAGAGAAAAGACCATCATAGCAGTAGAAGACCAGTTCTTTTGGCCAAACTTGAAGATGGATGTAGCCAACATTGTTTCTCGGTGCCGAACTTGTGCTGTTGGCAAATAGCAGAAGCAAAATACTGGCCTATACACCGCTCTACCTGTGCCTAGTCATCCTTGGAAAGACCTTAGCATGGACTTTGTGGTAGGATTGCCGAAGACCACTAGGAAGCATGATTCAATCTATGTAGTGGTTGATAGGTTCTCTAAAATGACCCATTTCATACCCTGCTCCTAGACTCTAGATGCTTTCAAAGTTGCCAAGCTCTTTCTCGAGCATGTGGTTAAGTTACATGGCCTTCCCAAAACCATAGTGTTCGATAGGGATGTTCGATTCACTAGTTATTTCTGGAAAACCCTTTGGCACTTACTGGGCACCGAGCTAAAGTTTTCAACTGCCTACCACCCGTAGACCAATAGCCAAACTGAGGTAGTCAACCATAGCCTAGGGAACCTCTTGAGATGTTTGATAGGTGAACATACCGAAAACTAGGATCTTCTTTTACCTCGAGCTGAGTTTGCCTACAACAGTTCTGTGAATAGGACCACCGGGAAAAGTCCTTTCGAGATTGTAAGTGGTTACAAGCCTAACCGACCTCTTGATCTGATTCCCTTGCCTATCCATGCTCGTGTCTCTGAGTCTGTCGAATCCTTTGCATATCATATTAGGGACATGCATAAGGAAATTTGCAAAAAATTTAATCTAAGTAATAATGCATATAAAAGAATGGCTGATTCCCGGAAACAAGCCAAGAGTTTGAAATTGGGGATTCTATAATGATTAGGCTTAGGCCTAAACGGTTTCCACCAGGAATCATTAAGAAACTTCATGCTCATGGAGCTGGCCCCTTTAGAGTGATAAAGAGAGTTGGCCCTAATGCCTACGTTCTTGAGCTACCCCCGGATTATGGCATTAGCTCGACTTTCAATTTCTCAGACTTAGTTGAGTACAGGGGACCAGCAAATATACCTAGCGAGCTATTTGGGCCTGACCTTTCTTTTGAGAGTGAACCCGAACCAGAGTGTCCACCTCCAATTTTACTAGAGAGAGGCAAGCGAATCGAGCGTGTCTTGGATGACCAAGCTATTACCACCCGGGGCAAAGGTTATCAACATTACTTGGTCCGATGGCAAGGCCGACCTGAGTCCGATGACTCTGGATTACCCGAGAGGACTTGTAGTGCCTCAACCCCAACCTTCTAGAAGAATACCTTAGCCAAATCAACTCTTACTCGATAGAGTCGAGTTCCTCACACCCCGAGAGAACTGATGTGGGCACCAGAATCTGATAGAGGCTCCTCAACCCTCTGTGGATGTCTAATTAGGGCTCCAACTTTTCAGGTCTAGTAATAAGGCTTCAAGCCTAAACTTTGTAATATTTTAGTCATAAATTGAGTCTCAAGTATTTGTGTCCAGTCCTGTACTTTGACCAATTTGGTCAAGTTGTGTCCTGTATTGAGTCCAGTCCTGTATTGAGTCCAGTCCAAGTCTGTTTGAAGTATAGGTCCAAGCAAGATTGGTCTCGAAGTCTAGTCACTTTTGAGCCAAGACATAAAAAAAGCCAACTCAGCTTAGGGGAACCACCTCTTCATCCTATGTGGTGCCATGTCAACTTGGCAAGTGGGCGGCACAATTCAGATTTTTGGACGCCCAAAGGGGGGACACAACACTTGATACATTCCCTCTTTCCCTCCCCCCCATCATGCTCTTTTCCAAGTATGGGTGGCCGCCCAATGGAAGGTCAAAGGAGGTTAGAAATGCGTTCCTTGCTTCAAGCCCTCATATCAAGCTTTATTCCAAAAGTATGTGGCCAACTATGGAAGGAAGGGCAAGAATCCATGGGCGCCTCCATCTCCCACTCCCCATATCATATCTTGTACCAAAGGTGGATGCACAACCAAGGAAAGGAGAAGGACACAAGCCTTGCTATAAGCCCCACTTCATGTCTTCTTCCAAAATGAGAGATCAACCTTCCAAGTCCAAGGGCGCCAAGATCCCTCTTCCAAGCCTCAAGTCAAGACACGCCCAATCAAATTCAAAGTCTTGGTCGGCCAAGGAGGAGAAATTTCTAAATTTTTGGGCACCCCATCAAGAGAAGACTTGTATTTTCATTTGAAATTCAAATTGGGTCCTAAGGTGCCTATAAAAAGGACCTTACCCCTCCTTTGTAATGCTATTGATGTTGAATGAAAAAACACAAATTTTGAGAGCCAATTCTCTTTAGTTGCCTTCGTTCCTTGAGAACGTCGATCTCCATGAGGGAGCACCATCACCTTCAGGCATCGAGAGGTGTGAGGCCTTGAGTTACTATCTCTTCAACAACTCCATCCTCCAACTTCGAGTCGGAGTCCATTAGGATAATCCAACTGGGCACCTAGCAAGAAGAACTCCACCCATCACCACATCAACCCTCATCCTTTCATCTATTGCTTTCTTTTTGATCGAATCCTAACTCTTCTCTTGAATGCTCGCAGGTCCTTCAGGTGCCATGAACATGGAGTCGGTTACCCTTGCCATCGTGACCTTTGGATAGAAAGCCGGCGCATCCGCGGGATTGAATGCTCGATCATCTAGGCCGCATCCGTGAGAGGAGTGAACTCGGCATCGGGTGCTTCGGATCTTTGAGGTTTGCCACCTTGACACCTAAGTAGGTAATGATCTGAGAGCTAAGTCCTACGGGATTTCTCAATCCTGGGGTCCTCTTTTTATCCTTACTTAGGGACTTACTTGCTTGCCTGAAGTTCTTGTTAGTATAGAACCCTAGATCTACTTCTACTTGTTTTCGGGAATCTAAAAAAAAAATCATTAAAACTTAAAAATCACAAAACAAACAAATCACTTGCATCATTCTTCATCTTCGCATCTAGTTAGTCCTGCATCAAATCTTCCCCCAAAAACTCTAGTTTTCTATTCTCTTCTATCTTCCTCTCCAATAAAGGGACTGTTTCCCTTGGTCTTTTGACTAACTTGACCATCAGAGTGTTCTTGTTGGGATCCCTGACCTGGGTCTACTTTTTACAAGATCGACTGGCCACAAGGATGCGAGGATGAAGCGCCCGAAACCCTATGGGAGACCAGCTTTAATTGGACCCATCGAAGCTACAGGCTATGGTGATCTATGTAGCAACACCCCCCACCCTCGATATCCTAAGGACCATTGTGTGAGATAAAGGCACAGATGGCCATCGACCACCTCCAAGATGAAACAAGGCCATACTTTGGCCTTCCCCTAGTATCACTGACCCTTAGTGTCAGGGCCCCAATTCTCGAGGTGTTTATGAATCTTTCGATCAAAGAGAGCATCAACCGAATGTCTACTAGAAGAATGAAGCAATATTATCAAAGCTATCTGTTTCCCAGAAAAGGTGCCCAAGAGGGGGGTGAATTGGGTATTTTAAAAATTAAAGCAATATATGTGCTATCAAGTTCAAAAGTGAAGTGCGATAGTGCTCAAGTAATTTGTTCAACGGAAGCAATGAAAGATAGCAAAAATTAAAGAGCAAAAGAAGATAGAGAGTAAAGCAATGCAAACACATAAGAAGTATAGTGGTTTAGTGCACCTAGCACCTACATCCACTCCCCAAGCTCCACTTAGAAATTTCCATTATAATCTTCTCTAGATTACAGTCGACTTGTTTTACAAGTCTCAGAAGTCAAAACCTTACACACTTGTTTTGGCTTCGGGCTTACAAGCAACCCTAGTTGGTTTTATCAATTGGCTCACCAACAAACCTCACTCACTTGTTTTGACTTCGGGCTTACAAGCAACCCTAGTTGGTTTTATCAATTAGCTCACCAACAAACCTCACACTAGTTTCAAATTCCCTTGAAACTAGCCTAGGACAAAAAGAATATGAATACAATGAATAAAACAAGACAAACTCCTTTTGAACAAAAGTAATTCGATGTAGCTCTTGATGGAGACTCTTCAAGCCTTTCTCTTGGAATCTTGGACCTCACTAAATGCCAAACACTTGAAAGTTGGATTCCTCAAAGATGGAAAGTTTTTGGCTAAGGAATCTCTTAGTTTTTTCACTCTTTTTGGCTTAGAATTGATTGAAGGCTTTGTACTTTCACTCTCTTCTTTTTCACTTTGTCTCCTTGTCTTTTTTGAAGTTAGGTGGAGGTTAAATACTTCATTCAAGCTGAAACAACTCCACAAGACCGTTAGAATCAAAAAATGGCCATTTATGGCCGTTAGAAATCAAATCAAAAGTTCAGAAAAACTAGCCGTTATGCCATGAGTCGACCTCATGAGTCGACCTCTGGATCAAGTGTCGACCTCATGAGTCGACCTCCAGTTTATCTTAGGCAAAAATCCAAAAAACCAAAGTTCTGCCCAGTTTGAATTCTCAGGCGATGAGTCGACCTCTGGTATCGACCTCTGGACAGGTGTCGACCTTTGGTGGTCGACCTCTGGAGCGTGCCACTGAAATTTTGCCGTGCCGGCCTTGCTGAACTTTTCTTTTCTTCATGAGTTGACCTCTGGTGGTCGACCTTTGGCAAGGTGTCGACCTCTGGGGGTCGACCTTTGGTCTGAAATTTTCTGAAACTCTGGAGAGGTGCGTGCCATGCTTGAGATTCTCTAAGCCTTTGTTTCTTTTGTCAATTACTTCTTAATAAGAAGGTCCAATATAAGAAATTTGATTTTGTTCAAGGTAGAAGAGCTCTTTCCCAAATCAGGCAAGCTTGGTTTCATCATTGTACTCTTGATACTCTTTTTGAATAACCTAAGTCCTGAAACTTTATCTTGAAATGAAACATTTGTCCAAACATATACTCAACCTTTTGTTAATCATCAAAACTAAGGAGCCAAAGCCAACAATCTCCCCCTTTTTGATGATGACAAAATCTTGAGTATATATGCAATTAAGTCCAAAAGCAAAATATAGCAATAATAAAAATTTTTAAAGAAACCTCACATGCATGAGTATATCATAAAAATTTTACTACTATTTTTTTTTTGGTGAAAACATTCTCATGATTCAAAAAGTTAAGAACCATAATAGCTTAACTATACTCTATGAAAGAGTCATAAGAACCATATATACTTTACTATACTTTACCACTTTTCATCTACTTCTTTCTTTTTGTGAAAACATTCTCATGAGTCAAAAAGATAAGAACCATAATAGCTTTACTATACTTTACCACTTTTCATCTACTTCTTTCTTTTTGTGAAAACATTCTCATGAGTCAAAAAGATAAGAACCATATATACTTTACTATACTTTACCATATATACTTTACAAACTTTACCATACTCCCCCTTTTTGTCAAGAATCAAAAAGTGCATTCTTTGTAGTAAAAGATATATTAAAGAAAATTATATTCCATTACAATGAAGTACTTAGTTGCATAAGATACATGCTCCCCCTTAATTTGTGCATTCGATATAACAAAGATATTCTTATTTGAGGGTTTAAAAAGATAAATGCTAAGAGCTGGTATCAGACAGTAAAATATCACAATGTAGATAAGTATATAAATGAGTGTATTCAGTTACAAAATTGCTTACATAGTAAGTACAAAACACTGATATATCAGAATATACAAAGCAAACTAGTACATCATACATCAAATCTATGAGGCTACTCCTCATCAGAAGGTATATCAAAAGAGATAGGAGCCAAAATCCTAGATGAGGATTTTGGAGTCCTATGAGTGAGACTCCGAGTCCTCAGAGAGGGACCAGACCTAGGGGTAGTCCTACGAGATCTATAGGTCCGAGGAAAAGGCTCCACAGGTGTCCTAACAGAAGCAGTAGCAGAAGGAGTAGATGGATCAGTATGCTGAGTAGACTGAGCTGGAGTGTGCCTGCTGACTAGCTTATAAGCAGTGGGATCATCAATATCTTTCTCTGTATGCTCATCTCTATCATCCGGAATCCCTGTAATAGTCTCAAAAAGTGACTCAGTAAACTCAGTATCTACTAGCACATCTGTAGCTGGAGGATCTGTACTGGGAAGATCAGTAGAAGGAGGATCAGTAGAAGGGGGAATCTCTGGAATCGGATCTGCAGGTGGAACATCAGAGCTACCTACTCCAGGCTGATCTCCATCACTATCACTGTATCCACTGGAGTCATCATCATCATCATCAGAATGTGGAGGAGGTACTGTCGGATCTACAGTCCATGGTGGCAATGCTAATCTCAGTAGGCTAAGGATCTGTCGGAATCCTACATCTACACTAGCTGAGAGAGCTCCAATGTGCATATCTGTGTGGATCCGTAGACCATGTAGCTCCTGTCATACACCAGCAATCTCTGTCCGAACCTCTAAAATGTGATCAGTCACTCTCTGCTCAAAGTTTGAAATGCTCGCTGTAGTCCTCCGTGGTGTAGCAGTAGCAGTAGGTGCTGGAGCTGATGAGGGTGGTGGCGTGAATGGCTCAGGCTCCAAAGTCTCTGACTCTGGTGCTGGGTGAGGAGGTGTACCATGATCAGTAGGCTCTGAAGGCCCTGCCTCAACAGCTCAAATCTCATCCTCCTCATCTGGCTCCTGGCCAGACTCTCGTTGCACCCAACGGTCACCAATCAATCGAAATCCCATCCTATGCAGGGATTTCTCTCCATATGTATCAGTATGCTGCAGTTGACTGAAGGGTATACCATCAAAAGAAACTCCATGCTCCCTGAATAGCTGTGTCAACCCCATGCTATATGGCTGAACTAGTCTCCTGTGAGATGCTGCCTCACCCATCTGCTGAAGCATGATCTTGGGAAGGTTGATGGGAGTCCGCTATCTCAGGGACACCATCAACACCAGCTCACGCTCAGTGATAAAGTCGAATCTCCCGCTCTTCGGAATCAAGATACGGGGGATGATATGATGCAGCACTCTCATCTCCAGTGAAAGCTGGTTAGCGGCTACTGTGGAAATGCCACCAACATCCTCACGCTCTAGAATACATCTGAAGGCATGCTCTCTATCGCTGATCGAAGTGGCAGCTGTGCCATGAAGTGGAATCCTCCAAACACGACTGATGACCTCCGGTGTCATTGGAATCTCGATCCCACGAACAGTAGCTGACCATCTAATGCCATCAGTGGCCATGGATGCATAGAACTCCCTGATGAGGTCTTGGTAGAATCTCTCAGTCATCGTGCAGAAGTGAACCAGACCTGCATCTCTCAGCACATCTCCTATAAAAAAGTGATGCTGATCCAAGAAAGGTATGTCCACACGCCTCCAACTCGCAATGCTCTTCCGCACTAAGCTGGCTGGCACTGATGCAGATGGCTCTGGGGTCGGCTCATGCTCATGTCTAACCTTTCTTCGTCGCTCAGTGCTACCTTGGCCTTGTTCTATTCTCCTTTTTCTTACTGCCAAGTGCTTTCTTGGACCCATATGGATGGAAGAGGGGTAAAGTAGGATAATGCAAGGCTAAGAGGGAAGGAACCAAGAAAAGGAAGGAGAAGAGAGGTTCACGGGTTGAGCAAAAGAAGAAATGGTGAAATGGTAAGATAGGGTTTGTGAAAATGGAGAAAATCGAGAGTAAATGGAGGAAATGCAAGAAACGGAGGAAGGAAATAAGTAATTTCAATTGAAAAACAACAGATATTAGAGGGTGGATAGAGGCAAAAGCTTTCGGTTGTCCAAAAACAAAGTATACGGTCAAAAATGGTTTGGTTCAAAGGAGAACAAGAGGAGAGGAGAAGATTACCCAAAAAGATGAAGGAGAGGGTTGGAAATCCACTGTTTAGAGGTTTAGGAGCATTGGAGGGGGACCACACGAAGGAGAAAAGGAAGGAAATGGAAGAAAAAAGGCTTGCGAACGGGTTTTAAAAAACAAAATTTCCGTTCAAGTGTCAACCTCTAAAAACTCTCAGGGGTCGACCTCAAGTGTCGACCTCTAAAAATCTCAGGGGTCGACCTCAAGTGTCGACCTCCGAAAACTTAAGTGTCGACCTCCAAAAATAAATTAGCAAAATAAAATTTGGTAAAATTTTAAAAATTGATAAAATTTAGAAAAATAAGCTTTAAACATATTTGAGAATTTATAAATCATTTTTGAGGAATTTTGATGAAAATTGAAGAGTTTCAAGCAAAAGGATCAATGACTCCCAGTTCTCTTCTGATCATACAAAATCTATCTTCATTCAATGGTTTTGTGAATATATCAGCCAATTGATAATCAGTACAAATAAATTCTAACAACACATTAGAGTTTTGAACGTGATCTCTTATGAAGTGTTGTCTTATTTCAATATGTTTGCTTCTTGAATGTTGTACAAGATTTTTCGTTAAATTGATTGCACTAGTATTATCACATCTTATGGGTGTCTTAGTTAGTTTGATGCCAAAGTCCTCGAGTTGTTATTTGATCCATAGAATCTAAGCACAACAGCTTCCAGCTGCTATATATTCGGCTTCCGCCGTAGATAGAGCAACCAAATTCTGTTTCTTGCTGCTCCATGAAATCAAATTAACTCCTATGAATTGACAAGTTCCACTAGTACTTTTACGATCAAGTTTTCATCCAGCAAAATCAGCATCAGAATATGCAATTAATTCATATGATGACTCTCTAGAGTACCAAAGACCAATTTCAATTTACCCAGATAAGTATCTAAATATACGTTTTACAGAGAAGAGATGTGATTCTTTGGGAACAGACTGAAAACGTGCACACATACAAACACTAAACATTATATCTGGTCTACTGGCAGTTAGATATAGCAATGAACCAATCATGCCTCTATATAATTTTTGGTCTACTGATTTACCACATTCATCTTTGTCTAATTTACATGAAGAGCTCATAGGGGTACCTATTGGTTTGGTAGTCTCCATCCCAAACTTTTTCAATATTTCCTTTGTGTACTTTGCTTGGTTGAAGAAGATCCCCTTTTTGGTTTGCTTAATTTGGAGTCCGAGAAAGAAGTTGAGTTCTCCCATCATGCTCATCTCGAACTCGCTTTGCATTAGCTTTGCAAACTCTTGACAAAGACATTCGTTAGTAGCACCAACAATAATATCATCTACATAGATTTGTACTACTAAGAGATCATCATTTTTCTTTTTCAAAAACAATGTATTATCTACATTACCTCTAGAAAAATCATTCTTCATCAAAAATGAACTTAATCTATCATACCAAGCTCTAGGAGCTTGCTTTAAACCATACAATGCTTTATGCAATTTAAAAACATGGTTAGGAAATTCATGATTTTCAAAATCAGGAGGTTGTTCAACATAAACTTCCTCTTCAATAAATCCATTTAAAAAAGCACTTTTAACATCCATTTGAAATAACTTGAAATCCATAAAACAAGCAAAAGCAAGTAAAAGTCTTATTACTTCTAGCCTAGCAACAAGAGCAAAGATTTCATCAAAGTCAATCCCTTCTTCCTGGTTGTAGCCTTTAGCAACAAGTCTATCTTTGTTTCTAGTTACAATACCATGTTCATCAAGTTTATTTCTAAAAATCCATTTTGTGCCAATTACAGAAACATTAAGGGGTCTTTCAGTTAAAGTCCAAACGTTATTTCTTTTAAATTGATTTAGTTCATCTTGCATGGCATTAATCCAGTTACAATCTTTTTCAGCTTCTTCAATTGACTTAGGCTGTATCTGAGATACAAAAGCTAAATAATCACAAACATTTCTAATAGAAGAGTGTGTACTTACTTCCTTTGATGGATCACCAATTATTAGCTCTTTGGGGTGTCCGTGTGCATACCTCCATTCTTTAGGTAAAGGTTTTGGTGAAGTTGCATTGATCTCTTGAGTTTGATCTTCATTTTCTTAATCATCATCTCCTTTGGGCTCATCTTCATTGATTGTCAATTGTTCAAGCTTCTTTGTACCTGTTTCATCATCAATAGAATCTTCTTTTCTAATAGATTTTTCGTTAGATTCATCAAACACTACATGAATTGATTCTTCAACTAGAAGAGTTCTTCTGTTGAAGACCCTGTATGCCTTGCTAGATGTAGAGTATCCTAAGAAGATACCCTCATCTGACTTGGCATCAAATTTACTGATATTATCTTTGCCATTGTTTAATATGAAACAGCGGCAACCAAATACACGAAAATACTAGAGATTAGGTTTTCGATTTTTTCAAAGCTCATATGGTGTTTTCTTCAAAATAGGTCGAATTAAAATACGATTTAAAATATAACAGGAAGTATTAATGGCTTCTGCCCAAAATATCTAGGTAAATCATTTTCGCAAAGCATTGTGTGTGCCATTTCTTCAAGTGTCCTGTTCTTTCTTTCTACCACCCCATTTTGTTGAGGTGTCCTAGGTGTAGAAAAATTATGACTAATGCCATTTTCATTACAAAAAGCTTCAAAATCATGATTATCAAATTCAATTCCATGATCACTACGTAAAGAAACAATAGTGAGATCTTTTTCGTTTGAAACCCTTTTATGAAATTTAACAAAAGCTGAAAACGTTTCATCTTTATGAGCTAAAAACATTACCCAAGTAAATTGTGAGTAATCATCTACAATTACTAGCCCATATTTTTTACCTCCAAAACTAGTTGTTCTGGTTGGTCCAAAGAGGTCCATATGCAATAATTCAAGGGGTCTAGTAGTAGATACTACTCCTTTAGGTTTGAAAGTAGATTTAGTTTGTTTTCCAAATTGACATGCAGCACAAATCTTATCTTTTTCAAATGTGAGTTTTGGCAATTCTTTTACAAGATTCTTTTTGCTTAATTTTGAAATCAACTGCATACTAGCATGCCCTAGCCTACGATGCCAAAGCCAACTAGTTTCACTTGCCTTGGCTTCCCTAGCCACTAGGCATTGACCACTTTCCATGGCTAGATCATCAAGATCAACCATGTAAATGTTTCCATGCCTATGACCAGTGAACTTGATGCCATCGACATCAAGACTAGATACCATTCACAAAGATGATTCAAAAATAACTTTAAAACCCTTGTCACAAAACTAACTAATGCTGAAAAGATTATGCTTCAAGCCATCAACAAATAATACATTATCTACATAAGCATTAGGGATGATATGGATTTTACCAATTTTGATGATCTTGCCTTTTCCATTATCACCAAAAATAACGTTTCCACCATCAATAGCTGCTAGTGATGAGAATTGCTTCACATCCCCAGTCATGTGCATTGAGCAACCACTATCCAGATACCACATTCTTCTTTTATTTTTGGTTGCAAGGCACACCTCATTATCTTCATTGGCCATGAAACACAGGTTGGCAACTACCTGCTGCTCTTCATCACTGCTGGAGTCCTCACTCTCACTCCAGGTAGCCATCATGGCTTTCTTTCTCAACATCCTTCGACTCTTCTTAAGCAAAGGGCAATCCGTTTTGTAATGTCCAAGCTTCTTGCACTCGAAGCAGATAGGTGGATCCCTTTCTTTTTCTCTCTCTTTATCTTTATTGTGATCACCTTTTTGTGGCCTTTTCTTGTAGAAGCCTTTCTTCTTTCTCATGAATTTTTTGAATTTTCTTGTAGTGAGAGCTGTCTCATCATCATCAGCTTCTTCTTCTGATTCATCACTTGACTCTTCCTTTGTAGTGGACTTGAAGGCTATGGCTTTCTTTTTCTTGTCATTATCCACTGTCTTCTGCTTTAGTGAAAGCTCGTACGTCATCAGTGATCCAAGAAGCTGCTCAAGAGGTAGAGTATTGACATCCTTGGCTTCTTCTATGGCTGTTACTTTCGCATCCCATGAAGCCGGAAGAGACCTGAGAAGTTTGTTAACCAGTTCACCATTAGATATAATTTTTTCTAAACTTTTCATACCATTTACTATATTGGTAAATCTAGTATACATTTCACTTATACTTTTAGTTGGTTCCATCCTGAACATCTCATACGTATGAATGAGCATGTTCACCTTTGTGGTCTTCACTTGGTGTGTACCCTCATGGGTAACCTCAAGTGTATCCCAAATTTTTTTTGCGAAAATACAATTTGATATTCTGTTAAATTCACTTGGGTCAAGTGCATAGCATAGCAAATTCATCGCCTTAGCATTTAACTCAGCTTGTTTGATATCATTGTCATCCCAATTTTCTTCAGATTTTGAGGTGATAATGCCATTAACCAAGTGAGTGGGCTGATGAGGCCCTTTAGTAATTACTCTCCATATATTATAATCTACAGCTTGTAAGTAAATGCGCATACGAGTTTTCCAGTAAGTGTAGTTTGTGCCATTAAAGAAAGGAGGGCGATTTGATGCTTGACCTTCAACTACACCCATTCCATTTGGGGTGGCCATGATCTTTCACTCAAGATCGTTGGACCTACAAGAGAGTACCGGTGCTCTGATACCACTTGTTGCCCAGAAAAGGTGCCCAAGAGGGGGGGTGAATTAGGTATTTTAAAAATTAAAGCTATTTATCAAGTTCAAAAGTGAAGTGCGATAGTGCTCAAGTAATTTGTTCAATGGAAGCAATGAAAGATAGCAACAATTAAATAGCAAAAGAAGATAAAAAGTAAAGCAATGCAATACACAAAAAGTATAGTGGTTCGGTGCACCTAGCAGCTACATCCACTCCCCAAGCTCCACATGGAAATTTCCACTATAATCTTCTCTAGATTACAGTTGACTTGTTTTACAAGGCTCACAAGTCAAAACCTTACACACTTGTTTTGGCTTCGGGCTTACAAGCAACCCTAGTTGGTTTTATCAATTGGCTCACCAACAAACCTCACTCACTTGTTTTGACTTCGGGCTTACAAGCAACCCTAGTTGGTTTAATCAATTAGCTCACCAACAAACCTCACACTAGTTTCAAATTCCCTTGAAACTAGCCTAGGACAAAAAGAATATGAATACAATGAATAAAACAAGACAAACTCCTTTTGAGCAAAAAGTAATTCGATGTAGCTCTTGATGGAGACTCTTCAAGCCTTTCTCTTGGAATCTTGGACCTCACTAAATGCCAAACACTTGAAAGTTGGATTCCTCAAAGATGGAAAGCTTTTGGCTAAGGAATCTCTTAGTTTTTTCACTCTTTTTGGCTTAGAATTGATTGAAGGCTTTGTACTTTCACTCTCTTCTTTTTCACTTTGTCTTCTTGTCTTTTTTGAAGTTAGGTGGAGGTTAAATACTTCATTCAAGCTGAAACAACTCCACAAGACCATTAGAATCAAAAAAATGGCCGTTTATGGCCGTTAGAAATCAAATCAAAAGTTCAGAAAAACTAGCCGTTATGCCATGAGTCGACCTCATGAGTCGACCTCTGGATCAAGTGTCGACCTCATGAGTCGACCTCTAGTTTATCTTAGGCAAAAATCTAGAAAACCATAGTTCTGCCCAGTTTGAATTCTCAAGCGATGAGTCGACCTCTGGTATCGACCTCTGGACAGGTGTCGACCTCTGGTGGTCGACCTCTAGAGCGTGCCACTGAAATTTTGTCGTGCCGGCCTTGCTGAACTTTTCTTTTCTTCATGAATCGACCTCTGGTGGTCGACCTTTGGCAAGGTGTCAACCTCTGGGGGTCGACCTTTGGTCTGAAATTTTCTGAAACTCTGGAGAGGTGCGTGCCATGCTTGAGTTTCTCTAAGCCTTTGTTTCTTTTGTCAATTACTTCTTAATAAGAAGGTCCAATATGAGAAATTTGATTTTGTTCAAGGTAGAAGAGCTCTTTCCCAAATCAGGCAAGCTTGGTTTCATCATTGTACTCTTGATACTCTTTTTGAATAACCTAAGTCCTGAAACTTTATCTTGAAATGAAACATTAGTCCAAACATATACTCAACCTTTTGTTAATCATCAAAACTAAGGAGCCAAAGCCAACACTATCTCTTGAACTCCAAGATGAAACAACACTAGTTACATATTATCTCTACGAGATACCTTATCCAACATTCCTCCTATATACCTAAAGGTATAAATATATTATTGGGATCCTTTGGTCCTAATAAAGAACCTTCACCCTCCCGACGTTCGGAAATTCTACTCCAAAATGGATGGGAATAGCTTCTTGGAACCCTTGTGATGGGGACATTAATAACAAGAAAATGTATTTGGACTAACTCACATTGTTTTTGCAGCTAGTATAGTCAATAAAGTCTAGAGCCTTTGAAGCAGTTCCATTTTTCTTGAAGCAAGCACATGAGCCGACTCATGGAATAGACTATATTACTTATGAATTGACCCAAGGCCACCACTTCAAAGCTCTTGAGCCGACTAATTACTCATGAGCCGACTCAACTTCAATTCAAAAGCATGATAAGTCGACTCAAGGCTACTATTTCAAGCTCAATCATTAATCATGAGCAGACTCAAGTTCAAGCATGATGAAGGGCCACCTCTCAAAGCCCAATTCAAGCCATTCAAGCCCAATCCAAGACAAGACTTGAAGCACATGGGGAACACCACACCAAACAACCTTTGGGGAGAAGGAATTACACTACATCAAGAGTTTTATGGGGAACATAAAGATTCCTTCCACTATCCTAACAATATTTGACATGTGGGATGCCACAACTTATGACACCTAAACCTCCACATCAGCACTTGCAAGCCACATTAGGACCTTCTAGATGCCACTTGTCAAAGTGGTTGTAACTTTCTACCAACAATTTGTTTCTAGTTAGAACCACTTACATAAGAGTTGTTGGAGCCAACTAAGCCATCCTTATCCCCTCCTTTCCACCCTTGGCCGAATTCTCCTAGATTAGGAGCCTATAAATAGGGCCCCAAAAATCTCATTTGTTTCCATGCTATGATGATTAATGAAATGATTATTTCTCTTGTGTTCTAGTTCTCTTGTGTTCTTGTTTGGAGTGAGAGTGTTCTTGCTAGTTTGAGTATGTAGATCCTTATCCAAGGAAAGAGTAAGAGTTTTTATGTTTGTGTTTGAGAGAAAAGAGTACCATTGCAAGGAGTGAAGAATGGGAAGCCCCATAGTTTGGTCTAAAGCTCAAGTTCCAAGCCCCAAAACCGCCGGCCACTTTCTTCTTCTTCCCTTTTCCTTGTTTCCATTCCAACCCCAATTCTTCTTCCATGCCTAATCCCAAGTTTATTTGCAAGTTCTCCTAGGTTCCTAAGTCAAGGATGAAGGTCTCCATGCCATGGATCATGGCCAAGGTAAGTCTCAAAGTAGGGAGTGCTAATCTTAACTTCTAGACCTCAATCATTGAGTATTAAGAGTTTCTTCTTCCACCAAATAATTAGTTATCATTATTGGTAGAAAACCTTCTTCTTGGCTCTTTAGATCTGACCATTTGAAGGAGATTTGACCTAATAGGAATGGTTTCCTAGCCATGAGATCCATCTCCTATCATTTTGGAAGTGATTAGCATGCGGGTGTTTAATTTTTCATGAACTAGTCTCCTACTTGAATGAAATTGTCCTCCCTTGTGATAAATTTTTGCTTTAATTTGTATTGCTCTTAATGGATTGTTAATCTCTGGAATAATATCATCATCCTTGCATTTCATCAATCCCCACATCCCGCATCAATTTTTGGTATCAAGAGCTTAGGTTCTACTAGGTCAAGCTGCTGAAATCTCTATTCTAGTTTTTCATCTGAGATTCCACGAATTTTAGTTTTTTTATCACATTGTAAAACAATCCAAAAAATTCTTTTTATGCCTTTGAGGACGCTAAGATGTAATATCTAAGTTTTTTTAAATTTTCTTTTAAAATTTTCATAGTTTAAAATTCATCATTTCACGTTGCTTTTTTAGTTAACGAGTTTTACTTCAATTTCAGTTTCATGTCATTTAGTTGTTTCATTAAATATTAGAAAATTTTAAAAAAAAAAATTCCTATGAATTTTGATTTGGATCTGATATCTCCACTCATTAAAATTCGAATTCTAAAATTTATTTGAATTTAATTTCAAATTTTGGATGTTAGATGGTTAAGGGTTTGTTGGCCAGAAGCTTCTTGTAACCACTTCTACAACAAGCTTTCAAATTTAAATTTCCTAACCAAAATTTAAGAATTAAAATTAAAATTTTAAAATTTGAAATTCTGATATCCAATAATTCAAATTTAAACTTCAATTTTTTTTGAAATTTTAAATTTTAAATTTCAAATTTTTAAAACTAGTTAGTTGAAAGTTGTTCCTGTTGAAATTTTCTTGTAACAACAAGCTTTTAAAATGAATTTCTTAACCAAATTTCGGGAATTAAAATTCAAAATTTGGAATCTGGAATCTTCACTGAGAGATTTAACAATTCAAATTTAAATAAAAATTATTGGAAATTTTAAAATTTTAATTTCAGATTTTAAAACTAGTTGACTAAAAGTTGTTAGGGCTGAAACTATCTTGCAAAAACTCTAACTTCTAGAATGAATTTTTAACTCTAATTCGAGATTTAAATTTTAAAACTTGATTTCTGAAATACAGACTTCAAAATCTGAATTTTTCAATTTAAATTTTTTGTTTTGAGTTTTAAAATTTTTCGGGTTTGAATCACATGTTTGTGTTATTACTAGTTGTTATATTATCTAGTTGGTGAATTGTTTGTGCATCCATTCTTAAATCTAATTAAGGGCATTCAATCATAAAATAAGGGAAGGAGATCATTATCTTTCCTTGGCCCAAAACAATCACCCACATTTGCATTGACCTAAGCCATAATTGAAATTGAGTAGGAACCTAAAACTATGGACACCCACAAGTCGGGTTCAAGTGCAAGATGAGACCAAATATTAGTTGAGTTTGTACTTACCTCTTGAAATTGGTGACTAAGGCTAGAGGTCCAATGACAAATTCCTTAAGTGGACTTGCAATATTTAATTAGGACCTTGTGAAAGCGAGGGGAGCCTCCCGCAATCCCACCTCTTACTTGGCCAGTGGAAAAGAAAATTGCAACTTTAACTAGTACTTAGTCAATTCATGTATTTTGAACTTTTAGTTCTAGGAGCCCTAGAAGCTAAGTTTGTAATGCTTGCCCATTTGATCTGAAGCCCTATACTAATAGTCCTACACTCAGTCTGGTTTACCCATGGATCCCAATCTTGAATTTTTTATGAGGACTTTAACTGAAAAATTTGATAATGTAACTGAGCAATTAGGACAAATGGACAAGGAATTATGTCAAGTGAAGAATAGAATTGGGACCCTTGAGGAGGCTCAAAAGACCCCCACTGAACCTGAGTCATCTAGGTCAATTCCCCGAGGCCCAAGAGTCCAACAACATGAGCACATCCTAGAGTACAACGCAAGGAGGCTTAATCCTGATTTCATGGAAGAAGCCCGTAGAACCCATGTTGAACCTGAGTCACCTAGGCCGATTCCTCGTGCCTATCGATATGACTACATCTTTGATCACACTTTTTAGGCGACCTCACCAAGACTACTTAGATCAAGATGAAAGTGCCATGAGGAACATTAGATTAGAGGCTCCTATCTTTGATGGAAGCCTGGACCCTAAGGCTTATATTGACTGGGAGGGGGAGATGGACCAGTATTTTGAATAGTATAAAATGACTGAGGAGAGGAAATTCAAGTTTGCCAAAATGAGATTGGTTTGCTAGCTAGGTTATACTGGGGTAATGTAGAAAGAATGATTAGACAAAGAGGAGACATGCACATAGCCACCTAGAGAATGATGAAAATTAAACTTAGGGAAAAATACCTCCCTACATCTTACCATCAAAAACTTTTAGATCAATGGCAATGATTATTCCAAGGCAATAAGACCGTGTCAGAATATATTGCCAAGTTTGATGAATTTGCAATGAGGTGCAACATTGATGAATCAAAGGCTATGACACTATCTAGGTTTAGAGCTAGTATGAGAAGAGATTCAAAGGAAATTATTTTTAAGGGAAGTCACTAACCTAGATCAAGCTTACAAGATAGCCAGGGACTGTGAAAGATTTCATAGGGGACCCATAACCCGACGACCTGAACCAACTAAGGTTAGTGCCCCTACTCAAAAACCTGGGTTCAACCAAGTGCGCCAAACTCACCCCACTCCACCAGCCCCACCAATCCAATCAGTTGATAAGGATAAGGCTCTTGCAATTCAAAGAAGTATTACCAAAATATCCAATGCTTCAAATGTCAAAAAATGGGTCACCTTGCTAGCCAATGCCCTAACCGATCTTTGTATATAGGGGAGATAGTCGATGAGGAGACTGAACTCACTAGAGAGTTTGAAGAAGAAGTATATGATGCCGAACCCAATCTGATCAATGAGTATAATGAAGAAGAAGAGGATGGTTATGATGAGACCTTAGATGTTGTTAGAATTTTGGCCCAAACTAAGGAAAAGGAAGATTGGAAAAGGACTAACATCCTCCAAACATTTGTCAAGATAGGGAAAAAAGTCTATAAAATCATTAAGATAATGGGAGTTGTGTAAATGCAATTTCAGCCAAAGCCCTCAAAAACCTAGGCTTGACCCCTATTCCACACCCTAACCCATATAAAGTCTCTTGGATAGATTCTACTTCAATCCCCATCAAATCCAGATGCCAAGTTCCCATTCATATCCAATCATATCAAGAACAAATCTGGTGTGATGTTCTTCCCATGGGGGTAAGTAGCATCATTTTAGGTAGACCATGGTTATATGATCATGATGCAATTTTGTATGGTTGATCAAACTCATGTGCCTTCACCCATCAAGGAAATAAGCTTATCATTAACTCGATCCCACCTAAGGACAATATCAAAAGAGGGTCTTGTGATTTGAAAGAGAAGAAGCAAGGGTTAAATCTGATTGATGCTAAGGATTTGAAAAAAGAAATCAAAGGAGGATCACCCATGTGGATCTTAACCCTTAGGGAAGTCCAGGAGCAAAATCCTAAGGAACGACCCCAAGAAGTTGAAAGGATTTTGAAAGAGTTTAAGGACATATTCTGAGAAGACTTACCTGATCATCTGCCTCCACTAAGAGATATTCAACATGCCATAGACCTTGTCCCGGGAGCCACCTTGCCCAACCTACCTCACTATAGGATGAATCCTGCTGAGCATGTTGAACTTCAAAGATAGGTAGGAGACCTCCTCCGGAAAGGGTTCATTAGGAAGAGTTTAAGTTCTTGTGCAGTCCCAGCCCTATTGACCCCTAAGAAAGATGGAGCTTAGAGAATGTGCATTGATAGTCATGCCATCAACAAGATCACAATCAAGTATAGGTTCCCAATTCCTCGTATAGATGATTTGCTTGATATGATGACCGGGGCCACTATCTTTTCAAAAATAAATCTTAAGAGTGGCTACCACCAGGTTAGAATCAGACCTGGAGATGAGTGGAAAATAGCATTTAAGACAAAAGAAGGTCTTTATGAATGGCTAGTAATGCCCTTTAGTTTATCAAATGCCCCTAGCACATTCATGAGAATCATGACCCAAGTTTTGAAACCATTCAAGAAAAAATTTGTTGTAGTATACTTTGATGACATCCTTATCGACGACAAAACTAAGGAAGAACATATAGAGCACCTCAAGCAAGTTTTCTACATTCTAAGAAAGGAAAACCTCTATGCTAATCTAAAAAAGTGTGAATTTATAACTAAAAGAGTGATCTTTCTAGGGTTCATCATTATTGCTGAAGGGGTATCTGCTGACCCTGAAAAAGTTAGATCCATAGTTGAGTGGCCCAATCCTAAGAGTATACATGATGTTCATAGCTTTTATGGCCTTGCCACCTTCTATAGGAGGTTCATCAAAGGATTTAGCACCATCATTGCCCCAACCACGGATTATCTTAAAACGGGAAATTTTGAATGGACTAAACAAGCCAACAAAGCCTTCCATGAAATTAAAGAAAGGATGACTCAAGCACCAATCCTAAGGTTAACTGATTTTTCTAAAGTATTTGAGGTTTCTTGTGACGTCTCTGGGATTGGGATAGGTGGAGTGTTAAGCCAAGAAAATTACCATGTTGCCTTCTTTAGTGAAAAAACTAAATGAAGCAAAATTAAAGTACTCCACTTATGATAAGGAACTATATGCGGTAGTTTAGGCTTTGAAACATTGGAGACATTACTTGTTACCACAGGAGTTTATTTTGTATTCAGATCATGAAGCATTCCTGTTCCTTAGTCCACAAAAGAAACTAAACCCCAGGCATGGTAGATGGGTAGAATTTATCCAAGCCTACACCTTTGTCCTAAAATACCGTACGGGTACCGAAAATAGGGTTGCTGATGCCCTAAGTTGACGTTCTGTGTTGTTGACCTCTGTTAGTACCAAAGTCATAGGATTTGATAAGATAAAAGAGGAATATAAAAACTGTCCTGACTTTGGTAAGATCTTCGAAGCTGTTCATCAAGGACCATATAGTGAACACAATGATTACATCCTTCATGATGGGTACTTTTTTAAAGGAAACAGATTGTGTGTCCCCCAAACCTCTATCTGGGAATTTATGATCTAGGAAGTCCATGCAGGGGATTAGCTAGCCATTTTGGTAGGAATAAAATGATCCTTGCTTTAGAAGACCAATTCTTTTGTCTAAGCCTTAAAAGAATTTGATGGGGACATCTCAAGCACGGATCTTGTAGTAAGCATAATTCTTGGAGTGGCATAGATCTTGAAGCATTTTTGGAATAAATTTATTTAGGATTTATCTTTTGTTTAAAATTTGAATTAGGATTTGGTTGGTTAGGATTGATATATGGATAGGCTTATCTTATCCTATCTTATATTTGAATTTGATTTAGGATTTGGTTGGTTATGATTGATATATGGATAGGCTTATCTTATCCTATCTTATATTTGAATTTGATTCGTTCTTATCTTTTTATCTTGTATTCAAATTCAAATGAGGGTTGGAAAATCTATAAATACCACCCTCAGCCTTTTGTAACAGGAGGATGGATGAATAAAATTTCTATTATTCTGTGTGAAGGATCTGTGTGCTCCTAGGGTATCTGTATGATCCCTTCTCCATATTCCCAGGGTTTCTATGTGATCCTTGATTTTGGGCATCTGTGTGAGCCCAGGGCATCTATGTGAGCCCCTTTGCTATGTGCTTGTTCTTCTAGGGCATCTGTGTGAGCCCTTTGCTATGTGCTTGTTCTTCTTGGAGAATCTATGTGAACCCCAGTATTTTATCTTAACCCTGCACCCTCTTCTTTCATCCTTTGCAAATCCTAATCCCTGGTGACTTTCATGCTCACCAGCGATCCAGTCCAATCTCTGTCCCGCATCAGAATTATAGCCCAAGTTGTAGCCCAGTATCAAACATGTGCTGTTGCTAAAATAAAAAAATAAAACACTAGCCTCTACACCCCTTTACCTGTTCCTGACTGCCCTTAGCAAGATATCAGTATGGATTTTGTGCTAGGATTACCCAAAACTACACGTAAGCACGATTCCATCTATGTCATCATTGATCGTTTTTAAAAATGGCACATTTCTTACCTTGTTCCCGGACCTTTGATTCATCAAAAGTGGCCAAATTATTTTTTAATGAGGTAGTTAAGTTACATGAATTACCTAAGACCATAGTGTCCGATAGGGATGTCAAATTCACTAGCTATTTCTAAAAAATTGTATGGCACCTTGTGGGAACAAAGCTGAACTTCTCTACCTCTTACCACCCCCAAACTAACGACCAAACAGAGGTTGTAAATAGGAGTCTGGAAAATATGTTGAGATGTTTAATGGTGGAGCATACTAGAAACTGGGACCTCTTACTGCCTCGTATTGAATTTGACTATAATAGCTCAGTTAACAAGTCCATTGGAAAGAGTCCCTTTGAGATTGTTCATGGGTACAAACCACGAAAGCCAATAGATCTCATTCCTATGCCCTGAATGCACGAATCTCAGAGTCTGTCGAATCATATGCACAACATCTTAAGGATTTGCACAAAGACATTAGCAAGAAAATCCTCTGAGCAATGAAGCTTACAAGCATATGATTAACTCACATAAAAGAGCCAAAGAATTTCAAGAAGGAGATTATGTCATGATTAGGCTCAAACCTAAATAGTTCCCATTAGGAACTATTAAAAAATTACATGCCCATGGTGCAGGTCCTTTCAAAGTAATAAAAAAGATTGGATCAAATGCTTATGTGTTTGATTTACCATCCAACTTTGGTATCAGTTCCACCTTCAATATTTCAGACCTAGTAGAGTACAAGGTGAAAGAAAAGTGCCCTAAAAGCCAATCTCTATAAGGGCATTTTTGTAATCTTCCAACTCTTGTATGACATTATTATATTATTAATGGCATTTTTGTTTCATCATACTGTTGTGTCTTACTTAAAGATTATTGAGAACCCCATAGGTTAGTGCAACGAAATTAGGGTTATGATGGAGATCATAACAATGAGACTAAGTTCCCATGAATCTTAATTTAAAATGTTCCTAGTCATTGGATCATCGATCCGGGGATCGATGCTTCCGGAAAGACTAACTTATCCTATGTATGCTCGATGGAGAGGGTGGTTGGTCTCACAGCCACTTGTGTAAAGACACTAATATAAGGATAAGGGTGCTCATTAGGGTATGAGTTCACTGAACTGATCTGTCTGAGAATATCTTATGGAAGTCTTACTACTTGTCAAGAAATAGTTCTCATAGTGGGAGTTGTTCAAGTGATCTTAAGATCTGAGGTCACCATAGTTCATTATGCACACTAAGCTATGTTTTGGTTCATACTCATTTATGACATTGAGTCATGTACGGGGTGTTTTCAGATATGGTGGAAGGTGTATGAAGGATGTGAGTGGACCAACAAGGAATCAATCATTCCAGGTAAGAGGAATTGTTATCCCAAGTAATCTCTTTGATTGATGACTCAAGAAGTCTTTGATCAAAGCAGGATGAGATTAAAAGTGGTTTCTAATTAGTCATCAGCAGAGTCTTCATTATCGACTAGAGATTTGAAATGATTAAGTGCTAGGGTTTGACAATTATCCATACCCATCACTTAATCGAGATGATGGGAGATCGAAAGATTGAATTGCATGGTAACTTTTCACAAAAGGGTATTTTAAAACTTTCCACCAAATTCTTCATCTTCGGGTAGGCATGACACATTACTAGATGTCAATCATGTCTTGTAGGCTTTCTTGAATCAATTTGATTGGATTCATAAGTCAATTCAAAAGCTGGTTCGAATTGGCAACTTAGGTCATCTTAATTTGACCAAATTAGGTGAATTGGATTCGGTTGGATTGAATCGGCTCAGACCTAGATCTACTGCTGGCTAGATGTGGAACCCAAAGGGTCACACACATTATGGAATTGGCCTAGAAAGTCAATTGACATTTAATTAGGGTCATGGGATCCTTATTGGTTAGATAGATTGCACGCTAGCATGTCTAGGCTTACCTAATCTCCTAACCCAATTGAACTGGGTCTAAAAGGTTACTAAAACTAAATGGACTAACCAATTTATAGGATACTTAAATTGGGTTGTGTCCTATGTGGAACAAATTTATCAGATTTAATCTGATATTTTTTAGATATTTTATATGCCATATATCAAGAGTCCAAATGGCATGGGACTTTTGGCGCCTAAGTGATACCTTAGCATTCAGGAGGACGCAGAAAGACCAATAGACCTCCTATCTGAAAACAAATTATATGATCAAAAAGTAGATTTAATGTCCTTTCAAATGACACCCATGTTGCATATACTTTGACTAGGTCAAAGGTGGCATATGGCATGGAAAATGTTGATCGACAAGTGAGAAGTAGCGACTCTTCATAATTGGCGCCAACTTATTTTGTGCGCAAGAAATAAATGGGCATAGAAAGGAGCTAAAGTCCTTTTGCTTTGGGACTTTGTTTCCAGATGAAGCAAGGCACCCCTTAGCCTTATATCCATGCCATTTGAATGGCTTATGACCAGTCAAAATTGAGAAAAGAAGTTCGGTGGAAGGAATTGGTGCATGAAGAGTTGCGACTCTTCGTGTTTGGCACAATTCTGAGAAGTAGAGTCCTTCTGCTTGAAGGAGTTTTGAATCCCCGACTCTTCTTTCTCAAAAGCCATGTCCCTTGGCTTCATTGTAACCAGAAAATGCCAAGTGGCAATGGAGAAGTCGGATGAAAACTTGAAGGGACTTAAATGAGGTAGTTGGCGCACAAAAGATCATCATGCTTCATTAATAAGACTCTTTCTATATGAAGAGTCTTATTTGATAAATTGAAAGGCTTATCATGGGCTAATGAGAAGGGTTATCTAGCACCTCCCATCCTCTTATAAATAGGCTTTGGTGATTAGGTGGAAGGGCATCACAAAATTCATTTCTTTCCTGCATTCCTACACTCACACTCTACCACACTCTCTTTTGTCTCTTCCTCCCTTGTCTTGTCTTAAGACAAATCCTCCATTTTAAGACATGGGTTTTAGGAAGTGAATTAGGAAGTGAAAGTGAAAGTGAAGAGCATTTTGGAAAGGGCTCAGAGTGCTCTATTGGAGGGCAAGGATTTGAGCAAGGAAAGAAAGGATATTGATGGAAGAAAGTCCATCATAAGAGTTCCAGTTGATCAAGCAACCTACTAAGGAGAGCTTCCTTGTTTGATTCCTGTATGGATTACCTCTAAAGGGCTTGCATTTTTGAGCCTAGTGAAAAGAAAAGGAATTAGCATTCCAGGTATTCTTCATAACCTTAATTTAATGACTTGTTGATTGTAGTGAATAAGTGATCTTGGGCTTAGGGTTTATAGTTGTTAGGGTTTTCAAGAATAAAATTTTTTGAAATCCATTGTTCCACTATGCCATTGAAACCCTAGAAACCCAACAACAATGATACTTAGTGAGCCATTCGGGCCTGTTTTTACTCTTGAGAGTGAAACTACCCTTGAGTGTCCACCAACCATATTTCCAAAGTGGCGAGATAGGATTGAGCGAATCTTGGATGACAAGATTATGACTACTCGAAACAAAGACTATCATCGCTACTTGGTTCACTAGTTAGGACGTCCTGATTTTGAAGACTCATGGATCACTCGAGAGGACTTACAAAAAATCGACCCTAACCTCCTAGAGTATTACCATAGCTAGTTGAATTCCTACTCAACAGAGTCAAGCTTTTTCCACCCCGGGAGAACTGATGGGGACATCAATAATAAGAAAATATATTTGGACTAACTCACTTTGTTTTTGTAGCTAGTATAGTCAATAAAGTCTAGAGCCTTTGAAGTAGTTCCATTTTTCTTGAAGCAAGCACATGAGCTGACTTATGGAAGAGACTATATTACTCATGAATTGACCCAAGAACACCACTTCAAAGCTCTTGAGCCGACTCAACATCAATTCAAAAGCATGATAAGTCGACTCAAGGCTACTACTTCAAGCTCAATCATTAATCATGCGCAGACTCAAGTTCAAGTATGATGAAAGGCCACCTCTCCAAGCCCAATTCAAGCCCAATCCAAGACAAGACTTGAAGCACATGGGGAACACCACATCAAACAACCTTGGGGGAGAAGGAATTACACTACATCAAGAGTTTTATGAGGAACATAAGGATTTCTTCGACTACCCCAACAATATTTTATATGTGGGACGCCACAACTTATGACACGTAAGCCTCCACATCAGCACTTGCAAGCCACATTAGGACCTTCTAGATACCACATGTCAAAGTGGTTATAACTTTCTACCTATAATTTATTTCTAGTAAGAACCACTTACTTAAGAGTTGTTAGAGCCAACGAAGCCATCCTTATCCCCTCCCTTCCATCCTTGGCCGAATTTTCCTAGCTTAGGAACCTATAAATAGGGCCCCAAAGCTCTCATTTGTTTCCATGCTATGCTATGATGATTAATGAAAGGATTATTTCTCTTGTGTTCTAGTTCTCTTGTGTTCTTGTATGGAGTGAGACTGTTCTTGCTAGTTTGAGTGTGTAGATCCTTATCTAACAAAAGAGTAAGAGTTTTTAAGTTTGTGTTTGAGAGAGAAGAGTACCATTGCTTGGAGTAAAGAGTGGGATGCCCCATAGTTTGGTCCAAGCTCAAGTTCCAAGCACCAAGGCCGCTGGCCACTTTCTTCTTCTTTCCTTTTCCTTGTTTCCATTCCAACCCCAATTCTTCTTCCATGCCTAATCCCAAGTTTATTTGTAGTTTCTTTCAGGTTTCTAAGTCAAGGATGAAGGTCTCTATGCTTTGGATCAAGGCCAAGGTAAGTCTCAAAGTAGGGAGTGCTAATCTTGACTTCTAGACCTCAATCCTTGAGGGTTGAGAGCTTCTTCTTCTACCAAGTAATTAGTCATTATTATTGGTAGAAAAACTTATTCTTGGCTTTTTAGATCTGATAATTTGAAGGATATTTGACCTAGTAGGAATGGTTTCCTAGCCATGATATCCATCTCCTATCATTTTGGAAGTGATTAGCATGTGGGTGTTTAATTTTTCATGAACTAGTCTCTTGAATGAAGTTGTCCTTCCTTGTGATTAATTTTTTCTTTAATTTTCATTGCTCTTAATGGATTTTTAATCTCTGGACATCATCATCCTTGCATTTCATCCATCCCTATGTCCCGTATCACCTTGGCAAAATTGATGCGCGATGATTCTAAGATTGCTAAAGATGCAAGAGAAACAGTAAACTAATTTTTTTTTTATGATTTTTATAATTTATGTTTTCAGGATATATTCTCAAATACAAGTAAGAACTAGCAAATAGGATAGCAATGCAAAGAATCATTGTATCGTAAAATAACTCATGCAAGATAATAAAAGACAGGACTTGGGAATTGAGAAACTTCCAGTTTAGGATAGCTAATCTTCATCAAATCAGATATCAAGAGAAGGGAAGGATGTTACCAAACAGTGATTTGAAGAACTTCCGATGAAGAGAACACACCGCACTCTAATTGGAGCCTAGATGATGAAGTTCGGTTCCTTTGAATTTGGTGACTGATTTGGGCAGTCCTGGAAACAAGGAAAGCCTCCTCTGGGGAGGTGAAACACCTCGGGGATCCTGCAAGCATTGGGGTCAATCAAATACAAAAAAATAATAAAAGGATATTAGGGTTAGTAGAAATATGAAATCAGGGTTTGTATGTGGGCGGCTTGAAGAAGGATGTTGCTCTTTGCTTTGGGCGGCCTAAGTCACTCTTCCTTTGGGCACGTGAAGGCTTGGATGGAAGCAAGCTTGGGCGTGGAAGGATGCTAGGGCAGCAAGGATGATTAGGGCACACAAAGTGACCAAAGAAACATAAAAACTCCAACACCAACACAAGAATATAAGTTCTTAAACCAAAATTTCAGCAAAGATTTAATTCATGAGATAAAAGTTGCTTACAAGTAGGGGAGGGGTGGGGTATTTATTGATATTCCCCAAGTCCTCTCTTAGTTAGGATAGGAATACAAAGTTGAGAGGGAGAGGGATTACAAGTTTTCTTTAGACTAAGAGAATACACTTTGAATACAAATAAAACTAGTTCTCCTTATTCTACTTGGATTTCTCTCCTCATTTGACTTGGTCCAAGAGCTCTCTTTGGGCTTGGGCAGCAATATGGAGTTGGGCTTGGCTTTAGGGCAGCAAGGGGTGTCCTCCTTTGGATTGGTGCATGGGCTTTGGGTCCAGGAAGATGGGGTGTCCTGGTGTCAGCATATTTCTTGGAATCTTGGTTCTGGGGTTTATGGGCTTGACTCCTGGGCTTGAAATCTCTTGGCTTGGGGTGCTGGCATATTCCGGAGCATCTAGAGGGAATTTGGTATCTAGAGGGAATCAGGGCATCTGGAGAGCATTTGGAGGGTATCTAGGACTCTAGGATGTCAAATAAGATCCCATAAGCTGATGTAAATGCCTCTGGCTCCCGAGTGAGGCTTGGTGGAACTCCAAAATAGGGTATCCTCTCTTCTTGTATAAAAAATGGACTCTAACTGGACTCATACTTAAATACAGGACTCAATGGACTGGACTTGGTTGAGACAAATCAACTAGTATCAACTTATTACAGGACTCAATCTTACTTGCTTACAAAATTATGATACATAACTAAGGTTCTAAAAAAAATCCTAATCAGTAAACCATATGAGATCCAGGGATCTGTGTCTGATCCTGGTGTCCCCACCAAAAATTGATCCTTAACCAACTTGAACTCTAACATCAATAATGCAAGTTTCTTGACCATGCACCAATAGTCGAGACACTTTCCTAGCATTTCTAACCAAATTAACCCCTTGCTTACAAACCTGGTAACCTAGCTGATCTTCCTCCCGGCCAACTCTCAACCAGAGAGACCTTTAATCTAATCAAGCCTTGGCAATCAAATAGTTCCATTGAAACTCCCGACCGCTAAAAGGTGATCCTTAGATTGCTAGAGGCCTGGGTGTCTCCAAGTCATGTAATTCTAAAGATAGCATAACTCATAGAGAGATCAATACTCACCTGAAAATCCTTAACCAAATAGACCTTCAGCTCCTTAACTTGTAAAACCTGAAGAACCTCAACCTTTTGCATGTCCTTCCTACATCTAGAGATCGAGACCCATGATAATCATGCGACACTCAAAGAAGAGGCCAAATCACATACAAGAGGACCACAGCCTAGTAGACTTCTCAATTTATTGAGGTTCTTAGTCTTGCGAACCTTCGGCCCCACTTCAACTAGTAGGCCAACTCCCTACACTTTTAAATGATATATAGGGTCTCATAGCTAACATCCTGCAAATTGGTTGAAGGAAGGGGTCCTATGATGCACATTTTTTGTATATTGCAGAATGGACAATTAGCCAAATCCAGTAATCAATGAAAAATTTTTATAATTAAAGAAGCATGATTTACTCCAAGCCACGGTCCCCATTGCAATTAAGAAAAATAGCTATCGGCATAAATAAGACAAGCATCCCATTAAATGAGATGTAGAAATTCCAGCATGAATAAGATAAATGGAATGATTCCCTCCCTCTTGACATCTTTGCAAGATTGAATAGCTTGCCACATTTTGCGAATCCACTAAAGCATTTATCTCATTCCCAAAATACCCTCCTAGTCACCCTATAAAAGGGACCTCTCTAGAAGATCCCCAGGTAATGAAAATATCTCCTTCTCTCTCCATTACTCCATTCTATTTTTCTATAGCTTAATACTAACTTTAGCATTGGAGTGTCTTCATCGAAGCCACCTTCGGTGGTGTTTCCTATAGGTACATCTTGTGAATGCCACTTACTCCAGCATATTTCAGTGATCGAGTGGGTTTCAAAGCCATTAGATAGAGGAAGGGCCTTCTATTCATGTATTTTTCCCTAATGAAGAGTTGAGTGGAGGTCACATGTGTTGAGTCTTAGGTGGTGCATTCAAGGCTTTTTGGGTAATGTCCTTGTATTGGTCCGGTCTATCATGGTTATCCATGATGTATCTAGGGTTAGGAGTAAGTCCAGGATGAGTCCTAGGTGTTTAGGCTAAGTTTTGGTCAATCTAGGTCTTAGAGTCAGCTCCTTTGGTGTAAGAGTTGGCTCTGCTAGTTGGCATGGCTCAAAACAGGGGATTATGTTCTCGTCAAGTCGGCTCATTGGATTTGAGTAGGCTCGGTTACACAGCCAGGAAATCCTATAGTCTGGTCGAGTTGGCTCATTGGGTTCGAGTCAGCTTAGTTACATAGTCAGGAAATCTTGTGGTCTAGATGAGCCGGCTCTGATGCTTAGAGTTGACTCTGTTCCAAGGTCGAGTCGACTCTAGCATCTAGAGCTGGCTTGAATGACGGGTAAGCTATTTTTAAGCAATGCCAACTGGAGGGAGTTCAGGGTACTCGGCCATGTGCCATCGAGGTATATATATTGTAACTTATTGAGAGGTTATGAAAAGGGTTGTAAACGAACTTCTCGGACATGGAATCAGGAAAATCTCCTTTCTCCTGATAATTTCTCTCTTCTTCTCTCTTCATCTCCCATTCTTGGATCTTGACATGTTTGATCTTCAAAGACTTGTATCCTACCATGTTCTCTAAGGAGATCGTAGGCAGAAGGTCATCCATAGCCTATGGTACGCTTTTGCTATTGCTTTGTAGATCAGGGTGTTCATTCTTGATCATACAAGGTTGTTCTTGTGATGAGGATATCAGGTCAACCCTAGTTCAGTATGGATTCTTGAGTTTTGAGTCCCTTAGCCATGATTCAAATTTTAACTTTGAGTCCAATAATATGGTTGTGTTAGCCATTTGTGTCATGTGCTTGGACCTTGAGTTTTGTTTTTCAGGCCTTGTTACACTTGAGTCCTGTATTTAGAGTCGACTCACACCATTAGGGTTTATGAGTCAAGTTTTGGATTATGTTCAGCTCAATTGAGCTTAGTTGTTCAAATCAGCTCATTGTGAGTCTTTAGTCATTTTGGTCTTGTTATGTCATTTTGGGTCTTTGTCAATTTGAGTCATGTAGTTTTGTTCAAGTCCTATATTGCATCTAGTCCAGTTCAATAAGAAGAAGACTCAAGACACTGATGGACCCTAATCAAAGTGAAAATTTGACAACTTTAAGGAGTCCCAGTCATACTTGAATGTGCCACCTTGGATTGCATGAGAAAGACCTTGAAGATCATCATCCTTGAAGACTAGGACAACAGCATTAGCCTTCCAGGAAGAAGGACAACCGAAGAAACCTTAAAGCCTGCCCAGGATTGAAGTGGGCCACCCAAAGCCCAATGCTCTTCATGAATTAGGCACCCCACCTTATGGTCACCCTCCATATGGCGCCCCTCTTATGGTTACCTCCCTTGGCCACCCAATCCAACAAGGAGAAGAAGAGAGAGAGTTTCAACCTAATTAGGAGAGGACACTTCTATGTATTTGGATGGGAAAAGGATACTTAGGGTTTTACTTATATGCCCTTACTTGGAGCCCAAGCTTGTATGCCTATATAAAGGCCCCCCTTCTCATGTATATTAGATGTTATTGAATATGAAAATTTTTTTGAGTTCTTCTTAACTTTCTGTGTGAATTCTATATGAATTTCTATGTGATTAGGGATATCTGTGTGATCCCTCAGGGTTTCTGTGTGATCCCTGCACCCTGCCTCCAAGCCGCCAGCCTTCATCATCTCTTAGCCGCCTTCCTCAAACATATTTCCCCTCTTCTTCCTTCAACCATCTAGTCTACTTTTCCTTATTTTTTAATCCATGATATGTGATTTGCAAGTCCCTTAGAGTTCACGAATCTAAGGATTCCAGTTGACTTGCTTTCGGGTCACCGAATTGAAAACCGCGGATCCGCAAGGTCATCAGCTTGGTTTTCTAGGCTGCATCTGGGAGCAACAAGCAAACTCTTCAGGGATCTGTCTTCAAATCTCTACTAGGTACACCCCCTAGACTCATTTGGTAGTGGTATTGCAGAAGAGCTAGTCCTAACCAGAGCTTCTTAGCCTTGGCGATCTGATTCTTCATTTTTAAGGTTTATTTTTGCATGCCCGTGCTTTAAATTTTTTATAGAATTTCTTGCTTAATATCCTGGCTTAAAGTTTGTGAAATAAACTCTTAACTTAATGCATAACAATAAAAAAATAACTAGCATGCATAAATAATCCCTCATCAATTTGGTATCAGAGCATGTTTAGGGTTAGTCTTTGCATCCCATAATTCCTATACATAGTTTGTTAGTTTTACTGTTCCTATATGTAGGTAGAACATAAAACCTTGATTCTTATTTTTTTGGATTTCTAATAATTGATAATATTTATCAAAATTCTTTCATGATTTATTTCAGTCTGAAGAGTTTTTTCATGCCTATTTTCTACCCTAGAAAATTTCTGCATCCCGTCATCTATATTAGGGGTCTGAGTTTCTATCTATTTTGTCAACTTTGGTATTTTATTTTCCTCTGCAATTTACATGACATACTCTCTGATCAGTCATGATAATTGTCAAAATTTTTAATTAATTTTACAGGAACAAAAGAAATTACAAAACTCTTCATCATAGAAACCCTAATAGAAATTCTAAGTTTTTTTCACACAGTTTAAAACCCTAGGTATTGCATCATCATCTACATGAAATTTGGTAGGGATCATCTTCACCGCCAATCCTCTGTCCTAAATTTTTTTTTTGGAATTTTTTCTGCAATGAAACTTGTACAACTGCTGCATCAAAACAAACCCTAATTTCTGATTCTGTGATTTTTGCACACTTGACTAAACAAAACCTAACTCACTTCCAAACCCCACTTCATCCAAGTCAATTTTGTTTGATAACCTAACCAACTCAAATTTAATTTGTCACCCCATAAAAAGGTAATTTCTTTTTAATTTCTATTTTGTTTTAGATTGCATCATGTTTCATTGTGTGTTCACCATTTGCATTAAACCAATCTTAAGGGCACTCTCAATATCTCAGATCAAGAGAGGAGGTCATGACCTGTCCTGGGCCAAAAACAATCACCTTGCATACATATCCAAACCCTAATTAAAATCAAATAGCAACCTAATTTGCTCTAGTGAGCTTAGGGATACCAACAGGTCGGGTCCGAGTTGTGTGGGTAAACGAGTGCACTTAATTCCTCAGCTATTACTGAAAACTGGTGTCTAATGCTAGAGGTCCAGAGGCAACCGTCCTAAGTGGACTGGTGGTTACTTGATTAGGACCATGTCACAGGCAGGGAAAGCCTCCCACCAGCCCACCTCTTACTTGGCCAGTGGAAGGATTAGTTGTTGAGTTAAGTGTAAGTTGAGTTTACCCATTTTACTTTGACTCTAGGTCTAGCAAACCCTAGTACGTGTCTACTTTGTGTGCTTGGTTGCATTATAACACTCTCACTGATTAAATATTTGCATGACTACTAGGTTAGGAACCCAATACAAATAGTCTAAACCCAAACCTAGTTCAACCATGGAACCCAATTTTGAAACCTTCATGAAATCCCTTACTGATCAGTTAGCCTAGATGAACCAAACAAATACCCAATCCCAACACCAGCTTGCCTAGTTGACCACCCAGATAAACCAAATGAATCTTAGATTTGACCAATGGAACCAATCCTATACCCAAACCCACAAAAGGCTTGACCCATTAACCAATAGTTTTGACCAAGTAGAGAATCAATTAGGAGACCTAAGGAAAACTCCTAAGTACCATACCAAACCTAAACTTGAGCCTAACCTTAGGACCCATGTTGAGCCCAACCTTAGGAGATCCCCACACCCTGAATCTAGATCCTATGACTTTAGATTCTATGACCCTAGAACCTATGCACCCATATTATATGAACCCAATAAACCCCATACCTATTTAGCTGAACCCTTGTCCTATAAGCCCCAGGAACCCATAATCCCAAGGTATCAACCTAGTGCCAATCAGTTTTCCCCTAGTCAACCTGAATCTCATAAGATCAGTACCCCTAGATATGAGCCTAGTGTTAGTCCACTTCCTTTTAGTCAACCTAAACCCTTTAGGACTAGTGACCATAGCCCAGAACCAGATCCTAACCAGCCCAACCTGAGCCAACCCCGGCCCAGTACCACTATGGCCCATAGTGATGCAGAACCTATAAATGCATGCAAGTACTTTTTTTATATTTTTAATGTTAAGTTGTATGATTAATCCCGAAGAACAGACTAAGGAATGATGTAAAGAGTTCTATATGAAAATAAGAGGCCACATCATGCATAACAGTACCTAAAAAGCATAGGAAAGAGGATCGCCAAGACTGAGAAGTCTCGGTTAGGCTCGTTAATGTTCAATAAATGGACTGGCAAGCAGAGGGGGTGTACCTGACAATGGTAGATGTGCTTGGTGTAGATCGTATGTTAAGAGATCGCTCTCGCTCCAGATATAGCCTGGAAAACCAAGCCAAAGACCTGCGGATACCCAGCTTTCTACTCGGTGGTCTGATTATGGCCTGGCTGGGGTCCTCAGATTTGTTGGAGTCGAGGGACCTGTAAACGACCTGTCAGGGGTTAGAAAACTCAAAGGAGAAGAAGAAATAAAGGTAAAATAGCAAGGGGAAGAGGTTGTTTGGAGTTGGCGGCCAGGGCTTTGGAGAGCAGGCGGGCGGCATGAAGCAATCGCAGGGCCCCAAGAAAAGGAAGGGCTCATACAGAACCCCTTAAGCACACAACAGGTTAGCACACAGTAATTGGAGAATCAAAGATTATTTCATATATCAAAATTAATTTTCATACAAGTGACTAGGGTCCTTTAAATAGGCTCATAGTCTTGGGCACCACGTAAGGATACAATAGTCATTACATAGGAATCCCACCCCACTCAAACCCTAGCTAGAAAATAAGGAAAAAAGAGGTAGAATAAATCCCTACAATTTCTCTCCCTCTTCTTGCCTTGGTCGGCCAAGGGAGGTGACCCTAGTGTCCGACCAAGGGGGTAAGCATAAGTCCTTGGTGCCACTTTCTCCTCTCCTGGGCCTGGGCTGGCCCAGTTTGCTTCCGGCTGGATTTCAGGGCTTCAGGGTCTCGGGCTTATCTCCCGGGCTTTTAATTTCTTCTTTGAGGCTTTTGATATCTCCTCCTAGGCCATCAGTTATGTTGGTCTTCACATGGAATGGCTTGGTCCTCCCATGTATGAGTCATTACTGGACATGTACTGGACTCCGAAAAATGACTAGCTCAACATGAGCTGACTAGTACAGGACTCAAGAAAAAACAACTTAGATGAACTAAGCTTTATTACAAATGGACTCAAATAAAACTAAGTGATCCACAAAGGGTTTAGAAGCCTCTATCTTATTCTGGTGCCTCCGGTGTCCCCACCAATTCTCCCGGGATGGGAGGAACTCGATCCTATCGAGTGAAGATCAGGCTGGCTCACATATCTCTCGAGGAGGTTTGGGTTGAGGCATTGCAAGTCCTCTCGAGAAATCCATGAATTATCCGACTCTGGCCGGCCTTGCCATTGGACCAGGTAGCATTGATAGCCGCGGCCCAGGATCGTTATGGCTTGATTGTCTAGGATATGCTCGATCCGTTCTCCTCTCTCAGGCCAATTTATTGATGGACACTCTGGGTTAGGGTCACTCATAATGAAAGGGTAGGTCCTAAGGCCTCACTGGGTATTGTTGCCAGTTCCCTATACTCAACCAGGTCTGCGATATTGAAGGTAGAACTAATGCCCAAATCCGGAGGAAAATCTAACACATAGGTATTTGGTCCAACCTTCTCTATCACTTTAAAAGGTCCAACCCTGCGAGCATGAAGCTTCTTTTTTTTAGGCCTAAGCCTAACCAAGATAGAATCCACTACATCAAATTCCTTGGCCCTTCTTTGGGAATTAGCCAGTTTCTTTCAAAATTAGTACAGGTGGTGAACATGCTGGGCACATGCAAACTCCTAATAGGTGATGCAAAGAACTCAAACTATCACCTAATAGACTCGATTATGCATTCCTATCGAAGAAAATTTTATTGACCTCTTTTGGACCTAAACCTAAGAGATTATAGGTTCTCTAGGTTTGATCCTAGCTTGACATGCACATGAAAACTTACAAAGGGCTCCTAGCAAATTCCATAGGATATGCCAGAAGTATAATGCAAACCTAACATGTGTAATAAATGCATGCAGTATGCTAATCTCAACTAAATGCAATCTAATGATCCTAGAAATGCTGGAGGTGTCAAGAAAGGGCAGAAAATAGGAACTGGGTTCAGAATTAGTCTGGTAGGGTGTAGAAAAATATTCCTGATTAGTTGGATAAAGTATGATATAAGAAGGCATGTTAGGGACTAATCCTTGACTAATGAGGCTAACCTTATGGGGTTGCGGTATATCTATGGGGTTTGCATAATAGAAGGATAGGTTATTAATCTCAGGGAAGAGGTCCTTAATGGGAACTATAGAAGTAGACTCATATTAAGGGTACTGATTCAAAGAGATCAGGTCCTTAATAAATTCTTCTGGTTCTTGTATTTTAGGACTAGACTCTAAAATTTGGCTCTCCTCTATGGTTTCCTTAAGTAAGGTTCTAGCAGCAGTCTCTAGGTTCTCTTCCTCTAATTGCTCTTCCACTACAGCTTTATGCTGGGTATAGTCAGGGTCAACTAACTCTAGACGGGATTAACTAATTCTAGGTCTTCTAGAGGTGTTTTTTCTTCTCCCTCATACTCATCCACTAAGCTCACATCAGCTTCATACACTTCTGCTTTAATGTAAGCCTTGTGAATCAAAGAGGTGGTAGGGGAAGGTCGGCTAAGAAAAAATTGGCTAGGTCCTGGTTTCTGATTATCGGCACTAATGCTAGTAGGTTCAGGTTGCCTAAGGGGTAGTGGCTTACTACTGGGCTCATATTTAGGGGTACTAATCCTATGCTAGTAGGTTCAGGTTGCCCAATATGGTGAACCGTAGTCTAGGAAATCTCCTTAGATGCCTGATAGGTGAACACAATGGAACTTGGGATCTATTGTTGCTTAGAGTAGAGTTTGCCTACAATAGCTTAGTGAATAGGACAATGGGTAAGAGTCCTTTTGAGATAGTCCATGGGTACAAGCCTAATCACCCCATTGACCTGATTCCTTTACCTATTCATACACGAGTCTCAAAGTTTGCAGAATCATTCGCATAGCATATTAGAGACTTGCATAAGGACATTAGCCAAAAAATAAACCTAAGTAATGAAACATATAAGAAAATGTCTAATTCCCGAAGAAGGGCCAAGGAATTTGATGTAGGGGATTTTGTCATGATTAGGCTTAGACCTAAGCGGTTCCTACCTGGGACTGTTAAAAAACTTCATGCTCATAGAGCCGGACCTTTTAGAGTGATAGAGAGGGTTGGACCAAATGCCTATGTGTTAGATTTGCCTTTGGATTTGGGCATCAGTTCTACCTTCAATATCGCAGACCTTATTGATTACAGGGAATCGACAGCGATACCTAGTGAGGCCTTTGGACCTATTCCTTCCATTGAGAGTTACCCTAGCCAAAAGTGTCCACCAATAAATTAGCCTGAGAAAGGAGAACAGATCGATCGTATCTTGGATGATCAAGCCTTAACGACCTGGGATCATGGCTATCAATGCTACTTGGTTCGATGCCAAGGTCGGCCAGAGTCGGATGATTCATGGATTTCTCGAGAAGACTTGCAATGCCTCAACCCAGACCTCCTCGAGAGATATGTGAGCTAGTCTGATCTTCACTTGACAGGATCGAGTTCCTCCCATCCTGGGAGAATTGGTGCGGACACCAGAAGCACCAGAATAAGATAGAGACTTCTCAACCCTCTGTGGATTACTTAGTCACATTTGAGTCCATTTGTAATAAAGCTTAGTTCATCTAAGTTATTTTTTTACTTGAGTCCTGTATTAGTCAGCTCATGTTGAGCTAGTTATTTCTTGGAGATCAATGCATGTAATGACTCATACAGGTGAAGAACAAGTGAAGACCAAGCCAGTCCAAGTGAAGACCAACCCAACTAAAGCTATGAGGATAATGGAAGGCCTAGGAGAAGAAATCAGAAGCCCGGGAGACAAGCCCAAAGCCCTGAAGCCCTGAAACAAAGCCTTGAAGCCCTGAAATGCAGCCTGAAACAAACTAGGCCAGCCCAGGCCCAGGAAGAGAGATAAGTGGCACTAAGACTTTATTCTTACCACCCTTGGTCTGCCACTAGGGTCACCTCCCTTGGCCGACCAAGGCAAGAGGAGGGAGAGGAGTTTTAGGGATTTTCTACCAAGCTTTCTTCTTTATTTTCTAGCTAGAGTTGGATGGGGATTCAAACACCTATGTAATGTCCTTTTTAGCCTTACTTGGGGGCCATGTCTAGGAGTCTATTTAAAGGGCTCTAGTCTCTTGTATGAAGAACTAATTTTGATATGAAATAATATTTGATTCTCCAATTGTTGTGTGCTACCTTGCTGTGTGCTTGAAGGGATTCTGTATGAGCCCTTCCTCCTCTCAGTGTCCTGTGACTGCTCTTGCCGCCAACCTGCTCTCCAAAACCCTAGCCACCCACTCCAGTCCATAACTTTCTTTTACTATTTTATCTTTATTTTTTCTTCCCTATTATGTTTTCTAACCCTTGGAAGGTCGTTTACAGGTCCCTCGACTCCGACGAATCCAACGACTCCAGCCAGGCCACAATTGGACCAACGAGTAGAAAGCTGGGTATCCACGGGTCTCTGGCTTGATTTTCCAGGCTACATCGGGAGTGAGATCAATCTCTTCACATATGATCTATACCATGCACTTCAACCATTTTTAGGTACACCCCCTCTATAGCCAGTAGCTCTATTGTAGGTGAACTAGCCCAACCGAGGCTTCTCAGCCTTGGTGGTCCTTCTTTTTCTATTACTTTTAGGTCCTATCTTGCATGCCTTAGTTTCTTATCTTGCATAGTTTTTTCTACTTAGATTCATGATTTGTTCTTCGGGATTAATCATGCAACTTAATATTAAAAATACAAAAAAATACTTGCATGCATATATAGGTTCCGCATCATAATTTTTGTACAAGAGAGGAGGTTACCCTATTTTGGTGTTCCACCATGCCTCATCCAGGAGTCAAAGGCTACTACATCAGCCCATTGGATTTTGTGTGACAACCTAGGATCTAGGATGCTTCCAGAGATCCTAATTCTTTCTAGATATCCTCCAGATGCCCAGATTCTTTCCTAGATGCCAGAGCATATTCCTAAACTAGGGCATCCATGATTCCAAAGGTCCACCTGCATCGCAGCCCAAGGAAATCAAGCCCAGGCGCCAAGCCCATGTCCTAAAAAAGAAAGATTCCATTGAATATTCCTGCTACCAAGCTACCAGGCCACCCCAGCTTCCAGGAGGCCCAAACCCATGCATCAAGACCCTTTGGGGTCGGCCCCTTGCTGCCCCTAGAAGCCCAACACACCAAAGGGGCAGTTCCCTTGGTGCCTCTAGAAGCCCAACACACCCTCCTAGGTGTCCTTGAAGTGTTGACCAAGTCTAAGAGGTGTCCTTGAGTGGAATAATCAAAGCATGAAGGGAGAAGGAGAAGACTAGGTCAAATCCTAATCTAGTTGGGACTTATGCTCCTAATTGTTTTAAGATTTATTTTTCTAACCTAGCTAAGAGAGAACTTGTAACCCAAGTGTGTAACCCTAGTTAGAGGGCATGGGAACTCTATAAATACCACACCCCTCTCCCTCTTGTAATCAACTTTTATTCATGATATCAAAACCCTGGTGAAATTTATTTGAGCTTGCGAGCTTGTGTTACTTTGTTCTTTTGGTTCTTTGGTTTGTGTTTGTATTCTCTTGGTTAGCCGACCTCTACCCTTGCTGTTCTCCACGTCTAAGTAGCAAACCCAACTTCCAAGCATCAGCCATGCCCAAAGGAGTGCCCTAAACTGCCAAGCAAGGAGATCTTCAAGAAGCTTCAAACAGCCTAGCTTCTAATCCCTAACTTGATTCCTTCTAAACCTAGTTTCGTTTCTCTTTCTTACTTGCTATTTTGATTGACCCTTGATGTTTTTCATGATCCCCAAGGTGTTTCATCTCCCTAGAGGAGGCTTTCCTTTCCTCCAGGACTACCCAAATCAGCCTTCTAATCAAGGGAACCGAGCTTCATTTTCCAGGCATCAATCTGAGAGCTGTGTGACCCCTTCGATTGCAAATTGTTCATATCACTAATTGGTAACATCCTTTCCTTCTTTTAATTTCTAATTTGATGAAGATAAGCTATCCTAATCTGGGAGTTTCTCAATTCTCGGGTCCTGGAATTTATTATTTTGCATGAGTTTGCTTGCGATACGATGATTCTTTGCATTGCTATTTTTTATGCTGGTTCTTATTTTATTTTGAAAATTTAGCCTACAAACCTAAATTATAAAAATTATAAAAAAATTAGTTTACTATTTTTCCAATATGATTAGCAATCTTAGAGTCATCCCGCATGAAAATCAATGCATTGATAGCAGCATCCAAGCCATCTAGCATCCGGTGGGGCAATGGCACTGGTAGATGCACCACAACAAAGTGTAGATCAGGCTATATCATTGAAAACTCCTACAACACTAGGGGTAGGACTCCTAGAGTCACAATGGCTTTCCCTCCCATGAGGTGCCGAGTAGGAGGAACATGTCCCCCCAGCGATGCCAAATAGCCTTATATGTGCAAGGAGGCTTCCATGTCACCCCGATTAGACGAGGGGTCAACACCAGCTCATTCACCCCCTCAACATTCCAAAGCACACCCTACGAGGGAAGCTGAAAGTGGACTGAAAGCTTCATGAGCTAGACCAGCACATCGAAACCTTGTGGGGCTTAGCACCACATAAAGACGAGGACCTCAGCTTCATTGTTGAATCATCTTTTGGAGCTCAAATTATGAAGGAGATGTCACCAAAGCACTTTAAGATGTCACAGCTGGAAACATATGATGGATCTATTGACCTAGTAGACTACCTAGAGAGTTTCAAGTCATTAATGCTTCTTCATGATGCAACTAATGGAGTATTGTGTTGAGCCTTCCCTTTGACTCTCAAGAAATCAGCCCGATACTGGTTTTTCATCCTCAAGCCAGTATCTATTCATTCTTTTTATCGATTGAGCCTGTCTTTTGTTTTCCATTTTGCTAGTATCAAAAGGTTACACCAGAGTTCTGATTCATTAATCCATATCAAGAAAAAAGAGGGAGAATCCTTTCGATCATATGTGAGCCGGTTCAATAAAGCTGCTTTAGAGGTTTACAATCTTGATCATTCAGTTGCTATGACTATTCTCAAGAGTTGTCTTTAATAGTGTCTCTTTCTTTTCTCGTTAGAAAAGAGACTAGTGACAAACTTCTCTAAAATGCTTCTTAGAGCAAAAAGGTATGCACATGTTGAAAAAGGGTACAGTGCTCATTATCTAGCAACCATTCCCTCTGCTCTAGTAGCATATGATTTTCATACTTCATTGATTAGTCCATCTGCACTGGTGTACATTATTCGACCTTCTCCCATAATGCTTGCTCCATCGGTTTCATCGTCTACTCTGATACTTAAGAAATAGCCCACAACCCAAGAATTTTTACCAAGGAGAGAAAACCATGGGAAGAGGCCAAGGAGCCGGTCGCCTTCACAACATTGAAGGTCTCCTCCTTGGATCTAGTGCTATTACAATCTAGACCAGCCTAATACTTTACCACCACCAAGTTCAGTCAATACACTCCGATAAATGCACCACATGCACATGTTTTGATGTAGGTTAGGGGGCAACTACCTGAAGCTAGGATGATGCAAACAAAATTGGATAGGCACAACCCAAATAAATATTGCCTCTATCATTGAGACCACGACCATGACATAGAAAAGTGCATATAATTCCAAGATGAAATTGAAAAGATTTAACGATGTGCTTGATTAGATAGGTTTCTTCGAGATCAAAGAGAGAGGTGGGATGCTCTAGTTTTGCACCTCCCAAAGCCCCACAAAGAGAGCCACCACCAAGAGTAGAAGAACTAGCCGATTAACCCATCCAAGAGAATGTAAACACCATCACTAGGGGGCAAGATGGAGTGGAAGGAGCCAACAAAGGTTGAGATCTTAATGAAGTGATTACCTTCACCCGGGCTAATGCTGAGGGTATACAATACTCTCACCATGATCCTTTGGTGGTAACTCTTAATATTGATGATTGTAATGTGCATCGTATACTTGTAGATAGTAGAAGCGTAGTGGATGTATTATTTTATGATAATCTTATAAAGATGAATATTCCTCCCGAGCATCTGAAGGTGCTGGACATGTTGATAATAGGATTTTCGAGGGAATTGATTCCTATTGAGGGAACTATTGTGCTATCAATTATAGCAAGGAGCGCTCTCTGATGATCCTACACGCATCTCACCTTCAAAGTTGTGAAGGTTTGCTTTGCCTACAATGCTATTTTTGAATGACCAGGGCTAAGCACTCTTCATATGATAATGTTGACTTATTATCTACTCATGAGATACTCCACCTTGCATGGGATAGGGGAAGTATAAGGGAATCAGGCATTGGCAAGGCAATGTTTTTTAGTAGCCCACCAAGCTAAACCTTCAATTGCTTTTCTAGTCAAAGTGCTAGACACCAGAGATGAATTGGCCAAAGAAAGAGGGAAGCCCACTAAGGATCTTGTAGCAATGTTCTTGCATGACAGGACCCTCAGCACATAGTCCAAATAAAGTCCAAACTAGATAAGGAAACAAAGTCATGACAATTGACCTTTCTATCAAAAAATGCTGATATTTTTACTTGGTCCCTTATAGATATATGAGGTATTGATTCAAAGGTGATCTTAACCACCATCCAGTGAAGTAAAAGAAAAGAAGTTTCATCCCGGAGCGGCAAGAAGCTATCATTGATGAAGTGTAAAAGCTGATCAATGTACGAATTTATCCGAGAAGTCAACTATCCCGAGTGGTTGGCAAATGTAGTATTGGTGAAAAAAATCAATAAGAAGTGGAAAATGTGCACAGACTTCACGGACCTTAACAAGGTCTACCCCAAGGATAGCTATCCATTCCCTTGGATCGACTAACTAGTGGATGCCATGATATGCCATGAACTTCTAATCTTTATGGATGCATTCTCTGGCTATAATCAGATCTATACAGTACCTGAGGATGAGAAAAAAAACCTCGTTTATTATTGACCGTGTATTATTTTGTTACAAGATGATATCGTTCAGCCTAAAAAATATAGGAGCGACATACCATTAATTGATGAATAAGATCTTCAAGGATCAAATTTGGCACACATAGAAGTCTATGTCGATGATATGTTGGCCAAAAGCCCTGCCTCAAAGAGTCATGTGGATGATCCAAAAGAGACCTTTGCTATCATGTAAAAGTACTAGATGAAGCTAAACCCTACCAAATGTGTATTTGAAGTCATGTCCAAAAAATTTCTCAATTTCATGGTATCTAATTGAGGGATTGAAGCTATTCTAGAGAAGATACAAGCGTTGAGGCAAATGGCCACACCAAAGTCAATAAAGGAGGTCCAAAGACTCACTAGGTAGATTGCAATCCTTAATCAATTTGTTTCTAAGTCGGTCAAATGATGGTTGCCTTTCTTTCAAACATTAAAGAAGCTGAAACATTTTAAGTATACCAAAGAATGCCAAAAGGCATCAAAAAAACTTAAAGCTTACCTAGGCAGACCCCCTCTTCTTAGCAAACCCAAGGTGGGCAAGGAGTTGTATCTATAATTGGTTATTTTACCCTCAGTAATTAGTTCCATTCTTATACGAGAGGAGAACTGGATTCAAAAGTTGATGTATTTTATTAGCCAAGTTCTACAGAATGCCAAAAGAAGGTCTGCCTGGTTGGAAAAACTTAATTTTGCTCTTGTAGTTTCATCTAGAAATCTTTATCTATATTTCCAAGCCTACATAGTGGTGTTTTTGATGGATCAACCTTTATGAATGCCCTACAATGTCCAGACACTTCGAGTAGAATGGCTAAGTAGGCCCTCAAAGTTTTTGAGTTCAATTTGGCATTTCACCCTCGGTCCTCTGTAAAAGCACAAGTATTGGCCGATTTTATAACTAAATGTACTATTCCAAAAGGAAAACCTGAAGATGATCCAATGCTTGAGGTCTCGGAGAAGCAATGGGTTCTGTATGTAGATGGAGTCTCAAATGCTAGTGGCTTTGGAGCCGGCTTGGTCATTGTTAATCCTGAAGGAGGAGATATCCAATATGCACTTCGATTTGGCTTTTCCTCTACCAACAATGAAGCTGAATACAATGCTCTAATTATTGGCCTTGCTATAGCCAAAGAGTTAGGAGTACAACACTTGAAAGCTTATAGTGATTCACAACTAGTCATTGGGCATGTCTTGAATGAAAATGAGGCAAAGAAAGAAAATATGAAAAAGTACCTTCAGAAGGTAATGGATTTAACCTCAACTTTTTGTAGGTTTACCATCCAGTAGGTCCCAAGGGAGGAGAATGCCTGAGCTGATGCTATGTCCAAACTTACGATGGCAGCACCGCATGACTTGCATGCATAAATATTCCTTGAAGTACTAGAGGATCCTGGCATCAGCAAATTAACAAAAATGTTGTAGTTGGATGCAGAGCCCTATTGGATGGACCCACTCGTCCAATACCTTCATGATGGGAGCCTTCATATCGATAGAGAGGAAACTTGTAAGGTATGGTTTCAAGACTTAAGATTTGTTCTACATGAAGGTAAACTTTATAAAAGGGGGTTTCTTCAACCATTGCTGAAGTTCTTGTGTCCCTTTGAGGTGAAGTATGCACTGCAAGAAGTACATGAAGGAATCTATGGTAACCACTTAGAGGGCAGGGCCTTGTATTATAAAATTTTGAGGCATGGATATTATTCTCTCACCAAGCAGCAAGATGCCCTTGACTTCATCATGAGATGCGATCGATGTTAGCTCTATTCAAATATACAGTGTCTACCAGCCACATCTCTTGTCCCTCTAAGTATGTTGTGGCCCTTTGCTCAATAGGGCATAGATATATTGGGACCTTTTCCTCTAGCCATAAGGCAATTGAAGTATTTGCTGGTGGCTAACAACTATTTTACAAAGTGGATAGAAGCTGTGCTACTTGCTAAGATAACAGAGGTCAAGGTGAAGGACTTCATTTGGAAATCTATTATTTGTCATTTTGGACACCCCTAAACCATCATCACCAATAATGGATGACAATTTAGTAGCTTCAAGTTGGCTAAGTTCTATGAAGATTGGGCATAACCCATTGTTTCACCTCTGTAGGCCATTCCTAAGCTCGTGAAGGGATATGGGTATATGTGTCCCTCAGACCTGAGATCACCATGGTAGCTTGCAAGCAACTCACTGTACTTTGGTGCCGGACTACCTAGTGATGTGTAAAAAAAACCAAAACTAAATTATCAAAATTAATAACTAATTAATAGAAAAAAATTTAAAACTAATTTTTTTATATTTTTAGATTTTATAGAAGACTTCAAAGGAGACGGCGAAGGAAACTAATTCAATTACCTGCATAAGTAAACATATAAAGTAATTAAAAAAAATAGGACCTGGTGGTTGAGAAACCACCGTAAACTAGGATCTATTCAATGAGTCAGAAATTATAAGAAGGAAAAAAGTTCAGTTGTAGCAATGAAGATCGCTCTCTCGATGTAGATCTGGTAGGACTCTCAAGATCGTAGCAACAGGATTTCAAGATCTTGCTTCCGGGCTTCTATCTTCTGCACGATGCCAGTTCCGAGGCAAGAACACCTGATCTTGATTCCTGATCTCAAGTAACACTCAACAAAGAATGAAACAAGAATTAAAAAAAGCAATGGAAAGCAAAGATTGAAAGAAAGGAAGGTAAGGTTTAGAAATAGTGGTTTTGGATTTCTTGATGGCTTGGATAAATAGGGCCTCACATCCCACGATGTTTCGTAGAACAAAGGAAGGGCCTCACACCCCGTGATGCACACAGCAGAGGAATAAAATTTGACTGAATTTCATTGTATTGATGAATAAAATGATGTTGATTTACAAGGGGACTGGTGGGGTATTTATAGACTCCCAACCAGTGATGTAAGGGACACAAACACTAGTCTTGTGCTCCCATTGACTACAACTCCTAGAATCCTGCTCTTGGGTGTCTTGGACTCTAGAGTCTGGATGATGTGGTTGTCTACTGGTGAGGGACTCCTCTGTCTGGATTGAAGAAGACTCAAGAACTCTTGATTTCAGGAGATTTAAGCAGCTTCTATCCTGATTGCTTGAAACTCTTGAAGTAGAAGACCATTGAACCTTCTCCCCTTAAGTGATTAAAACTCCTAGGACTCTTGCTTGAAGTGGGAAACAAGAAGAAGTGATTTTGGCATGGAAAATTGAGTGGGAGGGTGCCATCTTGGGGAGTCCTACTTTACTCTTCTTAAAAAAAAATAAGAGGCACTAACTCCTTCTTAAGTGGCCGACCAAAAATAATAAAACACATGGGATGTGGGATGTCCAAACAAAAGTGACATGGCATGTGTTCCTGTCCCAAAATGAAATGTTCAAATGGTGTTATGCCAATGACATGTCCAAATATGACTTATGTTGATATCCAAATCCTTGAAAAATGGTGCCAAGAAGAGGTTGTGACTTGGGCTAGCACATGGGTTGTCTCGAGTCTTCAATTGGGTGCACATGGGATGTTGTCTTGGATCCCCTCTTGTAATACAGGACTCAATGACTCAACTAATTTCATGGACTCAATGAATAACTAACTACATGATTTAACCAACTAATAACTAATTGAACCAACCATACTTAATTTGGCTTTCAAATAAAAACCCAATTAAATTTCGTAAAAAGGGCTAATTAAATTGGATTGCTAAGATCTGAATTAGGTAAATAGGATTTGTCTCAATTAGGATTTCAACTCAACTTGATAAAAAGGGTTTTATCCCAAAATAAATAAAACCCTAATTATAGTTGGTAAAAAGGGTTTACCCTAACTAAACAAAAATAACATAATTTAAAATAAAATATTTACATGGTAAATAGGGTTGGGTTCAGGGTTATGCTCACAGGTGATCCATAGGGATATGGGTTCAACCTGTCGACTTCTTTCAGCCCTGGTGCCCGCACCAATTCTCCCCGGGTGGGAGGAACTCAATCCTGTCAGGTATGTGTCAATTCCACTGTTATAATACTCTAGTATGTCAGGGGCAACTCTCTGCAAGTCCTCTCTGGTGATCCAAGAATCATCAGACTCAGGTCATCCTTGCCAAAGAACCAGATATCACTGGTAATCTTTGCTCCGAGTAGTGATGATCTTTTCATCCAAGATCCATTCGATCTTGTCTCTTTGGACTGGTGGTATGGCAGGTGGACATACTTGGGTTGGTTCACTCTCAAGGATTGGATTAGGCCCAAATGGCTCACTAGGAATTAGCGTTGGTTCCCTATACTCGATAAGGTCTGAAACATTGAAAGTAGAGATAATGCCTAGTTTAGGAAGCAATTCAAGCACGTAGGTAGTAGGTCCTATTTTTTTAATTACTTTGTATGGTCCACCACTATGGACATATAACTAGTTCAGGTTGTAGCCTAACCATAACAAAATCTCCTCCATTGAATTCTTTGAGTCTCTTTTTTTTCTTAAAATATTCATTACTTTCATTATTTAATTATTATTATTATTATTATTGACATGCATGTAAACTCTAAACTATAATTGAGTTTCACCTTTGGCTGGTGGGTGACATGCAGATGAGAATGGTGCATGGAGTCCTATTAAATGCCATAGGGTCTGCCAGAAATAGGTTGTAAACCTAACATGCTCAATGGGCTTATGCAACATACTAACCTTTACAAAATGCAAACTAGTGGTCCTAGAAATATTGGAAGCTTTAGGAAAAGATAGAAAATAAGTAGATTCGGGGTTGACTTTGTAGGGTAGTAAATAAGAAAAGGTTTCAAAAATTTGTCCTAGACTAATGGGGTTGACCTTAAGGGTTTGGGGTATTTCTATAATGTCTGCCTTATAGAAGAATGTGTCAGTAATTTTAGGAAAAAGATCTTCAATTGGGACTGATGGAGTGAATTCTTCCAGAGGTTGCTGGTTTGGAAAAATCAAGTCCTTAATAAGCTCTTTTGGTTCCTGAATTTTAGGACTAGGCTCATGACTTGACACTTTTCTAGGGTTTTCCTAGGTAAGGTCTCAGTAGTAGGGTTATGTTCCTTATGGATTTCTTTTTCTATGGATCCTAACAGCACAGTTTCAGTTAGGGTATTTACATGATCAACTAACTCTGGACTAGTTTCAGTCTGGGTATGTTCATGGTTAGCTATCTCTGGGTTGGATTTAGTTTGGGTACGGGTCAGCTAATTCTAGGTCAGCTATAGGTATCTCCTCTTCTTCCTTATACTCATCTACTAAGCTCACATCAGCTTCATAAACTTCTTCCTCAATGGCATCTTGGTGGACTAATGGAGTAGTAAGAGTAGGTCGATTAAGGGGCAACTGGCTGGCTCCAGGGTTTTGACTAGGTGCACTAAACCTAGTAGGTTCTGGCTGACTAAGCAAAACCTGACTAACATTTGGCTGATACCTAGGGTTATGGGTTCCTTGGGTTCATAAAATATAGGTTCAGACCTATGGGTTAAGGATCTGGGTTCGTAGGAGCTGGGTTCATAGGATCTGGGTATGTACTTTTCTCTAAGTTTAAGTTTCATGTCACTTCAGGTAGTTATGGGGACTTCTCTTCTTTGTTTGATCATTCTTTCAACATCATCCCAATAAATTCTATCCTGGCATATTTATTTGTGTTTAGAAATCATAAACTTTCCTTCCTCAGTCATTTTATCTTTCACAAAATATAGATCCATACCCTCTTCACAAACAAGGTAGTCCTTAAGATCAAGATCACCACCAACGGTGGGTGTTTCTAACCTAATGTACCAGTAGCTCTCTCATCCTGGTCTATGAAATTATAATTGGGTCTCTTTGAACAAAGATCCCGGATTGGGTCCTGGTGTGGAAGTCTCCTAAGATTGGGCTCCAAGAATGGGTCAGGGTGTGTTTCAAATGTAGGTTCAGGATGTGTCTTAAGGGTTTTCTTTAGGCTTTCTAATCGTTAGTCCAGTCGATCAAACTTATGGTTCATTTGGGTACATTGTTTAGTGAAGGTCCTAAGGAAGGTCGCAAAATTGGGATCCATGATTAAATTGGGTTGGGTTTGGGTGAGACTACTGGTATTGGGCTCCTAATCTAGGGGTCATGCAATGCAAACACATCAAACTCGACTCAGACTAGGGTTTCCTAGACCTAGAGCTCAAGTAGAATGGGTCAGCTCAAATTATAGCTAATTCAATAATTACCCTATCCACTAGCCAGGTAAGAGGTGGAGTCGTGGGAGGCTCCCCCTATTCTCGCAGGGTCTTAATTAAAAACCACGAAACTGCTTAGGGCATTTGCCTCTGGACCTCTAGCCTTAGACACCAGATTCAAGTGATAATCATAGGATTGGGTGCATTAGCGTTCACATAATACTTGGAACTGACTTGTTGGTGTCCCAAGCTCACTAGAGCAATTAAGTCTAATTAATTTTAATTAGGGTTAGGCTTGGATGCAAAGGTGGTTGTTTTAGGCCCAGGATTGGTGATGTGCTCCTGCCTTGGTCTGAGTTGCTCAAGTGCCATTATGATTAGGTTTAAATGATGCACACACAAGATGAAACCCTAATAGGCAAATAAGCAAAAATAAAAAAATAAGAATTAATTAATTAATTATTTTTTAAGCAAGGATGTATTCTATAGATAAGTATCTAATATGCAAGAAATATTAAAATATAAAAAAAAAATTACCAAAAGAACCCTAAACTTGCTGAAATTAGCTTTGTTGAAAAACAGGGCAGAACCATTCTCAGGTAATATTTCGACAGCTAGAAAATCTACAGACTACAATAATTCATGAAAAAATTATAAAAAATGCTATAAATTATTTGGAATCTAGTAAAATAGGAATTAGGTAATTCTGAGTTATCTATATACAAAAAAAAATTAAAAAAATAAAGTATATACTATGATGGATGTGATGCAGAAATAAAACCATAAAGATGCCTATCTCTTTGTTTTCTTCTTCAATGGTCAATTCACAGCGTCACCCATACATGCCATAAGAAACACCATTTGAATGGGAGGTGAGGGTCTTGCAGCCCTTCTTTTTTCTATGACCGGATGGCCATGGTGAAGCACTCAATCCGAGTACGTAAAGAGAACTAAATTGCAAAAATTTCAGCATAAGAGCGATTAAATCCTAGTTTAACCTGCTCTGATACTAAAACTAATACAGGACAGAAAATCAAAACTAAATTACCAAAACTAATAACTAATTAACAGAGAAAAACTTAAAACTAATTTTTTATATTTTCAAATTTTATAGAAGACTTCAAAGGAGACGGCGAAGGAAACTAATTCAATTACCTGCAAAAGTAAACATATAAAGCATTAAAAAAAAAATAGGACCTAGTGGTTGAGAAACTACCGTAAACTAGGATCTATTCAACGAGTCAAAATTATGAGAAGGAAAAAAAGTTTAGTTGACGAAGATCGCTCTCTCGATGTAGATCTGGTAGGACTCTCAAGATCATCACAACAGGATTTCAAGATCTTGCTTTCGAGCTTCGATCTTCCACACGATGCCAGTTCCGAGGTAAGAACACCTGATCTTGATTCCTGTTCTCATGTAACACTCAACAAAGATTGAAACACGAATTAAAAGTAGCAATGGAACTGTTGCCCAGATATGGTGCCCAAGAGGGGGGGTGAATTGGGTATTTAAAAAATTAAAGCAATATATGTGCTGTCAAGTTTTAAGGTGAAGAGTGATAGTGCTCAAATAATTGTGCAACGGAAGCAATGAAATAAATCAACAATTAAAGAGCAAAAAGAAGAGCAATGCAAACACACAAGAAGTATAGTGGTTTGGTGCACCTAGCACCTACATCCACTCTCCAAGCTCCACTTGGGAATTTCTACTATAATCTTTAGATTACAGCCGACTTGTTTTACCAGGCTCACAAGTCAAAACCTTACACACTTGTTTTGGCTTCGGGCTTACAAGCAACCCTAGTTGGTTTTATCAATTGGCTCACCAACAAACCTCACACTAGTTTCAAATTCCCTTGAAACTAGCCAAAGACAAATAGAATATGAATACAATTAATAAAACTAGACAAACTCCTTTTGAGCAATAAGAAATTCGTTGAAGCTCTTGATGGAGACTCTTCAAGCCTTTTCCCTTGGAATCTTTGGACCTCACTAAATGCCAAATCCTTGAAAGTTGGATTCCTCAAAGATGGAAAGCTTTTGGCAAAGGAATCTCTTGGTTTTCTCACTCTTTTGGCTTGGAATTGATTGAAAGCTTTGTACTTTGAATCTAAACTTTTTCACTTTGTCTCCTTGTCTTTTTTGAAGTTTGGTGGAGGTTAAATACTTCATTCAAGCTGAAACAACTCCACAAGACCGTTAGAATCAAAAATATGGCCGTTTATGGCCGTTAGAAATCAAATCAAAAGTTCAGAAAAACTAGCCGTTATGCCATGAGTCGACCTCATGAGTCGACCTCTGGATCAAGTGTCGACCTCATGAGTCGACCTCCAGTTTATCTTAGGCAAGAATCCAGAAAACCATAGTTCTGCCCAGTTTGAATTCTCAGGCTATGAGTCGACCTCTGGTGTCGACCTCTGGACAGGTGTTGACCTCTGGTGGTCGACCTCTGGAGCGTGCCACTGAAATTTTACCGTGCCGGCCTTGCTGAACTTTTCTTCTCTTCATGAGTCGACCTCTGGTGGTCAACCTTTGACAAGGTGTCGACCTCTGGTGGTCGACCTCTGATCTGAAACTTTCTGAAACTCTTAGAGATGTGCGGGCCATGCTTGAGTTTCTCTAAGCCTTTGTTTCTTTTGTTAATTATTTCTTAACAGGAAGGTCCAATATGAGAAATTTGATCTTGTCCAAGGTAGAAGAGCTCTTTTCCAAATCAGGCAAACTTAGTTTCATCATTGTACTCTTGATACTCTTTTTGAATAACCTAAGTCCTGAAACTTTATCTTGAGATGAAACATTAGTCCAAATATATACTCAACCTTTTGTTAATCATCAAAACTAAGGAGCCAAAGTCAACAATCTCCCCCTTTTTGATGATGACAAAATCTTGAGTATATATGCAATTAAGTCCAAAAGCAAAATATAGCAATGATAAAAATTTTCAGAGAATCCTTACATGCATAAGTATATCATAAAAATTTTACTTTTCATCTACTTTTTGTGAAACCATTCTCAAGAGTCAAAAAGATTTTACTTTTCATTTACTTCTTTCTTTTTGTGAAAACATTCCCATGATTCAAAAAGATAAGAAATATACAAGCTTTACTCATAAGAATCATATATACTTTACTTACACATAAGAAGGAGTCTCATATATACTTTACTACTCCCCCTTTTTGTCAAGAATCAAAAAGTCCATTTTTGTAGTGAAAGATATATTAAGGAAACTTATGTTCAATTATAATGAAGTATTTAGTTGCATAAAATGCATGCTCCCCCTCAATTTGTGCATTCATTATAACAAAAATATTCTATAATGATGGTTTAAAAAGATAAATGCTAAGAGTTGGTATCAGACAGTAAAATATCACAATATAGATAAAAACAAATGTATTCAGTTACAAAATTGCTTACATAGTAGGCACAAAACACTGATACCAGAGTACAACAAAAGCAAACTAAGTACAATAAGTAAATCTATGAGGCTACTCCTCATCAGAAGGTATATCAAAGGAGACAGGAGCCATGATCCTAGATAAGGATTTTGGAGTCCTATGAGAGAGACTCCGAGTCCTCAGAGAGGGACCAGACCTAGGTGTAGTCCTACGAGATCTATAGGTCCTAGGAAAGGGCTCCACAGGTGTCGTGACAGAGGCAGTAGCTGAAGGAGTAGATGGATCAGTATGCTGAGTAGACTGAGCTGGGGTCTGCCTGCTGACTAGCTCATAAGCTGTGGGATCATCAATATCTGTCTCCGTATGCTCATCTATATCATCCGGAATCCCAGTAATAGTCTCAAATAGTGACTCTGTAGGCTCAGTATCTACTGGCACATCTGTGGCTGGAGGATCTGTACTCGGAAGATCTGTAGCTGGAGGATCAGTAGCAGGGGGTATCTCTGGAATCGGATCTGCAGGTGGAATATCAGAACTACCTGCTCCAGGCTGATCTCCATCACTGTCACTGTATCCACTGGAGTCATCATCATCATCATCATCATCATCATCATCATCATGTGGAGGAGATACTGTCGGATCTGCAGTCCCTGATGGCAGTGCTAATCTCAGTAAGCTGAGGATCTGTCGGAATCCTGTATCCATACTAGCTGAGAGAGCACCAATGCGCATATCTGTGTGTGTCCGCAGATCATGTAACTCCTGTCGTACACCAGTGATCTCTGTCCGGACCTCTGTAATGTGATCAGTCACTCTCTGCTCAAAGTCCGATACCCTCGCTGAAGACCTCCGTGGTGTAGCAGTAATAGTAGGTGCTGGAGCTGATGAGGGTGGTGGCGTGAATGGCTCAAGCTCCGCAGTCTCTGACTCCGGTGCTGGGCGAGGAGGTGTACCATGATCAGTAGGCTCTAAAGGCCCTGCCTCAGCAGCTCGGATCTCATCCTCCTCATCTAGCTCCTGGCCAGACTCTCGTCGTACCCAGCGGTCACTAATCAGTCGAAATCCCATCCTATGTAGGGATTTCTCTCCATAAGTATCAGTGTGCTGCAGCTGACTGAAGGGTATCCCGTCAAATGAAACACCATGCTCTCTGAATATCTGAGTCAGTCCCATGCCATATGGCTGAACAAGTCTCCTGTGAGATGCTGCCTCACCCATCTGCTGAAGCATGATCCTGGGAAGGTTGATGGGAGTCCGCTGTCTCAGGGACACCATCAACACTAGCTCATGCTCAGTGATAAAATCGAATCTCCCGCTCTTTGAAATCAAGATACGGGCGATGATATGATGCAGCACTCTCATCTCTAGTGAAAGCTGGTTAGCGACTACTGTGGAAATGCCGCTAACATCCTCACGCTCTAGGATTCATCTGAAGGCGTGCTCTCTGTCGCTGATCGTAGTGGCAGCAGTGCCATGAAGTGGAATCCTCCAAATGCGACTGATGACCTCTGGTGTCATTGGAATCTCGATCCCACGTACTGTAGCAGACCATCCAATGCCATCAGTGGCCATGGATCCATAAAACTCTCTGATGAGGTCTGGGTAGAATCTCTCAGACATCGTACAGAAATGAACCAGACCTGCATCTCTCAATACATCTCCAATAAAGAAGTGATGCTGATCCCAGAATGGTATATCCACACGTCTCCCACTAGCAATGCTCTTCCGTACTAGGCTGGCTGGCACTGGTGCAGGTGGCTCTGGGGTCAGCTCATGCTCATGTCTGACCTTTCTTCGTCGCTCAGTACTATCCTGGCCTTGTTCCAATCTCCTTTTCCTTACTGCCAAGTGCTTTCTCGGACCCATGTGAAAGGAAGAGGGGTAACTTAGGGAGAAATACAATGAGGCAAGGCTAAGAAGAGATGGTGAAGTGGTGAGATAGGGTTTGTGAGAATGGAGAATTTCGAGAGTAAATGAAGAAAAAGTAAGAAACGGAGGGAAGAAATAAGTGTTTTCAATTGAAAAAACAACCGAGATTTGAGGGTATTCGGTTGTCCAAAACCAAGAACACGATCAAAAAGAGGGTTGATTCCAAGGAAAGCAAAAGGAGAGGAGAGGATTACCCAAAATGATGAGGGAGAAGGGTGGAAATCCATTGTTTAGGGGTTTATGGAAGTTGGAGGGGGACCACACGAAGGAGAAATGAAAAAAGAATGATGAAAAATGGCTTGCGGACGGGTTTTAAAAAGGCAGATTTCCGTTCAAGTGTCGACCTCTGAAAATTTTCAGGGGTCGACCTCAAGTGTCGACCTCCAAAACATAGGTGTCGACCTCAAGTGTCGACCTCCGAAAATTAAAGTGTCGACCTCCAACAAAAAATTACCTAAAATAAAATTCTGTAAAATTTAAAGAGTTGATAAAATTTAGAAAAATAATCTTTAAACACATTTGAGAATTTATAAATCATTTTTGAGAAATTTTGATGAAGATTGAAGAGTTTCAGGCAAAAGGATCAATGACTCCCAGTTCTCTTCTGATCATACAAAATCTATCTTCATTCAATGGTTTTGTGAATATATCAGCCAATTGATAATCAGTACAAATAAATTCTAACAACACATTAGAGTTTTGAACGTGATCTCTTTTGAAGTGATGCCTTATTTCAATATGTTTGCTTCTTGAATGTTGTACAGGATTTTTCGTTAAATTGATTGCACTAGTATTATCACATCTTATGGGTGTCTTAGTTAGTTTGATGCCAAAGTCCTCGAGTTGTTATTTGATCCATAGAATCTGAGCACAACAGCTTCCAGCTGCTATATATTCGACTTCCGTCGTAGATAGAGCAACCGAATTCTGTTTCTTACTGCTCCATGAAATCAAATTGACTCCTAGAAATTGACAAGTTCCACTAGTACTTTTTCGATCAAGTTTATACCCAGCAAAATCAGCATCAGAATATGCAATTAATTCATATGATGACTCTCTAGAGTACCAAAGACCAATTTCGATAGACCCAGATAAGTATCTAAATATACGTTTTACAGCTAAGAGATGTGATTCTTTAGGAGCAGACTGAAAGCGTGCATACATACAAACACTAAACATTATATCTGGTCTACTGGCAGTTAGATATAGCAATGAACCAATCATGCCTCTATATAATTTTTGGTCTACTGATTTACCACATTCATCTTTGTCTAATTTACATGAAGAGCTCATAGGGGTACCTATTGGTTTGGTAGTCTCCATCCCAAACTTTTTCAGAATTTCCCTTGTGTACTTTGCTTGGTTGATGGAGATCCCCTCTTTGGTTTGCTTAATTTGGAGTCCGAGGAAGAAGTTGAGTTCTCCCATCATGCTCATCTCGAACTCACTCTGCATTAACTTTGCAAATTCTTGACAAAGACATTCGTTAGTAGCACCAAAAATAATATCATCTACATATATTTGTACTACTAAGAGATCATCATTTTTCTTTTTCAAAAACAATGTATTATCTACATTACCTCTAGAGAAATCATTTTTCATCAAAAATGAACTTAATCTATCATACCAAGCTCTAGGAGCTTGTTTTAAACCATACAATGCTTTATGCAATTTAAAGACATGATTAGGAAATTCATGATTTTCAAAACCAGGAGGTTGTTCAACATAAACCTCCTCTTCAATAAATCCATTTAAAAAGGCACTCTTTACATCCATTTGAAATAACTTGAAATCCATAAAACAAGCAAAAGCAAGTAAAAGTCTAATTGCTTCTAGCCTAGCAACAGGAGCAAAGGTTTCATCAAAGTCGATCCCTTCTTCCTGGTTGTAGCCTTTAGCAACAAGTCTAGCCTTGTTCCTAGTTACAATACCATGTTTATCAAGTTTATTTCTAAAAACCCATTTTGTGCCAATTACAGAATCATTAAAGGGTCTTTCAGTTAAAGTCCAAACATTATTTCTTTTAAATTGATTTAGTTCATCTTGCATAGCATTAATCCAGTTACAATCTTTTTCAGCTTCTTCTATTGACTTAGGCTCTATCTGAGATACAAAAGCTAAATAATCACAAACATTTCTAATAGAAAAGCGTGTACTTACCCCCTTTGATGGATCACCAATTATTAGCTCTTCAGGGTGTCCGTGTGCATACCTCCATTCCTTAGGTAAAGGTTTTGGTGAAGTTGCATTGATCTCTTGAGTTTGATCTTGGTTCTCTTGATCATCATCTCCTTTGGGCTCATCTTCATTGATTGTTAATTGTTCAAGCTTCTTTGTACCTGTTTCAACATCAATAGAATCTTCTTTTCTAGAAGATTTTTGTTAGATTCATCAAACACTACATGAATTGATTCTTCAACCAGAAGAGTTCTTCTGTTGAAGACCCTGTATGCCATGCTAGAAGTAGAGTATCCTAAGAAGATACCCTTATCTGACTTGGCATCAAATTTACTGATATTATCTTTGCCATTGTTTAATATGAAACAGCGGCAACCAAATATACGAAAATACTTGAGATTAGGTTTTCGATTTTTCCAAAGCTCATATGGTGTTTTCTTCAAAATAGGTCGAATTAAAACATGATTTAAAATGTAACAGGAAGTATTAATGGCTTCTACCCAAAAATATCTAGGTAAATCATTTTCGTAAAGCATTGTGCGTGCCATTTCTTCAAGTGTCCTGTTCTTTCTTTCTACCACCCCATTTTGTTGAGGTGTCCTAGGTGCAGAAAAATTATGACTAATACCATTTTCATTACAAAAAGCTTCAAAATCATGATTGTCAAATTCAGTTCCATGATCACTACGTAAAGAAATAATAGTGAGATCTTTTTCGTTTGAAACCCTTTTATGAAATTTAACAAAAGCTGAAAATGTTTCATCTTTATGAGCTAAAAACATTACCCAAGTAAATCGTGAGTAATCATCTACAATTACTAGCCCATATTTTTTACCTCCCAAGCTAGTTGTTCTGGTTGGTCCAAAGAGGTCCATATGCAATAATTCAAGGGTTCTAGTAGTAGATACTACTCCTTTAGGTTTGAAAGTAGATTTAGTTTGTTTTCCAAATTGACATGCAGCACAAATCTTATCTTTTTCAAATGTGAGTTTTGGCAATTCTTTTACAAGATTCTTTTTGCTTAATTTTGAAATCAACTGCATACTGGCATGCCCTAGCCTACGATGCCAAAGCCAACTAGTTTCACTTGCCTTGGCTTCCTTAGCCACTAGGCATTGACCACTTTCCATGGCTAGATCATCAAGATCAACCATGTAAATGTTTCCATGCCTAAGACCAGTGAACTTCATGCCATCGACATCTAGACTAGATACCATGCACAAAGATGATTCAAAAATTACTTTAAAACCCTTATCACAAAACTGACTAATGCTAAAAAGATTATGCTTCAAGCCATCAACAAATAATACATTATCTACATAAGCATTAGGGGTGATATGGATTTTACCAATTCCGACGATTTTGCCTTTTCCATTATCACCAAAAGTAACATTTCCACCATCAATAGCTGCTAGTGATGAGAATTGCTTCACATCCCCAGTCATGTGCCTTGAGCAACCACTATCCAGATACCACATTCTTCTTTTATTTTTGGTTGCAAGGCACACCTGCAAAAATTGATCAAGTTGAAACTTTAGGTACCCAAGTCATCTTGGGTCCTTTAGGGTTAGTCAAATTGGTTCCTTTTGGAACCCAAATATTTTTAAAGGTATTTAATTTTCTTCTATTAAAAACATATGATTTATGTCCTAATTTACCACATGCATAGCAGCTAATATTAGAAGATGCAGGTATGAAAATGTTTTTGTAAAGTTTTTGCTGATTGTGTGGCTTAAATCCAAGTCCAGCTTTGTTAAACACTGCATGTTGACTATTTAAAAGCATATTCAGTTTTTCTGAACTAAAAGTAAACTTTTCTACAAAAGGTTTTACTTTTTCTAACTCTTCCTTGTAATTCTTGTTTTGAAGCAATAGTTCTTTATTTTGGTTTTTAATGTTTTCATTAGTTTTAAGACTTCTATTATTTTTCAAAGAATCATTTTCTTTTAAAAGATTATCCTTATCATTTGTCAAGTCCTTTACATGTTCAGTTAATTTTTGTTTTCTTGAATTAAATTTTCAATTTCAGTTGAAAACTTTTCTAAATTTTTGGTAAGTTCAAAATTTAGCTTTCTTAATTTCTTATTTTTCAGTTTTAATTTTTCATATTCCATAACTAAGTCATCAAAAGCATCATGCAATTCATTGAAAGTAAATTCAGTTTCAGGTTCAGAATTTACCTCATTATCTTCATTGGCCATTAAACATAAGTTGGCGACTACCTGCTGCTCTTCATCACTGCTAGAGTCCTCACTCTCACTCCAGGTAGCCATCATGGCTTTCTTTCTCAACATCCTTCGACTCTTTTTAAGCAAAGGGCAATCCGTTTTGTAATGTCCAGGCTTCTTGCACTCGAAGCAGATGGGTGGATCCCTTTCTTTCTCTTTCTCTTTTACCTTATTGTGATCACCTTTTTGTGGCCTTTTCTTGTAGAAGCCCTTCTTCTTTCTCATGAATCTTTTGAATTTTCTTGTAATGAGGGCTGTCTCATCATCATCAGCTTCTTCTTCTGATTCATCACTTGACTCTTATTTTGTAGTGGACTTGAAGGCTATGGCTTTCTTTTTCTTGTCATTATCCACTGTCTTCTGCTTTAGTGAAAGCTCGTAGGTCATCAGTGATCCAAGAAGCTGCTCGAGAGGTAGAGTATTGACATCCTTGGCTTCTTCTATAGCTGTTACTTTCGCATCCCATGAAGCCGGAAGAGACCTGAGAAGTTTGTTAACCAGTCCACCATTAGATATAATTTTTCCCAAACTCCTCATACCATTTACTATATTGGTAAATCTAGTATACATTTCACTTATACTTTCAGTTGGTTCCATCCTGAACATCTCATACGTATGAATGAGCATGTTCACCTTTGTGGTCTTCACTTGGTGTGTACCCTCATGGGTAACCTCAAGTGTATCCCAAATTTCTTTGGCGGAAATACAATTTGATATTCTGTTGAATTCACTATGGTCAAGTGCACAGAATAGCAAATTCATCGCCTTAGCATTTAACTCAGCTTGTTTGATGTCATTGTCATCCCATTCTTCTTCAGATTTTGGGGTGATAATGCCATTAACCAAGTGAGTGGGCTGATGAGGCCCTTTAGTAATTATTCTCCATATATGATAATCTACAGCTTGTAAATAAATACACATACGAGTTTTCCAGTATGTGTAGTTTGTGCCATTAAAGAAAGGAGGGTGATTTGATGCTTGTCCTTCAACTATACCCATTCCAATTGGGGCGGCCATGATCTTTAACTCAAGATCGTTGGACCTACAAGAGAGTACCGGCGCTCTGATACCACTTGTTGCCCAGATATGGTGCCCAAGAGGGGGGTGAATTGGGTATTTAAAAAATTAAAGCAATATATGTGCTGTCAAGTTTTAAGGTGAAGAGTGATAGTGCTCAAATAATTGTGCAACGGAAGCAATGAAATAAATCAACAATTAAAGAGCAAAAAGAAGAGCAATGCAAACACACAAGAAGTATAGTGGTTCGGTGCACCTAGCACCTACATCCACTCCCCAAGCTCCACTTGGGAATTTCCACTATAATCTTTAGATTACAGCCGACTTGTTTTACCAGGCTCACAAGTCAAAACCTTACACACATGTTTTGGCTTCGGGCTTACAAGCAACCCTAGTTGGTTTTATCAATTGGCTCACCAACAAACCTCACTCACTTGTTTTGGCTTCGGGCTTACAAGCAACCCTAGTTGGTTTTATCAATTGGCTCACAAATAAACCTCACACTAGTTTCAAATTCCCTTGAAACTAGCCAAAGACAAATAGAATATGAATACAATTAATAAAACTAGACAAACTCCTTTTGAGCAATAAGAAATTCATTGAAGCTCTTGATGGAGACTCTTCAAGCCTTTTCCCTTGGAATCTTTGGACCTCACTAAATGCCAAATCCTTGAAAGTTGGATTCCTCAAAGGTGGAAAGCTTTTGGCAAAGGAATCTCTTGGTTTTCTCACTCTTTTGGCTTGGAATTGATTGAAGGCTTTGTACTTTGAATCTAAACTTTTTCACTTTGTCTCCTTGTCTTTTTTGAAGTTTGGTGGAGGTTAAATACTTCATTCAAGCTGAAACAACTCCACAAGACCGTTAGAATCAAAAATATGGCCGTTTATGGCCGTTAGAAATCAAATCAAAAGTTCAGAAAAACTAGCCGTTATGCCATGAGTCGACCTCATGAGTTGACCTCTGGATCAAGTGTCGACCTCATGAGTCGACCTCCAGTTTATCTTAGGCAAGAATCCAGAAAACCATAGTTCTGCCCAGTTTTTTATTCTTAGGCTATGAGTCGACCTCTGGTGTCGACCTCTGGACAGGTGTTGACCTCTGGTGGTCGACCTCTGGAGCGTGCCACTGAAATTTTGCCGTGCCGGCCTTGCTGAACGTTTCTTCTCTTCATGAGTCGACCTCTGGTGGTCGACCTTTGACAAGGTGTCGACCTCTGGTGGTCGACCTCTGATCTGAAATTTTCTGAAACTCTTAGAGATGTGCGTGCCATGCTTGAGTTTCTCTAAGCCTTTGTTTCTTTTGTTAATTATTTCTTAACAGGAAGGTCCAATATGAGAAATTTGATCTTGTCCAAGGTAGAAGAGCTCTTTCCAAATCAGGCAAACTTAGTTTCATCATTGTACTCTTGATACTCTTTTGAATAACCTAAGTCCTGAAACTTTATCTTGAGATGAAACATTAGTCCAAACATATACTCAACCTTTTGTTAATCATCAAAACTAAGGAACCAAAGTCAACAGGAATGCAAAGATTGAAAGAAAGGAAGGTAAGGTTTAGAAATAATGGTTTTGGATTTCTTGATGGCTTGGATAAATAGGGCCTCACACCTCGTGATGTTTCGTAGAACAAAGGAAGGGCCTCGTACCCCATGATGCACATAGCAGAGGAATAAAATTTGACTGAATTTCATTGTATTGATGAATAAAATGATGATGATTTACAAGGGGGCTGGTGGGATATTTATAGACTCCCAACTAGTGATGTAAGGGACACAAACACTAGTCTTGTGCTCCCTTGGACTACAACTCCTAGAATCCTGCTCTTGGGTGTCTTGGACTCTAGAGTCTGGATGATGTGGTTGTTTGCTGGTGAGGAACTCCTCAGTCTGGTTTGAAGAAGACCCAAGAGTTTTGGTGAAACTCTTGAGTTCAGGAGATTTAAGCAGCTTCCATCCTAATTGCTTGAAACTCTTGAAGTAGAAGACCATTGAACCTTCTCCCCTTAAGTGATTAAAACTCCTAGGACTCTTGCTTGAAGTGGGCGACAAGAAGAAGTTATTTTGGCATGGAAAATTGAGTGGGAGGGCACCATCTTGGGGAGTCCTTCTGCTTTACTCCTCTTAGAAAAAAAAAAGAGGCTCTAACTCCTTCTTAAGTGGCCGACCAAAAGTAATTAAACACAAGGCATGTGTTCTTGTCACAAAATGAAATGTCCCAAAAACATCACTTCTCCACTTAAGAGACGAGTCGACTCGAACTTGCCCGAGTCGACTCATCTCTGCTCGACCAGAAATCCCTGAACACAAGGCATGTGTTCTTGTCCCAAAATGAAATGTCCCAAAATAAGAGGCTCTAACTCCTTCTTAAGTGGCCGACCAAAGTAATAAAACACATGGCATGTCGGATGTCCAAACAAAATTGACATGGCATGTGTTCTTGTCCCAAAATGAAATGTCCAAATGGTGTTGTCCTAATGACATGTCCAAACATGACATGTGTTGATGTCCAAATCCTTAAAAAATGGTGCCAAGAAGAGGTTGTGACTTGGGCTAGCACACGGGTTGTCTTGAGTCTTCAATTGGGAGCACATGGGATATTGTCTTGGGTCCCCTCTTGTAATACAGGACTCAATGACTCAAGTAATTACATGGACACAATGAATAACTAACCACATGATTTAACCAACGAATAACTAATTGAACCAACCATACTTAATTAGGCTTTCAAATAAAAATCCAATTAAAGTTGGTAAAAAGGGCAAATTAAATTGGATCGCTAAGATCCCAATTGGCTAAATAGGGTTTGACTTAATTAGGATTTCGACTCAACTTGGTAAAACAGGTTTTATCCCAAAATAAACAAAACCCTAATTACAATTGGTAATGGTTTACCCTAACTAAACCAAAATAACATAATTTAAAATAAAATATTTACATTATAAATATGGTTCGGTTTAAGGTTTTACTCATAGGTGATCTATAGGGATGTGAGTTCAACCTTTTGACTTCTTTTAGCCTTGGTGCCCGCACCACCTTGATTTCAAATCTAGTGACAGAAGGTTTCTGGGTGTAGTAAGTACTTATGGAGCAGTGGTGGATCAAGATGGAATTGACCCCTTCAAATAGTTTGGAGTGAATAGCTCATTGTGTCTCAATTTAGCAAATCCTTGGCTAGGGTAGTTCTTGTGAGGAGTCACAGAACTTGTAAAGTTGAGACACATTTTGGATAAACCAAATTAGATTTGGCGGTCGAACCCTAAGTCATCCTGAGCATTATGAGGTCAAAGGGATGAATTATACGGTAACCAAATGCTAGAGGTTTTAGAGAGGTGCTCTGCATCTTCGACCTATCTGGACATCGGGTATTATTATTAGATAAGGACTTTGACTGGTATTGGAAGTGTTCCAGTGCTACCAGCTTCGTTTTCAAACCTATGGAGTCACACACCATAACGGTTTCTATCTGATCTTAAGACTGATTGATGATTAAGAATCATTTGCTATCACTAGTGGTCAATGTGATTGACCATGTGTCGATACTTGAGGGATCAACACTTGGCTGTGACAAGAAGAATTTCTGGAAGACTTTTCTGGATGAGCCGATTCGACCCCTTCTCGAGTCGACTCATTCTATGTTCTGGTTAAGCTGACTCGATCATTGCTCGAGCCGACTCGAATGATCAGTCTGACTTTTCTATGTCCTGGACGAGCCGACTCTAACCTGCCCGAGTCAACTCACCTCTGCTCGACCAGAAATCACTGAACAGAGTTCTGGGATGTTTTTGGAAGGTTTTGACCTGATTTGAATTTCGAATTCAAGCTGTTTTGACTCCAAACTTTCATGGAATGATTGTCATTCCTTTTTAATGTTGTTTGAGTCAATTTGGTATGCTCCTAGACCTTCTCCCCCAATCACTCCTCCTTTCTTTTTTCTCTCCCTCTTGGCTGCCTCTATAAATAAGTGTTATTTTAGGGCTACTAGGTGAGAGATGCTTTTGATTTTGTCTCTGAATCTCATTGCTGTTGAGATTTATGAGAGGGAAGAAAAGGGTTGAGAGGACTTGTGCATTTGGTGTGTGGACTCCTAGCACTCAAGCTAGGCCTTGGGAAGAGAGTTAGTTAGGAAGGGTTCCACCTCTTCTCCTTGTCTTCTAGGAAGAAGAAGATCAGCCCAAAGGATCCCAAGGAGCTAGCACTCCGAGGGAGTTGATCAGAGTTGAACCCAGGTGTGGATTACCTGTAGAGGCCAAACACATGAGTGGCTCAAGAGCATCATCCTTGGAGCACCGCCACTATATCCATCGAAGGTATAACAGTAAGGTACATTTTTATCCTTGCTCTTTTCTTGCTTTAATGTTTATATTGCATGCTATTTTATTATACTAGATCCTGTTGTGGGCAGATTGGTAGATCATTTAGATCAATCTACCAATCCTTCCACTATGCATATTTTAAAATCATTTTAAAATACATCTGTTTCTGCCTTGCTTTTGCATATTGTATGCATGGTGTTGGTATCTTTTCACCTTCAATGGTATCAGAGCACCAGGTTCATCATAGTATAATAATGCTAGCACGCTTTTAACATCATATTTTTCTTTTAAAATACTTGGATTGAGCGTTCACCATGGCCGTTCGGTCATAGGAAAGAAGTAGGGCTGCAAGACACTCTCTTCGTATTCAATGGTGTCTCTTATGGCATGTAGGAGTGTCGCGTGTGATTGACTCATGAAGAGGAAAAATAAAAGAAAATGTAGATTAAAAATATTTTAATCTAATGTTATGATCATAAAATAAATTTATATTAGATCTAAGAGTTTTGTTTTGATCATGTTTAATCTCTAAATTTGAATTATTCAAATAAGTTGCATGAATTTTGAAGTCATTGTTTTTTGGTCCCACAGAAGAGCCGACTCGACCCTTGTTCGAGCTGACTCGTTTATGCAAGTAGAATAATCTATCCATTTCTGGTTCTGGATGAGCCGACTCATATTTTACATGAGTCGACTCGACCAGAATGCCCTGAAATAGTGAATTCAAAATTTGCTTGTAAAATTATTTTACATTTTTAATTGAAATTGTTTGGATTAATCAAGGCTATTGAACTTAATTGAGACTTAAGAATGACAAAGAACTCTAGGAATATGATTCAAAGATTTTAAGTCATTTCAATAAGCCTTAAGGGTCATGGGTTAGCTATTTTGGGTCCTTAATTGGGCTAGACCTATGTTTAGATGCATTGGACTAAATAGAGAACTAATCTAATCAAATATTGAGTTAAGGTTTTTTCACTATAGATCTCTCTAATAGTTAGATTGATTAGTCCATAGATTTAAATGGACCTAATTTGTGGCTCAGTGGTCAGCCTGAGTCTTTAGGTTAGTCTAATCAATTTTGATGAACCAATTGGTGTCTAGGAAAGTTTGGCATCTTGATCATGTTTCTTTGGGGCTACCTCTTACCTGGCTAACTCGGTTGGTGTCTAAGGCAAGATGGTTAATGGCAGAACCCAACCCATGATCTCACTTACCTGGCCAATCTGGTCAATTAGAATTAATTAGATAGCTCACAGACTCATGTTAACCCATGTCAACCAAGGCTAATCAGTCTTGACTGATTTTAGTGCCCATGGATCATTAGTTAAAAGTAACCCTCCTTGATTGCTGATCTGGTCAGTGGGAGGTTGATCCATGTCTTCTCATCTTTTTCTTCTGTCATAATAAGATTAAACCCTCTAAATTATTAGGTCCATAAAAAGATGAAGTTATAAGAATAACCAAGTCCTAGCCTCCCATTAAGTGGGATGGTAATTGGTCCAATAGTTGGGTGTTCATCGATAGATCCAAAGATCGGGTGTTTATCGGGCTATTAGAATTGTTGTTCCTAATATGATGGCTCAGTATGACTCTTTTAAAGGCGGTTAGGTGGGCCGACCAAAGTCGGGCTTGACTATTCGTTAGCTAAAAGCATTGAATTTTTTCTTGTTAATGGTTGGACCTAACCGAGATCTTCAATAGGAGGCCCAAAGGCTGATTGAAGTGCACCTTGGGGCAAAACATAAATACTAGAGGTTACTTGGAGAAGTAATCGGTTGAAGAACCTTCCTTTAGATGTGCATGGATAGGCCAGCCAAAGTCGGGCTCTTGTGTTGTCTATTGGACTCTAGTACCCACTAGGGAATTAAAGTAATTCCTCGGATTGGAGGTAGATGCTACCAATCTGAATAATTATTGGGAGGGCCTTTAGACTAAAGTCCATGTCTTTCGGTTAATAATTCATATATACTAATTAGCTTTGTTTTTCCTTTTAGATGTCTTCCAATCTATCGCTCCGATCTCTTCTCGATAACAAGAAGCTCGAGGGTCCCAACTTTGATAGCTGGTATTGAAGGCTCAGGATTGTCATGGAGCATGAATTGATCCTGTATGTGATATCGGATCTGGCACCTGAAACCCCTACTTCCAAGCTCGAGGTTCGGTCAGAGACACTTATCAGACGTGGCTCTCTAACAGGACCACTATCCAATGCATAATGTTGGCAGTGATGAACGATGAGTTCAGTCACAAATTCGAAGAAGCCCAGCTAGAAGAAATCCTTCAAAGGTTGAAGGAGTCTTTCGAGACACCAGACGATGTTGAAAGGTATAGAGTCTCCTGTGCTATCTATAACATGTGGATGCATGATGGGGCCTCAGTCACTAATCATGTATTGTACATGATCGAGATGATTGAGCACCTGGGCAAGCTCGGATATCCCTTGCATGAACAGCTTGGGAAGGATGCGATTCTGAATTCCCTCCCCTCTTCCTATCTAGATTTTTTTGATCATTATGGAATGAATAAGCTTGCAGTTAACTACCACATTCTATTGGGGTTGCTGTAGGCTTATGAGAAAGACCACCATCTGAACAAAGGGATGGTGAATCTAGTGGGAGGATCTTCGGGAGGGCATCATCCCTTCAAGAAATGGAAAAAGAAAAGTAAAGGGAAATAGGTATAGAATGCTTCTGGGCCCTGTCAGTTCAAGAAGGAGAAGGTTGATAAGAGCCAAGTGGAGTGCTTCTTCTACAAGAAGCGGTGTCATTGGATGAGGAACTATCCTTTTTACATTGCATCCCTTGACCCGAACAGGTCCAAGAAGAGGAAGCATCCAGAATGTGCTAGACAAGGTATTTATATGATAACACCTTGTAGTTTCTCTATTTACGATACTACTAATTGGGCCTCAGTCACTAATGGCATTTATGTACTATCGTAACTTATTAGTATAATGCATATTTCTAGCAAATGCCCTAGGATAGATAATGTCAGCGATGCGTACCTATGATATTGTAGGCTAGGTCATATTAACAAGAACATGATAAACAGGTTGAAGATCGAGGGTCTCCTCGACTTTAGTGAAGGTGGTTCACTTCCAACATGTGAGTCCTGTCTTCTTGAAAAGATGACAAAGTCACCTTTTACTGGATAAGGTGATCGAGCCAAAGAGATTCTAAGTCTGGTACATATTGATGTATGCGAACCCATGAATGTTAGTGCCAAAGGTGGGTATAGTTATTTCATTACATTTACAAACAACCTATCAAGGTATGGTTATGTCTTCTTGATGAAACATTAATCTGAGTCATTTGAAATGTTCAAATGATAATGTAATGAAGTAGAAAAATAAACTGGAAGATGTATCAAAATTCTTCGATCAGATCGAGGTAGTGAATATCTTTCCAGGGAGTTTCTGACATATCTCGAGGAGAATGAGATTCTCTCTCAGTAGACACCTCCAGGGATACCTTAGTTAAATGAAGTGTCTTAAAGGAGGAATCGAACCTTGTTAGACATTGTTAGGTCCATGATGGGCTTTGCTTCTCTACCATTGTCCTTTTGGGGATATGCTCTAGAATCAGCCTGTTACCTTTTAAATAAGGCTCCAAGTAAATCTATTAACAAAACCCCATATAAGATATGGACTGGACATAAGCCGACACTCTCACACCTTCAGGTCTGGGTTGCTCGGCTTATGTAAAACATTTGGAAATGGATAAACATGGACCTTGGTTTGACCGGTGCCTATTTATTGGGTATCCTAAAGAGTCTAAGGGGTATTACTTCTACTTGGCTGAGGAATAAAAGTTGTTCATCAGTCTTAGGGCTATCTTCTTAGAAAAGGAGTTCTTTGGTGAAGGAACTATAGCCGCTAAGATTGAACTTAATGAAGTTCAACAAGTAGAAGGACCGACACACTTAAGGGACAACATAGAACCAGTTGTGATAAGATCACACCCAGAGCCCACACAGGAACCATTAATGAGATCCGGTAGGGTACCGAGTCTACTAGACAGATATTACAGTTTCTTAGTCTGGGATGGTGATCCCATTGGACTTGAAGAACAACAATGAAGATCTGATCACCTATATGGTGCGATGTAGAGGTCCGACTCTGAGAAATGGCAAGGAGCCATGCAATCCAAAATAGAATCCATGGAAATCAATAATGTATAGACATTGATTGATCCGCTTGAAAACCCATTGGGTGTAAATGGATTTTTAAGAAGAAAAGGGGCATAGACGGGCGGGTGGAGACCTATAAAGCCCGTCTGGTTGCCAAAGGATATCGTCAACATTATGATATTGACTATGACGAGATGTTTTCTCCTATGGCAATGCTCAAGTCCATTCAGATCATGCTTGCTTTAGCGGCATACTTTGACTATGAAATCTGGCAAATGGATGTCCGAATAGCTTTCCTTAATGATGAGCTGGAAGAGGAGGTGTATATGATACAACCTGAAGGGTTCATATCTGTAGATGAGTCAAAGGTATGCAAGCCTCAAAAGTCCATCTGTGGATTGAAGCAAGCATTAATGAGTTGGAATATGCATGTTGACCCTATAAGTGATTTTGATGATAACCAAACATTGGAGCATGTATATATTACTGACAACTCCTCAAGTGTTCGACAAGTTTTTTTGGATGTATAACATGTTCAAACTTCAACTCCTACATTTCTATTTTCTTGCTTGAGTAGTGTTGTAAGTGTTTTTGTAAAGAAGAACCCAATGAAAATGCTAAGAAAAATCGAGTAAAAGGGTTACTTCTATAAGTGTGTGTGCCTTAGATTTTGGCTTAAGTTGGTTTGTGTGAAATTATAAAAGAGTTGGTGAGAGTTTTCTTTAAGTTCAAATTATAAAAATCATGAAGAAGACACTCGAGCCGACCCAAGAAGAAGAGCCGACTCTGCTTATCGACACACAGCAAGGATTCTGGAATGCATCAATCTGAGCTGACTCGATGGAAAGTGAGCCGACTCTAATGAATCTGAGTCGATTGGAATCAGTCCGATTCGACTCCTCTAGAGTCCATTTCCTAAAAGTTTTCTGAGAGCAGCCACGCGAGCCGACCTGACCTAGAAAGAGCCGACTCTGCCAGACCTAATTTCAAAAGCCTGAGAAAGTGAGCCGACCCGAACTACATCGAGCCGACTCTTCCAGAGTAAGGATTTTCAAACCTGAGAAGAAGAGCCGACCAAAGCTGAAAAGAGTCGACTCCTCGAGTTCAAGAATTTCAAGATTCAAGTTCGAGCCGACCCGAGCTGTAAAGAGCCGACTCGTCTAGAGTGACATTCTATGCCTTGAGACAAAGAGCCAACTGCATTGAAGAAATTGTGACTCGACCTATCGACTTGAAGGATCCGAGCTGACTCGAATGAATCCGAGCCGATTCGAATGTCGCTTCTAGGTATCTAACGACTAGTTCCAGAATTTATTTTTGAATGCCAAAAAGTGCTCCAACGATCATAAATCATTCTCCAACAATCTATAACGGCTAGAACTGCCTTGGGATGATGGAAGACTTTAAAATTGAAGGATTTGAACTACCTTAAAGCAATTAATTATGAAGAGAGTTCAAAAAAAAAAAAGGGAAAAAGAGAGAGCTCCATTGAATATCTAGCCAATCACAAGAGATAGAGCACAAGTACATTCAAGTCTGCATTAAAGCCCTCAACAACTCTGATCTAAAGCTTGAATCAACTTTGGAAGTAGCCACTGAAGTCATTAAAGCTTATTTAAGTGCATTCAAGTGGACTTCCAATGAGCTGCACCGGCAAGTATCGACAACTTGAGTTTGTCATTTATTGTTGCATTTATTTTCAATTCAATCTTTGAATTGTTGGATTATTGGTGAGCTCGGTTGAAAAACCAAATAGGTTTTTGGTAAGCCTTATCAAAATGAATGTTTAGGTTCTTGGTGATCCTGTGAAAACCAAGTTTAGGTTTCTTTGGTGAGCCTGTTAAAACCAAAGGATGTTGGATTTTTTTTGGTGATCCCGTAAAACCAAAGTATAGAGGTTTTGGATTATGATCCTGTAAAACAATCTACTATATTTGGGTGTGAATATAATGGAATTCCCAAGTGGTATCTTGGGTAGTGGACGTAGGAGCTGGGTTGCTCCGAACCACTATAAATTTGGTGTGTTTGTGTTGTGCTTTCTCTACTTTGTTTAGCTTCGGCATTCTATAACCTTATCACAGCACCTACAACTTACAAAGGATTTTGAAATAGCACATTACTTGTTTAAATTTTTAAAAGTTCCAATTCATCCCCCTCTTGGGTAGCCACCTGGGCAACAACTGGTATCAGAGCAGAGTCTCTGAATACACTAGAGTAAAGATTTATGGCTCATCCCTTGAGTACATCTTTGGCCGAAGGTCAATCAACCAATAGACCTCCACTCTTCACAGGCATAAATTATTCTTATTGGAAAGCACATATTAAAACCTATATTCAAGCTGTTGATTTTCAATTATGGAAGGTCATTCTTAAAGGGCCACATGTTCCCATGACTAAAATTGATGGCATGGACATCCCTAAACCTGAAGAGGAATAGGATTAAAATGACATGAAATTAGGGGAATTAAATGCCAAAGCCATGAACTTGCTTTACTGTGCTTTGGACTCAAATGAGTTTAATAAAATTTCCATCTGCTCTTAGCAAAGAAAATTTGGGATAAACTTGAGGTAACCCATGAAGGAACTTTACAAGTGAAAAACTCAAAGATAAATTTTTTAGTGCACAATTATGAACTGTTTAAGATGGAGCCTAATGAATGTTTTTCTGCCATGTACACTAGATTTACATATATTATCAACAGTTTGAAAAGTCTTGGCAGGGTATATTCAAATGCTGACTTAGTACAGAAAATCTTGAGATCACTTCCTAACAAATGGGATCCTAAAGTCACAGCCATCCAGGAAGCTAAAGACTTAAATGTTCTAACAATGGATGAATTAATGGGATCTCTCATCACTCATGAATTAGCCATGCAGCATAGAATGGATGATGATCAGAAAAAGAAGAAAACAATTGCATTCAAGGCTGCATTAGAATCTAAAGATGATGAAGAAACTGAAGGTGACTCCTCCTCCAAAGACGATCTTAAAGATGAAGACATCGCAATGGTCATGAGGTGATTCTGAATGTTTATGGAAAGAAGAAAGGATGGTATGATAGAAAATTCCATAAGCGAGGAGAACAGTCAAAAGAAAAGGACAAGGACAAAGATAAAGATAAAGAACAAGTCCCTACCTGCTATGAATATAAGAAACTAGGGCGTATTCATCTAGACTGTCCTCAATTAAAGAAATCTCTCTGAAAGAAGAAAAAAAGTGATGGTTGCCACATGGAGCGATAGTGAAGACTCCACTTCAACTGAAGAAGAAGAGACCACGAAAATAGCAAATCTATGTCTAATGGGTCTCGAGGATGAGGTAAATTCTCCTGATACTCATATTGAATTTACTTTTGAAGAATTAAATTCTGCATTCCATGATTTACTATCTGAATTCAAAAAGCTAGAGTAAAGATTAGATCATTAAAGCATTTCAATGATTTTTTAATCAAAGAGAAAAATAAAGTTTAGGAAAAGAACAATTCACTGAAAAAGGAACTTCACATCTTTTCTGAAAAATGAAATGATTTTAAAAAATGAGAATAATGAATTGAATGATAAAAACAAAGCTTTGCTAAAAGAAAATAATAAGCTGAAAAAGGAGGTAGAAAAACTCAAGCCACTTGTTGAAAAATTAACTTTGTCTTCTAATAAGCTTGAGTTAATTCTTAAAGAACAAAGAATTTCTGGAAATAAAGCTGGAATAGGTTTTAATACTTTAATTCAAATTATGTTTCAGCTACCACTTTTGTGAAACAAAAAGACTTTGTCCCAAGCTTACTTCTTATAAAACTTTTGTTACAAAAGACTCTATTTCTATTTCAAAACCTGTTTCATATGTTCCCAAGAATTTAATGCAAGACCTGCTATTTCTGCACTTCATGCATCTAGAATTTCAAAAATAGATTTATTTCAAAATTCTAGAATCAAATGTTTTTATTGCAAAAGATTAGGACATAAAGTCTTTAACTGCAATATAATTAGAAATGTCCATAATGTAAGCAAGATTTGGATTTTCAAAGGAACCAACTAAGCTAACCCGAAAGGATCCAAGTTAGCTTGGGTACCTAAAAGCACTCCTTAATTTTGTTGTAGGAATGTCTTGCAGCTAAGAAATCAAAGAAAAAATGGTATCTCGATAGTGGCTGCTCAAGATATATGATGGGTGACAAGGATCAATCATCACCCTGGAAATGAAAGAAGGAGGTATTGTTACATTTGGAGACAATGTAAGGGAAAATAATTGGAATTGGTAAGATCAAAATAACCCCCTATACTTTTATTGAAAATGTATTGCTAGTAGATAAGTTGAAGCACAATCTATTGAGTATTAGTCAATTATGTGATAAAGGCTTCAAAGTTATCTTCAAATCATCTATGTGTATAGTAACAAACCTTCTTGATCCTAGTAGCAAATTCATTGGACACAGACTAGGAAATATTTATGTGGTAGATCTAAATGATCTTGCCATGACAAGTAGTTCCAGTCTAGTTGCAATGAATGCTAAGACCAAGGAGTTTTGCTTATTATGGCATAGAAGATTGGGACATGTTAGCATGCATACTATTGTCAAGTTAATTTTCAAAAATCTTGTTAGAGGCATGCCCAAGTTTAAAGTAGATTTTGATCATATTTGTGATGCATGCTAAATGGGTAAACAAACAAGAGTTTTAAATGCAAAAATCTGATTTCAACATCTAGACCTTTAGACTTACTTCACATGGACTTATTTGGACCAATTAGGACCACAAGCCTAGGAGGTATGAAATATGCCCTTGTGATTGTAGATGATTTTTCTCGATTTACATGGATTTTGTTTATTGCGCACAAAGATGAAACTTTTAAAGTATTTAAAAAAATTCACAAAAAGGTTTCAAATCAGAAAAATCTTTCTATAATTTCAATAAGGAGTGATCACGGCACAGAATTTGAAAATCAATTTTTTGATGATCACTGCTCTGAAAATGGCATTGATCACAACTTCTCCACTCCCAGAACACCACAACAAAATGGTGTTGTAGAGAGAAAAAAATAGGACATTGGAAGAAATGGCCCGAACAATATTATGTGAAGGTAATCTTCCAAGGTATTTTTGGACAGAAGCGGTGAACACTGTTTGTTATTTTTTAAACCATGTTTTGATCCATCCTATCTTGAAGAAAATCTTCTATGAGCTTTGGAATGAAAAGAAACCAAATATAAATTATTTTCATGTATTTGGATGCAAATGCTTTGTGCTTAATAATGGTAAGGATAATCTAGAAAATTTGATGCTAAGTCTGATGAAGCCATTTTCCTTGGTTATTCACTACATAGCAAGGCATATAGGGTTTTTAATAAAAGGACTCTCATTGTTGAAGAGTCAATGCATATTATATTTGATGAAACTAACCATCACCATCTAGAAAAGATGAGTGTATTGATAATGATGCAGGTACATTCAAAAAGAGATGGAAAAACTAAGTTTTCAAGAAAAACCAATTGAAGAAGGAGAAGAAATGGTAAGTAAGGATCATACTGATCATCCGACTGAATGGAGGTACTCTACTTCCCATCCTAAAGAATTAATTATTGGTGATCCTTCTCAAGGTATAGGGACTAGGTCTGTACATAGGTCTGCACATGATTACCTAGCCTTTGTATCTCAAATAGAGCCTCATACCTTAGAAGAAGTAGAAATGACCCAAACTGGATGATGGCCATGCACGAAGAATTGAACCAGTTTGAAAGAAATAATGTTTGGACATTAGTTGATAGACCTAAAGACCATCCAATTATATGAACCAAATGGGTCTATAGGAACAAATTAGATGAACATGGAAATGCTATTAGAAACAAAGCTAGATTAGTGGCTAAAGGATATAGTCAAGAAGAAGGTATAGATTTTGATAAACTTATGCAGCTGTAGCAAGATTAGAAGCTATTAGATTACTTCTTGCATTTGCTTGCAACATGAATTTTAAACTTTTTAAATGGATGTGAAAAGTGCATTTTTAAATGGTTTTATTGTCGAACATGTTTTTGTAGAACAACCACCGGGTTTTGAAAATCATGCTTTTCCAAACCATGTATTTAAACTCAATAAAGCTTTGTATAGTTTGAAACAAGCCCCTAGAGCCTGGTATGATAGATTTAGCACCTTATTAATTGAAAATGGTTTTTCAAGAGGAAATGTTGATAAAACTCTCTTTATTAAAAAAAAAATAATGATATATTAGTTGTACAAATCTATGTTGATGATATCATTTTGGTGCAACTAATGAAATTCTTTGTAAAGAATTTGCTAAGTTAATGCAGGAAGAATTTGAAATGAGCCTAATGGATGAACTAAACTACTTCCTCGGACTTCAAGTAAAACAAACAAAGGAAGGGATCTTCATCAACCAATCCAAATACACCAAAGAAATCATCAAAAAGTTTGGTATGGAGACAAGCAAACAAATGAACACACCCGAGCCCATCCTGCAGATTGGATAAGGACGAAAGTGGATCCAACATTGACCAAAAGCTATGTCGAGGTATGATCGGATCCTTATTATATTTATCTGCAAGTAGACCAGATATCTTGTATAGTATATGTTTATGCGCTAGATTTCAATGTTACCCCAAAGAAACACATATGCTTGCTATTAAAAAGATATTAAATACTTGAAAGGTACAAGTAATCTTGGTCTTTGGTTTTCAAAAGAATCTTCTTTAAATTTAATCGGATTCTCTGATGCTGATTATGCTGGTTGTAGAATAGATAGAAAGAGCACAAGCTGTACTTGTCAATTTCTAGGGTTGAATTTAATCTCGTGGCACTACAAGAAACAAAACTCGGTAGCACTATCTTTGCTGACGCAGAGTATATTGCTGCAGGGAGTTGTTATGCACAAGTGTTATGGATTAAACAACAACTAGAGAATTTGGTGTTTCACAATGCAAAACTCCTATCAAATGTGATAACACGAGTGCTATTAATTTATCTAAAAATCCTATTCAGCATTCTAGGACTAAGCACATAAAGATTAGACACCATTTTATTAGAGACCATGTTTTGAATGGTGATATAGAACTAGAGTTTATACCTACAGAAAAATAACTAGCTGTTATCTTTACCAAGCCACTTAATCAGGATAGATTTGAGTTGCTTAGAGGATAATTAGAGCTATGTTATCCTTTCTAAATTTAGTAAACCTGAGAAAAAATATCTAGAAAGCCTCCTATATTTATTCATGATTTTTGAACAACTTTTCTTGAATTTCTCAGTATAATTGAATTAAACTTTTGAACCATTTGATCTCTTTTGAAAGTCTCTGTTCGAGTCGACTCGAGCAATCTTGCTCTGGTCGAGCCGGCTCGAATATCTTGTATCTTGCTCTTGCTTTGATTGAGCCGACTAAGTCTATGCTTAGCCGACTTGGTGTTCTGTTTGTTCTGAGTTCGCTCTGGTCGAGCTAACTCGGATATTTTTAGGGTAGAATGAGCCGACTCAAAAGATGGAAAATTGATATTTAGGAAAGTCTGATCTGTCTTTTCTCAGTACTTCACTCCCTCACCTTACTTTGAACACACTCTACATCTCTTGGAAGCTCTACCATTCTCGCAGAAATCATTCCCTAAAGTTTAAAATCCTTGATTCCTTTGAAATGGCTCCTCAAAAATCTGTGAAGAAAGTTCTTCAACTCGGCAAATCAAGTAATCACAGTACAGAAGCAGGAGAAAGAGGGAAAAGAGAAAAAGGTCCACTCCAGTCCAACAAAATAAGGAAACTCCTCCTCCCGGACAGCATGTCTCAATGATCAATTGACCTGTCACTTGTGGAAGAAGGATCGACTTTACATTCCTAGAGGAAATGGGAATGAAAATAGGACATTGGATAGTAAGCCAAGGTTGGAAGCATTTCTGTTCTTTAGACACTGACCTACCCTTCACTGGTATGGACATTTTATGAGAACATTATTATTAAAGAATTTCATTTGGAATCAGTTGTCAAGGGTAAAACAGTTATAATTAATGAAAAAAGATTGAGCAAGCTACTACAAATGCCAACAATTGGTGCAACTTAACTTCTTCTACGAACAAGGAGCACATTCTAAAACTCATTTTGGAAAAAGAGGAAGTGAGCACGGTCCGACATGTACAAGCCAATCTATTATCAAGAGAAATGAGGCTGTTGCACAGTATGATTAGTAGAATTTTTCTTTCCAGAACTGGCCATTTTGACTAGGTCAGTGAGAAGGACATGATCATCATGGGACATCTGATCAAAGAAGAGCCTCTCAACCTGATGGGGAACCTATGGACTAGGATGGCATGAAAATGATGAGAGATGCAATGCAAAGAAAATCACCCTTAAATCTGATTAAATTGAGACTCATAACAAGCAAGGATGATAGAAAACAACTTAAGGAAGGTATCAACTCATACACAACCTCTCATGCTGGACCCCAAAATTAAGTGAGCAAATAATAGACCCAGGACTCAGAGATTAAGAAATCTCCGATCTAGGACATGCAAATAATTAATAAAACAGATCTTGAGGATAAGGAGGTAAGGTAAAATGACACAACACTAAATAAATATTCTCAAAGCACTAGGGTCACTCTTCCTGGGAAGATGCGGCGTAGATTATCAATAATCACTGCTCAATGGGTGGCATCGTGCTAAATGTATGTTGGCAAGGTTCCTTCGGGGGATCGTTACCGGAGAAAGACCAACTCCTGGAGCTCCGTTCGAGGTGGAAGGGCTAAATTCGGGCGAACTTGAAATCTTCGATCTTCTGGAGCACGGCGGTGAAGATTATGGATGATGGAATGGATGATATGGGGGGCTTAGATGGCTAGAAAATGGTAGGATAAATAGGGCCTCGCGCCCCTTGATGCCGCGGGTGCAGCGAAGGCAGTCGGAGCCTCACACTCCTCGACATTGCAATGCAACGAAGGCAGGGTTAGGGCCTCACAGCCCTCAATGTTACAATTGTAACAAAGGCACTAGAGAAAGCACTCCAACAGTATTTCATTTCATCAATCCCCCTCCTTTTTTCATACAAGAGAACCATCCCTATTTATAGGCTCAAGAACACCCTCTAGAACCCTCTATATAAAGATTAGTTTATTTTAAAATGGGTAAAAAGCTGTAAAAATTGGAGCTGCAAAATCTAGGGCTACAGGAATCATGATGAAGGGGCTGCAGGAAATATGGGGCTGTAGAATCATGATGAAGGGGCTGCAGGAAATTTGGGGCTGCAAAATCGTGATGAAGGGGCTGCAGGAAATTTGGGGCTGCAAAATCCTAACAAAATATGGAGCTGTAGAATCTGCAGAATCATGATGAAATCTGAAGGTTGGGGATGCTGCACGGCGGTGCATGCTCTTGCTTTAAAACTCATAAAACTTTTCCTTCCTTGTTGGCTTAAGAAATGTATGACACATGCTTTAAAACTGGGAAAATTTTCCCTCCTTTGCTAGCTTCTCTTGATGTTTGGCAAAAAAATACTTCATACTTTAAAACCCGAAAACAATTACTGGGTTGCATTTGCTGGATGGTTCAGAGTCTGGATCTTCCCAATGAGATCTATAGTGAGTTCTGAAATTTTGTGAAGGTGTCCTCACCAATCCTCCTGTGGTGAGAAGAACTTGACTTCATCGAGTAAAGGCTCATCCGGCTTTGATATTCTTCTAGAAGGTCCGGGTCAATGCATTGTAGGTCCTCTCGGGTAACCCATGAATCCTCCAACTCGAGACGTCCTTGCCACCTTACCAAGTAGCGTTGATAACCATTCTGCCGAGTACTGATAATTTGATCATCTAGGATTCGCTCGATCTTCTCTCATCGCTCAGGCCTTTTTAGTGGACACTCTATGGTGGGTTCTCTCTCAAGTAATGGATCAGGTTCGAATGCCTCACTGGGTATTACTGTTGGCTCCTTATACTCAGTTAGATCTGCAATATTGAAAGTGGAGCTAATGCCTAGATCAGGAGGTAATTCAAGCACGTAAGCATTGGATCCTACTCTCTCAATAATTTTAAAGGGACCAGTACTTCGAGAATATAATTTCTTAATAGTTCTTGAGGGGAACCGTTCTGGTCTGAGTTGGATCATTATGAAATCCCCTACAAAAAATTCCTTGAATCACTTTCTAGAATCAGCTTGTATTTTATAAGCCTCATTACTTAATGTGATTTTTTAGGTGATTTCCTTATGCAGATTCCTAATATGCTGTGCAAAATATTCAGCAGACTCGGATGTCCTAGCATGCAATGGCTGGGAAATCTGGTCAAGTGGCTTGTTAGGTCGGTACCCATGGACAATCTCAAATGGGCTTTTTCTGGTGGTCCTATTGACAGAACTGTTGTAGGCGAACTCGACTTTCGGTAACAGCAAGTCCCAGTTCTTAATGTTTTCGCCTACAAGACACCTAAGCAAGTTTCCTAGGCTTCGGTTCACAACTTCAGTCTGGCCGTCAGTTTGGGGATGGTAAGCAGTGGAGAATTTCAACTTGGTCCCTAACATGTGCCAGAGGGTCTTCCAAAAGTAACTGGTGAACCTAACATCTCTGTCGGACACAATTGTCTTAGGTAGGCCATGAATTCTAACTATCTCATCTAAGAATAGTTTGGCTTCCTTAGAGGCATCATAAGATTGGTTGCATGGCATGAAGTGGGCCATCTTGGAGAATCTATCAACCACAACAAAGATTGAGTCATGTTTCCTTTGGGTTCTAGGTAATCCTAACACAAAATCCATACTCAAATCCTGCCAAGGGCAACTAGGGACGGGCAAAGGGTGTACAAGCCAGTGTTCTACTTTCGCTATTTTGCAACAGTGCACGTTGAGCACCTAGCCACAATTTGGGCAACATCCCTTTTCAGACATGGCCAAAAGAAATGTTCTTCTACAGCTAGGATGGTCTTGTTCTTCCCGAAATGGCTCGCTAAACCTCCTACGTGCATCTCCCAGACCAAAAATTCCCTCACAGACGTTCTTGGGATGCATAGCCTATTCTCCTTAAACAGGTAACCATCTAACAAGGTATACTGACTGCGTTCCTTAGATGGTCCGATACTCAAGGCTTGGTGAGTCTTTCTGAAATCAAGACAGGTATCGTACTGCTCTTTAATCTGGTTAAACCCTGCAACCTCGATTCTAACAGTGCTCAGGAGTAAAGATCGTCGGCTCAGGGCATCGGCTACCTTATTGTCAGTTCCCGCTCGATGTTTCAAAACAAAGGTATACGCCTGGATATACTCTACCCACTTAGCATGTCTAGGGTTCAACTTCTTTTGGGAACTCAGATACCTCAATGCCTCGTGATCAGAGTACAACACAAATTCATTAGGTAAAAGGTAATGTCTCCAATATCTTAGTGCTTGTACTAAGGCATAAAATTCCTTGTCATAGGTAGAATACCTAAGCTTAGCCTCATTGAACTTCTCACTAAAAAAGGCTACCGGGTGGTTCTCTTGGGTTAGGACTCCTCCTATTCCTACCCCTAGGGCATCACATGCTACCTCGAACACTTTGGAAAAATCGGGCAATCTTAGGATGGGGGCCTTGGTCATTTTCTCTTTCAGTTGTAAGAAGGCTTTATCAGCAGCTTTGGTCCACTCGAAAGCTCCCTTCCTAATGCAATCAGTGATGGGTGAGACAATGGTGCTGAAAACCCTAATGAATCGTCTATAAAAGGTGGCCAGTCCATGGAAACTATGAACTTCAGTAACAGAGGTTGGTACAGGCCACTCAACCATCATCCTGATCTTTTCGGGATCAGTGGCTACTCCTTCTGGGGTCACGACAAATCCTAGGAAGACAACCCTACGGGTCAGAAACTCGCACTTCTTGGGATTTGCATAGAAGCTGTCTTTCCTAAGGGCTGAACACACTAACCTAAGGTGGTCCAGGTGGTCCTTCTCATTCTTGCTATAAATCAGGATGTCGTCAAAATAGACTACCACAAACTTACCGATGAACATCCGAAGGACCTGGGTCATGACTCTCATGAAAGTGCTGGGTGCGCTGGATAATCCAAAAGGCATGACTACGTACTCATACAAACCATCCTTAGTCTTGAATGCTATCTTCCATTCATCCCCGGGTCGGATTCTAACTTGATGGTAGCCACTCTTAAGGTCAATCTTGAAGAAAATTGTGGCTCCGGCCATCATGTCTAAGAGGTCGTCTAGGTGGGGTATGGGAAACCGATATTTGATGGTGATGTTGTTAATAGCTCGACTGTCTATGCACATTCGCCATGTGCCATCCTTTTTGGGTGTCAAAAGGGCTGGGACGGCACAAGGACTCAAACTCTCTCTGATAAAACCTTTATTCAACAACTCACTAACTTGCTTATGGAGCTCTAAATGTTCCTTGGGGTTCAACCGGTAATGGGGTAGGTTAGGCAAAGTGGATCCTGGGACAAGGTCAATGGCATGCTGGATGTCACTAAGGGGTGGAAGTTGGTCGGGCAGATCATCTTGAAATACATCCTTAAATTCTTCCAAAACATCCAAGACTCCCTGAGGTGGGTCTTCTAAGGTTGGTTTCTTAACTTCTTTGGAGGACACTAACCAAACAGGTGAACCTTGCACAATCTCCCTTTCTAACTCTTTGGCACTAATCAGATTTAATCCAGATGTCTTCTTTTTCAAAGAGCTAGCTCCCTTCTTGACTTCATCCTTAGGGGGCACTGGGTTAATGACTATCTTCTTCCCTAAGTGGTTGAAGGAATAGGAGTTGGACTTGCCAAACAGAGTGACATCATGGTCATAGAGCCAGGGTCATCCTAAAATGATGTTGCTAACCCCCATGGGCAGCACATCACACCACACATTCTCCTTGTACGACTGTAATTGGATGAGGACTTGACACTGGAGCTTGATGGGAATGGATTTGGAATCTATCCAGGACACCTTGTAAGGGCTAGGATGGGGAATTGGGGTTAGCCCTAAAGTCTTGACAGTGCTAGCAGAAATGGCATTGATACAACTGCCACTATCTAGGATAACCTTACAAATCTTCTCTCCAACCTTAAAGAAAGTTTGTAGGATGTTGGTCCTACGCCAGTCTTCTTGTTCCTTAGATTGGGCAAGGATTCGTATAACTACTCCACACAAGGTAGTGGGGTCACAGGTTTCCTCATCTCCCTCGTACTCTACTGCTAAAGTCAGTCCTTCCTCATACACTTCTTCTTCCAACTCATGAACAGTCTCGGGGTTCTCTTTTTCCTCTAAACCACCTATATGGAGGGATCTAGTAGGACATTCACTGGAGTAATGGCCGGGCTGATGACATCTAAAACAAATGCCAGGTTTTATGGGGACCTCTATAGATTTACCTTTATTATCTTGAGGCCGGCTTGGTACGGACACCAAAGGCACCAGAATAAGGCAGAGGCTTCTCAACCCTCTATTAATTGATCAATAATTTATGAGTACATCTGTAATAAGGGCTTAGCCCATCTGAGTCCTTTTTTTAGTTGTTGTTTGAGCCATTTGAGTTGTTATTTCAGTTCTGTACTAGTCAGCTTATGTTGAGCTAGTTCAGTCCAATTCTAGTCAGCTCATGTTGAGCTTATTTTATTTTTTGAGTCCTGTCCAAGCATACTGAAGACTCAAGACTATATCATACAAGTAAATACCAAGTCCAACTAGATTGAAGACATGGAAGTATAGCACAAGTCCAACCCAGCTTGAAGATTTGAAGACCCCAGGAGGAAAATTCAGAAAATCCTGATTTCTTGCAGATGCCCTCCAGATGCTCAGATTCCCTTCCAAATACCAAAGTATATTCATAGATAAGGGAATCCATGATTCCAGAGGTCCATCTGCATCCTAGTCCAAAGAAATCAAGCCCAGGTGCCAAGCCCAAGCCCCTAAGAAGCAAGATACCAGGGAATATTTCTACTACCTGGCTACTAGGCCACCCCAGCTTCCAGAGGACCAAACCCATGCACCCGAGCCCCTTTGGGCTGGCCTTTTGCTACTCCTAGAAGCCCAACACGCCCCCCTAGGCATCCTAGGAGTCTTGACCAAGTCAAGAAAATTTTTAGGGATTTTTCTACCTAATATTTTCTTATTTTCTAGCTAGGGTTTGAGAGGGAAAAGGATTCTTATGTAAAGACTTATGTACCCTTACTTGGAGCCCAAGGTTAAGGGTCTATTTAAGGGACCCTAGCCTCTTGTATGAAGGAGAATTTTTGATGAATAAAAATCTTGAGTTCTTCTATTGAGTTGTGTGATACCCTGCTGTGTGCATAAAGGGGTTTGTGAGAGTTTTTCTTCCCAGTGCTGTAATCATCTTCCTGCTGCCAACAAGCCTCTCAGATCCCTGGACGCCCACTCCGAAAGAAGCCTTCCCTTGCCGTTTTTTTTTATTTTCTTATTCCTTTGTGAGTTTTCTAATCCCTGACAGGTCGTTTGCAGGTCCCCGAGTTCCTACGAATCCAACGACTCCAGCCAAGCCTCAATCGGATCACCGAGCAGAAAGCCGGGTATCCGCGGGTCTTTGGCTCAGTTTTCCAGGCCGCATCCGTCGAGGAATGAGAGACCCCTTCACTGCAATCTTCACAGACATTGTCAGGTACACCCCTCTACCTCCAGTATTTTATTGTAGGAGAACTTGCCCTAACCGAGGCTTCTCAGCCCTGGCGGTCCTTCTTTGCTACTTTTCTAGGTCCTAATCTGCATGCAGATCTTCAAAAATTCATACAAAATTCCCTAAAAATAATTTTGATTTGAAATTCGGTAATTAATCACCTAACTCAACATGTAAAACATACAAAAAAAATGCATGTATATTAGTCCCGCATCATTTGGTATCAGAGCTTAGATTAGGGCTTATTTTCTGCAATTTTTTAGTCCATATATACTCTGTTATTTTAATTATTTATCCCTGATAAAAACTCCAAAAATTATGAAATTTATTTTTTGGATTTACAATAATTCACAATAATTTTAAAAATTTTTTTAGATTTTATTATCGCCTATGAATTTTCTTCATGCCAAAATACATCCTGCGAATTTTTGGCTTTGTTTTTTCAGCAAGACAAGTTTGGAAGTTTTAGGTTTTTGTTTAGCAATTTTTGCATATTTTTTAATTTTAGTATATTTCCAGCATATTAGGACATGATTTGCAAGTTTTCTTCTATTTAAAAAATATCAAAAAAAAAATTACATATTCTCCAAAAATATCAAAAAAAATATCTAAACTATAATTTGCATCTTCATCTGCCTGCCATCATTGCATAATTTACTTTTAAGGGCACTCTTGCTATATCAGATGGGGGGAGGATTTGATCACCTCTCCTTAGCCCAAAATCACATCCCTTGCATTCGGTCCCAAGCCTTAACCTAAAATTAATTAGACTTAATTTGCCCTAGTGGGCTAGGGACACCAACTGGTCTGGTCCGGGCTAGTGTTAGATCACCGTGTCAAGTTAACCTGTGTGTGCCTTGTGCTCAGTGTCTAGAACGGTGGTTTAGGGATTCAATCCCGAAGGACTTGTGTGCTGGTCCACCTACCTGGCCAATCTCTGATTGGTGTCTAGGATTGGCAATCAGGGACCTAACACTCCCCTTACACCTGCCAGGCTGAGTACAGGGTTACTATAGGCTAGTTTGCCACCCTGATTGAGTATCTAGTTTAGACTCTAGGTCTAGTCAGCTATAGTCGGTCTGATCGAGTCTTGCATGAGCACTAGATCAGGAGTTTCATATCACCCACCTCCTTCACAAATGTCTGAACCCATGAAAAATTTACAAGCTCAAATAAAAGCCTTAGCTGATCAAATGGCCTAGATGGCTACCCAGATAACTACCCAGATGACCCAGTTAACTCAGTCTCGTATTCAAACTAATGATAGAATTGACCATCTTGCCAATAGGTTTGATCAGTTAAAAGTCCGGGTAGGGACCTCAGAAAAAAACCATGGGTCACAGTTTGAGCCAGATCCTAATTCCCCTCAACTTAGGAGGACCCCAAACCCTGATCCATACCTTGAGGCTAAACCTAGGAGAGCCCATCTTCATGACCCAATCCATAAAGTTAGTCCTAGAAGACCCAATCAGGATTTTGTAGATCAGGAAGATAGATCCTATGCACCCACACCCTATGAGCCTAGTAGACCCAACACCCAATATTCTGACCCATATAGGGAGTCCAACCCTTGGAGAACCCAATATTCTGACCCATATAGGGAATCCAACCCTAGGAAAGCCAATATTCTGACCCATATAGGGAGTCCAATCCTTGGAGGACCCAATATCCTGACCCATATAGAGAGCCCAACCTTAGGAGGACCCCATACCTTGATCCATCCTTAGAACCTGATCATAGAGCTGACCCAAAATCATATGACCCCAGATCCTATAATCCCATGACCCATAGATCTGCACCCTTGTCCTATGAGCCTAGAGAACCCATAACCCCTAAGTATCAGCCTAGTACTAGTCATGCTTCCCCTAGTCAACTTGAACCCCATAGGATTAGTATCCCTAAATATGAACCCAATAGTGAGCCACAACCTCTTATACAACCTGAACCTACTAGGAGTAGTACCCATAATCAGAGACCAGAACCTAACCAATTTCCTGCTAGCCGACCTTCTCCAACCATTCCTGAGATTCGCAAGGCTTACATTAACGCGGAAGTGTATGAAGCTGATGTGAGCCTAGTGGATGAGTATGAGGGAGAAGAGGAGACACCTTTAGTAGACCTAGAATTAGCTGACCCAGTAGATACCCAGGTAGAAACCAACCCAGAGCTAGTTGACCTTGACCACATCCAACCTAAAGCTATAATGGAAGAACAAATAGAGGAAGAGAACCTAGGTACTGCTGCTAGAGCCTTACCTAAGGAAACCATAGAGGAGAGCCAAATTATAGAGTCTAGTCCAAAAATACAAGAACCAGAAGAATTTATTAAGGACCTGATCTCTTTGAATCAATACCTTCAAGATGAGTCCCCTCCTATAGTTCCCATTAAGGACCTCTTCCCCGAAATTAGCGACCCATCCTTCCATTATGCAAACCCTGTAGATATGGCTCAACCTCGTAAGGTTAACCTCATTAGTATAGGATTAGTTCCTGACACCCCGTCTTTTATCCTACTTTATCCAACTAACCATGAACCTTTTTCTCTACCTTACCAAACTAATTCTGAACCCACATCCTATTTTCTGCCCTTTACTGACACCTCCAGCATTTCTAGGATCATTAAATTGCATTTAGCTGAGATTAGCATACTGCATGCATTCATCATGCATGTTAGGTTTGCATCTTACTTCTGGCATACACTTTGGAATATGCTAGGAGTTCACGTAAATTTTCATGTGCATGTCAAGCTAGGATCAAACCTAGAGAACCTATAATCTATTAGGTTTAGATCCAAAGAGTTCAATAAAATTTCTATCGATAGGAATGCATAGTCGAGTCTGTTAGGTGTCAGTATGAGTCCTTTGCATCATTTGTTAGGAGTCTGCATGTGCCTAGCATGTTCACCACAGGCACTAATCTTAAAACAACTGGCTAATTCCCGAAGAAGGGTCAAAGAATTTGATGTAGTGGATTCTATCTTGGTTAGGCTTAGGCCTAAAAGAAGCTTCATGCTCGTAGAGCCGGACCTTTTAAAGTGATAGAGAAGGATTGGATCAAATGCCTAGGTGTTAGACATGCCTTCGGATTTGGGCATTAGTTCTACCTTCAATATTACAAACCTGGTTGAGTATATGGAACCGGCAGCGATACCTAGTAAGGCCTTTGGACCTATTCCTTTTCATTGTGAGTGACCCTAACCCAGAGTGTCCACTAACAAATTGGCCTGAGAGAGGAGAACGGATCGAGCATATCCTTAACGATCAAGCCATCACGACCCGGGGCCGTGACTATCAATGCTTCCTGGTCCGATGGCAAGGCTAGCCAGAGTCGCACGATTCATAGATTTCTCGAGAGGACTTGCAACGCCTCAACCCAGACCTTCTTGAGAGATATGTGAGCCAATCTGATCTTCACTCGACAGGGTCGAGTTCCTCCCACCCCGGGAGAATTGGTGCGGACACCAAAGGCACCAGAATAAGGCAGAGGCTTCTCAATCCTCTGTGAATTGATCAATAATTTATGAGTCCATCTGTAATAAGGGCTTAGCCCATCTGAGTCCTTTTTTTAGTTGTTGTTTGAGTCTTTTGAGTTGTTATTTCAGTTCTGTACTAGTCAGCTTATGTTGAGCTAGTTCAGTCCAATGCTAGTCAGCTCATGTTGAGCTTATTTTATTTTTTTGAGTCCTATCCAAGCATACTGAAGACTCAAGACTATATCATACAAGTGAAGACCAAGTCCAACTAGATTGAAGACATGGAAGTATAGCACAAGTCCAACCCAGCTTGAAGATTTGAAGACCCCAGGAGGAAAATTCAGAAAACCCTGATTTCTTGCAGATGCCCTCCAGATGTCCAGATTTCCTTCCAAATGCCAAAGTATATTCATAGATAAGGGCATCCATGATTTCAGAGGTCCATCTGCATCCTAGACCAAAGAAATCAAGCCCAGGTGCCAAGCCCAAGCCCCTAAGAAGCAAGATACCATGGAATATTCCTACTACTTGGCTACCAGGCCACCCCAGCTTCCAGAGGCCCAAACCCATGCACCCGAGCCCCTTTGGGCCGGCCTTTTGCTGCTCCTAGAAGCCCAACACGCCCCCCTAGGCATCCTTGGAGTCTTGACCAAGTCAAGAAAATTTTTAGGGATTTTTCTACCTAATATTTCCTTATTTTCTTGCTAGGGTTTGAGAGGGAAAAGGATTCTTATGTAAAGACTTATGTACCCTTACTTGGAGCCCAAGGTTAAGGGTCTATTTAAGGGACCCTAGCCTCTTGTATGAAGGAGAATTTTTGATGAATAAAAACCTTGAGTTCTTCTATTGAGTTGTGTGATACCCTGCTATGTGCATAAAGGAGTTTGTGAGAGTTTTTCTTCCCAATGCTGCAATCATCTTCCTGCTGCCAACAAGCCTCTCAGATCCCTGGACGCCCACTCCAAAAGAAGCCTTCCCTTCCTATTTTCCCTTTGTTTTCTTTTTTCTTTGTGAGTTTTCTAACCCCTGACAGGTCGTTTGCAGGTCCACGAGTTCCTACGAATCCAACGACTCCAGCCAAGCCTCAATCGGATCACCAAGCAGAAAGCCGGGTATCCGCGGGTCTTTGGCTCGGTTTTCCAGGCCGCATCCGTTGAGGAACGAGAGACCCCTTTGCTGCGATCTTCACAGACATTGTCAGGTACACCCCTCTATCTCCAGTAGTTTTATTGTAGGAGAACTTGCCCTAACCGAGGCTTCTCAGCCCCGGCGGTCCTTCTTTGCTACTTTTCTAGGTCCTAATCTGCATGCTGATCTTCAAAATTCATACAAAATTCCTTACAAATATTTTTGTTTTGAAATTCGGGAATTAATCACCTAACTCAACATGTAAAACATACAAAAAAAATTGCATGCATATTAGTCCCGCATCATGGCTGGGACTGGGTCTACTAGACTCGGGTCGACTAGGGTCAGTCCGGTTTTGGTCAGGACGACTCGGATTTGGACGGGCAGGGTAAGGTTGGCTTGGATTAGGCTGGGCTGGTCTAGGGTATAGACTCCTATCGGGTTCCATCTTTTGATAGGCGGGAGTCCTATGGAACTGCTCAAAATCCCTAGCTACCTGGTAGGCCTGCTCTAGATCTTTTACCTCCCTCACGTAAAGCTCTCTCTTTAACTCCTCTCTCAAACCAGACCTAAATCTAAACAAAATCACGGCCTCAGATTCGTTCATCCCACACCTCATGGCCATCTCATCAAACTGGGCAATATACTCTGTGGCACTCTTGTTTCCTTGAATCAACCTATGCCACTGATCTAAAAGGCGTTGGTGGTAAGACACAGGTATGTACTTTTCCCTAAGCCTGGCTTTTAACTCTCCCCAGGTGGCTAGGGTTCCTGTCCTCTTTGCCTCATTAGTCTCTCAATAGTATCCCAATACATCCGGGCTTGGCGAATTAACCTAAGCTTGGCAAACTTAAATTTCCTACCCTCCGTCATCTCGTACCACTCAAAATATTGGTCCATTTCCTTTTCCCAGTCCAGGTATACCTTGGTGTCCAGGGTGCCATCAAATGTGGGGGCTTCTAGTCTAATGCTCTTAAAAGCCCTATCCTCCAGATCAACAAATTCCTGATGGGGTCTTTTAGGAGGATGATCTCGGTATGGGTCAGGTTGCTGGGCCCTCCTAGGATGCGGTTCCTCGAATGGGTCAAAAGTTCTCTCTCTCCTAGGGTTAGGCTCTTCGAAAGGATCAAGATTTCTAGCCCTCCTAGGGTGTGTCATCGAAGCTGGGGTGCCAGGGTCGGGCTTAGAACGCTGCTGCTGGGCTCTTTCTATGGTGTCCAATCTAGCCTCAAACTGATTCAACCGGTTATCTAAGTGATTGGTCAATTGGGCAGATAACTGGGCTGACATTTGGGCAAAATGCTCTGACATAGTTCTTAGTAAAGCCTCTTGAGGGTTATCCATTGGTGTCTCGGGCTGATATGATGTCCCTGCCCTAGTAGACATGAATCAAGCACACAAGCAGAAAATTCGACTAAGGGTAACTAGACCTAGAATCTCAACTGGGGCCTAACTCAATGCAACAGGCTAACCTGTAGTAACCCTTATCCTTGGCCAGGTAGGTGTAGGGGAGTGAATGTCCCTTTCTGCCAACCTTAGACACCAATCGGGGATTGGCCAGGTACGACGGACCAACTCACAAGCCCTAGGTTCACTAGCCTAGACACCAAGAATAGTGGCACACACAAGATAGACTGACACAAGGAGTAGACTCGAAGTCTTGACTCGACCGTGTTGGTGTCCCTATGACTCTCTAGAGAAAAGTAGTACGTTGCTAATTGATTTTAAATTTAAAGGCTTAGGTTTGAAAATGAGGGTGGTTGTTGTGGACTAAGGAGAGGTAATGACATCCTCCCCTTTGTTATGAAATTGCCGCCCTTAAATAGATTTATCATGAGATGGAATGAAACATGCAATGAACGTCTAATGGTGCAAAAAAAAAAAATTCCAAAAATTCCAGAAAAATCATAGTAGACACTTAACACATCAATAGCATACCAAATGAAAGGATTTAGACAAATAAAACCTGTGCTATTCTAAACATGTCTTGGAACTTGACTAAAATGGAAGAGTCAGCAAAACAGCATGCAGATAGCAGGGGATTTCAGAAATTTTAACTTTTTTTGTAATTTTTTTCTGAGGATGAGATTTTAAATGAAGATAGATAACTGAAAATTCTACAAAGAAAAAAATATAAACAAGATAAACTAACTACTTTTACATAGAGATTTAAGTAGATTACAGGCAGAAAATGTAACTAATACAGAAAAATAGTAAACAGTAAACAAGACAGCAACAACTTGCAGGAATTTTAATTTTTTTTATATAATTTTTTTCTAAAGACAAAATTTTAAACTGAGACAACTAACTAAAAATGATACAAGGAAAAAAATAAAAAACAAAGAAACTAACTACTCTTATATTTAAATTAAAATGGATTACAGGTAGGTCACAAGTGAAAACGGAAACCCTGAAGTGCAGAAACTGGAACAAGTCCTAATCTAACCTGCTCTGATACCAAATATGATGGGGAACCTATGGACTAGGATGGCATGAAAATGATGAGAGATGTAATGCAAAGAAAATCACCCTTAAATCTGATTAAATTGAAACTCATAACAAGCAAGGATGATAGAAAACAACTTAAGGAAGGTATCAACTCATACAACCTCTCATGCTGGACCCTAAAATTAAGTGAGCAGAATAATAGACCCAGGACTCAGAGATTAAGAAATCCCCGATCTAGGATATGCAAATAATTAATAAAACAGATCTTGAGGATAAGGAGGTGAGCTAAAATGGCACAACAGTAAATAAATATTCTCAAAGCACTAGGGTCACTCTTCTTGGGAAGATGCGGCCTAGATGATCAATAATCAGCTGCTCAACGGGTGGCATCGTGCTAAATGTATGTTGGCAAGGTTCCTTCGGGGGATCGTTACCAGAGAAAGACCAACTCCTGGAGCTCCGTTCGAGGTGGAAGTGCTAAATTCGGGCAAACTTGAAATCTTCAATCTTCTGGAGCACGGCAGTAAGGATTATGGATGATGGAATGGATGATAGGGGGGCTTAGACGACTGGAAAATGGTAGGATAAATAGGGCCTCGCGCCCCTCGATGCCGCGAGTGCAGCGAAGGCAGTCGGAGCCTCACACTCCTCGACGTTGCAATGCAACGAAGGCAGGGTTAGGGCCTCACACCCCTCAATGTTACAATTGTAACAAAGGCACTAGAGAAAGCACTCCAACAGTATTTCATTTCATCTATCCCCCTCCTTTTTTCATACAAGAGAACCATCCCTATTTATAGGCTCAAGAACACCCTCTAGAACCCTCTATATAAAGATTAGATTAATTTTAAAATGGGTACAAAGCTGCAAATCTAGGGCTGCAAAATCTGGTGCTGCAAAAAATCTAGTGCTGCAAAATCTGGGGCTGCAAAATCTGGTGCTGCAGGAATCATGATGAAGGGGCTGCAGGAAATCTGGGGCTGCAAAATCATGATGAAGGGGCTACAGGAAATTTGGGACTGCAAAATCCTGACAAAATCTGGAGCTGCAGGATCTGCAGAATCATGATGAAATCTGAAGGCTGGGGCTGCTACTACACGGCGGTGCATGCTCTTGCTTTAAAATTGGGAAAATTTTCCCTCATTTGCTATCTTCTATTGATGTTTGGCAACAAAAGACTTCATACTTTAAAACCCGAAAACAATTACCGGGTTGCATTTGCTGGATGGTTCAGAGTCTGGATCTTCCCAACGAGATCCATAGTGAGTTCTTAAATTTTGTGAAGGTGTCCTCACCATAACCTTTCCTACATATTGATGATCCAAATGACTGAAGCAGCAAGGAAGATCAAAGCCTGTCTACCTTATGGTATGGTTTTCACTCTGTAATTTGAAGAGGCAGGAATTGATTTGTCAAATGAAATAGGCAAGCCACTACATCACATTGATATCTACTCCTTCAACTCACTTAAAAGAATGGGTTACAAGTTACAAGAAGGAAAATGGATTAAAAAGATGCCTAGTCAGGTTGCTGCCACCATTTCTGAAGAAGATGAAGCTGCTGCTGAAAGGATTGAAGACATTATGATTACTCCATCTGAACTCAAAAATCTGATATTTCAAAAGATGGAAACTATCTCTAACTCTTTGACAGATCATGTGAACTCTGCGGTTGAAGAAATCAGAAAGTCAGTTGACATTAAATTGCAAGAATTGAAATCTGAACAAGAGCTTCATTAGCAAAAAGGGGAAAAAGAAATGAAGGATTTCAAGGAACAAATCAGAAGCATTCTACTGCAATCCCAGAAGGAAATTGCTCCCACTGAAGATATTTCTGAACAGATCATCAAAGAGTCACTTGACATTCCTATTCCTTCATCTGATCTACCTAAATCTACCAAAACCAAGAAGACCAAAGTTTTTAGAGCCCCTGATAGAACTAGATCCAGAGATTTAAGTTTTAAATCCTTGAAAACTAAGACCTCTGATAGAGTTATAGATGTAGGCTCTTCTTCTTTGTCTGAGGAAGAAGAAGAATAAGTTATGTAGTTAGTCTTCTAGTTATATTTCTGAAATGAATGTTTGTTCCACTTGTCATCATTTACAATTGCAATGTACTTTCTGTCCTGCAAACTTTTTAATGAAATGAATGTTTTCTATTTAGAAATTGCGTTTACTATGATGAAATTTTAATTAGAATTTCAAGTGTGACAATGTGAAATTATCTCAAACAAATATTAAAAACTTTCTCAATCTATTTTAAAATATGAGCTTTATTTGAAATCACCTTTTTGATTGATTGACAAAAAGGGGGAGAATTATGAAAAACATAAAAATCATGGAAAATTAGCTCCTTTCCAACTATTCTTAAAGAGTAATGAAAAAGGGGGAGCACAAAAAGAATAGCACTTCTCAAATTACTTTAAAATCTAAAGAAAAGGGGAGTTTCTCTTGAATGATTTTGCTCAGACTTATATTCAAATTTAAAATCTAGAGAAAAGGGGTGTTTCTCTTGAATGATTTTGCTTAGACTTATATTCAAATTAATCCCATTGCTTTGATCATAATGACATATTTTAACTCTCTGATACTCTATGTTTTGTGCAACAGTTTAACGATATATAGTACTATCATCTGTTTAGCTCTGATTATCTTTTAAATCCAATCAGCTCTGTTACATATGAATAATTATGCTTCAAATACTCTTATACATTTAAAGTGTCTTACTGATTTTTCATGCCCAGTGTTTTGTCATCATCAAAAAGGGAAAGATTATTGACCCCATAAGTGATTTTGATGATAACCAAACATTAGAGCATGTACATTTATTACTGACAACTCCTCAAGTGTTTGACAAGATTTTGTAGGATGTATAACATGTTCAAACTTCAACTCCTACATTTCTATTTTCTTGCTTGAGTTATGTTTTAACTATTTTTGTAAAGAAGAACCCAATGAAAATGCTAAGAAAAATCAAGTAAAAGGGTTACTTCTATAAGTGTAAGTACCTTAGATTTTGCCCTGAGTTGGTTTGTGTGAAATTGTAAAAGTGTTGGTGAGAGTTTTCTTTAAGTTCAAATTATAAAAATCTTGAAGAAGACACTCGAGCCGACCCCAAGAAAAGAAGAGCCGACTCTGCTTACCGGCACGCAGCAAGGATTCTGGAATGCAGCAATCTGAGCCGACTCGATGGAAAGCGAGCCGACTCTAATGAATCCGAGTCGACTAGAATCAGTCCGAGCCGACTCCTCTAGAGTCCATTTCCTAAAAGTTTTCTGAGAATAACCAGGCGAGCCGACCCAACCCGACCTAGAAAGAGCCGACTCTGCCAGACCTAATTTCAAAAGCCTGAGAAAGCGAGCCAACTTGAACTACATCGAGCCGACTCTTCCAGAGTAAGGATTTTCGAACCTGAGAAGAAGAGCCGACCCAAGCTAAAAAGAGCTGACTCCTCAAGTTCAAGAATTTCAAGATTCAAGTTCGAGCAGACCTGAGCTGTAAAGAGCCGACTCATGCAGAGTGACATTCTACACCTTGAGATAAAGAGCCGACAATATTGAAGAAATGGTGACTTGACCTATCGACTCGAAGGATCCGAGCTGACTCGAATGAATCCGAGCCGACTCGAATGTCGCTTCCAGGTATCTAACGGCTAGTTCCAGAATTTATTTTTGATTGCCAAAAAGTGCTCCAACGATCACAAATCATTCCCCAAGGTCTAAAACGACTATAACCACCTTGGGATGATGGAAGACTTTAAATTTGAAGGATTTGAACTACCTTAAAGCAATTAATTAAGAAGAGAGTTCAAAAAAAAAAGGAAAAAAGAGAGAGCTTCATTGAATATCCAACCAACCAGAAGAGATAAAGCACAAGTACATTCAAGTCTGTATTAAAGCCCTCAACAACTCTGATCTAAAGCTTGAATCAACTTTGGAAGAAGCCACTGAAGTCATTAAAGCTTATTCAAGTATATTCAAGTGGACTTCCAATGAGTTGCACTGGCAACTATCCGATAACTTGAGTTTGTCATTTATTGTTGTATTTATTTTCAATTCAATCTTTGAGTTGTTGGGTTATTGGTGAGCCCGGTTGAAAAACCAAATAGATTTTTGGCGAGCCTTATCAAAACCAAGGTTTAGGTTCTTGGTGATCCTGTGAAAACCAAGTTTAGGTTTCTTTGGTGAGCCTGTTAAAATCAAAGGGTGTTGAGTTTTCTTTGGTGATCCCGTAAAACCAAAGTGTAGAGGTTTTGGATTGTGATCCTGTAAAACAATCCTATTGTATTCGGGTGTGAATATAGTGGAATTCCCAAGTGGTATCTTAGGTAGTGGACGTAGAAGTTGGGTTGCTCTGAACCACTATAAATTTGGTGTGTTTGTGTTATGCTTTCTCTACTTTGTTTAGCTTCTGCATTCTATAACCTTATCACAGCACCTACCATTTGTAAATGATTTTGAAATAGCACATTACTTGATTAAATTTTCAAAAGTCCCAATTCACCCCACTTTTGGGTAGCCACTGTTGGGATCCGGTGCAACGCAACGGAAGGGTAATTTCAAAAATTGAAATTAAATATGCACCAAAAATCCTAAACCAGGAACTCCTTAATAAGACTAGAATATATGAAGACAAACATTTCTATGCAAATTGAATTAGAATACCAACCTGTAATCGCTAAATCCAATTTATGATGACTTAAAACTTGAAGATCAACGGGCTATTTGAATTCACCAGGCGTCCAAGTGTCCGCCCTCCGATGATGATCCACACAGAGCAATGACCAAGAACACTATCTTCTTGTCCAATAGTTTCTCGTATTGAGTTCTTCTTCTAGAACTCAATCTTTCTGATTATGGCTGGAATTCTTCCACACAAGAGGTTGCCTCCTTTTTTTTTTTTTCTTTTATCTCTTCTCCTCCTTCCACTAAGACCTTGACCCTCTAAGACACTCTTGTCTTAAAGATAAGACTTTATCCTAAGGGGATTTAGGCTTGTCTTAAATTGGAGGAGAAATTAAGACAAGAATGTCTTAATGTAAGAAAGAAAGGAAAGAACAAAAACAGAACTCTTTCTTTCCTTTACCGTCGGAGACTTTCGCTCTTATTCTTGTTAAGTAGCAGAGTTTTGACAGAGGTGTACTCTGTAAAGGAAACAATGCGAAAACAAAAAAAGGGAGAAAGAGTCTTTAGGAGAGGAAGAAGAATAAAAATACAATTTTTTTAAAAATTTACGAAGTTCTGATTTCCATTCCTTTATATAGTTTTCAGAGAGGCGCCCTTACAACTCTCTGTAAACATTTTTCTCACGCCCTTTTCCTTCTTCTCACGCCCTTTCCTTCTTCTCACACCCTTCTCTTCTTTCTCACAGCCTTCTGGATTAATTCTCACGACCTTCCATATCAATTCTCATAGCTTTTCTCAAAGGAAGAAGTCGCGACGATTTGAAGAAAGAAGTCGCGAAACTTGAATCTCCGAAGAGATACGATTTCGCGCACCCGGGAAGAAACAATGCTTTCTTTCTTTCTTAAAACCGCACCACCCGTTAGATTAACATCCAAGGGATGACAAGTGAAGCACTAAAAATGAGAAAGAATGCCGCCCCATCTTAATTCATCGAAGAATTAAGTGGGCGCGCCAAGAGTCCATGCGCCCATGGACTCCTCCATATGGCGCGCCAAGAGTCCATAAGCGCATGGACTCTTGGTGTTTTTGTCGTGCAAGGGCTAAGGGGCGAGTGGTATGCTAGCCTAAGTAATTGGTTAGCCAATTGGATTAGCCATAATCCCTAAAACCTCAATAGGGTCTAATTAAATCCAATCAAAACCCAAATTGAATCAATTCGGAACCCTAATTCGAATCCAATTCGAATAGAAGTTAGGATTTGCAACACTTGCTAGAGTGTCTTCATGCAAATGACTCTTGATCAATTCTCTTAAGTGTGTGACCCATTGGGTTCCATATCTAGCCAGCAGTGGGTTCGAATACAAGTTGACCTAATTTGATTGGAACTCTTTCTAATCGATTTAGGTCAAATCGGGCTTACCCGATTTTGATCAATTAGGACTCTTCCTAATAAATGATCATTAAATTTGATCAACCTACAAGACAAGATTGACGTCTAGCAACGTGTCATGTCTACCCAGAAGATATGGAAATTCAGGTGAAATACCAAAACTACCCTTCAATAGAAAGTTACCGTACAATTAAATCCTTCGATCAGCCTGCATCCAAAATATAATTATGGATATGGATATATGTCAAATCCAATATTATATTTGTTTCTAGCTCAATCTTATATTGATGATTCAATTATCTTGATATTAGAAACCATCTCTAATATCTTTACTTTGATCAAATATTCCTTGAATCATCATCCGATTGATAACTAGCTAGATGCAATCTCCTCTTACTAAGAGTGATCGATTCCTTGTTGACCTACTCATTACCTTCATATCTAATTCACCATTCCCAGTATCAATCCTGTGCATGACTCAGTGTCATGATTAGGATTGAACCAAAGCATGGGTTCATGTACATAAGGTACTTATGGCAGTCTCAGGTCAAAGGATTACTTGTACCACTCCCACTATGAGAACCTTCTATTGACATGTAGCTAAGACTCCATTAGATATTCTCAAGTTGGATCATATCAGTGAACTCATTCTCTAATGAGCACCCATATCCTAGTATTAGTGTCATACACAAGTGACTGTGAGAGCAGTCACCCTCTCTAGTATACATGGGATGTGCTAGTCTTACCGGAAAAACCCTGATCCCCTACTCAGGGTTCCTTTGACAAGGAATATTTTAGATTAAGGTCTTAAGACTTTAGGTCTCACTGGTATGATCTCATCATAACCCTAAAATCATAGTCCTAATCTATGGGGTTCATCATATAATAATAAACACAGCGTATGATGAAAAAAATGCCTTTATTAGAATATTGTCAATTACAATGGTTTGAGAGATACAACATAGATTGGCTTGTAGGGCATATCCCTTTCAGCCACCTGGGCAACAATGCGATTTGATAAGTGTATCAAGTCATATGGCTTCATTAGGAATGAAGAAGAACCTTGGATTTACAAGTGGGCTAATGGTTCTGTGATTGTGTTCCTTGTGTTGTATGTGGATGACATTCTCTTATTTGGGAATGACATCCTTGCACTGTAAGGAATAAAGGTCTGGTTGTCATCTCTATTCTCTATGAAAGACTTGGGTGAAGCCTCTTACATACTGGGTATGAAGATATATAGAGATAGATCTAATAGGCTTCTAGGACTGTCCCAGTCAACGTACATCGACACTCTGTTGAAACGGTTCAGCATGAAAAATTCAAAGAAAGGCTATCTCCCGATAGGCACTAGAATTGGTCTCTCCAAATAGGATTGTGCAACAACTCCTAAGGAGAGAGAACTTATAAGTAGAATCCCATATGCTTCGGTAGTGGGTTCTATCATGTATGCTATGACATGTACTAGACCAGACATGGCATACTAACTAGGCATGGTGAGCAGATACCACTCAGACCCAGGTGAAGCTCATTGGAAGGTGGTAAAACCATCCTTAAGTATTTGCAAAATTCTAAGGACCAATGGCTGATTTATGGAGAACCTGACTTGAAACTTATGGGGTATACTGACTCCAGTTTCTAGTCAGATAAAGATGATAGCAAGTTTGTCAGGATTCATCTTCACCATAAATTGAGGAGCAATCTGCTGGAAAAGTTTCAAGCAGCCTACTGTGGCGGACTTAGTATGTGAAGTAGAATACATTACAACATCAGATACAGCGAAGGAAGCTATGTGGTTGTGGAAGTTCCTCAGCGAGCTGGGAGTTGCACCTTTCCTAGATGGTCTTGTTTCGGTGTATTGTGATAGCATTGGAGCCATTGCTCAAGCCAAAGAGCCAAAGTCTCATTACTGTACAAAACACATTCTACAGTGCTTTCACCTTGTGGTGGGGACACCTGAGGCACCAGAATAAGACAGAGGCTTTTCAACCCTCTGTAAATTGATGAATAATTTATGAGTCTATCTGTAATAATAGCTTAGCTCATATGAGTCTATTTTAGTTGTTATTTGAGTATTTTTAGTTATCATTTCAGTTCTGTACTAGTCAGCTCATGTTGAGCTAGTTCAGTCCAATGCTAGTTAGCTCATGTTGAGCTAATTTTATTTTTTTGAGTCCTGTCCAAGCATACTGAAGACTTAAGACTATATCATACAAGTGAAGACTAAGTCCAACTAGATTGAAGACATGGAAGTATAGCCCAAGTCCAACCCAGCTTGAAGATTTGAAGACCCCAGGAGGAAAATTTAGAAAACCCTGATTTCCTGCAGATGCCCTCCAGATGCCTAGATTTCCTTCCAGATGCCAAAATATATTCATAGACCAAGGCATCCATGATTTTAGAGGTCCATCTGCATCCTAGCCCAAAGAAATCAAGCCTAGGAGCCAATCCCAAGCCCTTAAGAAGCAAGATACCAGGGAATATTCCTGCTACCTGGCTACCAGCCACCCCAGCTTCCAAAGGCCCAAACCCATGCACCCGGGCCCCTTTGGGCCAGCCCCTTGCTGCTCTTAGAAGCCCAACACGCCCCCTTAGGTGTCCTTGGAGTGTTGTCCAAGTCAAGAAAAATTTTAGGGATTTTTTCTACCTAATGTTTCCTTATTTTCTAGCTAGGGTTTGAGAGGGAAAAGGATTCTCATGTAAAGACTAATGTGCCCTTACTTGGAGCCCAAGGTTAAGGGTCTATTTAAGGGACCCTAGCCTCTTGTATGAAGGGTGAATTTTTGATGAATAAAAACCTTGAGTTTTTCTATTGAGTTGTGTGATACCCTGCTGTGTGCATAAAGGGGTGTGCGAGAGTTTTTTCTTCCCAGTGCTGCAATCATCTTCCTACTGCCAACAAACATCTCAAATCCCTGGACTCCCACTCCAAAAGAAGCCTTCCCTTGCTATTTTTCCTTTATTTTTTTATTCCTTTGTGAGTTTTCTAACCCCTGACAGGTCGTTTACAGGTCCCCGAGTTCCTACGAATCCAACGACTCCAACCAAGCCTCAATCGGATCACCGAGCAGAAAGCCGGGTATTCGCGAGTCTTTCGCTCGGTTTTCCAGGCCGCATCCATCGAGGAATGAGAGACCCTTTCCTGTGATCTTCACAGACATTGTCAGGTACACCCCCTCTACCTCCAGTAGTTTAATTGTAGGAGAACTTGCCCTAACCGAGGCTTCTCAGCCCCGGCGATCCTTCTTTTCTACTTTTCTAGGTCCTAATCTGCATGCTAATCTTCTAAAATTTATATAAAAGTCCCTACAACTTATTTTAATCTGAAATTCGGGAATTAATCACTCAATCCCACATATAAAATATACAAAAAAAATTGCATGCATATTAGTCCCCCATCACCTTGTATGAGAGATCATGAAACGAGGTGACATTAACCTTCTAAAGATCGATGGAAAGGAAAACCTAGCAGACCCCTTCACTAAAGCCATCGAAATTCAAGAGTTCAACAGTTGTAAATGGAAAATAGGAATAAGATTCTATACTAATTAGCTTTAGTCAAAGTGAGAGTTGTTAGGAATTATGTTCCAAAGCTAATTGTCTAAGTTGTAGATGGTTGTGCTATCTTGTAACTGTATATGATATTTAATGAATAAAAGTTATTCTTTTTAGCTGTTCATCATATTTGCTTTTCTTGAAATGAACTCTTGTATAATGGAGTCCATGGAACTACATTGTTTGATATAGAGAGGACATATCAAGTAGTTCTTAAACTGGTTCACAACCAAACGATACGTTGTTATAGGATGACAATGTATCAAGTGTAGGTTGTTATATGTCACATTTGTTGGTTGTCCTCTTAACCAAGGAGTGTGGAGACACTGGTGTGACATGCAAGTGAAATGTGTGATGTCTCACTGAATGTGACCATCTATAGAGCTCCCTTCTGCCAAAGGATTGCTTGCGAAGGAATATGGTTACATGTGTCCCTCAGACCTGAGATCACCATGGTAGCTTGCAAGCAACTCACTGTACTATGATGCTGGACTACCTGGATTTCTAATCCAGTGATGGAAGGTTTTTGGATGCAGTCATGCACTTGTGGAGCGATGCTGGATCAAGATGGAATTGACCCCTCCAAATTTTTTGGAGTGAATGGCTCATTGTGTCTCAATTTGGCAAATCGTTGGCTAGCGTAGTTCTTGTGAGGAGTCACAGAACATTTAAAGTTGAGACACAATCTGGATAAACCAAATTAGGGTTGGTAGTCGAACCTTAGGTCATCCTGAGCGTTATAAGGTCAAAGGGATGAATTTTGTGGTAACCATATAACAAAGGTTCTAGAGAGGTGCTCTGCATCTTCGACCTATCCGGACATCGGGTATCATTGTTAGGTAAGAACTTTGACTAGTATTGGAAGTGTTCCAGTGCTACCGGCTTAGTGTTCGAACCTATGGCATCACATATCATACGAGTTTTTATCTGATCTTAAAGCTGATCGATGATTACGAATCGTTTGCTGTCACCGGTGGTCAATGTGATTGACCATGTGTCGATACTTGAGGGGTCAACACTTGGCTATGACAAGAAGAATTTTTTGAAGACTTTTCTGGAGGAGTCGACTCGATCCCTGCTCAAGTTGACTTATTCTATGTTCTGGTCGAGCCGACTCAACCCCTGCTCAAGATGACTCATTCTATTTTCTGGTCGAGCTGACTTGACCTTTGCTCGAGCTGACTCGAATGAACAGTCTGACTGTTTTGTATCCTAGATGAGCCGACTCGAACCTGCTTAAGTCGACTTGTCTCTACTCAACTAGAAATCCTTGAACGACATTTCTAGGACATTTTTGGAAGGTTTTGACCTGGTTTGAATTTTGAATTCAAGCTATTTTGGCTCCAAACTTTTATGAAATGATTGTCATTCCTTCCTAATGTGGTTTGAGTCAATTTGGTATGCTCTTTGATGGTGCGGACACCAGAGGCACCAGAATAATACAAAGACTTCTAAACCCTCTATGGATTACTTAGTAGTGTTTGAGTCCAGTTTGTAATAAAGCTTAGCCAATTAGAGTTTTCCTTTACATCATTTAAGTCTTGTATTTATAGTGGATTCATTCCAGTAGGGTTTGAATTAGTCGGTTAAGTCAACTCATGTTGAGCTAATCATATTCTAAGACTTGTAATCATGTCTAGTTGTATTGAGTCTATATTGAGTCAAGTCCAGTCAAAGAAGACTCAAGCATGTGAAGAACACCCCTAGCGTGCCACCTCAGTAGCCGCATGGAGTCCCATCACACCTTGGATTTCACCACCTAGGATTACTTGGAGGATCATGAAGTCGGCCCATGCATGAGGAGTTGTTGACCATACTCCAGCACACCCCTTCCACACCCCAAGCACACCAACTCCACACACCAGCATGACAAGAAGGAAAGTCAAAATAGATAAACATGAATCCCATGATTCATGCTAGCTTGCTTAAGAAAGAAGTGGTCCTCCCAAAGCCAAGAGAAGTAAGAAGTTGGCACCCCTTGGTCCCTCCCTTTGGCTGCCCACTACCTACCTTGTTTGGAAAGATTTTGTATGGCATGAGTGTGTTTTTTTCCATGTATTCAGCCCTATACTTTAGGAAGAAAGTGGGCACCCCTTGTTTTTCTTGTTTTTTTTTGCTTGGGCCCTAAGTCTCATGACTATATACAAGGGAACCCTTGTATGAAAATTTGATAATTTTTGATGAATATAAATTGAGTTTTCCAACTTCTACTGTGTGCTTGCTATGTGCTAAAGGGAATCTATGTGAACCCCTTCTTCTTCCTTGTCTCCTGCGCCCTACTTCTAGCCGCCATCAAAATCCTAGAAGCCATCTCTCTAAGCCTTGGCCGCCCGACATAAAAACTCTTCCATCCTTGCTGTTTTCAATTTATTTCTTCATCCTTGCATTATTTTCTAACCCCTAACAAGTGATTTACATCTCCCTCGACATCTATGAATCCATTGATTCCAACCGTGCCGCTATCGGATCACTAGGTTGAAAGCCGCGAATTCACGGGGTCTTCGGTTTGATCATCCATGCGGCATCCGGGAGCGAAGAGAGACCTCTGCAAGAATTCATCTACTAGATCCAATTAGGTACACTACCTCTACTTTCCAGTAGTGTTATTGAAGGGGAACTAGCCCAACCGGGGCTTCTCAGCCTCGGCGATCCTCTTTTCTATTACTTTTCAGGTCTTTTAGAATGTTATTGCTTCTTATTTTTGCATAGAACTCTCTACTTAAATTCTTGGCCTTATTTTTAAGATTTAGATGCATAACTCAACATATAAAAATACAAAAATATTTTGCTTGCATATTTAGTCCTGCATCATTTGGTATCAGAGCCTGTTTGGGCTCATTTTTTTTTTGCATATTTGGATCGGGTGCTTCACCATGGTCGTCCGGTCATAGGAGACAAGTAAGGCTGCAAGACCCTCTCTTCACAATCGAAGGGATCTCCTATGGCATGTAGGGGTGCTTCTGTGATTGACCCCTGAAGAAGAAAACAAAGAGCATCCTTAGTTAATTTTTGCATCTCGGCCATCATAGTACATAGTCTATTATTTTGATTGTTTCTGTACGTAGATAACTCTAAAAATTCTGAATTTTATTTTTTTGGATTCCATATAATTGCATATATTTTTTAGAATTTCATCATGATTTATTTCGATCTATAGAATCTTTTCACACCAGAATACTACCTGAGAATAGTTCTATCTAAAAATTTTAGCACGTCTACTTTCAGTATATTGGTTCTTTAATCTATTGTTTCTGCTAGTAGAAACATCATGAAATCCTGATTTTTGTTTTTCTGGAACTGTCATAATTGAGATTAATTAATCATTTTTTTTTCAAGATTTTTTGGACGTCCTCTATTTTGAAACCCTATTTTTTTCTGCCTTGAAAATTTTCTGCAGCCAGATTTCAGCAAGTTAGGATTTCAGCATGTTTAGGTTTCTTTTTGCATAATTTTTGCATATTTTAATTTTTTTGCATATTCCTCACATATTAGATAATTTCTTGTATATTATATTTTCTGCCAAAAAAAATGACAAAAACAAAAATTTTACCAAACACAAATAAAAACTCAAAACCCTAATTGCATCTTCATATGCTTGTCATCATTTGCATAAATCACCCTAAGGACAATTTCAATATGTCAGATAGGGGGAGGAGTTGATTACCTCTCCTTATCCCAAAACAACAATCCTAGCATCCGAACCAAACCTAATTTAAAACCAATTAGACCTAATTTGCTTTGCTCTGGTGAGCTAGGGAGACCAATAGGTCGGGTTCAACCTTTATAGGAAAACTAGTGCACCCAATACATCTCTTATTACTAGAAGCTGGTGTCTAGGCTAGAGGTATAGTGTCAAACAACTTAAGCGAATTGGTGGTTCCTTAATTGGGTCCCTGCAAGAGCAGGGGAGCCTCCCACCATCCCACCTCTTACCTGGCCTGTTGAAGGACTAGGGGTTGCATCGTGTGTAAGTTGAGTCGAGCCTTTGTGTTTGGTCTCTAAGTCTAGGTAGCCCTAGTCGATTTGTCTTGTGTCTTGCATATGCACTAGGGCAGAAGTCCATTGTCTTGTGTTTTGCATGTCCACTAGATTAGGAGCCCCTTAGCCAATCAACCATGTCCCTTAGACCTCCTAAGACCCATATTAGACCTGACTCTCTTGAACCCCGTAGGCCTGATCGAATAGGTGAACATTCTTTGACCTATGAAGGAGCCCATAGGACCCATGCTGAATTCAGATCCCCTAAGCCCAGTACCTTTGATCCACGAGCATATCATCATGATCTTGCCGCTGAGTCTAACCCTAGAAGCCCATACCCATACTTGGTGGACCTAGATGAAAGACCTGTTAGACACACCCAACCCTATGCACCCACTTTTGATGGAAGCCTAGATCCTGAGGTGTATATTGATTGGGATGAAAGAATGGATCAGTATTTTGAGTACACTCAGATGACAGAGTTAAGAAAAGTTAGATTGGCCACATGCAAGCTAATCTGATAAGCTTGGCGATATTGGGAAGATATTGAGGATAAATGTTATCAATGGGGAGATGAAATACTTACTTGGAGATCTATGAGAAGTAAGTTGAGAGCAAAATACCTAGGTAGATTATATGAGCACCAACTTTTAGAGCAATGGTACAATTTGAGACAAGGTAATAAGACTATATCTGAATACAATGACCAATTTAATAAGTTTATTAGGAGATGCAACACAGTTGAACCTGAGTATAAGATTATATCGAGGTTTCGAGTTGGCCTATGTAGGGACATCCAGAGGAAATTATTTCAATGGAAAATTCATACTGTAGAGGAAGCTTATCTGATTGCTAGGAAATTCGAGTCTTATCGAAAGGAACTCATGGGGAGCCAACCTAAGCCCAGCGTGATTAGCACCTCTAGACCAATTCTTAGGCAAAGTCCTTCAAACCAGCCTACTACTCCTATCCCATTAGTTTGTAAGGAAAAGACCCCTGAACCCATTAATGAGCCTGAGGAAGAACCCATTGTAGAGATATATGAGGCTGATATAAGTTTAGTAGATGAATACGAAGGAGAAGACTTTCAGGAGGATCACTCTAGTACCTTGCCTGAGGAAACCTTAGGCGAAGATGAAATTGTAGAGCCTAGTCCTGAAGTAATAGAGTAATAGGAAATTAGTGAGGACTTGGTTCCTATAAGTCGATACCCTCAGGAAGAGTCCACTCCTTTAGCCTCAACCCTAGACCTCATTCAGTATCCTTATGAAGAGTTCATCCCTCTAACCCCAGTCGATGACCTTTTTCTTGAATTAATTAAGTCATCCTTTCTTAAAGACCTTGCACTTGCAATGACCAAATTCTCCATCCTTCAAGTGAAACTTATGTCACCCATAGATCAAAGTTCAAATCTTAAGGTCATCCCTAGTAACCAAGGTCTATTGCATGCCTCCAATGGATTGTCCCAAGACTCCAATTCTTATTTATTATCATACCCTAAGGCCTCCAATGTTTCCTAAACTTTCCCATTACACTTTGTTGAGGTCGATCGGTTGCACGAGTTCTTTGAGTATGTTAGGTTTATGACCTACTTTTGGAAGACCTTATGGCATTTGTTAGGAGTCCATTGTAAATTTTGATGTACATTCCAAACTAGGGTAAAACCTAGAGAGCTTATAGTCTGTTAGGTTTAGGCCTAGAAGAGTCCAATAAAGTTTCTCTCAATAGGAATGCATAGTTGAGTCTACATTTTTGTTATGTGTCAGTACAAGTCAGGTGCATCATCTGCATTAAGCATTAATTTTGAAACAAACTAGCTAATTTTCGAAAAAGAGCTAAAAAATTTAATATAGAAGATTCTGTTATGGTTAGGCTTAGGCCTGAGCGGTTCCCACCTAGGACCATTAAGAAGCTTCATGCTCATAGAGCTGGACCCTTTAGAGTGATAGAGAAGGTCAGACCAAATGCCTATGTGTTAGATTTGCCCCCGGATTTTGGCATTAGTTCTACCTTCAATATCGCAGACCTGGTTGAGTATAGAGAACTGGCAGCAATACCCAATGAGGCCTTTGGACCTACTCCATCTGTTATAAGTGACCCTAGCCCAGAGTGTCCACAAATTAATTGGTCTTAGAGGAGAGAACGGATTGAGTGTATCTTGGACGATCAAGCCATCATGACCTAGGGTCACGGCTATCAATGCTACCTGGTCCGATGGCATGGCTTGCCAAAATCAGATGATTCATGGATTTCTCAGAAGACTTGTAGCACCTCGACCCTGACCTTCTCAAGAGATATGTGAGCTAGTGTGATCCTTACTCAATAAGGTCGAGTTCCTTCCATCCCGGGAGAATTGGTGCAGACACCAGAGGCACCAGAATAAGACAGAGGCTTCTAAACCCTCTATAGATTACTTAGTAATGTTTGAGCCCAGTTTGTAATAATGGTTTAGCATATTAGAGTTTTTTTTTTCATCATTTGAGTCCAGTATTTAGGGTGGATTCATTCCAATAGGGTTTGGATCAGTCGGTCAAGTCAGCTCATGTTGAGCTAATCATATTCTGAGTCTTGTAATCATGTTCAGTTGTATTGAGTCTGTATTGTATCATGCCCAGTCAAAGAAGACTCAAGCATGTGAAGGACACCACCTAGCATGCCATCTCAGTAGCCTCATGGAGTCCTAGTGACACTCTGGATTTTGCAACCTAGGATTACTTGGAGGATCATGAAGTCGGCCCATGCATGAGGAGTTGATGACCACACGCCAGCACACCCCTTTCATACCCCAAGCACACCAACTCCACACTCCAGCATGATAAGAAGGAAAGTCAAAATAGATAAACATGAATCCCATGATTCATGCCAGCTTGCTTAGGAAAGAAGTGGTCCACCCCAAGCCAAGAGAAGTTAGAAGTTGGTGCCCCTTTGTAGCCCCCTTTGGCTACCCACTACCTACCTTATTTGGAGGGATTTTGTATGGCATGAGAGTATTTTCTTCCATGTATTCAGCCCCACACTTTAGGAAGAGAGTGGGCACCCCTTATTTTCTTTGTTTTCTTTTGCTTGGGCCCTATGTCTCATGACTCTATATAAGGGACCCCTTGTATAAAAATTTGATAATTTTTGATGAATATAAATTGAGTTTTCCAACTTTTGCTATGTGCTTGTTGTGTGCTAAGGGGAATCTATGTGAACCCCTTCTTCTTCCTTGTTTCCTGCACCCTGCCTCTAGTCGCCATCAAAACCATAGAAGCCATCTCTCCAAGCCTTGGCTGCCCAACATAAAAATTGTTCCATCCCTGATGTTTTCAGTTTATTTCATCATCCTTGCATTGTTTTCTAGCCCTTGACAGGCGATTTACAGATCCCTCGATGTCTACGAATCCATTGATTCCAACTGGGCTGCTACCGGATCACCGGGTTGAAAGCTGTGAATCCGTGGCATCTTCGGCTTGATCATCCAGGCTACATCGGAGAGTGAAGAGAGACCACTGCAATGATTCATCTGCTATATCCTATCAGGTACACACCCTCTACTTGCTAGTAGCATTATTGAAGGGGAACTAGCCTAATCGGGGCTCCTCAGCCTTGGCGATCATCTTTTCTATTACTTTCCGGGTCTTTTTGCATACTGTTGCTTCTTATTTTTGCACAAAACTCTCTACTTAAATTCTTGGCCTTATTTTCGAGATTTAGATTCATAACTCAACATATAAAAATATAAAAATATTTTGCATGCATATTTAGTCCCGCATCACTTGTCCTTCTCCCCCAATCAATCCTCCTTCATCTTTCTCTCCCTCTTGGTTGCCTCTATAAATAAGTATTATTTTTGGGCTACTAGGTGAGAGAAGCTTTTGATCTTGTCTCTGAATCTCATTGCTGCTGAGATTTTAAGAGGGAAAAAAAAGGGTTGAGAGGACTTGGGCATTGGGTGTGTGGACTCCTAGCACTCAAGCTTGGCCTCGGGAAGAGAGCTAGTTAGGAAGGGTTCCACCTCTCCTCCTCATCTTCCAGGAAAAAGAAGATCATCCCAAAGGATCCCACGGAGCTAGAACTCTGAGGGAGTTGATCAGAGTCGATCCTAGGTGTGGATTATCTATAGAGTCCAGACATGTGTGCAGGTCAAGAACATCGTCCTTTGAGCACCGCCATTGTATCCATCAAAGGTATAACAGTAAGGAACTTTTATATCCTTGCTCTTCTCTTGCTTTGATGTTTATATTGTATGCTATTTTATTATACTAAATCCTGTTGTGGGCAGATTGGTAGATCGTTTAGATCGATCTATCAAGCCTTCCACTGTGCATATTTTAAAATGGTGTTGGTGTCTTTTCACCTTCAGCCATGACCTCTAAGTTAAAATTTTCATCGAAGATCAAGAAAGCAAGGTTCATATGAAGAGCCAAACATGGGATACAACCACAAAACTCAAACAAACATTAGCCAAGAATATAAAATGACAATTTCATCAACATACTATAATTCTAATTACACATGCTTTTACTTTGACTAAGTTACATTCATCTTGATGATGTCTTATATATTACAACTAAAGAAGGGAAGAATGTTGGGTGATTCAACCTGAGGAGCCAAAAATCTTCCTTACACTCTGGAAGCATTTGGTGCCCCTCCTTAAATATACGAGGACTTAACTAAAACCAAGAGGGGCATTATTCAAGAAAGGTAGGTGATGCAGGATGACTCTAAGAATGTTAAATATGCAGTAAAGTAGTAAACTAATTTTTTTGGGATTTTTAGATTTAGGTTTGATGGCTATTGTCTCAAAGCAAAGTAAAGAACTAGCATGGCTATTGTCTCAAAGCAAAGTAAAGAACTAGCAGGTATTCAGCAATTCTAAGAAATCATCATATTGCAGGCTGAATCATGCAAGATAAAAAAAAGACAGGACCAAGAAATTAAGGAATTCTCAGCTTAAGATAGTTAATTTTAAGCATATCAGATAATAAGAGAAGGGAAGGTTTCATACCAGTCAGAGATTGAAATTCAGAAGCAGTAGGGATCACTCATAACTCTTATCAAAGACTAGAAGAAGAAGCCTTGTTTCCCTTGAATCTGATAGCTGATCTGGGCGGTCTAAGCAGCAAAGAAGGGCTTCTCATGGGAGGTGAAGCACCTCGGGGATCCTGCAAGCGTCAGAGTCAATAAAAACAGCAAATAAAAAAAAGAGAAGGAACTATGGTTTGAAGTAATCAGAATTAGGGTTAAGAAGCTGGGCTGTTTGAAGCTTGTTGAAGATCTCCCTGCTTGGTAGCCTAGGGCACTCCTTTTTGGATGTATGAAGGCTTAGATGATAGTGAGTTAGGGCATGGAAGGTTGCTAGAGTAGCAAGGTTTCAATTTAGGAACACAAGGAGAGCACTCAAAGAGAGAACCAAAACTCATACTCAAGACAATTCAGCAAAATTTCAGCAAAGGTTTATTCATAAGAAAAAGATCATTCCAAGAGGGGAAGGGGTGGGGTATTCATAGAGTTCCCATGCCCTCACTAACAATGGTTATACTTGGGTTACAAGACCTCTTCCAAATTAGAATACAAGTCCTTTCCTAGCTAGGTTAGAATTACAAAGTTTAAAAGGATTAGAAATCCCAACTAGGTTAGGAATAAACTTGGTCTTCTCCTTCTTCTCTTCAACTTGGACTTGGTCAAACCCTTTTGGACTTGGTCAACACTTCAAGGACATATAGGGAGCATGTAGGGCTTCTTGGGGCAGCAAGGGGCTGGCCCAAAGGGGCTTGGGTGCATGGGTTTGGGCCTTTGGAAGCTGGGGTGGCCTGGTAGCCTTGTAGCTAGAATATTCCATGGAATCTTGCTTCTTTAGTGCTTGGGCTTGGCACTTGGACTTGATTTCGTTGGTCTAGGATGTAGAGGGACCTCTGGAATCATGGATTCCCTGGTTTGGGAATATGCTCTGGCATCTGGACTGGAATCTGGACATCTGGAGGGCATTTGGAAGGAATTAGGATTTCTAGAAGCATCTTAGATCCTGGGTTGTCACACAAAATTCACTGGACTGATGTAGTGGCCTTTGACTCCTGGATGTGGCCTGGTAGAACTCCAAAATAGGGTAACCTACTCTCTTGTACAAAAACTCAGTTCATATTGGACTCATAACTGATGTACAGGATTCAAAATAATGACTAGGTTGAGCGTTGAGACAAATCAACTAACCTCAACTTATTATAGGATGCATTCTTAATTGATTACAAAATTTGACACATGGCTAAGTAAACCAAATAGGGCTTAGTAATCTGTGTCTGATCCTGGTACCCCCGCCAATTCTTCCAGGGTGGGAGGAACTCGACCCCGTCGAGTGTAGGATAACTTGGCTCTCATAGTGCTCGAGTAGGTTTGGGTTAATGCACTACAGATCCTCACAAGTGATCCACGAGTTCTCAGATTCTGGCTGACCTTGCCACCGGACCAAGTACCTCTGATAGCCTCTATCTTAGGTACTGATAGCTTGATCGTCTAGGATTCTCTCAATCTTTTTCTCACTAATAGGCCAAATTGTATGTGGACACTCTGGGATGGGTTCACTCACAAAGAAAGGGAGTGGCTCAAAGGGCTCGCTGGGTATCTCTGCTGGGTCCCTATACCCTACAAGATCTGAGATGTTGAAGGTTGAACTAATGCCTAAGTCGGGTGGTAACTCAAGCACATAGGCATTGGGTCCATTGATATTCATTATCTTGGATGGGCCAGCTTCGCAAGTAGAAAATTCTTTATAACTACAAAATCTCCTGTAAAATTCTCTCTCTTTTAGAAAATAGCCAAGTTGTTATTTAGTTCATTAGTTATGTTCAACTTTTGACTAATTTCCATATGCATATGCTATGCAGAGGGTAGTGCAGGTGCAGACATGTAATTCAGGCTATGCATTTATTGGACTAAACTAATACCTAATAGACTCAACTAGACATCCTTATCAAATGACATTTTATTGGACTCTAAGGGACAAAACCTAATAGATTATAGACTTTTTAGGTTTGATCCTATCATGACATGCACATGAAAATGTGACATGAACTCTTAGTAGATGCCAGAGGGTCTTCCAGAAGTAGGAAGCAAACATGACAGACTCGATGAATAAATGCAGTATACAAACCTCTATGAAATATAATCTAAGGGTTAAAAAGTCATGAAAAGTTTCAGAAAAGGGCAGAAAATAAGAAGTGAACTCAGGATTAGTCTGATTCGGTAAGGAAAAAGAAAAGGGTTCAGGGTTAATCGGGTAGAATAGGATGCAGGAAGGGGTATCAGAAATTAGTCCTAGACTAATGAGGTTGATCTTATGGGATTGATGTCTATCTGAAGGGTCAGCATAATAGAAGAAAGGGTCATTTATTTCAGGGAAGAGATCAAGCGGAGTCAAAGAGGTGACTTCATCTTGAGGGCACTGATTTAAAAAAATTAAGTCCTTAATAAATTCTTTTGGCTCACAAATCAAAGGACTAGTGGTGGGGGCACCAAGATCAGACACAGATTACTGGGCCCTATTTGGTTTTCCTAGCCATGTGTCAAATTATGTAATCAACTAGAATTGAGTCTTGCAATAAGTTGAGGTTAGTTGATTTGTCTCAACCCTCAACTTAGACATTATTTTGAGTCCTGTATATCAGTTATGAGTCCAATATGAGCTCAATTTTTGTACAAGAGAGGAGGTTATTATATTTTGGTGTTCCACCAGGCCACATCCAGGAGTCAGAGGCCACTACATCAGTCCATTGGATTTTGTGTGACAACCCATGAACCAAGATGCTTCCGGAAATCCTGATTCCTTCCAGATGTCCTCCAGATGCCCAGATTCCCTTCCAGATGCTAGAGCATATTCTCAGAACAGGGCACCCATGTTTCCAGAGGTCCACCTGTATTCAAGCCCAAAGAAATCAAGCCCAGGTGCCAAGCGCAAGCCCTTAAAAAGCAAGATTCCAGGGAATATTCCTGCTACCAGGCTAACAGGCCTCCCCAGCTTCTAGAGGCCCAAACCCATGCACCCAAGCCCTTTTGGGCTGGCCCCTTGCTTCTCCTAGAGGCTCAACATGCCCCCCTAGGCATCCTTGAAGTGTTGCCAAGTCCAAGAGGTGTCCTTGACTGGAATAGTCAAAGCATGAAGGAAAAAGGAGAAGACTAGGTCAATTCCTAACCTAATAGGGATTTGTTTTTCTAACCTAGCTAGGAAAGGACTTGTATTCCAATTGGGAAGAGGACTTGTAACCCAAGTGTAACCATGGTTAGTGAGGGCATGGGAACTCTGGTACGGGCACCAGAATCAGAAAGAGACTCCAACCAATTCAAGCCCATTCCGAATCTTTATGATTGGACTAGAGAGTCCGGTAACCTTTCTTTATTTTGAGTCCAAAATAATCATGTAAGTTGAGTCCATGTTGGGTCCTGTAATCTTTCTTTTGAGTCCAAAATAATCATGTAAGTCGAGTCCATGTCGGGTCTAGTCTTAGTCCAATCCAAATGGGTCAACTAGCATCAAGCCTAAAGAAGACTCACAATGTATACCCCAAATCAAGACCAAAGACAACTCAATTAGGGACCACATGCCACATCACTTGCGCCACCTCAACTTGGGACCACATGCCATGTCAAGAAGGGACCACATGCCACCTCACATGCCACCTCACCACAAGAGGGCGCCATCCCAAGTTCAAATTCAAGGAAGTTGGCCAAGGAGGATTTCAAGCAAGAAAATCAGCCCTCTCCCCTTATATTACTCCACTTGTTTGGGGATTTGAAATTTCAAAATTTGTGAGGCTTTATTTAAAGTCTTGGACGCCCCTTGTAAAGAGGAATTGATGAGTGAATACAAATTTCCAGCAATTTTCTATGTGTTCCTATGTGCCTATATGGATCTTTGTGCCTAAGTGAACCTCTTCCTCTCCTCCATCATTTCTTCTCCCTAATCCTTCTCTTTTACTCTTCATCTTCCAAACAATCCTCTTCCTTCAAAGCGAATTAAGGACATCCTCACGAGAAGAAGATCAACACCAACACAAGCTTCCACCATGGCGCCAAGGATCATTTCCAACAAACTCTCCTTTTGAGTTCCATCAATCTTGTCACTTCTAATTAAGTATCTAATCATCTTGGTTTCTTTGTTGCAGGGTTCTCTAGGCTCCAGATCCAAGAGGAAGGATTACTTGCTACAAACCAGAAAGTTAGAAGGCCCTTCTTATGTGGTATGATCTTTCATTTGAGAACCTTAAGAGTGAATCCCTTGTGCTTAAGATTTCAATGCTTGAACTCCTAGTATTTTAAGATCGGGATCATTAAATAGGGCTAGCTTTACTTGTGTGTGAATTCTAATCTTGTCCTATTTCCTTAAGATTTTGATAGTCCTCCTAGCTAGGTTTAAGTATAAGCATTTAGGGTTTCCTATTTAGATCTCCTTGATCTTATATGTTGAATCACTCATATGCAAGTAGGAATTTCTAGTTAAATTTTGGTTAATCTCTTTTAGAGTTACATGTTTGCATCCTCATCATGCATATCACACCAAACTCTATAAATACCCCACCCCTCCTCCTCTTGTAGGCATCTCTTTCTTATGAATACAACTTGCTAAAATTCTGAGTTATTACCTTGTGTTGGTGTTTTGTTTTGGTTCTTTAGGTTGTGTTTTTGTATTTGGAAGAATTCCTTGCTTCCGTAGCATCCTTCCATTCTCTAGCTCACTACCATCCAAGCCTTCACACATCCAAGAAAGAGTGCCCTAGGCCACCAAGCAAGGAGATCTTCAATAAGCTTCAAACAGCCATCTTCTAACCCTAATCCTGATTCCTTTCAACCCATAGTTCCTTTCTTATTTTTAATTGCTATTTTGATTAATGATGATGCTTGTAGGATCCCTGAGGTACTTCCCCTCCCTAGAGGAGGCCTTCTTTGCTGCCCGAACCGCCCAGATTCGCCATCAGATTCAAGGAAAACAAGGCTTCTTCTTCCAAGCTCCGATCAGAGTGTGTGTGAACCCTGTTACATTTGAATTTCAATCTCTGACTTGTAAGAAACCTTTCCAACTCTTAATTTTTGATTTAGTGAAGATAAGCCATCATAAACTGGAAGTTTCTTAACTCTCGGGTCTTGGATATTTCATTGGTTTGCATGAGTATGCCTGCGACCCGATGATTCTTTGCTCTACTAGTCCTTCTTCTAGTTTTTACTTTATTTTGGGAATCTAGCTTGCAATTAAAATTATAAAAATCACAAAAAAATTATTTTACTATTTTTCATGCATGTTTAGTAGTCTTAGAGTCATCTCGCATCAACTGGGCTCTATAGTTGGGCTTTCTTTTAGTGGCTCCTTAGGTAGGGCCTTAATAACAGGAATTGGGTTCTCTCCCTCTAGCTGGTCTTCCGCTACAGGTTCAGCTTGGGTGTAATCAGGTTCAACTAATGTTAGGTGGTCTTCTACCTGGGTATCTACTAGATCAACTAACACTAGATTGGCTTTTACCTAGTCCAACCTTTTGGCTAATTGGTCAAGCCTATGGGTTGATTGGGTATTGGTTTGGATTACCTGGTTGGTTTGGGTGGTGAACTGAGCAAACTGGGTGTGCGATTGATTTATTTGGCAAAGCTTATGTGGTGGGGATACCTGAGGCACCAGAATAAGACAGAGGCTTTTCAACACTCTGTAAATTGATCAATAATTTATGAGTCCATCTGTAATAAGGGCTTAGCTCATCTGAGTCCATTTTAGTTGTTATTTGAGTTTTTTGAGTTGTTATTTCAGTTCTGTACTAGTCAGCTCATGTTGAGCTAATTCAGTCCAATGCTGGTTAACTCATGTTGAGCTAATTTTATTTTTTTTGAGTCCTATACAAGCATACTGAAGACACAAGACCACATCATACAAGTAAAGACCAAGTCCAACCAGATTGCAGACATGGAAGTTTAGCCCAAGTCCAACCCAGCTTGAAGATTTGAAGACCCCAGGAGGAAAATTAGAAACCCTGATTCCTTGCAGATGTCCATCTGCATCCTAGCCCAAAGAAATCAAGCCCAGGCACCAAGCCCAAGCCCCTAAGAAGCAAGATACCAGGGAATATTCCTGCTACCTGGCTACCAGGCCACCCCAGCTTCCAGAGGTCCAAACCCATGCACCGGGGCCCCTTTGGGCCGGCCCCGTGCTGCTCTTAGAAGCCCAACACGTCCCCCTAGGTGTCCTTGGAGTGTTGGCCAAGTCAAGAGAAATTTTAGTGATTTTTTCTACCTAACATTTCCTTATTTTCTAGCTAGGGTTTGAGAGGGAAAAGGATTCTCACGTAAAGACTAATGTGCCCTTACTTGGAGCCCAAGGTTAAGGGTCTATTTAAGGGACCCTAGCCTTTTGTATGAAGGAGAATTTTTGATGAATGAATACCTTGAGTTCTTCTATTGAGTTGTGTGATACCCTTCTGTGTGCATAAAGGGGTTTGCGAGAGTTTTTCTTCCCAGTGCTGCAATCATCTTCCTGCTGCCAACAAGCATCTCAGATCCCTTTAATAGACCCTAACCCAATAGCTAGTCATTCCACTGGCCAGGTAGGGTGTGGGAGTGTGGGAGGCACCCCCTACTTTTTCAGGGACCTAATAAAAACCAGAACATCACTTAGGTTATTTGACTCTAGACCCCTAGCCTTAGACACCATCTTTCAGTAATAGTTAAAAGGTTAAATGCACTAGTTGGCCCACATAGCTCGGACCCGGCCTGTTGATGTCTCCTAGCCCACTAAGGAAAATTAGGTCTAATTGATTTTAATTAGGCATGGGTTAGTATGATGGTGGTTGTTTTGGACCCAGGACACGTGATGAAATCCTGCCCTGATCTGAGATAGGGAGTTGGAGTTGCCCTTAAGATTAGGTTAAGAATGATGGCAATCGATGGCTCTGATGCAATCTAAAACAATCAGAAAATAAAATATTTTTTAATTATTTATGATATGTCAAGTTAGTTTTAAGTTAACTGGGCTTATCAAACAATGTTTGGCTGGGATTGTGATGCAGAACAAATAAAGGGATGCGATGCGGAAGTAAATTAAGATTAACTAATTTTTTTGTTGTTTTTATATGTTTGTAGAAGTTGGCTTCAAATCAAAGAAAAGTTAACCTAACATTGAAAGATACTAATATGATAATTGAAAGCACAATTTTAAGGAAACTAAATTATCAGAGTAGTTCAGAAGCAACGGATCGCTGGGGGTTGAGAAACTCCCAGACCTAGGGTTTCGCTCCGAACTTTCAACAGAACAGAAATAAAGAGAAGAGATGGTTTACCTAACCAGACAATGATCTTCACAGATTTTGGTGGAAGAACTCTCCCGAGCAGATTGTTGGATCCTCAGATTCAGATATCTTCGCAATGGATCCTCCAATACTGGTCCTTTGGCGGGTTGGCTTCTCCTGAACTCAAGATCTGGAAGAGAAGAAAAATAATTGATGGAATTAGAGAGTCAAGGGAAAAATTTACCAGGTTGATGAACTTGAAGATTGAAATTGCTGAAAACTGGATTCTCCTGGAAGCTGATGTGATTTTCCTTGGAACTTGCTCTGGATCTGAAGTAGCTGGACTGGATCTGGATGAAGGTGGACGGCCTGGACTTGTAGAGAGAGAGAGGCCATGGGAGATGGAAGGAGCTAGGGTTTGATGGATTGAAAATAATGAAGGGCGGCTAGGGTTTTGGATTTTTAAGTGGCTAACCTAGGGTTTTGGATAAAGATGGAGATCTCTCACCTCCTCAAGGCTCCAATGGAACCCGGATTACCCCCTCACGGAGCTCAACACTTAGAATAGTGCGGAAGAAGAGAAACCTAGGTTACTCAACACAAGAGAATAGCAAAAATAATTTTTCTTCATTGATTTCCTAAAGTTACAAAGAGAGGTCTATTATATAGACCTAAAATTTTCTCCAAGTTTGTACAAATTCCCATGTGGGACTAAACTCCTCCAACCTCTAGATTAGGTAGAAAACCTCCTCTCTTGGTCGACCAAGAATTCAAAAAAATTTGGGACGGCCATAAAGGATTTTTTGGAATTTTTTTTTTTTTTTTTATGGCGCCTTCTTTGGAGTTGGATTTGGATTTGGAGTCCTCTTCACCTTATGGCATTTCTTCTTTTCTTCCACTCCAAGTTAAGCTCTTTGATTTTGATTTGAACTTCAATTAGGAGTAGGTTGGATGTCCTTCTTTGATTTTTTCTCCAAGAGAAGTCCCTTTCCTTCTTTGCTTAGACAAAATTAGCAGGTATGGGCGCCTCCTTTAAATTGGCTTCCAATTTGATTTTTTTCTTCTTTGGATGTGGGGACCATGACACTGGGATGCCTCTGTGGCGCCTCCTGGACCCTGGCGTGTGCTCAGAGTGTGGCTGGGTGTGTGGCTTGGAGTGTGGCCTCCACTTGCTTGGACCTTGATTTGATTGGAAGACAAATGTGGCACCATTTTGGACCTTGATTGATTGGAAGATAATTGTGGCACCATTTTGGATAAAATTGAAACCACATCGGGACTTGCACCGAGTCAACATGACTCAACAAAATTTAAATGGTGACTCAAGAAATAAATAAAATAAATAAACTGGTTGACCAGGTCAACCTTTATTACAAACCCTAATTTCTCGGGCAATGTCAATCAGAGATCCAAATGGAGCTCTGAAGTCTTCTTATGAGTCTGGTGCCCGCACCAATTCTCCCGGGGTGGGAGGAACTCGACCCTGTCGAGTAAGGCTCAAGTTGGCTCTGGTATCTCTCCAAGAGGTCTGGGTCCAATTCTTGTAATTCTTCTCGGGAGATCCAAGAGTCATCAGAATCCGGCCTTCCTTGCCAGCGGACCAGGTACCTTTGGTATCCTCGATTACGAGTAGAGATAACCTGATCATCCAGGATCTTTTCAATCTGCTCTTTCCTCACAGGCCAGTTTGATGGTGGACACACAGGGTCGGGATCACTCTCAATGATAGGGTTAGGCTCAAAAGGCTCACTAGGAATCACAGCTGGCTCCCTGTACTCTACTAAGTCTGTAATGTTGAAAGTAGAGCTAATGCCTAGTTCTGGAGGCAACTCGAGCACATAGGCATTGGATCCTACTCTCTTTACCACTCTAAATGGTCCAGCTCCCCTAGCATGTAACTTTCTAACGGTTCCAGGAGGAAACCGTTCAGGCCTTAACCTAATCATCATATAGTCTCCCTCAACAAAAGATTTGACTCACCTTTGAGTATCAGCCAACTTCTTATAAGCTTCATTACTTAAATTTATTTTGGCATGAATTTCTTTATGCAAGTCTTTTACATGCTGTGCAAAATTCTCAGCAGATTCGGAGACTCGAGTGTGGACAGGTAAAGGGACTAGGTCAAGAGGTGTGTGAGGTTTGTACCCATGTACAATTTCAAATGGACTCTTACCCGTAGACCTATTGACCGAGTCATTGTACGCAAATTCTGCCCTTGGTAGGTATAAATCCCAATTTCTGGTATTTTCACCAACAAGACATCTCAGCAGATTTCCTAGGCTACGGTTCACTACTTCAGTTTGGCCATCAGTTTGGGGATGATAGGCAGTTGAAAACTTAAGTTTTGTCCCTAACTTATGCCAAAGGGTCTTCCAAAAGTAACTGGTGAACCGGACATCCCTATCTGAAACGATTGTCTTAGGTAGGCCATGGAGTCTAACTATCTCATTGAAGAAAAGTGTGGCTACCTTAGACGCATCAAAGGTTTGGGAACAAGGCAAGAAGTGGGCCATTTTAGAGAATCGGTCGACTACGACACAGATAGAATCATGTCTCCTCTGGGTCTTAGGTAAACCTAACACAAAATCCATACTCACATCTTGCCAAGGACGATCTGGGACAGGGAGTGGGGTATAAAGGCCAGTGTTTTGTTTTCGCTGTTTGGCAACAGCGCAGGTTCGACATCTAGCTACAATATTAGCTACATCCCTTTTCAAGCTAGGCCAGAAAAAGTGGTCTTCAATAGCTAGAATGGTCTTGTCTTTTCCAAAATGGCCGGCTAAACCTCCAGCATGGATTTTCCAAATCAAAAATTCCCTAAGAGAAGTTCTAGGGATGCAAAGCCTATTTTTGAAGAACAAAAAACCATCTACAAGGGTATAATCCTGGTGATTACTAGATGGTCCTTGAATTAGATCCTGATACACAGTTGTGAAATCCGGACAAGACTCATATTCCTCTTTGATTTGCTCAAACCCTATGACCTCAGTTCTAACAGAATTTAATAACAGAGATCGGCGACTAAGGGCATCAGCTACCTTATTCTCAACTCCAGCCTTATGTTTCAGGACAAAAGTATAGGACTGGATATATTCTACCCACTTAGCATGCCTAGGGTTAAGCTTCTTTTGGGAGTTCAGAAATCTAAGAGCCTCATGGTCCGAAAATAGTATAAATTCCTGCAGTAGCAAATAATGTCTCCAGTAACGCAAAGCTTGCACCACCGCATAAAATTCCTTATCATAGGTAGAATACCTAAGCTTAGCATCATTAAGTTTTTCACTAAAGAATGCTATGGGATGATTCTCTTGGCTTAGGACTCCACCTATTCCTACACCTGAAGCATCACAGGCAACCTCAAATACTTTAAAAAAATCAGGTAATCTCAGAATGGGTGCTTGGGTCATTTTATCCTTAAGATCTAGGAAGGCTTTATGGGCTGACTTAGTCCAATGAAATTCTCCCTTCCTAATACAATCAGTGATAGGAGCAGCTAAAGTACTAAACCCCTTGATGAATCACCTATATAAGGTAGCCAAGCCATGGAAACTTCTAACTTCATGCACATTGGTTGGCTCTGGCCAGTCTACTATGGACCTAATCTTCTCAGGATTGGCTGCCACGCCGTCAGGGGTTACTACAAAACCAAGAAAGATAACTCTACTAGTCATGAATTCACACTTCTTAAGATTACCGTAGAGTCTCTCATTCCTCAAAACTTGGCAGACTGCTCTAAGGTGGCCTAGGTGATCTGCTGGGGTCTTACTATAGATCAGGATGTCATCAAAATAGACCACCACAAATTTTCCTATGAAAGCTCTAAGTACCTGGGTCATAATTCTCATGAAGGTACTAGGGGCATTGGACAACCCAAAAGGCATAACAACCCATTCATAAAGACCATCCTTAGTTTTGAAAGCAGTTTTCCATTCATCCCCGGGTCTAATCCTAACCTGATGATAGCCGCTTTTGAGATCAATCTTAGAAAAAACCATTGCACCAGCCATCATATCAAGCATGTCATCTAATCTAGGGATGGGAAACCTATATTTGATTGTAATTTTATTGATGGCACGACTGTCAACACACATCCTCCACGTGCCATCTTTCTTTGGGGTCAGTAAGGCTGGGACTGCACAAGGGCTAAGACTTTCTCTAATAAACCCCTTCCTCAATAATTCTCCAACCTGCTTTTGCAGTTCTTCATGCTCAGATGGATTCATCCTGTAATGGGGCAAGTTGGGCAAAGTCGCTCCTGGGATTAGATCTATGGCATGCTGGATATCCCTAAGAGGTGGAAGGTGGTCTGGCAAATCCTCGGGAAAGACATCCTCAAATTTTTTTAACACAGGTTTAACTTCTTGAGGAGGCTCTGAGGGTTCCAAAGTTCTAAGTTCCTTAGCAGTCAACATCCAGATGGGTGAACCACTATGAATTTCTTGTTCTAGATCCTTAGCACTGATTAGGTTCACTCCAGTTTTCATCTCCTTAACCTTACCGGCTCCTTTAGTTACCTTGTCCTTAGGGGGAACTGAATGGATCGTAATCTTCTTCCCATTGAAACTAAAGACACAGGTATTGGATTTTCCTAAGAGGGTGGCATCATGATCATACAACCAAGGTCTTTCGAGAATTATACTGCTCACCCCCATGGGTAAGACATCGCACCAAATCTTTTCGTGATAAGATTGCATTTGGATTTGGACTTGACATCTAGACTGGATGGGTATGGAGGTAGAATCTACCCAAGAAACCTTATAGGGGTTGGGATGGGGAACTGGGATTAAGCCTAACATCTTGACAGTGCTAGTAGAGATGGCATTTACACAGCTCCCACTATCTATGATGATCTTATATACCTTATCCCCTAATTTAAGAAAAGTCTGTAGGATGTTAGTCCTACGCCAATCCTCTTGAACTAGATTCTGGGATAGGATGCATCTTACAACTCCTAATTGGTCAGATTCATTGGGTTCCTCCTCTCCTTCATACTCCTCAACCAAATTCATTCCGGCCTCATAAACTTCTTCTTCAAATTCCTCACTGGGCTCGGAATTATCATTCTCTCCCTCTTCTATGTAAAGGGATCTACGTGGGTACTGGCTAGCAACATGACCTGCCTTATGACACTTGAAACAGGCTATGGCAGTACACTGACTGGAAATGTGACATGGTTTCTGACACTTAAAACAGGTGATATTTGAACTAGGGGTTCTCTGGGTGTCAGGTGCCTTACCTTTGTCCATGGGCCTAGGGGTAGAAGTACCCTGAAAAGGTTTACTAGGGATAACTTGGCTAGGTCCATTCCTTGGGATTGGGGCACAAACCCTAGAAGGTATAGGTCCTCTCTGAAATTTCTCAGTGTTCAGTGCAATCTGGTAGGCTTGGTCTAGATCAGTAACCTCTCTCAGAAATAGTTCTCTCTTGATATCTTCCCTCTGTCCAGCCCTAAATCTAGACAAAGTGACTTCGTGGGCTTCACTCACATCACATCTCATTAGGTATTCATCAAAAGTAGCTATGTAGTCTGAGATAGATCGGTTTCCTTGTTTCAGGTTTTGCCATTGGTCTAACAGGTTTTGCTGGTATGAAATGGGTAGGTATTTATCTCTCAGTTTTTCTTTCATACCCTGCCAAGTGGTTATGGGCTCAACATTCCATCTCCTAGAGGTTAGCTCAATGTTCCCCCAGTATAACCTAGCTTGATGCACTAATTTCATCTTGGCAAACTTGTATTTCGTCTCCTCAGACATAGCATACCACTCAAAGTATTGGTCCATCTCACCCTCCCAATCAGAATACACCTTAGGGTTCAGACTACCATCAAAAGTTGGTGCATCTAATTTGATGTTCTTGATGAACCTATCATCTCTATCTTCAGGCTCTGGGTCAGGCCTCCTATGATTAGGTTCAGGATCTCTATATAAAGGCCTTCTAGGCTCCTGATGTGGGTGAGGTTGAGGCACATTAAAATCGGGGTCAGGAGTCCAATTCCGATGTCTAGGTTCTTCAAGTACTTGGACTCGGTCCCTAAGTTGGGTAAGATCCTCATGAATTTGTGCGCTAAACTGGGCCACAGTGTTTGTCATATCCTGATTCATTTTAGCCATACTTTCAGTAAGAGTTCTGATCATGGCCTATAAATCAGGTTGGGTTTGACCAGGTTGATATGGCACTCCGTTTCTGGTAGACATGATGATTCAAGCAAGCACACAAAATGAGACTAGACTAAATCGACTACTGGATCACTAGACCTAGAGTCCAAACTAGATGCCCAATCAGAGTGGCAAGCTAGCCTGTAGTAACTCAGGACTCAGCCAGGCAGGTGTAAGGGGAGTGTTAGGTCCCTGATTGCCAATCCTAGACACCAATCAGTGATTGGCCAGGTAGGTGGACCAGCACACAAGCCCTTCGGGAATGGATCCCTGAACCACCGTTCTAGACACTGAGTGCTAAGCACACACAGAATAACTCGGCAAACTGACTCAACACTAGCCTAGACCCGACCAATTGGTGTCCCTAGCCCACTAGGGCAAATTAGGTCTAACTGATTTTAAATTAGGTCTAGGTTCGAATGATTGGATGGTGGTTTTGGGCTAAGGAGAGGTAATCAACTCCTCCCCTTATCTTAGATGCTCAATTGCCCTTAAGTAAATTATGAGATGATCACTCCAAAAAGAATTGAATTGCAGAACACAAAAAATAGAGTTATTGTATTTTAATGCTCAGAATTTTTACCGAAACCAATAAATCACAGAAAAATTATGGAAAATAGGATCAATTATACTGGCTTCAACGAAGCAAAAATCAAGCAATTCGAAATTTTATGCAGGGAGAAATAATTCAGAAAACAGGGCAATTACGTGCTGCAACTAGATTGTCTTCCCCGTTTACAATCCCTGCTACGAAGTTATAATCCAATGGATCCCCTACACGCCCTAGGAACACCCCGTGGAATGGGAGGAGGAGGCTTGCGCCTCGCTTAGTTCGTAGGACCGGATGTCCTGGGGAGTCTACTTCGAGCAGACAAAATAAAAGAGAAAACAATCAAAACAAGCAAGCAAGCAAATCAGAAACCCTAGACTGGGCTCTGATACCAAAAATGATGCAGAACGAAAGATTTGATACCAAAAATGATGCAGAACAAATAAAGGGATGCGATGCGGAAGTAAATTATGATTAACTAATTTTTTTGTTGTTTTTATATGTTTGTAGAAGTTGGCTTCAAATCAAAGAAAAGTTAACATAACATTGAAAGATACTAATATGATAATTGAAAGCACAATTTTAAGGAAACTAAATTATCAGAGTAGTTCAGAAGCAACGGATCGCTGGGGGTTGAGAAACTTCCAGACCTAGGGTTTCGCTCCGAACTTTCAACAGAACAGAAATAAAGAGAAGAGATGGTTTACCTAACTAGACAATGATCTTCATAGATTTTGGTGGAAGAACTCTCCCGAGCAGATTGTTGGATCCTCGGATTCAGATATCTTCGTAATGGATCCTCCAATACTGGTCCTTTGGTGGGTTGGCTTCTCCTGAACTCAAGATCTGGAAGAGAAGAAAAACAATTGATGGAATCAGAGAGTCAAGGGAAAATTTACCAGGTTGATGAACTTGAAGATTGAAATTGCTGAAAACTGGATTCTCCTGGAAGCTGATGTGATTTTCCTTGGAACTTGCTCTGGATCTGAAGTAGCCGGACTGGATCTGGATGAAGGTGGATGGCCTGGACTTGTAGAGAGAGAGGCCATGGGAGATGGAAGGAGCTAGGGTTTGATGGATTGAAAATAATGAAGGGCGGCTAGGGTTTTGGATTTTTAAGTGGCTAACCTAGGGTTTTGGATAAAGATGGAGATCTCTCACCTCCTCAAGGCTCCAATGGAACCCGGATTACCCCCTCACGGAGCTCAACACTTAGAATAGTGTGGAAGAAGAGAAACCTAGGTTACTCAACACAAGAGAATAGCAAAAATATTTTTTCTTCATTGATTTCCTAAAGTTACAAAGAGAGGTCTATTATATAGACCTAAAATTTTCTCCAAGTTTGTAAAAATTCCCATGTGGGACTAAACTCCTCCAACCTCTAGATTAGGTAGAAAATCTCCTCTCTTGGCTGACCAAGAATTCAAAAAAATTTGGGATGTCCATAAAGGATTTTTTTTGGAATTTTTTTTTTTTTTTTTTTATGGCGCCTTCTTTGGAGTTGGATTTGGATTTGGAGTCCTCTTCTCCTTATGGCATTTCTTCTTTTCTTCCACTCAAAGTTAAGCTCTTTGATTTTGATTTGAACTTCAATTAGGAGTAGGTTGGATGTCCTTCTTTGATTTTTTCTCCAAGAGAAGTCCCTTTCCTTCTTTGCTTAGACAAAATTGGCAGGTATGGGCGCCTCCTTTAAATTGGCTTCCAATTTGATTTTTTTCTTCTTTGGATGTGGGGACCATGACACTGGGATGCCTCTGTGGCACCTCCTGGACCCTGGCGTGTGGTCGGAGTGTGGTTGGGCGTGTGGCTTGGAGTGTGGCCTCCACTTGCTTGGACCTTGATTTGATTGGAAGACAAATGTGGCACCATTTTGGACCTTGATTTGATTGGAAGACAATTGCGGCACCATTTTGGATAAAATTGAAACCACATCGGGACTTGCACCGAGTCAACATGACTCAACAAAATTTAAATGGTGACTCAAGAAATAAATAAAAATAAATAAACTGGTTGACCAGGTCAACCTTTATTACAAACCCTAATTTCTCAGGCAATGTCAATCAGAGATCGAAATGGAGCTCTGAAGTCTTCTTATGAGTCTGGTGCCCGCACCAGATTGGGGGTTTGGTAGTTGATTAGGTTAGGTTGAGTCAAAATGCAAAATGTAGCAGAAATCAGAAAAATTAGGGTTTAGATTATGCAAAATTTGACATAGATCCTGATGCAGAAAAAAAACAACTAAAATCTGAAGCAGAGGATGGATGCTGCTGATGAAGCCTACAGAATTTCATGTAGAACAAAAATCATATGATGATTCAAACATAGGGTTTTGTTGACTATTGCAGAAATTATCAGGATTTTGTTAAGGTTTCTATTTTGCCAAATTTTAAAAATTTAAATTTTCAGTAAAATTAATTAAAAATTTTGATAATTATTGGGACAAAATAGAGGACATTTAGTAAAAATTTCACAAAAAATTAAATGTTTAAGATGCCAAAATTAGATAGAAACTAGACACCAAATGTAGTGGATAGAATGCAGAATTAGGGTTTATGAATGCAAAGCAAATAAAAAACTATCCTAAATCGGCTCTGATACCAATCTAATGTGGGATGACTCTAAGAATACCAAATATGCAGTAAAAGTAGTAAACTAATTTTTTTGGGATTTTTAGATTTAGGTTTGTTGGCTAATGTCTCAAAGCAAAGTAAAGAACTAGAAGGTATTCAGCAATTCTAAGAAATCATCATATTGCAGGCTGAATCATGCAAGATAAGAAAAAAGACAGGACCCAAAAATTAAGAAATCCCCAGCTTAGGATAGTTAACTTCAAGCAAATCAGATAATAAGAGAAGGGAAGGTTTCATACCAGTTAGAGATTGAAATTCAGAAGCAGCAGGGATCACTCACAACTCTGATCGGAGCCTGGAAGAAGAAGCCTTATTTTCCTTGAATCTGATGGTTGATCTGGGTGGTCCAGGCAGCAAAGAATGCCTCCTCAAAAGAGGTGAAGCACCTCAGGGATCTTGCAAGCATCAGAGTCAATCAAAATAGCAAATAAAAAAAAGAGAAGGAACTCGGGTTTGAAGGAATCAGAATTAGGGTTAAGAAGCTAGGCTGTTTGAAGCTTGTTGAAGATCTCCTTGCTTGGTGGCCTAGGGCACTCCTTCTTGGACGTGTGAAGGCTTGGATGGTAGTGATTTAGAGAGTGGAAGGATGCTAGGGTAGCAGGCTTTCAATTCAGGAACATAAGGACAGCACTCAAAGAGAGAACCAAAACTCAAACTCAAGACAATTCAGTAAAATTTTAGCAAAGGTTTATTCATCAGAAAAAGATCATTAAAAGAAGGGAAGGGGTGGGGTATTTATAGAGTTCCCATGCCCTCACTAACCATGGTTACACTTGGATTACAAGTCCTCTTCCAAATTGGAATACAAGTCCTTTCATATCTAGGTTAGAATTACAAAGTTTAAAACGATTAGAAATCCCAGCTAGGTTAGGAATAAACTTGGTCTTCTCCTTCTTCTCTTCAACTTAGAGTTGGTCAAACCTCTTTGGACATGGTCAATACTTCAAGGATGCCTAGGGGGTCGTGTTGGGCTTCTAGGGGCAGCAAAGGGCCGGTCCAAAGGGGCTTGGGTGCATTGGTTTGGGCCTTTGGAAGCTGGGGTGGCCTGGTAGCCTTGTAGCAGGAATATTCCATGAAATCTTGCTTCTTTAGGGCTTGGGCTTGGCAGGTGGACTTGATTTCTTTGGGCTAGAATCATGGATGCCCTCTAGAATCATGGATGCCCTTGTTTGGGAATATGCTCTAGCATCTGGACTGGAATCTGGGCATCTGGAGGGCATCTGGAAGGAATCAGGATTTTTGGAAGCATCTTGGATCCTAGATTGTCACACAAAATCCACTGGGCTAATGTAATGGCCTCTGACTCATGGATGTGGCCTGGTAGAACTCCAAAATAGGATAACCTCCTCTCTTGTACAAAATTTGAGCTCATACTAGACTCATAACTAATGTATAGGACTCAAAATAATGACTAGGTTGAGGGTTGAGACAAATCAACTAACCTCAACTTATTACTGGACTCAATTTTAATTTATTACAAAATTTTATACATGGCTAGGTAAACCAAATAGGGTCCAGTAATTTGCATTAGTGCTTGAAGGCCTTTGGCTGGACCTGCATCCAAATGCCTATGGGTAGGCAATAAGCTTCCTAAAACCTTTGGCTGGGACATGAAGACTCAATGTTCAAGAGCCTTTGGTCGAGCCATGCGAGATCAATTCCTAAAGGCCTTCGGACCCACAAAACACCCAAAGATTCTCCAAGTCAATAATGGGAATTATTTTCTGTTACATGACTAAAATTTTTAGTTCATTTTAAAAGATACAGGCAACTTGCACATGCCAAGCTATAACACTTGCACAAATTTGTGAAATGGATGGAATGCATTTCATTGATATTCATGAAAAAAGTCTCGAGGGTCTTACAAAAATGGTCTGCCCTAAAGGCTGGCCGATAATTTGTACACCATCAAAAAATAATAGTAATAAGCAAGAAACTTAAGTAGATGGTGGAGTCCTGGACATTCCTGCAGCTCTGGTGGTTGTGCACCCTTGGCTTGATCATCCGGTCCTCATCAAGAAATCTCATATTAACACCTAGGTAATGGTCGAGAACTCTCCTTCGGGTGTCGTCCAAACCTTCAATGAAAACCACTTCCAAAAATGCCACTTTTGCCTTGTTGCCTTGGGAAAGTTTATAGCCCTCCACCACCTCTTAAGCTGCCTTCTCTTTTTAGGCCCCAATATCCACCATCTTCTACCAAGCCTCAGCAAGAACATTCCTCTCCAAAGATAACTGCTCCTCAAGATCCTTAACTCTTTGGTTAAGGTGACCGACCTCAACCTCAAGGTGACTGAGGTTATCTTTTACCTCCTTTAAAGCTGGCCTGCGTCTCCTTCGAGCGAGGCTCGGTCTCCTTCTTCTTCCTCTCTCCCAAAGCCCAATGCCCTCTCAAGTCAGAATAGTCCTTGATGAAATGGCACACCTAAAAAAGAAAAAAACAATGTTAAGTAAAATCTTCATGTTTAACTTGCAAGGGGAAAGAAATGATTTAACCGGATAACACTCCAAATGGCATCCTTCTGATGCTGAGTGTTACTCTCTCCCACAACCCGTTCTGCATCAATGGGATGAATGAAGTCATGAAAAAGGTGTTTGGCCACGTCCCAATCATCAAAAGCATAGATCTTGGGCATAAGGTCACCCTAGGCTCCTTCCATGGCCATGACCTGGGGGATAGAGGAGAAGCACTAGCCTTTGTCACCTGTCAATGCTTTGGGGCAAGTAGAGGTCGAACCTTAGGAGTACCAAGAATCATGCCCTCAATCATGGGAGTAGCAACGACTATAGGCTTAACTACTAGAGCCTTCATTGACCTAGGCTCAACTATCGAAGCCTCCATTGGCATATCCGAAGACCCCTGAGTTGCGATAGCCTTCCTCTTCTTCAAAATTATTTTTCTCAAATCTCAGTTCTTTATAGGATCCATGGCTGCAAAGAAAAGAACATAGGTAAATAAAAATTAGTGTCATGAAAGAGGGGAAGAATGACATGGTTCAGGATTTTTCCCATCTTTTGGCCGAATTTGGCTAATCCCTATGTTACAGAGAGTTATCTTGGATAATAGCATCTTTAGTATGGGGACATGAAAGTGTTGGAGAACTCATACCAATCCCTCTCCTCCTCAGATAAAAGAGTAGGTTGAGTAACCTGACATGACTGGGTGCCCCATTGCTCAAAACACCATTCACCCCTAGAAGGATGTTTTACGAAAATGTAGTGTTCCTTCCAATGGTAAATCGCTAAGAGAGTGCTCTGAATTAAACATTGGCACCCTTTCCTCTTACGGGGGTAGACATACCACCACCTGTTAAAGTGAGGGTGCTTCTTAAGGGTGAAAAAAGCTCTACAAAGAGGAACTATCGATCAAGCCTCAACCCAGATACAAATTATAGTAAAATCATAGATAAACCTCCATGCATTAGGACAAGAGTGCATGGAGAAAGACTCACAAAATGAAGAAAATTGATAAAAAAATAAAACAATGGAAGCCTTAGCCTGGCTAGGAAAAATTCCTTGTATAGCACTATCCTACCTAGAGGAGGGTTACATGCTTGGTTTGACTCAAGTGGAACCTCCATCTCAATCTTTAGAGGAATTTGGTATTTGATACGAATCTTTTATAGGTGTGGTTGGCGAAGCTTGGATTAGATGGTCCGATGGAGAAACTCTGCTGTGTTTCGACTCCCTTGCTTTAGAGGAGCCAGTAGTGTCATGGTTACTTAGGCTCTATAGCAACCTTCAGAGCCCCGAGCTCGGAAACAACTTCTAAAGCCTCAGCACTAATTCTTGACTTAACTGGTTCTTGATCAGAAAACCATGAACCAGCTAATTCGGAAGGCCATAAACCAGCCGACTTGAAAGGTTGATCAGACATTATGGATCGAGAGAAACTAACCAAAAATCAAGAAAAAACTTTTTAAAAAATAAGCATGAAGAACTCGATGAATGTCTCAAAAATGAAATATTGAAAGAATTTGAAATGCTAACAAGAGGATGAAACCAAATAGAACTTGGATACCCGCTGAGAAACCTAAGTGAGTAGTAACAAGAAAACTAAGGGAACCATGAGAGTAATCAGTGAAACTCACCATAAAATGTTGCTAGTGAAAATTAAAGAAACCCCTGGAGAAGAAGAAGAAGAACATGAAAAGAAGAGAGAGAGTCGATAGAAGTGATCCTGGTGGCAAATCCCTTACCATTTTTAAAAAGACCCTCAATGGCCTGGATATGCCAAAAGTGGGTTAGCTAGCATCGGATTAGTGACAAGTGGTAGGTTCGGATAGGCTAAATCTTATTTCACCTGATCTCTAATGATGGACATTTTGAAACAATCCCCGCCAACTCTAGTTTCTTTGCAAAAAAAATATTCTGTCTCGAGCTCAATATCGCACTACACCATTATAATGCATTAATTATTTCTTATCCTTCATGAAGCCAATGATGAGATGCCTCCTAGAATCCCATACCCAACTGGGAAAATGGTGGGGGCACCAGGATCAGACATAGATTACTAGGCCCTATTTGGTTTACCTAGCCATGTGTCAAATTTAGTAATCAACTAGAATTGAGTCCTGTAATAAGTTAAGGTTAGTTGATTTGTCTCAACCCTCAAACTAGTTATTATTTGGAGTCCTGTATATCAGTTATGAGTGCAATATGAGCTCAATTTTTATACAAGAGAGGAGGTTACCAAATTTTGGAGTTCCACTAGGCCACATCTAGGAGTCAAAGGCCACTACATCAGCGCATTGGATTTTGTGTGACAACCCAGGATCCAAGATGCTTCCGGAAACACTAATTCCTTCTAGATGCCCTCCAGATGACCAGATTCCCTTCTAGATGCCAGAGCATATTCTCAGAACAGGGCACCCATGATTCCAGAGGTCCACTTGCATCCAAGTCCAAAGAAATCAAGCCCAAGTGCCAAGCCCAAGCTCTTAAGAAGCAAGATTTCAAGGAATATTCCTGCTACCAGGCTAACATGCCACCCCAGCTTCCAAAGGCCCAAACCCATGCACCCAAGCCCCTTTGGGCCGGTCACTTGCTGATCCTAGAGGCCCAACACACCCCCCTAGGAATCCTTGAAGTGTTGACCAAGTCCAAGAGGTGTCCTTGAGTGGAATAGTCAAAGCATGAAGGAAAAAGGAGAAGACTAGGTCAATTCCTAACCTAATGGGGATTTGTTTTTCTAACCTAGCTAGGAAAGGACTTGTATTCCAATTGGAAAGAGGACTTATAACCCAAATGAAAATATGGTTAGTGAGGCATGGGAACTCTATAAATACCCCACCCCTCCCCCTCTTGTAAGCATCTCTTTCTTATGAATACAATTTGCCGAAATTTGAGTTATTGCCTTGTGTTGGTGTTTTGTTTTAGTTCTTTGGTTGGTGTTCTTGTTCTTGGACGAATTCTTTGCTTCCCTAGCTTCCTTCCACACCCTAACTCACTGCCATCCAAGCCTTCACATGTCCAAGAAGGAGTGCCCTAGGCCGCCAAGCAAGGAGATCTTCAACAAGCTTCAAACAGCCATCTTCTAACCCTAATCCTGATTTCTTTCAACCCATAGTTCCTTTTCTTATTTTTTAATTACTATTTTGATTAACCCTGATCCTTGTAGGATCCTCGAGGTGCTTCCCTTTCCCTAAGGTGGCCTTCTTTGCTGCCTGGACCGCCCAGATCAGCCATCAGATTCAAGGGAATCGAGGCTTCTTCATCCAGGTTCCGATCAGAGTGCTTGTGAACCCTGCTGCTATTGAATTTTAATCTTTGACTGGTAAGAAACCTTCCCTAATCTTATTATCTGATTTAATGAAGAAAAGCTATCCTAAACTAGGAGTTTCTCAACTCTCGGGTCCTGGTTACTTCATTAGTTTGTATGAGTTCACCTGCGACCCGATAATTCTTTGTACTGCTAGACTTTTCTCTAGTTCTTGCTTTATTTTGGAAATCTAGCCAGCAAATAAAATTATAAAAATTATAAAAAAATTATTTTACTATTTTCCATGCATGTTTAGTAGTCTTAGAGTCATCTCGCAACACAAAACTATCCTTGGACTGATATGGTTCAGCTAGTATATTATTCTACTACTAGGGTTGCGAAAGAATTTACCAAGAAAAAACTCCCTTGAAGCCAACATATGAAGCTACTTGTTAAATGGATGCTGGCCAACAAAGGAAGCATTCTAATTACCAATATAATCCTGAGGCACAATACTTTGGAAAATTTAAACTTTCTTCAATTCATTAATGATTACAATTTAGAAATAAAAGAGAGATATAATATGCTTTCAATGTACAAATGTTAAATTGTACACCCATGGCCCTAACTTGCCTGACCTCCTAGAGAAAGGATATAGCTTGCATTGTGATAGGAATTTGGAGCAAGCAGGCTTTGGTCGATGGAAGAGTTTGTATCACCAAAGACTTGCACTACTTGAATCTAGTTAGGTATTCTTTGTACTCAGCATGATAGAGCTGAGTGTCGGCCTCCCTCATGTATGCCTCGGCCACTGATAGCTTACTTTACAACCTTATTATCTCATCACTGTAATCATTTTTGTTCTTCTTTAACTCCTTGATGGTAATTCTCATTGCATTTAGTTGGTATTGCAAAGATAAATCTTCCTCCATCTCCACAGCACAACACTTCTGAACTCATTGAAAATCCATGGCATTTCTTCTTCTTTCCTCCTCAAATGCTTCTAGTAAAACTGCATCTCGGCCAATGCCTCATCTCAAGCTTGTTCAATCTGTTGGATCTTCTCCTGATCCTAGTTGGAAAACCCTTCACCTTGCAAGCTAATTGCATGCTTGGCAAAGTTTCCCCCACAACCATATTTTGGTTCCTAGCTAAATTAAGCTCATCCCAAACCCATTGGATTCGACCATTAGCCTCTTCCTTTAAATCTTGAGTTTTAGCTTGATACTTCTTCTCCAAGTTTGTGATCATGACCTTCATTTCGACATTGGCTCGAGCCTCACTATCACGAGCCTAAGCTACTTTTTGTTGCAACTCTTCAATTTTTATCACCGAGCATATGGCACCACTCGAAAGAGTATCTGTGCACTCTTTGATGTGAAACTAAGATGCATGCATAATTATTTTTTTTTTGTGTTTAAAGGTTAAGTTATGAATCTAAACCCGAAGAACATACCAAGAACCTAAGTAGAGAAGTCTATGAAAAACAAAAAGCTAAAGCATACAAAATAGGAACTAAAAGTAAAAGAAAAAGAGGATTGCCGAGGCTAAGAAGTCTCGGTTGGGCTAGTACACCTCCAATAAAGCTACTGGTTGGCAGTGGGGGTGTACCTGACAACGATGGAAGCGCTCGATGAAGATCATAGATGAAGGGATCGCTCTCGCTCTCGGATGTGACCTGGATGATCAAGCTGGAGACCCGCGGATGCTCGGCTTTCAACCCGGTGATTCGATTGCTGCCCGACTGGAGTTGTTGGTTCATAGAAGTCGAGGGACTGGCAAACAACCTTTCAAGGGTTAGAGATTGATGAAGGGATGGAGACATAAATGAAAGAGCAGCAAGGGAAGAAAGAGTTTTGATGTTGGCGGCCAAGGTTGGAGAAGGCTTCTAGGGTTTTTTGTTGGCAGGAGACTGGGCGCAGGGAACAGGGAAGAAGAAGGGGCTCACACAGAATCCCCTTAGTACATAGCAAAGCACATAGCAGTATTTTGTGAACTCAATAATATTCATGAAAAAAGTGTCTTCATACAAGAGAATAGAGTCTCTTAAATAAACTCATAAACTTGCCCCCCAAGTAAGGATATAATAGACTTTTCCTAGGAATTTGAATTCCATCCAAACCCTAGCTAGAATACATGGTAGGTCTTAGGATTGAAATCCCTCAAATTTCTCCCCCTCTCTCTTGCCTTTGTCAGCCAAAGGTGGTGACTCTAGTGGCCAACCAAGTGGGGTAAGCATAAGAAGTGGCACCCCTTGGTTCCTCTCATGGGCCTTGGCTGGCCCAAATTGCTTCCGGCTACGGTCCTAGGCTACAAGCTATTCTCCGGGGTTCCCAGATTTTGAACTTCTTCTGCTGGGCCTTCCATGGTCTTCATAGCTTCTAGTTGGGTTGGTCTTCACTTGTACTGGCTTGGTCTTCACTTGTATGAGTCTTCACTGGACTTGGACTAACATGTATAGGACTCAGAAAGAAGACTAGCTCAACATGAGCTGGCTGGTATAGGACTCAAATAATAAAAAGACAACTCAAATAGGCTAAGCCCTTATTACAAATGGACTCAAATACTACTAAGTAATTCATAGAGGGTTGAGAAGCCTCTGTCTTATTTTGGTGCCTCTAGTGTTCGCACTAATTCTCCCAAGATAGGAGGAACTCGACCCTGTCGAGTAACGGTCACACTGGCTCACATATCTCTCAAGAAGGTCTGGGTTGAGGTGCTGCAAGTCCTCTCTAGAATTCCATGAATCATTCGATTTTGACCAGCCTTGCCATCGGACCAGGTAGCGTTGATAGTCGCGGCCTCGAGTCGTGATGTCTTGATCATCCAAGATATGATTGATTTGTTCTCGCCTCTCAGGCCAAATAATTTGTGGACACTCTGGGCTAGGGTCACTCACAATAAAAGGAGTAGGTCCAAAGGCCTCACTAGATATCGCTGCCGGTTTTCTATACTCAACCAGGTCTGTGATATTGAAGGTAGAACTAATGCACAAATCGGGAGGCAAATCTAACATATAGGCATTTGGTCCAACCTTCTCTATCACATTAAAAGGTTCGGCTCCACGAGCATGAAGCTTCTTTTAGGCCTAAGCCTAACCAACATAGAATTCCCTACATTGAATCCATTGGCACTTATTTGGGAATTAGCCAGTTTGTTAGATGTTTCATTACCTAAATTACTCATATGGCTAATATCCTGATGCATATGCTGTGCAGTGTTCAGTGCAGGTAACGATATGCTGGGCACATGTAGACTCCTAACAAGTGATGTAAAGGACTCAAACTAAAATCTAACAAAGTGTAGACTATGCATTCCTATTGAGAGGAGTTTTATTGGACTCTTATGGGCCTAAACCTAACAGACCATACACTCTCTAAGTCTGACCATTGTGTGGTATGCACATGAGAATTTATAATGGACTCCTAGAAAATGCTATAAGGTCTTCCAAAAGTAGGTCGCAAACCTAACATACTCAAAGAATTGGTGTAACTGAACGACCTCAACAAAGTGTAATTGGAAAGTTTGATAAACATTGGAAGCCTTAGGGTAGGGCAGGAAATAAGAATCGGAGTCTTGGGGTAATCCATTGGAAACATGAAATAGACCTTGGTTACTAGGGATGACCTTAAGATTTGAACTTTGATCTATGGGTGACATAAGGTCCACTTGAAAGATGGAGAATCTGGTCATTGCAAGTGCAAGGTCTTTAAGAAAGGATGACTTAATCAGTTCAAGAAAAAGGTCATCGACTGGGGTTAGAGGAATGAACTCTTCATGAGGATACTGAATGAGGTCTGGGGTTGAGGCTAAAGGAATGGGCTTTTCTTAAGGGTATTGACTTATAGGAACTAGGTCCTCACTAATTTTCTGTTGTTCTATTACTCCAGGACTAGGCTCTACAATTTCATCTTCGCCTAGGGTTTCCTTAAGCAAGGTACTAGAGTGATCCTCCTGAAAGTCTTCTCCTTTGTATTCATCTACTAAACTAGGATCAGCCTCATACACTTCTACCTCATATGCATTAATGGGTTATGGGATCTTTTCCGAGCAAACTAATGGGATATAAGTAGTGGGCCAGTCTAAAGGAAGTCGGCTAGGTTTAGGTTCAAGGGAATTTACCTTGTTGGACTTAGATTGACTGATCATGAGTTCCCTTTGATATAACTCAAATTCCCTAGCTAGGTGATAGGCTTCTTCTAGGTCCTGAATTTGCTAATGAAATAGCTCCCACTGGATATCGCTATGCAGGCCATCTTGAAATCTAGCCATGATCTTAAACTCAGGCTCGATTGTGTTACATCTCCTACTAAACTCATTAAATTGGTCAATGTACTCAGACATAGTCATGTTCCCTTATTTCAATTTGTACCATTGGTCTAAAAGTTGGTAATCATAAGATCTACCTAGGTACTTTTCTCATAATTTACTTCTCATGGCTTTCCAGGTAAGTATTTCATCCCCTCATTGATAACATTCATACTCAATATCTTCCTAGTATCGCCTAGTGTTGGTGTGGAGTCCCTGGATCGGCCGGTCGGTGTCACTGTGTCGCAGGACCGCTTCCTTGTTCACCTGCAAAACAGGTCCCTTGTCGAAGTTATTCTGGCGGGGGACACTCCGATGCCTAAGTCAGTGGTGGATCCCTGCCACAGAATGGGGAAGGTATGGAGAGTGTGAGAGGAAGAGCTCTTAGAAACTGTGTATAGCAGTTTCAGTGCTAGCGTACCTCTTCCGCAATCCTTCTTACCCTTATTTAAGAGAATGCCTCCGGCCTGCGGCCCGCTCTTTTTTCGGTGATCATGGGGAGCCAATCTCACCAATGATTGGCGATCGTGGGTTGTCATTGAGCGGTTCTGGCCAGATCGGAGGTGTGACAATAGGAGTCGCGTGCCATGATCATGGCATGATGAGTGTCTATTGTAACCATTGGTTACAGTTACCTTTCTGGAACAGATTGTGGTCCAAGCTTCGGATTTCTCCTTACGTGCACCGAAGACTTGGTATTTTCCCGAGGCCGGATATCATGTTTACGATATGGATCGAAGTTCATGCCTTCGAAAGTCGATGAGGAGTTCAGTCTTTGGTCAAGGCCGAAGACGTTATCCGAAGGATTGGCCTTCGGATGTTGTAATCCGGTGTGTAGCCTTGGGTTGCCTGAGTTGGCTTGTCCGTTGCTTGGTCCGAAGTCCGTAGTCCGGAGAGAAGGGACTTCGACTAGTCGAACCAGAGTTTGGTTTGTAGCTGAACCAGGATTTCCTATCAGTTGATCCCCTACTCTCAATTTTCGAAGCAGAGATTTGAGAAGTGAGAGTATTAAGGACTTATCATTTTCCTTCTGGGAGACGGTGCGGTGGAAGATTACGAGATCCTTGATAGGACTGTCCATCATGATCTGGGAATCAAATGGTGGATAGTTGTCACTCCTAGATTAGAGAGGAAAGAAAGGTGGGTGGCCTTGGAGCCACCTTTCTTTTTCACGTTGCACAGTGGTTGAGGCAATCTCTTGGTTGGGATTTGGATGGTTATGGTGGCTCTCCTCCGTCCGTTGGATCAAGGGTATACCTTATCCTGGTGGTCAGTTGTAGGTGGGTTACCTCCTAGGGTAACCTTGAGTCAATTTGACCCCGGCGGGGGTCTAAAGACCCCTACTTTTCTTTTGGGGAAGGGCGAAGTTCCGGTCGAGGAAGCTTCTTCAACTTCATCTCATTCTCTGCCCAAACTGTTCTGGACTACCAGTCACTCTTCAGGTAGAATCTTCTTTCTGCTCCCTTGCTTCATTCATTTATCATGGAAGAGACCGTAGAGAGTCAGGGGAAAAAGGTTTGGCCCTCGGGGGTCGGAGACATAGAAGGTCTGGAGTCGGTCCCTAGCTCGATTTCACAGGGCAAGGCAGCCCTTCTTTGGGAACGCTACTGAATTCTTGAGGAATTTTCCTATGTCCTCCCCGCACCCGAGGAGCGGGTGAACGAACCTCCCCCTGGGTGCCTAGCCGTATATGAAGGTCACCTGAAAGCTGGTCTTCAGTTTCCCCTGCACCCTTTCTTCGTCAAGATCTTCTGCTTGTACCAAGTGGTGCCAGTGCAGTTGATCCCGAATAGCATCAGGAACATCTGCGGGTTCCTGGTTATGTGCAGCGTCGCGAACATAGAGCCTAGAACCAATTAGTTCACGGCCCTTTTCATCCTTAAGAGGGATTTTCATAGCAATGGATGGTGGGTGATTGGCCTTAGATCAGGTCGTAGGGTTATCAAGGATATGCCCAGTGCCATCCATGGGTGGAAACCCACTTTTGTGTTTGTGTTGTCTCTTAATCCATGGGGCTTCAATACGGTGTGGAAGAAGCCTCGCCTAACCGCCAATGACGGGAAGAAGGTCTTGGCGGCCGATCAATCGGACTACGACCTCCTGGTCAACTTCGAAGTTGCCCCCATTCGGGAAATGTTGGAGGAGAGAAATCTCCACCGGGCGGGAATCAGCAAATTCCTCACATTAGGTATAGCAATAGGAATTTTTGCTCCTCTTTCTTGGATTTATTGTAGCCCAATCAATTGAAGTGAAACCCTTTGTTTGCAGGTGGTGGGATGAAGCCCGGCTTGAGCTGGCTCCGTTAGACTTCGGAGAAGATGGTGGTGTAGGCCCCTCTTACCAGGTCTGCGGTTTGGAAGAAGGCCTAGGGGGATGGTCCCGAAAGAAACCAAAGCACTTCATTTTCCCGAGAGACCTCAGGGGAAGACGTAGCAGCCGTGGAAGGGGCTCCATCAAGACCCCATCCAGTCAAAACTCCACCGACGGTCGTCTCCCTGGTTCGCATAACGGGGAGCCCACCCCAAGGAGCAGATGTGCCACCGTTTTGCCCCTGCTGTCGATATGGGCAAAGCACGGCAAGTCAAAAGAGAATTTGTTTATGGGGTCTCCTCAGCTGGAGTCCGTTTGACGAACTCCTCGAAGCTTTTGCCTACGGGGGGACTGCTGGTCCCGACCATGGCCAGGCAGGCACTGAAGGGTATGCTCCTGCCCCATGACGTGGCTGTTCTTCAGAACCAGAGCCTTCTCAGGGTGTCTGATTCTACCTTCTCCGCTCTGCAACAGGTATGATCCTGCCACTTCTCTTTGTCTTGAGAATTGTTCGATTCATGATCTTTCTCTTTTGTTGTAGTTGGTCTACGACCTCACCTTCATGGAGGAGGGCTTGGGGAACGTAGACAGCCTCATCCATGACCTTAAAGAGGAGCTTCAGACTGCCAGGGCTGCAAAGGAAGTAGCCAAGGAGCTGAAGCAGGCCATGGAGGACTGTCTTGCCCAGATGAATGATGAAGTTCACGAACTGAAGGAAAAACTGAGAAGTGCTCATGTAACAATGACGGGACAAGAGGCAGGGTGGAGGAGAAGCAGGAAGCAAGTTGAGTCCCTGGAGCAGGCTGCCAGGGAGGATCAGGAAAAGATAAAGAGCCTAACCAAGGCAGCGGAGGAGGCTTCCAGGAAGGTCAAAGAGGCGTTCCTGGAGTCCGAAGCTACTAAGAGGGAGTCTGCGTCTTCAAAGAAGTAGGTAGACGATGCCGTGGCAAACTTCAAGATGTCTGCGTAGTTCCAAGCGGAGATTAATGAAGTAACTTTGTATGGCTACCAGCATGGCTTCAATGATGGGCTCTCCAAGGTGAAGGAGGCCTTCCCTCACCTCGACATTTCCAGCATTCCACCCTTCGATACAGCTGGAGAAGAAGAGAAAGTGGAGAGCCGAAGCCTTGGTGGAGGCCGAGGAGGCGCCATGTCCAGAGGAGGAGGCTGCTACCCTAGTCGAAAATCCGGAGGTGACCCCACCTCTAACCCCTATTCAGGAGGAAACTCAAGCTGGAGGAGTCCAAGCTAATGGTTCTCCGGTCCCGGCCCAGATTGACGAGGTCCTCTTAGAGCAAGTTGATAAGATCCTCTAGTCTTGTGGTGTGGAGCCTTCTCCTGCTGATGTTGAGTGACTTGGGTCACTCTGGATGTATTTTTCCTCTTTCTTTTATGTATCATCAATGAACTTTGTATGACTGCTTTTCTAGATTTTGGAATGTATTTTCCTTCCTTTGAATATGCCATGTTGTGCTTCATGTGTAGCTCGAAACGATTCTACCATTTCTTCATTTGCCTAGTCGAACAGTAGCGTCCGAAGGTCGTTTAGTCGATAAGAACTGGTTTTACCGTTCTCTTTCTTGTTTGGTTGAGCAGTCATGGCCGAAGGCTGTTCAATCGGCGAGGACGAACCCTGTAATGGACTAGAACTCTGTTGCCGAAGACTGTCACCTTCCTTCGGATGTTAAGTTCATTCGTTGGGGCGGACAAAAGTCATTTCCCCGCCAATCAGTGATTACGGAGATTTGATTGTGATCATTGTTATGCACATGGCACGTCGATATTTGTACAGTCATGATTTCTTGTGCCTTGCAAGTCATCGGGTCACCTTTATCCAAAAAGGAACCATTAATGATGCCGTTGCATGATGATGATTTCTCCGGATTCGAAGTGATGGTGATTGTTGTCCTGGGGATGGCTCCGAGCGACTTTTCTAGTTCTCAAAGCATCACCCGGACACATGGCACTTTCTGATGTGGCTGGGAAGGACGTGGGGCATGCCTCCCTGCAGTCGGTTATGGGTGCAGGGTTTTTATAAATAGGACCCTGCCTTCCACTATCGAAGGCCATTGTTTTTGTAGGCTCCTTCCTCAATTAATAATAATGATGTTCAGCACTTCTCAGCTCCACCGTGCGGCAAAGAGAAGGGCCATCGATTCGAAAAGGAAGCGATGTCCGGAGTCTCTTGGGCTGGGGGATGATGAAGAAGAGCCTCTCGTGGACCATCTCGAGAAGAAGGTCCGCCTGTTGGAGTCTTGGTTGAGGGAAGCTCGGGCCCAGGTGACGGTGGCAACCACGACGGCAGAGGAAGCGAGGAGGTAGGCAATGGATGCTATCGTGAACTTCATGGCTTCTGCCACCTTCAAGGACGAGCTCACCGGGGTGGCTCTGGATTCCTTCCACCACGGGTTCCGGGAATGTTGGAGGAAGGCCTCCAAGTTTTATAACTTGAAGGGCCTGGACAACATTAAGCCCTCCGTTCCCTTCCCTGGCCACGGATTTGATTCCAACTCTGATGAGGGGTCGGATTCAGGTTCGGATGGGAACCCTGGGGGCCCTTCGTCGTCCTACCATATCTCTCCCCATCGGTACCGGAAAAACCTGGCGGGGAGTTATTGAAAATTTCCCACATCATCCTGCTGCTCTGCCTTTTTTTTTTTTTTTTCATCTCTCCTTGGGAGAGTTTTTTTCCTTTCTTCTCTTCATTTTTTTTTTGTAAAAACTTGAAAGGAATGAAAAATCTTTTCTGTTACCTCTTCCCGTGTATTCTTTGCGATGCATTGCATCATGATTTGTCTGTAATGTAGGCTCCGTAGACCACCTTCGGTTTATAGGGAAAAGGTGAGGTCAATTGGACCGCTCTGAAAATGTCTGTTGTTGATAGAAAGGATGACAGTGGTCCTTTTAGGCACGTGTTCGGATTTTCTGTAGGGTAAGGTGTTTACACTGTACCTGTGCACTTTTGGTCATGATTAAGGTAGGCTATTCAGGCCCGTCTCGGCACGTGTTCGGATTCATCGTAGGGCAGGTTATGAGAACCATCCTTGTGCCTTTGATCTTTCTGGTGGCCTAGTTAGACCATCCATTGCGCTCGTCGGGCATACCGATATGGTGAGTGGATCAGACTCTCCTTTGCGCAGTTGACCAATTTTTCAAATCAGGTCACTCGGGCTGTTGTCATTCAGTCGATGCAACTAGCCGTTCTAAGTTGAGTAGGGTTGAGAAGCTTTGCATAGGAATTTCAGGAACTCTTTCATTGATAGTCTTTGCGAAGGTTTTGTAATTCCATGGCCGGGATAGGGCTTTCCCCTCTAAGGTCTTGAGTCGGTATGTCCCTGGTCAAATGACTTCTTCGACCTGATATGGACCTTCCTAGTTGGGGGAGAGTTTACCCTGTTCCGTTGGCCTGGACACTTCTGCTCTTCACAATACCATGTCCCCCGTGCAGAAAGTTTGCTCCTTCACCCTTTAGTTGTAGTACTTGGCGACCTTCTGCTGGTATGACGCCATCCTTATCTGGGCTTGTAGCCTGGTGCTTGATAGCAAATCCAGATCAATACTTCTGTGATTGGAATTCTCAGGCTCTTCATTGTTGTCAATCGTCAGGGACTGTAGGGAGACTTCAACGGGTAGTACGGCTTCGGTACCGTATGCCAGGTTGAACAGAGATTCGTCAATGGCCGTTCTCGGGTATACCATCATTATCTGGGCCTGTATCCTGGTGCTTGATAGCAAATCCAGATCAATCTTCTATGATTGGAATTCTCAGGCTCTTCATAGTTATCAATCCTCAAGGACTGTAGGGAGACTTCAATGGGTAGTACGGCTTCGGTACCATATGCCAGGTTGAACAGAGATTCGCTAGTGGCCATTCAGTATGTCCAAAGAATGGAGGTCAGCTCTTCGACCCAAAGTCTTTTGGTGGTGTTCAACCTGGTTTTCAGACCATGGAGGATGGTCCGGTTGGTAACTTCGGCTTCTCCGTTGGATTGTGGATGAGCTACAGATGTCAGCCGATGTTGGATATGGTACCGAGCACAGAAGTCCTTGAACTTCGAATTGTTGAATTATCTCCCATTGTCCGTGATGACGACATATGGGATGCCGAACCTGAATATGATGGAATTTTTTACAAAATTTTCCACCTTGCCTTCTATGATCTGGGCCAATGGTTCGGCTTCCACCCACTTCATGAAATAGTTGATGGCTACTAGGAGAAACTTTCGTTGCCTTGATGCTGGTTGGAATAGGCCAAAAATGTCCATCCCCCACTGGGCTAAAGGCCACGGGGCTGCCAATTGAGTCAGATGACTCGCAAGTTGCCTCTGTACATTGGCATACCTTTGGTATTGGTCGCACTTCCGCACGAAATTAGCTGAGTCCTTCTGGATGGAGGGCCAGTAATAACCCTATCGAATGAACTTGTATGCCAGAGATCTTCCTCCCAATTGATCACCGCATATGCCCTTGTGGACCTCTCTCAAAGAATAATCTGCATTGGTGGGTCCTAAGCATTTTACCAATGGTTGGGAGAACGATCTCTTGTAGAGGATTCCATCTAAGATGATGTACTGAGATGCCATCTAGCGGATCTTCTTGGCCTCTACCTTATCTTCCGGTAGTTCTCCCTCATTCAGGAATCTGATGATGGGATCCATCTAGCTTGACTCAGTGTTGATCCGGTGCACCTCTGTAGCCTCTCGGCTATGCTTGGAGTTTTAAGATGTTCAACAAAGGTGCACCCGAGGGACTCTGGTGCTGTAGTTGCCAGTCAAGACAGTGCATCCACCTGGGAGTTCTCTGATCGAGGAACATGGATGATCTCAAAATGTTCAAGTTGGGAAGATAAAGCCTGTACCTTCTCCAGGTATTGCACCATGGTTGGATCTTTGGCAGCGTATTCCCCGTTGACTTGATTCACAACCAATTGAGAATCTGAGAAAGCTCGAAGTTGCCAGACTCTCAGATCTTTGGCGATCCGAAGTCCGATGAGTAGGGCTTCATATTTGGCCTGATTATTGGAGGCGTGGAAGGAGAAGCGGAGTGCATACTCTATGGTATGGCCATCATGTTCGGCCAACATGAGTCCAGCCCCGCATCCAGTAGCATTGGAAGCTCCGTCCACATGAAGCACTCAAACGGACTTCGTCTCCTTTGGGGCTTCTTCTACCGAAGAGGCTTCGTCTTCGGACTTCCAGGTGCACTCAGCCAAAAAATTGGAGAGCACCTGGGCCTTCATAGCTGCTCGGGGCTGGAAGCTGATGTCAAATTCACTTAGCTTCATAGCCCTCTTGGCTATCCTTCCAGAGGTATCCGGAGATCGGAGAACGGCCTTGAGAGGTTGTTCAGTTAGCACCATGATGGCGTGGGCCTGAAGGTATGGCCGTAGTTGCTTTGCCGCAATCACTAAAGAGTAGATCAACTTATGCATCCTTCCATATCACATTTCTACGTCATGCAGGACCTTGCTAATATAGTAGATGGGCTTGTGACACCCATCTTCCTCTTTCCGGACAAGAATCGAACTTACTGCTTCATCTGAAGTAGAGAGGTACAAGTAGAGGACCTCGCCTTCTTATGGTTTGAAGAGCAATGGCGGGGTCTCTAGATACTTCTTCAGTTCCTCAAAGGCAGCACGACAGTCTTCGGACCATTCGAAGCCCTTTGATTACCGGAGTAGCTTGAAGAACGAAAGACATTTCTCGACTGACCGAGAGATAAATCTGTTTAGGGAGGCAATCCTCCCTATCAACTCCTAGACTTCCTTTTTGAAGGAGGGATGTCTCATATCTTTCAAGGCTTGAATCTTCTCAAGGTTCACCTCAATCCCTCATTTGGTGACAAGGAAGCCCAGAATTTGCCCGAAGTGATCCCAAAGGCATACTTTGCCGGGTTTAACTTCATATGGTATTGCCGGAGAGTGTTGAAAGATTCCTCCAAGTCATGGATGTGATCTCTCTGGTGGAGGCTCTTGACGATCATGTCGTCAACATAGTCCTCCATATTTCTCGCGAGTTGCTTTTCTAACACCTTATTGATGAGTCTTTGAAATGTCACTCCGGCGTTCTTGAGGCCGAACGGCATCACCTTGTAGTAGTAGAGACCCTTGTCAGTGATGAATGCCATCTTCTCCTTAACTTGCGGATCCATTCTAATTTGATTGTAGCTGGAGAAGGCATCCATGAAACTCAGCAACTGGTGGTCGGCGGTTTTGTCGACTAGTTGATCAATCATTGGAAGAGGGAAGCTATCTTTTGGGCAAGTCTTGTTGAGGTCTATATAGTCAATGCAGATCCTCCACTTGACACTAGCTTTATTCACCATCACCACATTGGCCAACCACTCGGGGTAGCGGGCCTCTCTGATGAACCCTGCTTTGAAGAGCTTGCCAACCTCTTCATCTACAGCTTGCTGCGTTTCGGGGAATGAAGCTTCTCTTCTTCTGCCTCATCGGCTTGTACCTAGGGATCACTTCCAGTCGATGGGTAATTACTTCGGCAAGAATCCCGGGCAAATCCGAAGCCGACCAGGCGAAGACATCAGCATTGTTCCTGAGTAAACAGATCAACTCCGTTCTGGTTTTCTCATCTAGTGCGCTCCCGATCTGCACAACTCTGGAGGGATCTTCCTCTTTTAAAGGTATCAGGATGGTCCTCTCCATGGGCTCACCAAGATTTGTGATTGTATCCCTCGGATCCAGCTGATCCGGAGTAGTCGAATCCTTGAAATGCCTGTCTTCAATCATCAAACATTGTCGTGCCATCCTCTGGTTCCCTCTAACCTCTACAACACCGTTCCTGATGGAGAAGCATACCAAGTGGTAATAAGAGGAGATCACAGTCCAGAACTTGTTCAAGGCAGGCCACCCAAGGATAATATTGTTTACTGAAGGGATCCGGACTACCATGAAGTTGATCGGTAGTGTCTTTTATCATGATTCGGTGCTGAGGATTACAGGCAGCACTATTTCCCCCTCGGCATAAACTTGGTTGCCCCCAAAACCAGAGAGCGGTAAGGGGATCTTTGCAGTTGATTTCTAGGCAAACATATTTTCGAGAATGCATCGTATATCAAGACATCAGTCGAACTTCAATTATCAACAAGGATCCGCTGTACATCATAATTGGCCACTATGGTCAAAATTACAAGAGGATCATCATGGGGGAGTCAAACTCCCGCAAGGTTGTCATCGGAGAAGAGGATGGAGTTGTTGTCTTTAAGTCGCTTTGGAGCATCGTCCTCATCCCCTATCCAGTTGGTGGGCCGGTGTATCATCCCTACACCTCCGTTGGTGGGCCTTTGATTTGGCAATTCGGCCTCTTCGGGAGGTGGCTGGGGAATAGTTGCTTCCGACCGGGGTCTTTGGCGACTGATGTATTACCCCAGGTACCCTCTCTTGATGAGATCCTCGATTGCATCCTTCAGCTAGATGCACTCTTCTGTGTTGTGGCTGTGGTCTCGGTGGAATCGGCAGAATCTGTTCTTGTTCCTTATGGAAGAGGAGGCCTTGATAGGACCGGGCCATTGGAGATAGTTTTCTTTTCCTATCTCCATGAGGATCTTCTCTCGAGGGAGGTTGAGGGGGGTGTATAAGTCAAATCTTCCTCCCAGCGCTCTGGGCTTGGGAAGACTTCTTCGTCAGTCTGTATATATGCCACCGTTATTGTTGAATGTTTGGGGACCTTGTTCCCTGTTATTCTTCTTTTCTGAAGGGGGTTTCCCTTCAATCAATCATCGATTCGCCGCCTGCTCTTCAACATTGGTGCGGGCACCAGACTCAGAAGAAGACTTTAGGGCTCCATTTAGATCTCTGATTGACCTTGCCCGAAGAATTAGGATTTTCTGGTTTTGTAATAAGGGTTGACTTGGTCAACTCAATTTTAGTCTTGAGTCTGTATTTCCATGTAATTTAAACTTTGTTGAGTCATGTTGACTCAGTACAAGTCCTAGTAGTGGTCTAGGTCTTTTCCAGGTTGGTGCCACCTTTTTTTCAGTCAAGCCAAGGTCCAGGGTGCCACATTTTTTTCTCCCAGGCCCAAGCAAGTGGGCACCACACTCCCAGCCACACGCTAGAGTCCAGGAGGCGCCACATCTCCATCCAGTGTCTTTGGTCCCTACACCACAAGAACTAAGTTCCTTTTTTTTCTTGCACCACTTGGGAGAGAAATCCATCAAGATACCTCAATCCAAGGAGGAGCCAATTTCTTTCCAGATAAACCCAAGCGAGGATGGCAAGAATTTTTCTTGAAGAGAGGATCAAGGAGGTGCCCCACAATGTTCCATAAAAATCCAAGTTATAAAAGGGAAGAGAGCATGTCTTGGGGAGGAATTCAAGGAGGTTCCCAAAAGTTTCCAAAAGTGCCAAAGCCATAAAAGGAAGAAGTCTAGTCTTGTGGAGCAAGACTTGGAGGTGTCCAATTGAGCCAAACCATGAAGGGAAAATCCTTGATTCATGGAGAGATACTAGGAGACACCCTCATAACCTGCCATTTGGAGCTGATTTTCAAGTTTTCTTGGAGTTTTTGGGCTGCCCACTCATGGAAGGAGTCTTGGAAAGAGAATTTGATGCCTAAAGTATGGGTTAGTCCTATTAGTCCCACATGGAAAATGTATAAAATTTTATTTCTTTGTTATGTCTATATATTAAACTCCATGTAACTCTTGAATTTAATGATGAATGAAATCAATTTCTTTATGAGCAACTTTGTGTTTCTCTCTTCCGCACTTGTGTTCAGGTGTTGAGCTTTGTGAGGAAATAAATACGGGTTCCCTAGGAACCTTGAGGAGGTGTGAGATCTCCAACCCCAAAACCCTACCAAAACCCTAGGTTAGCCACTTCAATTCCAAACCCTAGCCGCCCATCATCTTCTTCATTCCACAAATCATCCAAACCCTAATCTACCTCATCATCTCACGGCCCCTCTCTTCCAAGTAGAGGCCAACCACCAACATCTAGGTCCAGATCGGCTACTTCGAATACAGAGCAAATCCCAGAGGAAGTCAGATCAGTATCCAGGAGAATCAGGATTTCAGCAACATCAAATTTTTTCAAGTTCTTCTTATCTGGTAAATCCTTTCTTTGAGTATTTGGTTCCTTAACTTGTTCTTCTTCTTTCCTAGATCCTGAGTTCAGGAGAAGCCAACTCTGCCAAAGGGCCAGTATTGGAGGATCCATTGCGAAGATATCCGAAACCGAGGATCCAACAATCTGCTTGAGGGAGTCCTTCCACCAAACTCTGTGAAGATCACTGCCTGGTACATAACCCTTCCCTTCTCTTTATTTCTGTCCTGTTGAAAGTTCAGAGTGAGACCCTAGGTCTGGGAGTTTCTCAACCCCCAGCGATCCTTTACTTCTGAACTACTCTGATAATCTAGTTTCTTTGAATTGTGCTTTCAATTATTATATAGTTTATTTCAATTTAGTTTAACTTTCCTTTGAGTCAAAGCCGACTTCTGAAAAAATATATATAAAAAAATAAATAAATACATTAATTTTAATTTACTTCCGCATCGCATCATCTTTTTGTTCTGCATCAATTTTGGTATCAGAGCATTCATCCTGCATCATCTTGGTATCAGAGCCCTGTCTAGGATTTCTGACTTGCTTGCATGTTTAGAGTGTCTCTCTTTTTTACTTTGTCTGCTCGAAGTAGATTCCCCAGGATGTCCGGTCCTAGGAACGAAGCGAGGTGCAAGCCTCCTCTTCTCATTCGATGGGGTGTTCCTAGGGCGTGTAGGGGATCCGCTGGGTTACAACTTCATAGCAGGAATTGTAAACGGGGGAAGCATTCTATTTTCAGTCTGTAACTGCCCTGTTTCAGGAATTGTTTCTCATTGCAGGTAACTCCAAATTACATGATTTTTATTTTTCTAGAACCAGCATAATTGATAATATTTTACATAATTCTACTATAATTTATTGGTTTTTGTAAAATTTTTGAGAGTTAAATTATAGCAATTATGTTTCTGTATTTCTGCAATTCAATTTTTTTTTTGAGTGATCATCTCCTAATTCATCGTAAGGGCAATTGAGCATCTAAGATAAGGGGAGGAGTTGATAACCTCTCCTTAGCCCAAAATCACCACCCATTCATTCGATCCTAAGCCTAATTTCAAAATTTATTAGACTTAATTTGCCATAGTGGGCTAGGAACACCAACTGGTCAGGTCCAGCCTAGGGTTTAGTCAGTTTGTCTAGTTACTCTGTGTGTGCTTTGTACTCAGTGTCTAAAATGGTGATTCAGGGACTACGTCCCGAAGGGCTTGTGTGCTGGTCCGCCTACCTGGCCAATCACTGATTGGTATCTAGGATTGGCAATTAGGGACCTAACACTCCCCTTACACCTGCCTGGCTGAGTCCCGAGTTACTACAGGCTAGCTTGCCACTCTAATTGGGCATCTTGTTTGGACTCTAGGTCTAGTGAGCCAGTAGTCGCTTTAGTCTAGTCACATTCTGTGTGCTTGCTTGCATCATCATGTCCACCCGGAACGGAGTACCCTCCCAACCTGGTCAAACCCAACCTGATTTAGAGGCCATGGTTAGAACTCTTACCAAAAGTATGAATAAATTGAGTCAGGATATGACTGCTACTGTTGCCCGGTTTAGGGAACAAGTCCATGAGGATCTTACCCAGCTTAGGGATCGAGTCCAAGTACTTGGAAAACCTAGACATCAGAATTGGACTCCTGACCCAGATTTTAATGTGCCTCAACCTCACCCACACCAGGAGCCTAGGAGGACCTTATACCGTGATCCCGAGCATAACCCTAGGAAGCCTAACCATGATATCTATAGTGTGGATCGTGTCTATGAGAGGTCCTTACAATATTCTAGACCAGTCACTCAACAACCCAAGTCTTCTAGATCAAACCATTTAGATCCACACCCATGCCCAAGTAAGGACTCTACTAGCTTGAAACCCAGTGTGACCCAGGTTCCTATATCTCAAGAATGTTGGTTTTATGGAGAAAGAGGCCATAAATCTAATGAGTGCCCATGCATAGGACTGGCTTGTGCAAAGCTAAGTGGTAAGAATCCTAAGGATGACATTAATGAGGGAGAACCCAAGCCTACCAATGAGGAAGAAAGGTTAGGTATGACAAGCCCAGAATCAGTTGACCCGATTACCACTGACCCGAAATCCATTGAAGATGGCATCGAGGAAGTATATGATGCTGGCTTGAGTCTAGTTGATGAATATAAGGGGGAAGAACTTGAAGAATATGATATCAATACTATTGGTTCCTTACCTGAGGAGACCTTGGAGAGCAACCAAGTGGTAGGACCTAGTTCAGAAATTCAAGAGATTTGTGAGAACCAGGTTCCTTTAGTCAAATACCCCTAGGAAGAACTCATAGTGTTAGCCCGAGCTATCAGTTCGTATCCTCTAATGACAGTCATTCCCCAAGTACCAATTGAAGATCTTTGCGCTGAACTGTTTAAGTTTGCCCACCCTATGGTAGATCCTCTCCTTAGGATGACTGAATCAAGCCTCTTACAATTGGACCTTGTCCCATGCCCAGCCATTAAGGTCTCTCCCGTAATCTCAATTGAACATCCTTGTCTTGAGCGGATTAATTCACCCAGTCCTGTAGAAGTCCTCCTTATGGCCCCAGACCCCTTCCTTCGCATGACTGACCTACCCTTCTATAGAGTATACCTTTCTGCACACATAGGTCAAATTTCAAGTCTTGAGGTCGTCATCCATAGGTCCTTCCATGAATCATCCTCTAATCCATTTCTTGAGAAAGTGGATCATTATTTTCTTAGAGAACAAACCTTAACTGTTGCAATCACATGTCCTAGGCTACTTCCCGAACCATCTCTTGATCCATTCCTGGGAGTAGCAAACTTTTCCTTTCGTAAGGATGACCAGTTGACACACATAGATCGCCATTCAAACCTTCAGGTCACCACCTTTAGTCAGCAGGTAATTCGAGACTCCACCTCATATTTCCTCCCTTTCTCTAGGACTTCCAAAGCTTCTTACACCATCCAAGTATACTTTGTCAAAGTATTTAGAATGAACCACGTGTCAGAACCTATTAGGTTTGCCACCTACTTCTGGAAGACCTTATGGCACCTACTAGGCACCCATGATAAGTTTTCATGCTCTGCATGCCATCCTCCGACCCAAGGTCAAACCTAGAAAGCCTAAGTTTGTTAGGTTTAGACTTAGGGTTCCTTTGGAATAAAGTCCATTCTTTAGGAATGTGTTGTCAGTCTAGTTTAGTTTTTCTTGACCCTTTACTAGGCTTTGGCTCAGATTTTGGTTTGATTGAGAGCACCAGGAATTGGGATTTGTATTTTGTGCAGGGCTGAAATTGCATTCAATGTTTCGATCAATAGGTCTATAGGCTAGAGTCCCTTTGAAATTGTTCATGGATACAAGCCTCATACACCACTTGATCTGATTTCACTATTAGCCCACACACACAAGTCTCTTGATGCACTTGCATAGCATGTAAAGGACTTGCATAAAGAAATTCATGCCAAAATAACATTAAGTAATGAAACTTATAAGAAGTTGGCTGATTCTCAAAGACGAGTCAAAACTTTTGTTGAGAGAGACTATGTAATGATTAGGTTAAGACCTGAGAGGTTTTTTTCCTGGAACCGTTAGAAAGTTACATGCTAAAGGAGCTGGACCATTTAGAGTAGTGAAGAGAGTAGGATCCAATGCCTATGTGATCGAGTTGCCTCCAGAACTAGGCAATAGCTCTACTTTCAACATTACAGACTTAGTAGAGTATAGGGAGCCAGCTGTGATTCCTAGTAAGCCTTTGAAACCTAATCCTGTTATTGAGAGTGATCCCGACCCTGTGTGTCCACCAACAAGCTGGCCTGTGAGGAAAGAGCAGATTGAAAAGATCCTGGATGATCAGGTTATCTCTACTCGAAATCGAGGATACCAAAGATACCTGGTCCACTGGCAAGGAAGGCCATATTCTGATGACTCTTGGATCTCCCGAGAAGAATTACAAGAATTGGACCTAGACCTCTTGGAGAGATACCAGAGCCAGCTTGATCCATACTCGACAGGGTCGAGTTCCTCCCACCCCGGGAGAATTTGTGTGGGCACCAGACTCAGAAGAAGACTTCAGGGCTCCACCTGGATCTCTGATTGATCTTGCCCGAAGAATTATGCTTTTCTGGTTTTGTAATAAGGGTTGACTTGGTCAACTCAATTTTAGTCTTGAGTCTATATTTCCCTGCAATTTAAATTTTGTTGAGTCATGTTGACTCAGTACAAGTCCTAGTAGTGGTCTAGGTCTTCTCCAGGTTGGTGCCACTTTTTTTTCAGTCAAGTCAAGGTCCAGGGTGCCACATTATTTTCTCCCAGGCCCAAGCAAGTGGGCGCCACACTCCCAGCCACATGCCAGAGTCTAGGAGGTGCCACATCTTCATCCAGTGTGTTTGGTCCCTATACCACAAGAAGTAAGTTCCTTTTTTTTCTTGCACCACTTGGGAGAGAAATCCATCAAGAAACCTCAATCCAAGGAGGAGCCAATTTCTTTCAAGATAAACTCAAGATAGGATGGCAAGAATTTTTCTTGAAGAGAGGATCAAGGAGGTGCCCCACAATGTTCCATAAAAATCCAAGTTATAAAAGGGAAGAGAGCATGTCTTGGGGAGGAATTCAAGGAGGTTCCCAAAAGTTTCCAAAAGTGCCAAAGCCATGAAAGGAAGAAGTCTAAACTTATGGAGCAAGACTAGGAGGTGTCCAATTGAGCCAAACCATGAAGGGAAAATCCTTGATTCATGGAGAGATACTAGGAGACACCCCCATAACCTGCCATTTGGAGCTGATTTTCAAGTTTTCTTTGAGTTTTTGGGCTGCCCACTCATGGAAGGAGTCTTGGGAAGAGAATTTGATGCCTAAAGTATGGGTTAGTCCTATTAGTTCCACATGGGAAATGTATAAAATTTTATTTCTTTGTTATGTCTATATATTCAACTCTATGTAACTCTTGAATTTAATGATGAATGAAATCAATTTCTTTGGGAGCTACTTTGTGTTTCTCTCTTCCGCACTTGTGTTCAGGTGTTGAGCTCCGTGAGGGAGTAAATCCGGGTTCCCTAGGAACCTTGAGGAGGTGTGAGATCTCCTACCCCAAATCCCTACCAAAACCCTAGGTTAGCCAATTCAATTCCAAACCCTAGCCGCCCATCATCTTCTTCATTCCACCAATCATCCAAACCCTAATCTACCTCATCATCTCACGGCCCCTCTCTTCCAAGTAGAGGCCAACCACCAACATCCAGGTCCAGATCGGCTACTTCGAATACAGGGCAAATCCCAGAGGAAGTCAGATCAGCATCCAGGAGAATCAGGATTTCAGCAACATCAAATTTTTTAAAGTTCTTCTTCTCTGGTAAATCCTTTCTTTGAGTATCTAGTTCCTTAACATGTTCTTCTTCTTTCCCAGATCCTGAGTTCTAGAGAAGCCAACTCTGCCAAAGGGCCAGTATTGGAGGATCCATTACGAAGATATCCGAATCCGAGGATCCAACAATCTGCTCAAGAGAGTCCTTCCACCAAACTCTGTGAAGATCATTGCCTGGTACATAACCCTTCCCTTCTCTTTATTTCTGTCCTGTTGAAAGTTCAGAGCGAAACCCTAGGTCTGGGAGTTTCTCAACCCCCAGCGATCCTTTACTTCTGAACTACTCTGATAATCTAGTTTCTTTGAATTGTGCTTTCAATTATTATATAGTTTATTTCAATTTAGTTTAACTTTCCTTTGAGTCAAAGCCGACTTCTGAAAATATATATAAAAATAAATAAATAAATACATTAATTTTAATTTACTTCCTCATCACATCATCTTTTTTGTTCTGCATCAATTTTGATATCAGAGCATTCATCCTGCATCAAACATCAACATATTTCTGAGCCCTTGACAGGAGCTCAGCGTAGCTTTTAGGGAATTTCTTTTCCAGGGAGAAAGTAAGCCTGGAGGTACGAAGCCCCTTCTTCAATGCTGACATGGCCACGTGCTCATTAAGATCGGGGATCTCAAGCATGGCCGCATTAAACCTAGAGATGTAATCTCTCAGGCTTTCTCCTTCAGGCTGGTGAAGGAGGAACAGTGTGTCCGTATTCCGAGGAGTCTTGCAGCAGGTCTTGAAATGCAAGACAAATAATTTTTCTAACTCGAAAAAGAAATCGATGGTACCTGGGTGCAAGCTCGAATACCACATCCGAGCAGACTTCTTCAAGGTAGCCGGGAATGCCAAACAGTACATCATATCCGAAGCTCCTTAGATCATCATATGGGCCTTCAAGCTGCCCAAATGATCGAGGGGGTCGGAGGTGCCATCGTAGGGTTCCATCTGGGGAACCTTGAAGTGCCGAGGAATGACCTCGGCCATGATGCGGTCGATGTAGGGTGGGCATAGGTCACCCACAATCAAGTCATCGGGATCCTTAAGATCCCTCATTCTTTGCTCTCGTGCCTTCGCCTTCCCTGACTCGATGGCTCTGAACCTCCCGTCATAATTGGGAGTTTGCTTCGGCACTCTCTCCACTGAAGTGGAGTCTTTAGAGGAGGAGGAGGAGGTTTCCCTAGGCCTTTTCCCTTTCAGTGGGAATTGGCGGACCTAGGCTATCTCGAAGTTTGGCCTTCGGGAGAGGGTCGAGAATGAGGGGAGGGATGCATAGAATCCTCCCACGGAGCTCTCCTTCTTCGAGATCGAGAGCTATGTCTGGAGGTGGCCTATGGGTTTCCCACCGGAAAGGCTCTGTTCTGAAAATCTTGAACCATGGTCATAAGGTTGGTGACCTGGTTCACAAGAGCTTCAAACTGCTGCAGTCCCACAACAACTGTGGGAGGTGGAACATCGTTCTCCTTCGGAGGAGCACCCCCTGGGATGGAGCATGACTCCGGCTTGTAGAAGCGACTTGAGCTTTTTCTCTTGCCATCAAAAACTTTTTTCTTCCCCTTGTCTGGGAGGGAGCTTAAAGAATGTTAATGCCCTGCTTCCTGGCATGCTAATCTATTGGCATGGAGTCCCTGGATCGATCGGTAGGAGCCGCTGCATCGCAGGACCGCTCCCTGGTTCACCTGCAAAACAGGTCCCTTGCCAGAGTTGTTCTGGTGGGGGACACTTCGATGCCTAAGTCAGTGGCGGATCCCAGCCACAGAATGGGGAAGGTGTTGAGAGTGTGAGAGGAAGAGCTCTTAGAAACTGTGTATAGCACCGTCAGTTTTAGTGTACCTCTCCCGCAATCCTTCTTACCCTTATTTAAAAGAAGGCCTCCGGCCTGTAGCCCACTCTTTTTCCGGTGATCATGGGGAGCCAATCTCTCCCATGATTGGCGATTGTGGGTTGTCATTGAGCGGTTCTGGCCAGATCGGAGGCATGACAGCAGGAGTCACGCGCCATGATCATGGCATGATGAGTGTCAATTGTAATCATTGGTTACAGTTGCCTTTCTGGAACAGATTATGGTCCAAGCTTCGGATTTTCCCTTGCGTGGGCCGAAGACTTGGTATTTCCCCGAGGCCAGAGATCGTGTCTACGGCGGGGATCGAAGTTCGTGCCTTCGAAAGTCGATGAGGAATTCAGTCTTCGGTCAAGGTCGATGACGTTATCCGAAGGATTGGCCTTCAGATGTTGTAATCCGGCATGTAGCCTTGGGTTGCCTACAGTTGGCTTGTCCCTTGCTTGGTCTGAAGTCCGTAGTCCGGAGAGAAGGAACTTCACTAGTCGAACCAGAGTTCGGTTTGTAGCTGAACCAGGATATCCCAACACCTAGCATGTCGGATTAGCTTACGTGTGGCCAATCTAAATTTCTCTAACTTTGACATCCTAGTGTACTCGAAATAGTGATCCATTCTCTCCTCCCAATCGATATACACCTCTTATCTTCCATCAAAAGTGGGTGCATAAGGTTGGGTGCTCCTAATGGGTCTTTCCTTTGAGTCAACCAAGTATGGGTATGGGCTTCTAGGGCTATACTCGGGGGTGAGATCATGATGATAAGCTCGTGGATCAAAGGTACTGGGCCTAGGGGATTTGAATTCATCATGGGTCCTATGGGCTTTATTCCGGGCCTCCGCTTGGGTAAGTGATTGGCTCATTAGGATAATTTGTTCAGACAGGGCTCTCAATTAGGCCTAAACTTTGGACTCCATTACTAAACTGGGCTGGACATGGACTGATGAACTAATGGACATGGGCTGATGGGCTAATGGGCTCCTAATCTAGTGGACATGCAACACACATTAGACAAACTGACTAAGGCTACCTAGACCTAAAGCCCAAATAGAATGGGTTGACTCAACTTACACACAACTCAACTCTTAGTCCTTCAACTAGACATGTAAGAGGTGGGATGGTGGGAGGCCCCCGTGCTCTCGCAGGGACCCAATTAAAAAACCACCGATCCTCTTAGGTTGTTTGACACTGTACCTCTAGCCTAGACACCAGCGTCCTGTAATAGAAGATGAATTGGGTGCACTAGTCATCCCATAATGGTTGAACCCGACCGGTTGGTGTCCCTAGCCCACTAGGGCAAATTAAGTCTACTTAATTTTAAATTAGGCTTGGGACTGAATGCAAGGGAGGTGGTTTTGGGCTTAGGAGAGGTTATCAACTCCTCCCCTTATCTGACATATAGAAAGTACCCTTAAAGTATTTTATGCGATGATGGCAGGCAAATGAAAATGCAAATTAGGGTTTAAGTGTTTTTAGTGTTTTATGAATATATGTTTTTTTTTTTTTGGTATTTTCTTAAATAGAAAGATAATTAGAAAATAATGACCTAAAATATAGGAAACATGCCAAAATTACAAGATATGCAAAAATTATACTAAAACAATCCTAAACTTGCTGAAATTGACTTTGCTACCAAAAATAGGGCAGAACTTGTCTCAAGCAGTGTTTCGGTTGGAAGAAAACCTAAAGATCGAGATAATTCTTAAAAAAATTCTAAAAATTAAATTCAATTATAAAAAATTCAACAAAATAAATTTTATATTTTTTTTGAATTCTATGTAGGAAAAAATAATTAAAAAAGTAGGTGATGTATTGAGAAGGCCGAAAAGCAAAAACCCTAATGAACTCTTTGTGTTCTTCTTCAGGGGTCAATTCACAATGGCACCCCTATATGCCATAGGAGATCCTGTAGATTGGGAAGAGAGGGTCTTGTAGCCTTACTTGTCTCCTATGACCAGACGGCCATGGTGAAGCACCCGATCCGAATATGCAAAGAGAATTGAGCCCAAACAAGCTCTGATACCAAATGATGCGAAACTAAGATGCATGCATAATTATTTGTTTTGTATTTTAAAGGTTAAGGTATGAATCTAAATCCCAAAGAATAGACCAAGAACTTAAATATGGAAGTCTATGCAAAATAAGAAGCTAAAGCATGCAAAATAGGACCTAAAAGTAATTAAAAAAGATGGTTGACGATGCTGAGAAGTCTCGGTTGTACTAGTTCACCTCCAATAAAGCTACTGGCAGGTAGAGGGGGTGTACCTGACAATGGTGGAAGTGCCCGATCAAGATCATAGATGAAGGGATCGCTCTCGCTCTCGGATGCGACCTGAATGATCAAGCCGTAGACCCACGGATTCTTGGCATTCAACTCGATGATCCGATCGCTGCCCAGCTGGAGCCGTTGGATTCGTAGATGTTGAGAGACCTGCAAATAGTCTTTCAAGGGTTAGAGATTGATGAAGGGATGGAGAAATAAATGGGAGAGAAGCAAGGGAAAAAAGAGTTTTGATGTTGGCAGCCAAGGTTGGAGAAGGCTTCTAGGGTTTGTTGATGGTTGGAGACTGGGCGTAGGGAACAGGGAAGTCAAAGGGGCTCACACAGAATCCCCTTAGCACATAGAAAAGTGTTGGGAATTATGTTCCAAAGCCAATCGCCTAGGCTATAGGTGGTTGTTCTCAGTATTGTAATTTGTATATGAATTAATAAAACATTGTTTTGGTAGCTCATCACATTATTCATTTTCCTATAATGAACTCAATTTATGTGATGAAGTCTTTAGGACTACATTAACTTTGATATAGAGAGGATATGTCAATTGGTCCTTTAAAAGGTTCACAACCAAAGGATACATTATACATGATGGTAATGTATCAAGTGTAGGTTGTTGTGGTTCACATCGTTTGGTTATCCTCTTGACCAAAGGAGTGTGGTGACACTGATGTGATCTGCAAGTGGGATGTGTCACATCTCATTGAACGTGACTCCGTGGAGCTCCTTTCTACTAAAGGATTGCTCGCGATTGGATATGGGTATATGTGTCCCTTCCTGAGGTCACCATGGTAGCTTGCAAGCAACTCCTTGTGCTTTGGTGCCAGACTACCAGGATTTCTAATCTGGTGATGGAAGGTTTCTGGGTACAAGCAAGTACTTGTGGAGCAGTGGTGGACCAAGATGGAATTGACCTATCTAAGTTGTTTGGATTGAATGTCTCGTAGTGTCTCACTTTAGCAAATCCTCGGCCGGGGTAGTTCTAGTGAGGAGTCACTGGACTTATAAGGTTGAGACATGTTGTGGATAGACTCAGTTACGGTTGGCTGTCTAACCCTAGGTCATCGTGAGCATTGGAGGTCAAAGGGATAAATTATACGGTAACCATATGCCAAATGTTCAATAGATTTCTCTCACATCTTCAACCTATTCGGACGCTGGGATCCATTGCTAGATAGTATCTTGTGCTGGTACTGGAAGTGTTCCAATGCTACCATTTAGGTTCGAACCTATGAGGTCACTCATCATAGAGGATTTCTTCCTGATTCGGGAACCAATCAATGATTGCGAATCGTTTCAGTATTAAGGTCAAATGGTATGATTAAGCACACATTGGATTTTTCTGATCAACTTGGTCTGATTTGGATCGACCAGGATTGGTTTGGGTCAATCAGAACTATTCCTGGTAGACCAGGACTGGACCCGGTTTTCTTATTGATCGGGTTTGGCCAGACCGGGGTTTTATGAACCGGTTTTATTTGGTTTATTTTACATGGTGTTTTAAATGGTTATTTGTTTTTATCACTCTTCCCTTGCTTTCGAACTTCCTTGTTTTTACCATGTGCTTAGGATAAGATCATCTTGTGATCGGATGCAGCATGGGATCTCATCATTTTTTTCTCCCGCAGGTCTGCTCTCTCTCGGACTTGGTTTTCATGCTGATTTAGCCTCCTCCCAGCTGGTGGTTCTAGGAGATTTTATCGATGAAGCACCTTTTCATTTTGAGAGTTTGGGTTTCATCTGATTCCTCTCATGTCTTTCCCGGCCTTCACGATTACTTCCCTGCATTCATCGGTGTTCTTAGCCTATTATTGATCTTGGTTGTATGCCATGAGGGAGGAGGGATGTGAAGAATAGAGCATGTGTTTTGAGAGCGGTTTTCAACGATCCGTGAGAGAAGGTTATGAGATGGGTTGTAACAAGGGATAAGAGAGGTGTAGAGAACAAGTTTTTGGGATGGTTTTCTACGTGCGGAAATTTGTTCTATGTCCTGTGTTTTCTTTCCCTAGTTTTAAATTTTTCAGTGTGTGCTCTTCGTCGAGTTTGGGCGGTCTTGGAGAAGACCATCCATGAGGATTTGTTTTGTCTTCCCTACTCCACAAGTCCGTGACCTGTTCGTTGATTCCTGGAGGACTAGCAACCTTTCGGGATTTGGATCAGCGAGAGCCCGCACGTGGATACTCTAGAGGGTGGACATTTGGATACCTCGAGAGATTGGATCTATCTCTTCTTCTTGCTGTTTGCAGATCTGTTTTGCTGTTGAAGGAGTTCAACCGGTTACCTTGATTTGTTGCTGATCTATTCTGAAGACTGAGGGATTCGACTTCTTCCTACTTTGATCAGGTATATTATTTATTTTTGTTATCATGCATGCTTAGATCTAGGTATTATCATGTTGTTTATAATTATTGCACTTGCCTTTACAAGCCTCTGCATCTATCTCATGCATCTTGTTTATGTTAGATCCGGTGCACGAGTAGGATTTTCCGTATGCATGCTTAAAAAGTTAAATTATGCAATACCTACTCCCTAGTGTAGCATGCCTAGGATAGGCGTCCGTTGCACTGGTTTTCCCTTCGCAAAGCACATAGCAGTATTTTGTAAACTTAATAATATTCATGAAAAAAGTGTCTTCATACAAGAGAATAGAGTCTCTTAAATAGACTCATAAACTTGCCCCGCCAAGTAAGGATACAATAAACTTTTCTAAGAATTTGAATCCCACCCAAACCCTAGCTAGAATACATGGTAGGTCTTAGGATTGAAATCCCTCAAATTTCTCCCCCTCTCTCTTGCCTTGGTCGGCCAAAGGTGGTGACTCTAGTGGCTGACCAAGGGGGATAAGCATAAGAAGTGGCGCCCCTTGGTTCCTCTCATGGGCCTTGGCTGGCCCAAATTGCTTCTGGCTATGGTCCAGGGCTTCAAGCTCTTCTCCAAGGTTCTCGGATTTTGAACTTCTTCTACTGGGCCTTCCATGGTCTTCATAGCTTCCAATTGGGTTGGTCTTCACTTGTACTAGCTTGGTCTTCACTTTTATGAGTCTTCATTGGACTTGGACTAACATGTACAAGACTTAGAAAGAAGACTAGCTCAACATGAGCTGACTGGTACAAGACTCAAATAATAAAAAGACAACTCAAATAGGCTAGGCCCTTATTACAAATGGACTCGAATAATACTAAGTAATCCATAGAGGGTTGAGAAGCCTCTGTTTATTCTGGTTCCTCTGGTGTCTGCACCACTCTTTTTGCTGCCTAAACGCTCTTCCACTTCCATGATATAGAGTTCTACCTCACAATTTTTTTTTTCAATTTTAGCAACCCTCTCTTCAAGCATTGAAATCTTCATTTTAGCAGCCTCGACAGATTCTATAAAAAAAATTAAGATGATGAGAAAGTACATCATGAACCTTTGTTGATAAAAATAAAAGAAAACATTTAAGAGAAGTAAAGCACTCCCATACCTGAACAATCGATCCAAAGGTTGAACGTCTATACTCCTCAAGCTTTAACTATGTCAATAGGTCAAACGAGAGATTGAACCCATTCATCAATCAATATGGAATCATCAATGATGTTCAAAACTTCCAAATCTCCCCCCAATGCCTTCATCCCCGAAGCTTCGGTGAGATCAATAAACCCCCCATTAGTTGAAGCATTTGCCTTGCAATGCCTTAAAACAACCCTTGTATTGTTTGCATGTCTTCCGAATCCATTAATGCTTCACTTGGAGATCACTTGAAATACTTGTTAGAAATTGCCCCTCATCGAAAATCATCTTTTAATAAGTTAACAACCTTTATTTCTTTATCAAATGAATATATCAATAGTCAACAGTCACCCCAAAATCCTTTATAAAGGCAAGAAGACATATTAATTCTTCATGCTTCCCTAGAAAAAGTCACAAATATAGTGCATGGTGAGTTTCAATTTTCCACCAAGCACTTTTTTCGAAGAACATTCCAAGCTAGATGGAAGCTCAGGATCCCTTGATTATGGTGCTGGATCTACTCCTTAGCTCAAAATGCTTCACATTTGGACTTAAGAGTGGGGAGCAAATGATGTAGGGGAAATCCTCCACCCTCAATATCTCGAGGTACATTGGATGAGATGAAGGCACAAGCGACCATTGGCCACCTCTAGGATGAAACAAGGCCATACTTTGGCCTTTCCCAATATCATTGACCCTTAATGTCTAGCCCCCAATTCTTGTGATCTTTATGAAGCATTCGATCAAATGAAGCATCAACCAAATGTCTACTACAAGAATGTAGCAGTATTATCAAAGATATCTCTTGAACTCCCTGATAGAACAACACCAATTATATATTATCTTTATGAGGTACCTCATCCAACATTCCTCCTCAATACCCGAAGGTGTAATCATATTATTGGGATCCTTTGGTCCTAATAAGGGACCTTCATTGAAATCCTGCTCCAAAATAGGTGGAATAGCTTCCTAGGACTCTTGGCTAAATTCATCCTTGGCCAACTAAAACTTTAACATTAACAATGCAAGCTTCTTGACCATGAGCCAATAGCCGAGACACTTTTCAAACATTTTCAACCAAATTAACCCCTTTCTTATAGACTTGGTAACTTGGCCAATCTTCCTCATGGCCAACTCTCAACTAGAGAGACCTTTAGCCTAATCAAGCCTCGGCACTCAAATACTTCCATTGAAACTCTCGAATGCTGAGGGGTGATCCTTAGATCTCTAGAGGCCTGGGTCTCTCTTGGTTATGTAATTTTCAAGATAGCATAACTGTTGCCCAGAAATGGATCCTAAGAGGGGGGGTAAATTGGGTCTTTTAAAAATTTAAAGCAATAATGTGCAGGCCTTGTATTTGTGAGTTATGAAATTCAATACACTAGATTAAATGCAGTTGAACGTAATAAATGGATTGCAATAAAGAAAGAGAGAAGGCAATCACACACAAACAAAAAGTTTATAGTGGTTCGGTGCAAACCTAGCACCTACATCCACTCCCCAAGCCACCCTTAGGAATTCCACTATAATCCAACCAAGATTACAGCCGACTTGTTTTTCAGAAGGCTCACAAGTCAAAACCTATGTTGGTTTTATCAACTAGGTTCACCAACAAACCTTTATACTTGTTTTGTCTTCGGGCTCATAAGTTAACCCTAGTTGGTTTTATCACCTTAGCTCACCAACAAACCATGACAACCTTCTTTCAAGACACCATTGAAAGTAAGGTCAAATCACAAGATAAAAGTAGAAATACAATTTCAAAAATAAGACAAACTCCCTTCAAGAGAAGAATAGAAGCTTTGAAAGCTCAAGTTGATGCTTTGTTTTGTCTCCTACTTGAAATATTCTTCAAACTCTTCTTTTGGAATGATGTAAGGATGGACTTGTAAGCTTTTTCAAGGAATCAAACTTTAAATGGCTCTTGAAGTAAAGTTCTTGAGATAATCATGGCTTTAAGGCTTTTCAATGGACTTCAATATCTCAAGAATGAAGTTGGTGAAGCATAAATACAAAGAAAAACTTCCAAAAAATGGTTTGTGACTATTTGAGCATCGAATTTAGCCGTTGGGAGCTTGAAAAGATGTTTCTGCAAGTCAAAAAATAGATCCGTTGGGCCTGTCAGAATCCGAATGTTGATACTTGGTTTGTCAGGTGTCGACACTTGAATTCCAAGTGACGACACTTGAACTTTTAAGTATCGACACTTGATTCACAGGTGTCGACACTTGACCCAAAAACACTCCAATGGCCATGTTCTAGATTTTCAAAAAGTCTTAGGCCTTGAGTCGACACTTAAGAACTTAAGTGTCGACACTTGAGTTGTAGGTATCGACACTTGAATTCTGGGTGTCGACACTTGGCATGCTAAGGAATTTTCTGCATGCTAAGAGCTGAAGTGTCGACACTTGACTTCCCAGGTGTCGACACTTGGTTCTGAAAAATTCACAATCAAGTGCAAAATAATCCAAAATCACAAGTGTTAGATTTAGAATTTAAAACCAATGCAATTAACAAATAATTGAACTCTTTTATGCCCTTTTTGCATGGAGAAGACTCCTTAAATCATGAAAAATGCTTCGTGCCACAGCTTTCCATGATACTTTAATTTTGAGATTTTGAGGTGCTTATTTCCTGAAAAATCATAACTAGAAATAAACATTAGTACACAATATGTGCTCAACATTTTGTTATTTATCAAAATCACTAGGTGGAGCCAACAATCTCCTCCTTTTTGATGATGACAAAATCTTGAGTATCTCAACATTTAATTTCAAATTTCAGATTTGATAAATCATGAATGCTAATACATCCTCAACTTGCATAGTTAAGAAGGATGAATATTTAGACAATTCTAATCAGAACAAGCAGATACTATTATCAAATTTATGCAATATTGGTATCGGATCAAATTTGAAATTCATAAAAGAAGTAAGATTCTACTCTCCCTTTTTGCCAATCATTAGAAAAGGGAGTAAACTCCCCCTCAAAACGAGCATGGAGACAAAAAGTAGTAGAGTATCAAAGTTTGATTTCAAGAATTAGCAGATATCAGAGCAAAAATGTATATCTATCAAGTAAATGTAAGCAATCATGTTGTCAAAGATAATGACAGTGATTCACAAATTATAAATATCAAACTGAAATATATATATATATCCGTCAAATAATTTTTTTAGTACAAAATTTGCTGACTCATCAGCAAAACTGAAACAAACAAAATACATCAAGAGTCATACATCATAAGTAACATGAGTCATAAAGAGCATACAACATAATAAACATCTGTCAGGCTAATCCTCGTCAGATGGGATCTCAAAGGAAATAGGACTTGTAACCCTGACCTATGGGCTAGACCACTAGGAGTCTTCAAGATACCACGACTCCGAGTCCTAGTGGAGGGTCCAAAGCAAGGTACAACCCTAGAAGCTCTAGTAGAGGGAGGGGGAAGAGTCTCAGCAGGACTGACAAAGACTAGATTAGTGGAGACAGGTGTGCCAGTCGCATCAGCGAGAGGAACATCAAGAGACTGCAGCTCTCGGCTGACTACCTCATATCCATCAGTGCCATCGTCACTATCACTGTCATCATCAATAACATCTGTAGCTCTGTCCTCAATCCCATTAGTACGGTCACGACCATCAATAGTGTCATCAGGGTCATCCTGGTGGTCATCGTCATCATCATCACCAGTAGGTGGATCAGCAGGAGCAACAGGAGGAAGTAGGGATCTAAGCATATCCTCAATGCGAGCAAATCCTGCCTCCATAGACTGATGAATCTCAGCATGCTCTGAAGCTGTATGAGCTCTAAGGCTCTCTATCTCTATCCATAGCTGAGTCATCCGAACTCCATGACAAATGAGCTCACCTCAAACCTTCATGAACTGCTGACGAGAATACTCAAAAGATAATCTAGTAGATGCTGGAGGAGCAGCTGAAAACGTGGCAGAAGGTGTCATAGGCTCGGTCTCAGATGCATGAGCAGCTTGAGCAGGTGAACTAACTGGCCCGATGGCCCTGTCTCTGCCTCTCATATCTCATCCTCCTCATCTGGCTCTTGGCCAGACTCTCTCCGAACCCATCGACCTGCTACTAGTCTATATCCCATGCGAAGAAGTGACCTCTCGTCGTAGACGTCCGTGTGCAAAATCTCCTTGGGGATCTCCTCCTCCAAGGATACTCCACACGCTCTGAAAAGTCTGGTCATGATGCAGAACAAAGAACAAAGAAGCATATGCGGAAGTAAATTTAAGATTATTTCTTTTTTTTTTTTATTTCAGAAATTGGCTTTGACTCAAAGTAAAGCTAAACTAAGTTGAAGGAAACTAGGTAAGGATTGAAAGCACAATTTAGATGAAACTAAATTATCAGAGTAGTTCAGAAGTAACGGATCGCTGGGGGTTGAGAAACTCCCAGACCTAGGGTTTCGCTCTGATCTTTCAACAGAACAGAAATAGAGAGGAGAGATGGTTTACTAACCAGACAGTGATCTTCTCAGGATTTTGGTGGAAGAACTCTCTCGAGCAGATTGTGGGATCCTCGGAGTCGGCTATCTTCGCAATGGATCCTCCAATACTGATCTTGTGGTTTGGTCAGCTTCTCCTGGACTCAAGATCTGGGAAAGAAGAGGAACAAGTGATGGAATTCAGATACTCAAGAAAAGATTTACTAGGTTGAAGAACTTGAAAGCTGAAGTTGCTGAAATCAGGATTCTCCTGGAGGCTGATCTGACTTCCTCTCAGAATTGCTGTAGATCTTAAGTATCTGGACTGAAGCTGGATGCTGGTGGCCGGCCTGGACTTGGAGAGGGTGGCCGTGAGAGGTGGAATAGACTAGGGCTTGGTGGAAAGAGAAGGGTGATGGCGGCTAGGGTTTGGGAGTGGAGTGGCTAACCTAGGGTTTGGGTTTTGGAGATCTCACCCCTCCTCAAAGTTCCTGGGGAACCCGAATTTACTCCCTCATGGAGCTCAGCACCTGGATGCAAGTGCGGAAGAGAGAAAACACAAAGTTTGCTCACAAAAAAAAATTGGTTTCATTCATCTGATTGATTTAAACTTACAAGAGGGTTTATTTATAAGGCTTTACAAGGGAGTAGGGTTTTACATCTTTCCATGTGGACTAAAGGAGGGATCTACAAATCAGGATAATCATACACATATGGTCGGCCAAGGTACCAAAAAATTTGATTTGGGTTATAAAAGGCAGGTAGATGTAGACTCAAGCTAAATTGAGTTGATCTAGTCAACTCTTATTACAAACCAAAAATCCTAATTTTTTTGGGCAAGGTTAATCAGAGATCCAGATGGAGCTCTGAAGTCTTCTTCTGAGTCTGGTGCCCGCACCAATTCTCCCAGGGTGGGAGGAACTCGACCCTATCGAGTATGGATCAAGTTGGCTTTGGTATCTCTCCAAGAGGTCTGGGTCCAGCTCTTGTAACTCTTCTCGGGAGATCCAAGAGTCATCAGAATCTGGCCTTCCTAGCCAGCGGACCAGGTATCTTTGGTATCCTCGATTACGAGTAGAGATAACCTGATCATCCAGGATCTTTTCAATCTGCTCTTTCCTCACAAGCCAATTTGTTGGTGGACACAGAGGGTCAGGTTCACTCTCAAGAGCAGGATTAGGTTCAAAAGCCTCACTGGGAATCACAGCTGGCTCCCTATACTCTACTAGGTCTGTAATGTTGAAAGTGGAGCTAATGCCTAGTTCTGGAGGCAACTCGAGCACATAGGCATTGGATCTTACTCTCTTTACCACTCTAAATGGTCCAGCTCCCCTAGCATGTAACTTTCTAACGGTTCCAGGAGGAAACCGTTCAGGCCTTAACCTAATCATTACATAGTCTCCTTCGTCAAAAGTTTTGACTCGCCTTTGAGAATCAGCCAATTTCTTATAAGTTTCATTACTTAAATTTATTTTGGCTTGAATTTCTTTATGCAAGTCTTTTATATGCTGTGCAAAAACTTCGGCAGACTCGGAGACCCGTGTGTGGACTGGTAAGGAGCTAGGTCAAGAGGTGTGTGGGGTTTGTAACCATGCACAATTTCAAATGGACTCTTACCCGTAGACCTATTGACCGAGTCATTATATGCAAATTCAGCTCTAGGTAAGTACAAATCCCAGTTCCTAATGTTTTCACCAACAAGACACCTTAGTAGATTGCCTAAACTATGGTTCACTACTTCGGTTTGGCCGTCAGTCTGGGGATGATAGGCAGTTGAAAACTTAAGTTTCGTCCCTAACTTATGCCAAAGGGTTTTCCAGAAATAGCTGGTGAACCGAACATCCCTATCTGAAACAATGGTCTTGGGTAGGCCATGGAGTCGAACTATCTCATTAAAGAACAGGGTGGCTACCTTAGATGCATCAAATGTTTGGGAACAAGGCAAGAAATGGGCCATCTTGGAAAATCGGTCTACTACAACACAGATAGAGTCATGCCTCCTCTGGGTCTTAAGCAAACCTAACACAAAGTCCATGCTCACATCTTGCCAGGGACGATCTGGGACAGGGAGTGGGGTATAAAGGCCGGTGTTCTGTTTTCGCTGTTTGGCAACAGCGCAGGTCCGACACCTAGCCACAATGTGTGCTAGATCTCTTTTTTAAGCTAGGCCAGAAAAATGGTCTTCAATAGCCAGGGTGGTCTTATCTTTTCCAAAATGGCCAGCTAAACCTCCAGCATGAGTTTCCCAAATCAAGAATTCCCTAAGAGAGGTTCTAGGGATGCAAAGCCTATTCTTAAGGAATAGAAAGCCATCTAAAAGGGAATAATCCTTATGTTCACTAGATGGTCCTTGAGTTAGATCCTGGTATACAGTCTTGAAATCTGGACACGACTCATATTCTTCTTTGATTTGCTCAAACCATATGACTTCAGCCCTAACAGAATTCAACAACAAAGATCGACGACTAAGGGCATCAGCTACCTTATTTTCAGACCCAGCCTTATGCTTCAAAATAAAAGTATAGGACTGGATATACTCTACCCACTTAGCATGCCTAGGGTTAAGCTTCATCTGAGAATTCAAGAATCTAAGAGCCTCATGGTCCAAAAACAGCACAAATTCTTGCGGTAGTAAATAATGTCTCCAGTAACGCAAAGCTTGCACTACCGCGTAAAATTCCTTATCATAGGTAGAATACCTAAGCTTAGCATCGTTAAGTTTTTCACTAAAGAATGCTACGGGATGGTTCTCTTGGCTTAGGACTCCACCTATACCTACTCCTAAAGCATCACAGGCAACCTCAAATACCTTTGAAAAGTCCGGTACTCTCAAAATGGGTGCTTGGGTCATCCTATCCTTAAGATCTAGGAAGGCTTTATGGGCTGCTTTGGTCCACTGAAATTCTCCCTTCCTGATGCAGTCTGTGATAGGAGCAACTACGGTACTAAACCCCTTGATGAATCGCCTATAGAAGGTAGCCAAGCCATGGAAACTTCTGACTTCATGCACACTGGTCGGCTCTGGCCATTCTACTATGGACCTAATCTTTTCAGGATCGGCAGCCATGCCGTCAGGGGTTACAACAAATCCAAGGAAGATAATTCTACTGGTCATAAATTCATACTTTTTGAGATTACCGTAGAGACTATCATTCCTCAAACTTGACAGACTTGTCTAAGGTGGCCTAGGTGATTTGCAGGGGTCTTACTATAGATCAGGATGTCATCAAAATAGACCACTACAAACTTCCCTATGAAAGCTCTAAGTACCTGGGTCATAATCCTCATGAAAGTACTAGGGGCATTGGACAACCCAAAAGGCATAACAACCCCCATTCATAGAGACCATCCTTAGTTTTGAAGGCTGTTTTCCACTCATTCCCTGGTCTAATCCTAACCTGATGATAGCCGCTCTTGAGATCAATTTTAGAAAAAACCATGGCACCGGCCATCATATCAAGCATGTCATCTAGTCTAGGGATGGGGAACCTATACTTGATTATGATTTTATTGATGGCACGACTGTCACACACATCATCCTCCACGTGCCATCCTTCTTCGGGGTTAGAAGTGCAGGGACTGCACAAGGGCTAAGACTCTCTCTAATGAACCCCTTCCTCAACAATTCGCCAACCTGCTTTTGCAGTTCTTTATGCTCTGATGGATTCATCCTATAATAGGGCAAGTTGGGTAAAGTAGCTCCTGGGACTAAATCTATGGAATGCTGAATATCCCTAAGAGGTGGAAGGTGGTCTGGCAGATCCTCAGGAAAAACATCCTCAAATTCTTCTAATAAAGGCTTAACTTCCTGAGGAGGCTCTGAGGGTGTAGGAGTCCTAAGTTCCTTAGCAGTCAACATCCAAATGGGTGAACCACTATGAATCTCTTGTTCTAGATCCTTGGCACTAATTAGGTTCACTCTAGTCTTCATTTCTCTGACCTTACTGGTTCCTTTAGCTACCTTGTCCTTAGAGGGACTGAATGGATTGTGATTTTCTTCCCATTGAAACTAAAGACACAAGTGTTGGATTTTCCTAAGAGGGTGGCATCATGATCATACAACCAGGTCTTCCAAGAATTATACTGCTCACCCCCATGGGCAAGACATCACCCAAATCTTCTCTTGATAGGATTGCATTTGGATTTGGACCTGACATCTAGACTAGATGGGTATAGAGGTAGAGTCTACCCAAGAAACCTTATAGGGTTGGGGTGGGGGACTGGGGTTAAGCCTAACATTTTGACAGTGCTAATAGAAATGGCATTCACACAGCTCCCACTATCTATGATGATTTTACAAACCTTATCCCCTAGTTTAAGGAAAGTCTGTAGGATGTTAGTCCTACGCCAATCTTCCTGAACTTTAGTCTGGGACAGGATGCATCTCACAACCCCTAAGTGGTCAGATTCAGTGGATTCTTCCTCTCCTTCATACTCATCAACCAAATTCATTCCGGCCTCATAAACTTCTTCTTCAAACTCCTCATTAGGCTCGAAATTCTCTTCCTCCTCCTCCCTCTTCTATATATAGGGATCTACGAGGGCACTGGCTAGAAACATGACCTACCTTATGACACTTAAAACAAGCTATGGCTGTGCACTGAGTGGAGATATGACCGGGCTTCTGGCACTTAAAACAGACGATACTAGGGGTTCTCTGGGTGTCAGGTGCCTTACCTTTGTCCATGGGCCTAGGGGTGGGATACCCTGATTAGGCTTGCTAGGGGTAACCTGGCTAGGTCCATTTCTTGGGATTGGGGAACTAACCCTAGATGGCATGGGTCCTCTCTGAAACTTCTCAGTGTTTAGTGCAATCTGATAGGCTTGGTCTAGTCAGTAACCTCTCTCAGAAACAACTCTCTCTTAATATCTTCCCTAAGTCCAGCCCTAAATCTAGACAAAGTGACCTCATGGGCTTCACTCACATCACATCTCATTAGGTATTCATCAAAGGTGGTTATGTAGTCTGAAACAGATCGGTTCCCTTGTTTCAAAGTCTGCCATTGGTCTAACAGATTTTGCTGGTATGAAATGGGTAGGTACTTGTCTCTAAGTTTCTCTTTCATACCCTGCCAAGTGGTTATGGGCTCTACATTTCATCTTCTAGTGGTCAGCTCAATGTTTCCCCCAGTATAACCTAGCTTGACGTATTAATTTCATCTTGGCAAACTTGAATTTCGTCTCCTCAGACATGGCATACCACTCAAAGTACTGGTCCATCTCACCCTCCCAATCAGAATACACCTTAGGATTTAGGCTACCATCAAAAGTGGGTGCATCTAACTTGATGTTTCGAATGAACCTATCATCTCTATCCTCAGGTTCTGGGTCAGGCCTCTATGATTAGGTTCAGGATCTCGGTATAAAGGTCTTCTAGGCTCTTGGTGTGGGTGAGGTTGAGGTACATTAAAATTTGGGTCAGGAGTCCTGTTCCGATGCCTAGGTTCCTCTAGCACTTGGACTCGATCCCTAAGCTGGGCAAAATCCTCATAGACTTTTTCTTTAAACTGGGCAATAGTGGTAGTCACATCCTGACTCAGTTTGTTCATACTCTCAGTAAGAGCTCTAACCATGGCCTCTAAATCAGGTTGGGTTTGACCAGGTTGGTAGGGCACTCCATTCCGGGTAAACATGATGCAAGCAAACACACAAAATGAGACTCAACTGAACGACTACGGGCTAACTAGACCTAGAGCCCAAACTAGATGCCCAATCAGAGTGGCAAGCTAGCCTGTAGTAACTCAGGACTTAGCCAGGCAGGTGTAAGGGAGTGTTAGGTCCCTGAATGCCAATCCTAGACACCATCAGCGATTGGCCAGGTAGGCGGACCAGCACACAAGACCTTCGGGATGGAATCCCTGAACCACCGTTCTAGACACTGAGTACAAAGCACACATAGAGTAACCAGACAAACTGACTCAACACTAGCCTTGACCCGACTTGTTGATGTCCCTAGCCCACTAGGGCAAATTAAGTCTAATAAATTTAAAATTAGGCTTAGAATCGAATGAATGGATGGTGGTTTGTGCTAAGGAGAGGTTATCAACTCCTCCCCTTATCTTAGATGCTCAAATGCCCTTAAGGTGAATTAAGAGATGAACACTCAAAAAAAATAATTGGATTGCAGAACACAAAAATAGAGTTGCAGTAATTTAATTCTCAAAAATTGCACGGAAACCAATAAATCATGAGAAAATTACGCAAATTAGTTTCAATTATTTTGGTTCTAGCAAAATAAAAATCACTAAATTTGGAGTTACCTGAAGTAAGAAATAATTCCTGTAACAGGGTAATTACAGGCTGAAAATAGAGCACTTCCCCGTTTACAATTTCTGCTATGAAGTTGTAACCCAACGGATCCCCTACATTCCCTAGGAACACCCCGTGGAATGGGAAGAGGAGGTTTGCACCTCGCTTCGTTCCTAGGACCGGACATCCTGGGGAGTCTACTTCGAGCAGACAAAGTAAAAAGAGAGGGACTCAAACAAGCAATCAACAGAAACCCTAGACAGGGCTCTGATACCAAAAATGATGCAGAACAAAGAACAAAGAAGCGTATGCGGAAGTAAATTTAAGATTAATTCTTTCTTTTTTTTTTTATTTCAGAAATTGGCTTTGACTCAAAGTAAAGCTAAACTAAGTTGAAGGAAACTAGGTAAGGATTGAAAGAACAATTTAGATGAAACTAAATTATCAGAGTAGTTCAGAAGTAACGGATCGCTGGGGGTTGAGAAACTCCCAGACCTAGGGTTTCACTCTGATCTTTCAATAGAATAGAAATAGAGAGGAGAGATGGTTTACTAACCAGACAGTGATCTTCCTAGGATTTTGGTGGAAGAACTCTCTCGAGCAGATTATGGGATCCTCGGAGTCGGCTATCTTTGCAATGGATCCTCCAATACTGATCTTGTGGTTTGGTCGGCTTCTCCTGGACTCAAGATCTGGGAAAGAAGAGGAACAAGTGATTGAATTCAGATACTCAAGAAAAGATTTACCAGGTTGAAGAACTTGAAAGCTGAAGTTGCTGAAATCAGGATTCTCCTGGAGGCCGATCTGACTTCCTCTTAGAATTGCTGTAGATCTGAAGTATCTGGACTGAAGCTGGATCCTGGTGGCCGGCCTGGACTTGGAGAGGGTGGCCGTGAGAAGTGGAATAGACTAGGGCTTGGTGGAAAGAGAAGGGTGATGGCGGCTAGGGTTTGGGAGTGGAGTGGCTAACCTAGGGTTTGGGTTTTGGAGATCTCACACCTCCTCAAAGTTCCTGGGGAACCCGGATTTACTCCCTCATGGAGCTCAACACCTGGATGAAAGTGCGGAAGAGAGAAAACACAAAGTTTGCTCACAAAAAAAATTTGGTTTCATTCATCTGATTGATTTAAACTTACAAGAGGGGTTTAATTTATAAGGCTTTACAAGGAAGTAGGGTTTTACATCTTCCCATGTGGGACTAAAGGAGGGGATCTACAAATCATGATAAATCATACACATATGGTCGGCCAAGGTACCAAAAAAATTTGATTTGGGTTATAAAAGGCAGGTAGATGTAGACTCAAGCTAAATTGAGTTGATCTAGTCAACTCTTATTACAAACCAAAAAACCCTAATTTTTTCGGGCAAGGTTAATCAGAGATCCAGATGGAGCTCTGCAGTCTTCTTCTGAGTCTGGTGCCCGCACCAGGTCAGCCCCATACCGTCGGGTAAACAGTGTCGATGCTGGCTCACAGCATCTCTCATCTGTACTAACATCATGGATGGAATATCGACCTGGGTCCTCTAAGTCAAACATACCTTGAGCATCAACTCTCTCTCGATGATGAAGTCGAAGCACCCAGTCTTCGGAAGCAATATCCGAGCCATGATATGATGCATAAGGTGCATCTCTACTGAAAGCTGGTTCGCAGTGACCACCGTCACTCCGTGAACATCCTCACACTCAAGAATACATCGAAAGGCAGCCTCTCTATCATCCATAGAGAAAATACTGATACCTCGATGTGGAATCTTCCAAACTCTGCTCAGAAGCTCCTCAGTCAGAAGAATCTCAACACCCCGGACAAAAGTCCTCCATAGCAAGCGACGGCAATCCATGGCACCGTAAAACTCATGCACTAGGTGGGGGTAATACCTCTCCTGCATTGTGCAGAAGGGTACCAGTCCCGCATCAATGAGGGTCTGATGGATCTGGAAATGCTGTCTGTCAAAGAACTCAAGGTCAATCCATCGTCCTGAAGCTACAGCCTTCCCTGCCATCCCCTTTGTAGGGGAACCTGGGGCAACTAAACTACTGGACTCTCTTGTATCATGTCTAGTCTTGGTATTCCTCTCTGATCTCTGACTAGGTCTCCTAACAGCTAATCTCTTTCTTGGACCCATCTCAATCAAACTGAACAAGAAAGGAAGAAATGAATAACCTAGGAGAGTATAAGTGAACATTGGCTAGAGGACACTATGTCTTCCTAATAGAGAAATACAGGTTTCCAAGAGATGCAAGAATAGGTTTTTGAAAACTAGGATTAACCAAATTTGAGTTGTAGATACAAGAAATCGATGATGAAATACTTTTGACATAAGAAATCAGGGGTAAAATCATAAAAAATTGGGGGATTTTATCCATACAAAATGCATTTGGGTTAAAAATACATTAGTACTTTCAAAATGATAAAACATATCTAGGTTGTAAAATATATAACGTATATTTTATAAATAATCTAATTATTTGGGCTTTTGGGTTAAAATCAAAATACATTAGTATTTTAGATTTAAATACCAAACTAATGGAGAGGAAAACATCACAAATATTCTTCCCAAAATAATAGAAATCTAATAAATATTTTGGAAATCTAGATTTTAGATGAAAATCCTAAGATTTTTTGGCCAAAAAATAATCCAACAGTGATTTTAAAGAAAAACGGACGAAATGGGTGGGAAATCGACCAAAATCCATGTGTGAATCAAGAGGAATGTATTTAAGAATGATTTCTTCTAAATGGAGTCTTCCAAATGACTGAAAACATTGAAAAATCGGATTAAAAATCATTGAAATCGCACGAAAAACCCTAAACCTAGGTTACACGATTCCAAAAAAACAAAAAAAAGAGGGAGAAATACCTAATTTTGGTTGTCAAAAGAGGGGGGAACGCGTTGTCGGATCAATGCCCCTAACCATTTTTATAAAAAAAACGCCCCTTTTATAAGAGGCCAGTTTATCTCTCTTAAACCAGCAGCGCAGCAATCCCGGGCACTCGAGTTGACTCCCCGTCGACCCCCGCAAGAGCAACCCAGAGTACTAAACTTCGAGTCGGCTCGCTGGAGACGAGCACCACAGCACCAACCAAGGGATGTTGAGTGGCACCAGACCAGCCTTACCGGTGGCACCCACATCCCCGTAGGCCCAGACCCTACATTCAAACGAACAACGAGGGTGCAAGCTGGCCCAGCCAACAATCCTCCCTAGTGAAACGACCGAGTTTTTCCCCCTGCGGAGTTTCGAACTCAAGACCTCGGCTCTGATACCAGTTGTCGGATCAATGCCCCTAACCATTCTTACAAAAGGAATGTCCCTATTTTAAGAGGCTAGTTTATCTCTCTTAAACCAGCAGCGCAGCAACCCCGGGCACTCGAGTCGACTCCCCGCCGACCCTCGCAAGAACAATCCAGAGTACTAAACCTCGAGTCGGCTTGCTAAAGATGAGCACCACAGCACCAACCAAGGGATGTTGAGTGGCACCAGACCCACCTTACCGGTGGCACCCACATCCCTGTGGGCCCAGACCTTACATCCGGATGAACCACGAGGGTGCGAGCTGGCCCAGCTAACAATAACTCCTAAAGAGATTAGTACTCACCTAGAAATTCTCAGCTAGATAGACCTTCAGCTTCTTAACTTGTAAACCTTGAAGAACCTTGGCCTTTTGCATGTCCTCCCTGCATCTAGAGATTGAGACCTGTGATAACAATGTGACACTCAAAGAAAAGGCCAAACCACATCCAGGAGGATCCTGGCCTAGCAAACTTCTCAATTTATCTAGATTCTTAGTCCTGTGAACCTTCGGCCCTACATCAACAGACAAGGCAACTCCCACACTTTTACATGATAGACGAGGTCCCATTGCTATCATCCAATAAATTGGTCGAAGGAAGAGACCTGCTGATGCTCATGTTTATGCATATCATAGAATAGACAAATAGCCAATCCTATAATTGATGGAAAATTTCCATAATTAAAGAAGTGTGATTTACTCTAGGCCACAATCTCCATCGTAATTAAGAAAAATGACTGCCTACATGAATAAGACAAGCATCCCATTAAATGTAGGGCAAGAATTCTAGCATGAATAAGACAAGCATCCAATTAAATGTAAGGCAAAAATTCTAGCAAGATTAAAAGTAGGGCAGAATGATTCCCTCCCTCTTGACATCTTAGCATGATTGAATGGCCTGCCTACTTTTTCCAGTCTACTAAAGAATATTTCTCATTCCAAAAATACCATTGTAGTTACCCTATATAAGGATCTCTCTAGAAGCTCCCTAGGTACCGAAATAATCTTCTCTCTCCACTATTCCATTTTGTTTTCATGTGGCCTGATACTGACTTGAGCATTGGATTGTCTTCACCAGAGCCACCTCTGATGGGGTAGTAGATGCGGCCTGTGAACACCACTTACTCTATCATACTCTAGCGATCAAGTGGGTTTCAGTGCCTTTAGGTGGCTTGCCTACTACCAAGAGAGAGAGCCTTACCGAGAGAGAAGGAATCCTTGACATGATACCTAGCATGGTTGACTAAGTTTACTTTAGAATTTAGTTGGGTCCGAGTAAGTACTCAGTAGATATGCATGAAAGGATGTTAGTCATGCCTGGTTATTTGTAGTTTCTTGGTGTAAGGTATTGGAGATAATCGGTGTGGTGGCTAAACAAGTTGTCCTCTGCTTAGTCGATTATCGAGTGGTTCAATAATTGATAGTCATCTCTTTCTCAATCGATGGCATGGTCAATGGGGTGGTTCCTTCTCAGTTGGTTGTTCGATCACCATCTCTATCTTAATCAATGATCTGATGGCCATCTTGAGGCTGAGTAAGCAATTGTCATAATAGATCCCCCCACTCGAAAGTTCAAAGCATCACCTACTAACTTTATCAGGCCTTGTTGTCTTTTGGCAAAGAGAGTAATTTTTCTATCGACCTTTAGAGCTAGGTAGATCTTTTTGTCCTCCAGACTTTAATTAGCTTCTTTGAAACCATCACCTACCATTTTGTCTCCTTAATCATGGGCGAGAAAAAAATTATTAGTGTAGTGCTCAAAAGCATTGTGTAATAACTCCTATAGTAGTTATGATTTGTCCGATTCTCCTTGGCCAACAATGTTGCACCATGTGGCTTGACAACTGTAACACAAATGATTCGCATAGAACCTAGGGCTGAGAGATAATTGTCTAGTGGCATCTCAAAGTGGCATGGAGGAACGTAGTTGGGAATGGGCCATGTGTTAGGATCTAGTGACTTTGGTAGGATCGAGGTTTTAATCTCAACTATTTAGGCTTGTATAAATAGGGCATCCCTACCATAGTTGCAGGGGTCTTAGTCTCGTAAGGAGAAGAAGAAGCTAAATGAAGAAGAAGCCATTATGTTCTAGCACTATAGAGAAGTATCTCGAGGATAGTCTTCTTTGCCTATCCTTGTCTTCTTCTCTATCTTTCCATGAAGCTCTTTAGAGGTATCACGAGGCTTTGTAAGGTTTTCCTAGGAACTCTCCTTTTTTTTTCCCCTATTATTTGAACCTTCTTCCTTCTGCCTTCATCTAGAACTCTCCTTCCTTTTTCCCTATTATTTGAACCTTCTTCCTTCCCCCTTCATCCAGTTCTTGGATGAAGGCATGTCTTCTAAGTTTTCTTTGATTTTCTCTTCTTTTTGATCTTCTCCTTGCATTCTCAGGAAATGTCCTCCATTAAGGATGAAAGCCATTTAGTAAATAACTTTTTAGGAATGTAGGGGCCTTAGGGCTCCTCTTCGATTGGAGGGAGTTTTGAAAGTCTAACAGAGACAAGAGTATTTACCCTCCGAGGGGGTCGTCATGCAGGACATTCTAGTGGCCCGAGGATTCTTCCAATGAGTCCAATATTCGAGATCTCTATGATGACCGAAGAGGACATTGTTAGACTTTGTGAAAAGTATAGATTCTCAAATACTTTTCACCTTCATGCTCCAAGGGTCGAGGATCGAGTAACCTCTGATCCGCTCAACTGATTGGCTATGTACACTAGAAGAAAAATCCTTAAGACATCAAGTAGCTACAGTTAATTTGCCATCGCTAATAAGGATATTTAGCTATCCATTGCTAATAAAGATTTTTAACTAACAAAATAATGACAAGAAAATAAGCCATCACTAATACAATTTGCGATGGCAAAGGCATCACTATAATTTTTAACTTTTTTTTTTTTTTGGAAATTTTATTAAGAATGGATTAAAAATTATCAATGACCGTGACTATGATCACGAATTATTTTTAATTTTTTTTTATTTGAAAAATGTATTAGTGATGGCTAATTGTTATTAGCAATGGCCACTAGCCATAGCTAAAAACTTTTCATTTTTCAAAGTTTTATCGACTACTTTTGGTGATGGTTATGTTCTCTATCGCTAAAAGTAGTCCATAACCGCTCCCCCCCATTTGATTTGCTAAATTTATTTCCCAAAACTGCTATTCTTGTCTCCCTCCTCCCTGCACTGTGCTCCCACCACTTGAATCCGGCTCCCCATGATCGTTTTTCCTCATTGTGGCCTTGTGTCACTATTCCTATGGCCTGCTCTTCCTCTCGTAGCCCTGTGCTACTATTCTCGTGGGAGGAAGATGTGCTACTATTCCCATGGTCATTCTTCCTCCCACAGCCGTTCACCCTCCCCATGGCCCTGCACCACTATTCTTGCATTTGTTCACCCTTCCCATGGCCCTGTGTCACTATTCTCATGGCCATTCACCCTCCCTATGGTCTCGCACTACTATTTTCATGGCCCCACCATCCTTGTGGCCTAGTTGCCATGCCCTTGCCATCACCACCATCCTTGTGGACCCACCATCCCTAGCCATGGCCCTACCATTCTCATGGCCCCATCACCGCCATCCTATTCCTATGCCACCATTATTGTACCATCATCCATTCCCACACCTTAGTCCATGTGCATTGGATCTGCCATCTATGGAGCCCATTGTTCATTATTTTAGTGAGTATTATCGATGGTGGCAGTGATGGCAACAGAACCATTACTAAAAATTATTTTTTATTGAAATATATTAACTAATATGATTAACTAATTAATTAATTATAATTAAATATTATAAATTAATTAGTTAGTTATTTATTTAATAAAATAATTATTTATTTATATAATTAATTAGGTATGCATGGATGCATGTCTTGCATGTACAGGACTTGGTTCTCGGCATATAGAGAAAAGCTAGGGCCCTAAGCTGCTTTGGTACCAAGGCATGATAATGGATGCTCACCTTGGAATGGAAAATATTAAGAATGGTCAATACAATAGCTACATTGCTGCTCATATTATTGGTTGAATGATGGAGTTAGAGAGGATGCCATATCTTCCTACTCCTCCTCAAGCGAGATCTGGCCATCAGTGAAGAGGCCCTAGTGGAGTTGCTATGGCAGTCGATGGTGCCATCCTTAGGATATGTAGGGGATAATCTGTTGACTTGTTGAATGCTATCCTTGATCTACCATCTTTTCTCCTCCATTTGCTTATGGGTAGGAGTGTGCTTCTCATCTCACTAACCTTGTGTAAAGTGGGTATATGCTTGTGCTCCATGTCAAGCGATCCCCAAGATGGAGATAGATTCCTTCTTTCCTGGCTGACCTCAACCTTCTTGTCTATGTGTCATGCATATCAGGGCATCCAGAAAGCCTTTGAAAGTCGTATGAGGGCTCCTGCAATTGCTGGCAAAGTGTAGAGTTTTAAAGTTATTTCCTGATCTCTTAGGACTATTATTTAGCCATCATCCTTTTGTACTGTTTAGTTATCATTTTTCTATATTATCATTTTTGTATATAAACTATTATTATTAATAAATTCATGTTTTATAATATTATCATATTTTAATATATATAACTATTATTATTGATGAATTAATATTTTATAATTATGTGTTAATTAAACTAATTAATTAGGTATTTATTTTTATAAAACTTGCATTGCATAGAACTATAAACCATCTTTTGATTAATGTACACATTCTACGGTATCAATACATTTATATTTTTTGTACAAGTGTGAGAATTATATACATTAGTTAATTAATTATCTAGTTTGGATAGCTTGGAAATTATAATTAATTTTATAGTTAATTACAATAATCAAACAGTATATTGAGGGTTCAGAAAAATTTTGGATAGCATGTTCCTTTAGTTCTCCTCACACATCTTTAGCCATTGGGGAGAACTAAGAGTAAATTCTTCCAAAATATTTTGGCCCCTATTATGTATCGTTTAATTATTGTAATTGCCTAGAGAATTAATGAAATTTTTGAATGGGATAGAACCTAACTTTCCTTATTAGTTGGTGATAGAATGCATTAAATGATATGAAAAGATCATGATGATTTTGAGTTTGCATCCCATCACTAAAGCCAAAACTCAAGAGAATGAGAGTGGCCAGAGGTGACATTCTAGATGTAAGATATAAGAGCTTGGATGCTTAGGTGGAGGCCATCACCGATGTGCTTGGACTTGAAAGTAAAGTCCAAGAAAGGAGAGGTGGGGATTTGAAGAAGTACCCGAAGATGAGAATTATCCGAGGGTGCCGGGAATCATGCAACATGCGAAGTGAATTTCAAAACAAAAATTCTAAGCATGAAACCCTAGTTGGCTAGAAAACCCTAATTCCCAGGAACCTCTCATGCATTACCAATTAATGAAACATAAATGAAGTCAAAAAAAAAAACCTGAATCACTAAAATCCAATCCTTTCCACGAGGCTCACATGTGCAAGCCTTCCAACGGTGGTCCACATGAGAATGCTACCAAGGAAGAATCCCTACCGGGGTTGCTTGCTTCAACAGAACTCTTAGAGCAGCCTTTGGACCTTTGACTACTGTAGGACACACTGTCCTACTATAGGACACTAAGAACATTGTCCTAAACTAATGTTGGTTTTAGGAAAACCCTCCTTTAGGACTCCTTAGGCTTATATGCAAGAATAAAGCCTTGTCCTAAAAGATTAGACCTTGTCTTAACAAGACAAGTATTGTCTTAAAGAAAGGAAGAGGGAGAGAGAAGCAAAAAAGACACTCAGATAACTCTCGGGAAAATGGACTCCTATTTCTTATGACCGAACAACCGAACTCAATAACTCAATAATCCGTAATCTCATTTCACCGTACACCCTTAAATAAGGATTTAAGGGGCGTGAAAAGCATCCCAAAAACTCTTATCAGGTATGTCTCTTCATATTTGATAAGACTCTTCCGGACTCAGGAGTCTTATCTGAGTTCTCCAAATGCTCTCTTTTCATGCCACATGGCATGTACTGAACAAAAGGGAAAGGAGGCATCCCTTCTTGTCTTGAAACTGTAGAAGAAGAATTCTGAGAGCAGAAGGACTTTATCTTAGAACTGTGCGCAGATGAAGAGATGCGACTCTTCATCTACGCACATTGACTATTCCTTTCTTCATGCCGCCCCCTTATCCCCTTTTTAACCGGTCAACTAAAACCAAATGGGCGTGGAGATCAGATAAGAGGCGTTCCTAATATGAAACTCCTAGAGTTTCATTTACAGAAGGACTCTTAGTCCTTCTGCACGCACTCTCCATCTCCCGCGCTCTCCAAAAGGTGCCAAGAGTCCTATGCGCCTAGGACTCTTCATAAAACCGGTATAATGCCCAAATAAAACAAGATAAAACTTGGTTTAAGCTGCCCCACTTAGGACTCAACCTAATCTTGGTTTCCCTCAAATAAGTTAGTCCAAATACCAAGCAACCGGACCCAATCCAATTGGGTTAGGAATTGGGTTAGCCTACATATGCTAGTATGTAATATGGCTAACAAATTAGGATCCCATGACCCTAATTAAATAATGAATGACTTCCTGGCCAACTCTCTATTGTGTGTGAAACATTGGGTTACACATCTAGCTAGTAGTAGGTTTAGGTTTGAGCCGATTCGAACCAATCGAACCCGATTGACCTAATTAGGTCAAATTGGCTCGCTTAATTATCCAATTCAAATCATCCATCGAATTGACTCATGAAACCAAATCATTTGGTTTATGAAAACCTACAAAACAAGATTGATGTCTAGAAACATGTCATGCCTACCAAGAAAATATGAAATTTGGTAGAAAGTACCAAAATAGCATTCAATAGTAAGTTACCATGCAATTCAATCTTTCGATCTTCCATTATCCCAATTAAGTGATAGGTATAGATATATGTCAAACCCTAATACTTAGTTATATCGAATCTCAGCTCGATTATGAGGACTAAGTTGATGACTGATTAAAAACCAATTCTAATTTTATCCTGCTTTGATCAAAGGCTCCTTGAGTCACTCATCAAAGAGATTGCATAGGATAACAATTCCTCTTACTAGAAAAGACTTATTCATTGTTGGTCTACTCACATCCTTCATACACCTTCCACAATACCCAGAACACCTCGTACATGTCGCAATGCCATGAATGAGTATGAACCAAAGTATGGCTTAGTGTGCACAAGGAACCATAGTGACCTCAGGTCTAAAGATCACATGCACAACTTCTACTCTGGGACCTATCTTTTGACAAGCAGTAAGACTTTCATAAGATAGTCCCGGTACAGATCAGTTCAGTGTACTCATATCCTGATGAGCACCCTTATCCTTGTATTAGTGTCTCTACATAAGTGGTTGTGAGGTCAACCATCCTCATCAATTGAGCATACATAGGATAAGCTAGTCTTTCTAGATTCATCGATCCCCGAATCGATGGTCCAACGACTAAGAACATTCTAGATTAGGGTTTATAGAAATTAGGTCTCACTATTATTTTATCATAACCCTAATTCCATTGCCCTACTCTATGGGGTTCGTCATAATTAATAGAAAAATATGATACAGCAATATATAATGAATCAAATGCCTTTATTAATATGAAAAATATGTCATACATGAGCTAGAAGTTTACAAAAAGGCCCTCATAATGATTGGCTCTTAGGGCACTTTTCTATCACCCGAGCAATAGCAGAATCTTCATGAGGAGGGGCATAGGAGTTCTTTGTTGGAGGTGAAGCACATGGAGTTAGAGGTCTAGAAATTCATCACAAGTGAGGAGCACTACTCATCGGTCTCTTCAAGTGTTTGATGATGCTTGTCACAATGCACCGATTTAATACCTTAATTCCACTATTCTTATGAATCATAGTGAGAGTAAGGGTCGAATCCATAGGGACCTTTAAGTTATTTCAAAAGAAATCTGGTGTGGGCACCAGGATCTGACAAAGGCTCCTCAACCCTCTATGGATCTCATATTAGGGTTCCACTTCTTTGTGTCTTGTAATAAGGCTTCAAGCCTCAAATTTGAAATTATCTTTTGCTTTGAATTGAGTCTGTACCTTGACCAATTAGGTCAAATTGAGTGCTGTACTGAGTCAAGTCACAAATCGAGTCCAGTCTGAGTCTATTAGAAGTATGGGTCCATTTCAAGAGTGGGTCTTAAAATTTAGTCTCCTTGGAAGCATGTCGGGAAAGAATCCAAGTCAACTCAGGGCCCACCTGTGCATCCTACATGGCGCCATGACATCTTGCCATGTGGGCAGCACACTTGGCATGCAAGGATGCCCAATGTGGAGGACCACTTCACTTGTCTCTAGCCTTTTTCCCCTCCCCCTATCAAGCTCATTGCCATGCAAGGGTGGTCGGCCAAGGTGGAAGTCAATGGGAGTTGAAGTGGGGAATTCAAATCCCTTGCTTCAAGCCCTCCAATCAAGTCTTCTTCCCAAATTGCTTCAACCTCTTTAGAAGGGAGAGACAAGATCCTTGGGAGCCTCCACCTAACACTCCCCATGTCAAGCCTTATACCAAAGAAAGGGTGTGCAACAAAGGAAGGATGAAGAACATAAGCCATACTACAAGCCCCTCTTCATGTCTTTTTCCAAAACAATGAAGATTCTTTCCAACTTCAAGGTGCCATGATCCCTCCTCATAGCCTTGCTTCATGCCATGCCCATTCAAGAAAAAGAAGAAGAAATTTTGTATTCTTGCATTTGAATTTCAAAATGGGCCTTGAGTGCCTATTTAAAGGACCCAACCCCCTCCATTGTAAAAAAAATTGAATGATTAATGAAAAAAGAATTTGAGTTTTCTATCCTCCAACCATTGTCTCCTAGACTAGGTTTGAGTGAAGTTGCCTTCGTCCCCAAGGATGTCGAGTGGTGTGAGGCCACCTGTCCGTCGCCCCTGGGCATCGTGAATCCTTCATCCTCCTGGATGTCGAGTGGTGTGAGGCCACGATCCTTCGTCCTCCAGGATGTCACGGGGTGCGAGGTCCCAAGTTATCTCCTTCTTCGACTTCGAAATCCAGCCGGACATCGGGCTCGAAGCCCCTTCTCAACCCCATCTCAGTCTCTTTCTGTACACTCTTCTTTTTCGCTAATCCCTATTTTGTTTGCCTACAGGTCCTCTCTGGCATCTCTGGCAATGGAGACAGTCGGCTTTGCCATCGCGACCTTCTGACCAGAAGCCAGTGCTTCCACGGGTTCGACTGCTCGGGCATCCAGGCTGCATCCACAGAGTTGAGCGATCTCTGCATCAGGCACTTCAGACATGTGAGGTTTTCTCTCTCTATCTTCTAAGTAGGTATTGCATTTCGATCTTAGTCCTATCGGGGTTTCTTAATCCTGGGACCCTATTCTTGTTTTCACTATTTAGGGATTAGAACTGCTAGTGTAAGCTTCCGTTGTGCATTTCTCTTATTTCTCTTTTTTGCTTGTGATCGGGAATCAAAACCCTAAGAAAAACAACTAAAAAAAAACTCATCAACCCTAAAAAAAAGAATTCCTTTGTATCATAAGCATCCTTCACTAGCATCCCTAGGCCCCCTCCCTCCACATCATTATTGGTATCAGAGCTTTATTCCACATCATTCTTGGTATCAGAGCAAGGCTAGGACTAGTGCATTTTGTTTTCTTTCATTTTCTTCATTCTGGTCAGCCCATATATGGTTTGATCATTGGATTGTTTATCTCTGTAGTGATCTCTAAATTTTGTGATTTCTATTCTGTTAGATTGCCTTGAATTCAAAGTATTTTTGTCTATTTTCTCATATTTTATTTCAGTTTGTAGAATTTCTACAAGCCAAAATACTGCCTAAGAAAATCTCAGGTCTGAAATTTCATCAAGCATCTCTTTCATCCATCTAGTTTATTTCTTGCATTTAGGGGCACATTTTAATTCTTGCATTTTGTTTAGCATTCACACATCTAAAAACACAAAAAAAACAAGAAATTTGTAAGTCATTTCATTAGTCATTTTGTGCTTCATTTTTACATAACTTATCTTAAGGGCATCAAATTAACATAGGGTCAGTATTTCATTAGCTGTCCCTAGCCCAAAAACCACCACCCGACATATCGAACCCTAGCCATTAACTAATATCGATTAGATGTTTAATCTGCTCTATTGAACTAGGGACACCCATGAAGTCGGGTCGACCCAAGTGCCGAGCCAAGCTAAATTACTTGTTGGTGTGTGCTTAAGTAGCTGGTATCTAGGCAAGTGGTTCAGGGACTAGAGCACGAAGGAAGTGGGTTGGAAAACTTACCTGGCCAATTTCTAATTGGTGTCTAGGCAAGCGAAGAGGAACCTCCACTAACCTTATACTTACTTGGCCAGGTGCCAAGTTACTGCTGTCAGGTTCATCTTCTTGACTTCATATTTGGAGAGATCTCCTAGGTCTAGCAAACCGTAGCATCGTTTTGTTACATGTGCACTAGATCAGGAACCTCTTTTCACCCATCTTCTCCACCCCCTACCAAAGCCATGGACCAACTTCGAGCTGACATTGGAGCCCTAACTCAATCCATGACTCAATCCATGACTCAATTAAGCAACCAGTTGACTAATAGGCTTGATAAGTTTGAAGATAGAATTAGAGCCTTAGAAAAGAATATTAGACCATCCATCGAGCTTGAGGCTGAGTCACCTCCTCACCATAGGGAATACCCTCAGCGTGATTCTTCCCTAGAGTTTGAAGACCTTTTAGGAGTAATTAGGTACATCCTTACCCAGGATATAGTGCAAGAAGATTGGCGTAGGACTAGCATCCTACAAACATTTGCCAGACTAGGGAATAAGGTATGCAAGATCATAGTTGATATTGGGAGCTATGTCAATGCCATTTCTTCAAGTACTGCCAAATCCCTAGGATTGACCCCAGTTCCTCACCCCAACCCTTACAACGTCTCGTGGATTGATTCAACCTTCATACCCAAAAATTCTAGGTGCCAAGTCTTAATCAAGTTGCAATCTTATGAAGAGATGATTTGGTGTGATGTCCTTCCCATGGGCATCTGTAGTATTATCTTAGGACAACCTTGGCTGTACGATCATGATGCCACCCTTCATGGTCAGACCAATACCTGTACTATTAACCACCATGGGAAGAAGTTTACAATCAATCCGGTTCAACCTAAGGATCAGGTTAAAAGAGGATCAAGTAGTCTAAAGGAAAAGAAGCCAGAAGTTACATGATCAAAGACAATGGGATAGAAGAAGAGATTACTAGGAAAAGACCCTTTAAAGAGTTTCAGGGAGAGAAGGATGAACATTCTGAGAATTTGAATACAAAAACCCCTGAGCCCATTGAAGACTTTAAGGTTGAACCCATTGAAAATCTAGGGAAAGAAACTCTTGAGCCTATTAAAGAATTGAAAGAAAGCATCTATGAGTCAAGTTTAGTAGTAGATGGGCCCGAGGGTGAAATTATTGAGGAATCCAAGGAAAATGATCATGAACCCACTACAAAATTTGAAGAGGAAATGACCGAGCCAGGATCACATCTAGTAAATGAACATGAGGATTCGCTAGCCTTTTCCACAGGAGTTCAGGAACCAACCCTTAATGAACCGATCCATAGAGAACATCCTCAAGAGATGGTTAAAGCTTGGAAAGAAATTGAGGATGAAGTTCCCGATGAGTTACCTGATCAACTTCCACCCTTGAGAGACATCCATCATATTATAGACTTGGTCCCAGGATCCTCTTTAACAGACCTTCCTCACAGTGGGATTAACCCTAGCTAGCGCCAAGATCTACCGAAACAAGTGGACCATATGACACCTATAGAACGATGCCCAAATTTTAAGGTCATCCTGAATAACCAAGGTTTGTTTTATGTTCTCCATAAGCCACCCCGTGACATCCCGGAGGACGAAGGATCGTGGCCTCACACCACTCGACGTCCAGGAGGACGAAGGATTTGCGATGCCCTGGGGCGACAGACAGGTGGCCTCACACCACTCGACATCCATGGGGACGAAGGCAACTTCAGTCAAACCTAGTCTAGGAGACAATGGTTGGAGGATAGAAAACTCAAATTCTTTTTTCATTAATCATTCAATTTTTTTTAAATGGAGGGGGTTGGGTCCTTTAAATCGGCACCCAAGGCCAATTTTAAAATTCAAATGCAAGAATACAAAATTTCTTATTCCTTTTCATGAATGGGCATGGCATGAAGCAAGGCTAGGAGGAGGGATCATGGCGCCTTGAAGTTGGAAAGAATCTTCATTGTTTTGGAAAAAGGCATGAAGAGGAGCTTATAGCATGGCTTATGTTCTTCTTCCTTCCTTTGTTGCATACACTTTCTTTGGTATAAGGCTTGACATGGGGAGTGTTAGGTGGAGGTGGCCAAGGATCTTGTCTCTCCCTTCCAAAGAGGTTGAAGCAATTTGGGAAGAAGACTTGATTGGAGGGCTTGAAGCAATGGATTTGAATTCCCCACTTCAACTCCCATTGACTTCCACCTTGGCCGACCACCCTTGCATGGCAATGAGCTTGATAGGGGGAGGGGAAAAAGGCTAGAGACAAGTGAAGTGGTCCTCCCCATTGGGCATCCTTGCATGCCAAGTGTGCTGCCCACATGGCAAGATGTCATGGCGCCATTTAAGATGTACAGGTGGGCCCTGAGTTAACTTGGATTCTTTCCCGACTTGCTTCCAAGGAGACTAAATTTTAAGACCCACTCTTGCAATGGACACATACTTCTAATAGACTCAGACTGGACTCGATTTGTGACTTGACTCAGTATAGGACTCAAATTTACCTTATTGGTCAAGGTACAGACTCAATTCAAAGCAAAAGATAATTACAAATTTGAGGCTTGAAGCCTTATTACAAGATACAAAGAAGTGGAACCTTAATCTGAGATCCACAGAGGGTTGAGGAGCCTCTGTCGGATCCTGTTGCCCACACCACTAAGAAGCTTTAAGAGATTGAGTTTTCTATCCTCCAACCATTGTCTCCTAGACTAGGTTTGAGTGAAGCTGCCTTTGTCCCCAGGGACGTCGAGTGGTGTGAGGCCTCCTGTCCATCGCCCCAAGGCGTCGCGAGTCCTTCATCCTCCTAGACATCTTGTGGTATGAGGCCACAATCCTTCATCCTCCGGGACGTCGCGGGGTGAGAGGCCCCAAGTTATCTCCTTCTTCAACTTCGAAATCCAGCAGGTCACCGGGCTCGAAGCCCCTTCTCAATCCCGTCTCAGTCTCTTTCAGTATATCTCTCCTTTTCTCTAATCCCTCTTTTGTTTGCCTACAGGTCCTCCTTGGCATCTCGGGCACCGGAGACAGTCAGCTTTGCCATCGCGACCTTCTGACCGAAAGCCAGTGCTTCCACGGGTTCGACTGCTCGGGCATCCAGGCCGCATCCATCGAGTTGAGTGATCTCTGCATCAGGCGCTTCAGACATGTGAGGTTTGCTCTCTCTATCTCCTAAGTAGGTATTGCATCTCAAGCTAGTCCTACCGGGGTTTCTTAATCCCGGGATCCTGTTCTTATTTTCATTATTTAGGGATTTGAACTGCTAGTGTAAGCAACCTCACACGTCTGTAGTGCCCGATGCAGAGATCGCTCAACTCGATGGATGCGGCCTGGATGCCCGAGTAGTCGAACTCGTGGAAGCACTGGCTTTTGGTGGGAAGGTCGCAATGGCAAAGCCGACTGTCTCCAGTGCCCGAGATGCCAAGGAGGACCTGTAGGAAAACAAAAGAGGGATTAGCGAAAAGGACAGATGTACAAAAAGAGACTGAGATGGGGTTGAGAAAGGGCTTCGAGCCCGGTGTCCGGTTGGATTCCGAAGTCGAAGAAGGAGATAACTTGGGGCCTCGCACCCCGCGACATCTTGGAGGATGAAGAATTATGGCCTCACACCACTCGACGTCCAGGAGGACGAAGGACTCGCGACACCCTGGGGCGACGGACAGGTGGCCTCACACCACTCGACGTCCCTGGGGATGAAGGCAACTTCACTCAATCCTAGTCTAGGAGACAAGGGTTGGATGATAGAAGACTCTAACTCTTTTTTTCATTAACCATTCAATAGTTTTACAAGGGAGGGATTGTGATGCAGAACAAAGAACAAAGAAGCGTATGCGAAAGTAAAATTAAGATTATTTTTTTTATTTTTTTTTTTTTCAGAAATTGGCTTCGACTCAAAGTAAAGTTAAACTAAGTTGATGGAAACTAGGTAAGGATTGAAAGCACAATTTAGAAGAAGCCAAGTTATCAGAGTAGTTCAGAAGTAACGGATCGCTGGGGGTTGAGAAACTCCCAGACCTAGGGTTTCGCTCTAAACTTTCAACAGGACAGAAATAGAGAGGAGAGATGGGTTACCAACCAGACAGTGATCTTCACAGAATTTGGGTGGAAGAACTCTCTCGGGCAGATTGTTGGATCCTCGGATTTGGCTATCTTCGTAATGGATCCTCCAATACTGGTCTCATGGCTGGGTCGGCTTCTCCTAGAATCAAGATCTGGGAAGAAGAAAAACAAGTGATGGATTCAGGGACTCGGGGAAGGATTTACCAGTTCAAAGAACTTGAAGGCTGATGTCGCTGAGATCCGGATTCTCTTGAAGGCTGATTCGACTCCCTCTGGAAAGAGCTTTGGAACTGAAGTATCCAGACTGTAGCTGGATGCTGGTGGTCGGCCTGGACTTGGAGAGAGAGGCCATGAGAAGTGGGATAGGCTAGGGATTGGTGGAAAGAAAAGAATGATGGGCGGCTAGGGTTGTGGAGTAGAAGTGGCTAACCTAGGGTTTGGGTTTTGGAGATCTCACACCTCCTCAAGGTTCCTGGGGAACCCGGATTTACTCCCTCATGGAGCTCAACACCTGGATGCAAGTGCGGAAGAGAGAAAACACAAAGTTTTGCTCACAAAAATTTGGTTTCATTCATCTGATTCCTTTAAACTTACAAGAGGGTTTAATTTATAGGCCATTACAAGAGAGTAGGGTTTTAGATCTTCCCATATGGGACTAAAGGAGGGGATCTTCAAATTAGGATATCAATCCCTACTCATATGGCCGGCCAATTAATTCCAAAGTTGTTTGAAGCTTCAAAAAGGAAAGTGGGTGGCACCTCCTTGTCTTGACCTCCAAGAAAATATTTTTTTCCTTCTATGCTTAGCCTTATCTGGAAGTGTTTGGGCGCCTCTTAACCTTGCCCTCCAAGAGAAAATTTGTTGCCTTTTATATCTGGCTTTAGATGGAATGATTAGGGTGCCTCCTAACCTTGCTTTTCAAGAGAAATCTCCTTCCTTCCATGGCTCAACACTTTTTGGATACCTCCTTTTCTTCCTCCACAAGTTATGGCTTTTTCTAACTTTGTTTTGAGTTTGTCTGGCAGGTAATGGGCGCCTCCTTGAATTTCTCTCCAAGAGAATTTCTTCCCTTTCATAGTTTGGTTCTTTTGGGAAGTCTTGGGCCGCCCCGTTGATTTGTGGACCCCTAGTGGATTTCTCCTCAATTGGCGCATGAAAGAGGGGAGCTGCTATCTGTGGTGTGGGGACCAAAGCCTGCTGGATGGAGATGTGGCACCCCTTGGACTCAGGCGTATGGCTGGGAGTGTGGCTGGGAGTGTGGCGCCCACTTGCTTGGCCTTGGGAGAAAATGTAACACCCCTAGGTTGAAGCCCTAGTCCACTACTGAGTCAACATGACTCAACAAAATAAAAATGCAGGTAATACAGACTCAAACTAAAATTGAGTTGATCAAGTCAACCCTTATTATAAGCCAAAAACCCTAATTCTTCGGGCAAGGTTAATCAGAGATCCAGATGGAGCTCTGAAGTCTTCTTCTGAGTCTGGTGCCCGCACCAATTCTCCCAGGGTGGGAGGAACTCGACCTTGTCGAGTATGGATCAAGTTGGCTCTGGTATCTCTCCAAGAGGTCTGGGTCCAATTCTTGTAATTCTTCTCGGGAGATCCAAGAGTCATCAGAATCTGGCCTTCCTTGCCAGCAGACCAGGTATCTTTGGTATCCTCGATTACGAGTAGAGATAACCTGATCATCCGGGATCTTTTCAATATGATCTTTCCTCACAGGCCACTTTGTTGGTGGACACACAGGGTTGGGTCCACTCTCAAGATCAGGATTAGGCTCAAATGGCTTACTGGGAATCACACCTGGCTCTCTATACTCTGCTAGGTCTGTAATGTTGAAAGTGGAGCTAATGCCTAGTTCTGAAGGCAACTCGAGCACATAGGCATTGGATCCTACTCTCTTCACCACTCTAAATGGTCCAGCTCCTCTAGCATGTAACTTTCTAACGGTTCCAGGAGGAAACTGTTCAGGCCTTAACCAAATCATTACATAGTCTCCCTCAACAAAAGTTTTGACTCGCCATTGAGAATCAGCCAACTTCTTATAAGTTTCATTATTTAAATTTATTTTAGCATGAATTTCTTTATGCAAGTCCTTTACATGCTATGCAAGTGCATCAAGAGACTTGTGTGTGTGGACTAATAGTGAAATCAGATCATGTGGTGTGTGAGGCTTGTATCCATGAACAATTTCAAAGGGGCTCTAGCCTATAGACCTATTGATCGAAACATTATATGCAAATTTAGCCCTGGGAAAATACAAATCCCAATTCCTGGTATTCTCACTCAATCAAAATCTGAGATAATGTCCTAAACTCGACTGACGATGCATTCCTAAAGAATGGACTTTATTCAAAGGAACCCTAGGTCTAAACCTAACAAACTACGGCTCTCTAGGTTTGACCTTGGTCGGAGGATGGCATGCAGAGCATGAAAACTTATCATGGGTGCCTAGTAGGTGCCATAAGGTCTTCCAAAAGTAGGTGGCAAACCTAATAGGTTCTGACACGTGGTTTACTCTAAAGACTTCGACAAAGTAAACTTGGATGGTGTAAGAAGCATTGGAAGTCCTAGAGAAAGGGAGGAAATATGAGGTGGAGTCTCGAATTACCTGCTGACTAAAGGTGGTGACCTGAAGGTTTGAATGGTGATCTATGAGTGTCAACTGGTCATCCTTACGAAAGGGAAAGTTTGCTACTCCTAGGAATGGATCAAGAGATGGTTCGGGGAGTAGCCTAGGACATGTGATTGCAACAGTTAATGTTTGTTCTCTAAGCAAATAATGATCCACTTTCTCAAGAGATGGATTAAAGAATGATTCATGGAAGGGTCTATGGATGATGACCTCAAGACTTGAAATTTGACCTATGGGTGAGGAAAGGTATACTCTATAGAAGGGTAGCTCAGTCATGCGAAGGAAGGGGTCTGGGGCCATAAGGAAGACATCTACAAGACTGGGTGAATCAATCCACTCAAGAAAAGGATGTCCAACTGAGATTACGGGAGAGACCTTAGTGGCTGAGCATGGGACAAGGTCCAATTGTAAGAGGCTTGATTCAGTCATCCTAAGGAGAGGATCTACCATAGGGTGGGCAAACTTAAACAGTTTAGTGCAAAGATCTTCAATTGGTACTTGGGGAATGACTGTCATTAGAGGATACGAACTGATAGCTCGGGCTAATACTATGAGTTCTTCCTGGGGGTATTTGACTAAAGGAACCTGGTTCTCACAAATCTCTTGAATTTTTGAACTAGGTCCTACCACTTGGTTGCTCTCCAAGGTCTCCTCAGGTAAGGAACCAATAGTATCGATGTCACATTCTTCTAGTTCTTCTCCCTCATATTCAACAACTAGACTCAAGCCAGCATCAAATACTTCCTCGATGCCATCTTCAATGGGTTTCGGGTCAGTGGTGATCGGGTCAACTGATTCTAGGCTTGTCATACCTAACCTTTCTTCCTCATTGGTAGGCTTGGGTTCTCCCTCATTAATGTCATCCTTAGGATTCTTACCACTTAGCTGTGCACAAGCCAGTCCTATGCATGGGCACTGACTAGATTTATGGCCTCTTTCTCCACAAAACAAACATTCTTGCAATATAGGAACCTGGGTCACACTGGGTTTCAAGCTAGTAGAGACCTTATTTGGGCATGGGTGTGGATCTAAATGGTTTGATCTAGAAGACTTGGGTTGTTGAGTGCCTGGTCTAGAATATTGTAAGGACCTCTCATAGACACGATCCACACTATAGATATCATGGTTAGGCTTCATAAGGTTATGCTCGGGATCACGGTATAAGGTCCTCCTAGGCTCCTGACATGGGTAAGGTTGGGGCCTATTAAATTTTGGATCAGGAGTCCAATTTTGATGTCTACGTTTCTCAAGTACTTAGACTCGATCCCTAAGCTGGGTAAGATCCTCACAGACTGGATTCCTAAACTGGGCAACAATATCAGTCATATCCTGACTTAATTTGTTCATGCTTTCGGTAAGAGTTCTAACCATGGCCTCTAAATCAGGTTGGGCTTGACCAGGTTGGTAGGGTACTCCATTCCGGGTAGACATGATGATGCAAGCAAACACACAAAATGAGACTCAACTGAACGACTACGGGCTAACTAGACATAGAGCCCAAACTAGATGCCCAATCAGAGTGGCAAGCTAGCCTGTAGTAACTCGGGACTCAGCCAGGCAAGTGTAAGGGGATTGTTAGGTCCCTAATTGCCAATCCTAGACACCAATCAGTGATTGGCCAGGTAGGCGGACCAGCACAAAAGCCCTTCGGGACGTAGTCCCTGAACCACCATTCTAGACACTGAGTACAGAGCACACACAGAGTAACTAGACAAACTGACTCAACACTAGCCTTGACTCGACTTGTTGATGTCCCTAGCCCGCTAGGGCAAATTAGGTCTAATCAATTTTAGATTAAAGGCTTAGGTTCGAATGAAGGGGTGGTGGTTTTGGGCTTAGGAGAGGTTATCAACTCCTCCCCTTATCTTAGATGCTCAAATGCCCTTAAGGTGAATTAAGAGATGAACACTCAAAAAATAATTGGATTGCAGAACACAAAAACAGAGTTATAGTAATTTAACTCTCAAAAATTTCATGGAAACCAATAAATCACAGGAAGATTATGTAAAATAGCTTCAATTGTACTGGTTTCAGCAAAACAAAAATCATATAATTCGGAGTTACTTGCACTGAGAAACAATTCCTGCAACAGGATAGTTACAGACTGAAAACAGGGTGCTTCCCCGTTTACAATTCCTGCTACGAAGTTGTAACCCAACGGATCCCCTACACGCCCTAGGAACACCCCGTGGAATGGAAAGAGGAGGTTTGCACCTCGCTTCATTCCTAGGACCGGACGTCCTGGGGAGTCTACTTCGAGCAGACAAAGTAAAAGGAGAGAGACTTAAAACAAGCAAGCAAAACAGAAACCCTAGACTGTGCTCTGATACCAAAATTGATGCAGCACGGAAGCTCTGATACCAAAAATGATGCAGAACAAAGAATAAAGAAGCATATGCGGAAGTAAATTTAAGATTAATTCTTTTTTTTTCTTTTTTTTTATTATATTTCAGAAATTGGCCTCGACTCAAAGTAAAGTAAACTAAGTTGAAGGAAACTAGGTAAGGATTGAAAGCACAATTTAGAAGAAGCTAAGTTATCTGAGTAGTTCAGAAGTAACGGATCACTGGGGGTTGAGAAACTCCCAGACCTAGGATTTCGCTCTAAACTTTCAACAAGACAGAAATAGAGAGGAGAGATGGGTTACCAACCAGACAGTGATCTTCACAGAATTTGGGTGGAAGAACTCTCTCGGGCAGATTGTTGGATCCTCGGATTCGGCTATCTTTGTAATGGATCCTCCAATACTGGACTCGTGGCTGGGTTGGCTTCTCCTGGAATCAAGATCTGGGAAGAAGAAAAACAAGTGATGGATTCAGGGACTCGGGGAAGGATTTACCAGTTCGAAGAACTTGAAAGCTGATGTCGCTGAGATCCGGATTCTCTTGAAGGCTGATTCGACTCCCTCTGGAAAGAGCTTTGGAACTGAAGTATCCAGACTGTAGCTGGATGCTGGTGGTCGGCCTGGACTTGGAGAGAGAGGCCATGAGAAGTGGGATAGGCTAGGGATTGGTGGAAAGAAAATAATGATGGGCGGCTATGGTTGTGGAGTAGAAGTGGCTAACCTAGGGTTTGGGTTTTGGAGATCTCACACCTCCTCAAGGTTCCTGGGGAACCCGGATTTACTCCCTCACGGAGCTCAACACCTGGATGCAAGTTCGGAAGAGAGAAAACACAAAGTTTTGCTCACAAAAAAATTTGGTTTTATTCATCTGATTCCTTTAAACTTACAAGAGGGTTTAATTTATAGGCCATTACAAGAGAGTAGGGTTTTACATCTTCCCATATGGGACTAAAGGAGGGGATCTTCAAATTAGGATATCAATCCCTACTCATATGGCCGGCCAATTAATTCCAAAGTTGTTTGAAGCTTCAAAAAGGAAAGTGGGTGGCGCCTCCTTGTCTTGACCTCCAAGAAAATATTTTTTTCCTTCTATACTTGGCCTTATCTGGAAGTGTTTGGGCGCCTTTTATCCTTGCCCTCCAAGAGAAAATTTGTTGCCTTTTATATCTGGCTTTAGATGGAATGATTAGGGCGCCTCCTAACCTTGCTTTTCAAGAGAAATCTCCTTCCTTCCATGGCTCAACCCTTTTTGGATACCTCCTTTTCTTCCTCCCCATGTTATGGCTTTTTCTAACTTTGTTTTGAGTTTTTCTGGCAGGTAATGGGCACCTCCTTGAATTTCTCTCCAAGAGAATTTCTTCCCTTTCATAGTTTGGTTCTTTTGGGAAGTCTTGGGCCACCCCCTTGATTTGTGGACCCCTGGTGGATTTCTCCTCAATTGGCGCATGAAAGAGGGGAGCTGCTATCTGTGGTGTGGGGACCAAAGCCTGCTGGATGGAGATGTGGCGCCCCTTGGACTCAGGCGTATGGCTGGGAGTGTGGCTGGGAGTGTGGCACCCACTTGCTTGGCCTTGGGAGAAAATGTAAGACCCCTAGGTTGAAGCCCTAGTCCACTACTGAGTCAACATGGCTCAACAAAATAAAAATGCAGGTAATACAGACTCAAACTAAAATTGAGTTGATCAAGTCAACCCTTATTATAAGCCAAAATCCTAATTTTTCGGGCAAGGTTAATCAGAGATCCAGATGGAGCTCTGAAGTCTTCTTCTGAGTCTGGTGCCCGCACCAGATTGAGTCCTTTAAATATGCACCCAAGACCCATTGAATTTCAAACAAAATTACAAGCTTTCTTGGGGCGCATTTTTTTAGGGTTGATGAAATTTTTTTTAGTTATTTTTCTTAGGGTTTTGATTCCCGATCACAAGCAAAAATGAGAAATAAGAGAAATGCATAACGGAAGCTTACACTAGCAATTCCAATCCCTAAATAGTGAAAACAAGAATAGTATCCTGGGATTTAGAAACCCCGGTAGGACTAAGCTCAAAATGCAATACCTACTTAGGAGATAGAGAGAGCAAACCTCAAAAGTCTGAAGCGCCTGATGCAGAGATCGCTCAACTCGACAGATGCAGCCTGGATGCCCGAGTAGTCGACCCCGTGGAAGCACTGGCTTCTGGTCGGATCCTGGAACCGTTAAGAAGCTTCATGCTCGTGGGGATGGTCCCTTTAAAGTGATTAGGAGAATGGGCCATAATGCCTATGTGCTAGAATTACCTCCAGATTATGGAATTAGCTCGACATTCAATATCTCTGACTTAGTCGAGTATAGGAAACCGCAAACATACCCAGCGAGCCATTTGGGCCTGACCTCCCTTTTGAGAGTGAACCTGAACCTGAGTGTCCACCCCCAAATATACCTGAGTGAGGAGAGCTGATCGAGCGTGTCCTGGATGACCATACTATCACTACCCGGGGCAAAGGCTATAAATGTTACTTGGTCTGATGGCAAGGCTGACCCGAATCCGATGACTCGTGGATCACCTGGGAGGACTTGCAGCGCATCGACAACGAAATCCTAAAGAGGTCCCAAAGCCAGACTAACCCTTACTTGACAGGGTCAAGTTCCTCCCATCCCGGGAGAATTGGTGTGGGCACCAGGATCTGACAGAGGCTCCTCAACCATATATGGATCTCAGATTAGGGTTCCACTTCTTTGTATCTTGTAATAAGGCTTCAAGCCTCAAATTTGTAATTGTCTTTTGCTTTGAATTGAGTCTGTACCTTGACCAATTAGGTCAAATTGAGTCTTGTACTGAGTCAAGTCGCAAATCAAGTGCAATATGACTATATTAGAATTAAGGGTCCATTGCAAGATTGGTCTTAAAATTTAGTCTTCTTGGAAGCAAGTCAGGAAAGAATCCAAGTCAACTCAGGGCCCACCTGTGCATCCTACATGGTGCCATGACATCTTGCCATGTGGGCAGCACACTTGGCATGCAAGGATGCCCAATGGGGAGGACCACTTCACTTGTCTCTAGCCTTTTTCCCCTCCCCCTTACAAGCTCATTGCCATGCAAGGGTGGTCGGCCAAGGTGGAAGTCAATGGGAGTTGAAGTGGGGAATTCAAATCCCTTGCTTCAAGCCCTCCAATCAAGTCTTCTTCCCAAATTGCTTCAACCTCTTTGGAAGGGAGAGACAAGATCCTTGGGTGCCTCCACCTAACACTCCCCATGTCAAGCCTTATACCAAAGAAAGGGTGTGCAACAAAGGAAGGAAGAACATAAGCCATGCTACAAGCCCCTCTTCATGTCCTTTTCCAAAAGAATGAAGATTCTTTTCAACATCAAGGTGCCATGATCCCTCCTCTTAGCCTTGCTTCATGCCATGCCCATTCAAGAAAAGAAGAAGAAATTTTGTATTCTTGCATTTGAATTTCAAAATGGGCCTTGGGTGCCTATTTAAAGGACCCAACCCCCTCCATTATAAAAAAAATTGAATGACTAATGAAAAAAAGAATTTGAGTTTTCTATCCTCCAACCATTGTCTCCTAGACTAGGTTTGAGTGAAGTTTCCTTCGTCCCCAGGGATGTTTAGTGGTGTGAGGCCACCTATCCATCGCCCCAGGGCTTCGTGAATCCTTCGTCCTCCAGGACGTCGAGTGGTTTGAGGCCACGATCCTTCGTCCTCCAGGACGTCGCAGGGTGCGAGGCCCCAAGTTATCTCCTTCTTTGATTTCAGAATCCAGCTGGACACCAGGCTCGAAGCCCCTTCTCAACCCCATCTCAGTCTCTTTCAGTACATCTCTCCTTTTTCATGAATCCCTATTTTGTTTGTCTACAGGTCCTCCTTGGCATCTCAGGCACCGGAGACAGTCAGCTTTGCCATCGCGACCTTCTGACCAGAAACCAGTACTTCCACGTGTTCGACTACTTGGGCATCCAGGCTGCAACCGCCGAGTTGAGCGATCTCTGCATTAGGCGCTTCAGACATGTGAGGTTTGCTCTCTCTATCTCCTAAGTAGGTATTGCATTTCGAGCTTAGTCCTACCAGGGTTTCTTAATCCCGTGATCCTATTCTTGTTTTTACTATTTAGGGATTAGAACTGCTAGTGTAAGCTTCCGTTATGCATTTCTTTTATTTCTCATTTTTGCATGTGATCGGGAATCAAAACCCTAAGAAAAACAACTAAAAAAAACTCATCAACCCTAAAAAAAAGAATTCCTTTGCATCATACGCATCCTTCACTAGCATCCCTAGGCCCCCTCCCTTCACATCAAAATCTAGATATGCTCTATAGAAAAAGAAATTATCATGAAATTAGCAGGAAATTTAATCTAGGAATGATCTATCTTAACGAGAGTACAACCCATACCCATAAATCATGGTCCGCTCCTTTTGGGAATAGATCAATCTAAATGATAGTAAAAATAATCTAGATATGATATTTCTTAGCGAGAGCACGCCCCGTACCCATAGATGATGACCCGTCCCTTTTGGAAACAGATCAATCAGAATTATATATTTATGTAGAAAAAGTTAGCAGTAAAAATAATCAAGATATGACCTATCATAGCGAGAGCACGGCCCGTACCCATAGATCATAGCCTGTCCCATTTGAGAATAGATCCGTCAAAATTATATTCACATAGAGTAACTTACCTCTAAATTTTTTTACTGCTCATGAACCTGCTTTTAGCAAGATAAGAAAAATAGGAATTAATCAAAAACCCTTTTCATTTCATAAAATGTGGAGTACATCAAATGAACACTAAAACATAAACTCCCTTTTCCAAACAAGTTTCTAGAGTGAAGCTATAGCATATTTGAAGATGGAGCAGTTCGGTGATGTGGTAGAGAGGGAGACTAGAAACCAGGACTAGTGTGGTGAAAGTAGGAACCAGGGCCAGAATGAAGGTGGTCAAGAAGATTGAAGAGAGTGGAAGGAAGGGAAAAATGAAGAAGAGAGAAATGAGGTGGAGTGGAGGAAGTATTGAGAGAAGAGAAGGGATTGAGAGAAGTGAGGGCTATGAAACCTAATGAACTGATCGCTGATGAACTCATGCTCCCGAACTGGACTCCTTGGACTCCTTTTTATAGGCAATGAGCTCCAACAACCCATGGTGAATTCTGTTCCACCATTCCAACTGAATCTGTTCAGCTCCAACTGCATCTCATTCGCAAACTCTATGGCCGTTCCAACAGTTCAACCGAACTCTACTGATCTCTTAGTTAGTTACAACAATCCCATGGTTCAACCAAACTCCAATCAACTTGGACAGTAGACGTGTGGCTGGTGACTGGTGACGTGGCATGGCCAGCGATGGGCGGTGTGGCTTGGTCGAAAAAGGACAATGAGGAGAGATCGGTTGCAGGCAACCGATGGTTTGGAAGATGGTTCTTGGATGACTGCAACTGACCATGGGAGCCTTTCTAGTGGTGAGGGAGGGTGCATCAGTGGATTCTCTAGCTGGCGGTGGACTGGGCAAGGTGTCCAGCGGTGTGGAATGGCTGTGAAGGAGAAAGAGAAGAAGAGTAGCAACTTTTGGCCATTTCTTTGGCCACTAGAGGCTTTTTCGACCGGCGATGAATATGTCGGAAGCTTAGGCGACGACAGGGAAGTAGCTCCGACAGATTTGGCTCAAAATGAGCTTCGTAGTTCATGGCTCTGTTTCATGGACCGTGGCCATGGCAGCCCATGGACCACTGGCCATTTGGTAGACCATTCAACTGGTCCACGGTGGACCGGCTATGCCAAAATATGTGCTTTTCCTTGTTTAATTTCTTAAAATTTATTTTTAAGCCCATTTCAAGTCCAATTTGAGTTCCGTTTGCCCCGTTGGGCTCCTAAAATCGAGCTCTTCATGTTAATATGGTCATTTTCTATGAAATACTACATAAAGTCTCAATTTTAATTATATAAAATTAGGTTAAAAATTATATTTTTAATAATTATCACCCCTTCCAACTTGAACTTTGCTTGTCCTCAAGTAAAGAAAATGAATTAGCTATGTGTACTGACTCATCCAAGAAGTAAGAATTATCTTACTTATTCTAAAATCAGTGATACCCAGTTCGATAATTAAAGGGGTACTTCATCATATTGCCAATTCTACCCATTTAGTGGCTGAGTGAAGCCCATAGAAACTTCAAGTGTTTGTCTTTTCCCAACTTTCTATCTCACTCTTTTAAATCCTCTAACTTACTTTGGTTATGGTGTAGTATCAATTTATTTAGTCCTCTTTTTATTTTGAAATAATGTAGAGTTAGTGCAATGTCCTAATATCTTGCTTTCTAGGTGACCCTTGTAGCAAGCTTTAAGCCAATGACTCCCAAACTAGTTGCCTTTAGGGCATTTCGTGTAAAACACTCTTCAGGCTTAATGACTTGAGTCAAAAAGGATATGTGTTAAGACTTGTCTCTACAAAAGATTTCTTTGTATCCTCGCCTTTTGACATGAATAACAATGCTTACCTAGACGAAGGGGCCCAGTTACTTGGTAAGAGATGCTAAAAACCTTATTTTTATTACACTTTAAATAGGACTTTTTAGATATTTCCACCTATACCATTGTAAGGTAGAGTCTTTATCGAGATCAGTAGGCAGAAGGGTCTGAAATTGCTCAAAAAATTTTCTAGTCTAAACTTTACAATTAATTGGGTTTCCTTGATAATTTATCTCTCAGTATCTCTAAAACTATCTAAATCATTAATCATTCATCATTTAGCAAACTTGATTATTTTCAAATCGAGATAAAGTTTGGTACACAAGGACTGATTAAAGTTATACTCAAGGAGTTAATTATCCTCCCCCCAACTTAATTTTCATTGTCCCTAATGGAAGGAGATAAAAATATATAACAAAGAAAGATACCACCTAGAAGGGTGCTTGAACTAGATGTTCCTTTGTTATCATACTCCCTTCACTTTATTGTTCTTCTAAAAGAAAAGAAAATAACTTGTTAAAAATAGAAGCATAAACTAGGTTGCCTCCCAGGAGAGCTAAGTTTAAAGTCTTCAGCCAGACTTAGTGGATCTTCTAGAATATGTCAATTAATACATCTACTACATTATTCTATATACTTAGCCATGGCAGATGGTTGGACAAAGTCCAATCAACACTGTCCCACATGATATCTTTGTCATGCGTATCTACAAGATGTGTTTCCTGGTAGTAGATACCAGAGATGGCTTGGTGAGCAGAGTTGATATTGGTTCTATTGCAGGGGATATGTAAAAAGTGAAGGGTATAATAAATTGCTCAAACTTTGGTGTCCAGGGTGGATCTAATAAATCACTTAGCTTCTCCATGCTTTCTTTCACAATGTAGTTCAAATATTTGCAAGATGGGTCCCCAGTAAAGTTATTAGGGCTATCATACTCAAGGACTGCATTACTTGGTTCTGGAAAGGATAATTTGGTTGGGCTATCTACTGGTAAATCAAAGATTGGCTCTTCAATGCTTCTTTGGAGTCATTTGGCAAACCTATAAATTTGGTTTCCTGGCCAGCGGTTACAACATGTTCGAAGAATAAAATTTATCATATCTAAGCTAGGTGTATCAGGGAGATGGCATCTGCTGGTCTCTATGTAGTATGCATCTATGTTAAAACTGGGGCTAGATAGGCTTGTAGAAGGTCTTGAGTGGGCATGTTAGGGATGGTTTCTTCTACAAATTTTTCTAGCACGTTTACCTCTTCAAATCCATCATTTTGTGGTCCATTGATTGTACTAAATATATTCAGCCTCAACTTTTTATTCCCAATAATAACATCCATGGCTCCTTTTCTATAATTAATGCATGCATTTATTATAGCTAGGAAGGGTTAGCCTAGGATAATGGAAATGTATCTTGGGTTGCTACTCGATTGCATGTCAAGGACTAAGAAGTCAACTAGAAAATAAAACTCATCTATCTTGACTAAGACATTCTCAAGCATCCCACGTGGTACCTTAACGATCTATCGGCTAACTGTAGGGTGACCAAAGTGGGTTTCAATTCTCCTAGTCCAAAGAGTTCATACACCGAGCTAGGTAGAAGGTTTACACTAGCACCTAAGTCCAGGAGAGCTTTTTCAATGTGAAAGTTCCCTATGACATAGGAAATAATGGGAGCTCATGGATCCTTGAGTTTCGAAGGGGTGGTGTGCTGGAAGATAGAACTGGCATGTTCCATAAGGTATATTTTCTTTAGAATTGTGATCTAGATTTACGTTTCTGGGTGCAAAAATTTTTCAAAAATTTAGCATATGCTAGAACCTATTTAATTGCATCTAAGAAGGGGAGATTAATTCAAACTTGCTTAAATAATTCTGGTGTCTCCTCGAGTCCTTTTTTCTTCTCGACAGGAATAGGGGCTTTTAAGGCATCTGGGTATGGTACCTTGGGCAAGTAGGGTGGTTCTGGTACAATTAGTTCATCTTCTTTTCTTAGCTCCTCTTTATCCTTAGATGGTTCTAATTTAGGTTGGGTTGGAGGTGTGGGGTAGGTCTCATTGGTTTTTCTAGGTTGCTCGATGACCTTTCCATTCCTAAGAGTCATTACTGATTTGATTTGATCAGAAAAGGTTTCTAAAATTTTAGAACCTCCAGCCATGAATTGTCCTTTCAGGTTACTAATGGGCTAGCTAGGATACTTACATTCCTCCCTTCTATTATGAGTTATAGTCAGCGGATCTATCTGAGCTTCTATCTTGGTAATGGACTGAGTATGGGAGTAAAAGAATTGGTTACTCATTTTTAGCCCTTTCAGTATTTGGTGCAGCCTCTCGTCGAAGGTAGGATTATGATTATTTAGTGGAGGTTGTGGGGCACTCGGGTGTTAAGAATATGGCATTATTCCAAAGTTGGTCTCCTGATAGTTGGACCTAACTGATGTTGGATTAATAACAGGTTGGGGTTTCCAAGAAAGAATTAGATGATTTTGCCAGCCATGATTGTAAGTATTTGAAAATGGATCATTTCCTGATCTAGGAGCCATTCGAGTTTATGCTTGATGGGCTTGCTCCTGAATAAGCATAGGGAATTGATAAGTGGCTGGACAATCACCAATCAAATGGATACGACTTGAACAGATAATACAAACATCATGGTTTTGATAAGACGAGGAGGAAATATTCCTACTTTTTAAGTTTCGGTAAAACTTTTGGGACAGTTCATCTACCTTGCTGTAGAGGTCTACAGAATGACCTACTTCATATATTCCACCTCTCTTTGGTCCTCTGGGAGGATCTCTATAGGCAACAGACATATGATGCAAGGAATTTTTACTTAGGGTTTCAAAAAGCTGCCAAGCCTCATGTTCATTTTTGAGCAATAAATGTTCCTCCACATGAGGCATCCACCATCTGCCGATGCCTTTCTGAAAAACCATCATAAAAATACTAGACTAACCATCATTTAGGTGTGGCATGGTGTGGACTTTTTCTAATCAATTCTTTCAACCTCTCCCATGTCTTATGAAATATTTCTCCGTCTAACTGGGAAAAACTAGTTATGGCTTTTCTAATTTGATTCATTTTCTTATTGAAAAGTATTTCTCATGAGTTTTTTTTTTGAAGTTGATCCCAAGTCAAATGGTTATAGTGTCTAAAGAATTCAACCAGTACTTGGCTCTATCCTTTAAGGAAAAAGGGAATAGCTTAAGCCTAAGGGCATCATCGAAGGAATTTTGTATCTTGATAGTTGAACATATTTCCAGGAATTCATCCAAGTATTGCAGGGGTCTTCATTTGCAAGTTCATAGAAAGATTGTAACATCTGAATTGTGCTTGACTTAATTTCATACTGGACAGCCTCTACTGGGGGTATTTGGATACAAGGTGAATAAGTATACTTTGAAGGAGTGAAGTACTCGTTCAATTATAATGGAGGATCGATTTCTTGATTGGTGTCCATAGTATGTGATTTGTTTGCTCTACAAGTTCTATCTATTTCGGGATCGAGGGGTATGATTTCAGGTTCTAAAGATCGACGACCTAGCATACACCCTACAGTAATATTCTAAAGCAAACAATAGTTTAATATTTTTTTTGTTATTAGAGAGGAGAGAAGGAAAATAAGAGAGGAGAAAGATAGAAAGAAGACTAAAGATGAGAGCCTAAGGAGTCCTAAAGCTAAGAGTGATAGGGGAGGAGTATTAGTTAGAGTTCTAGGTTAATTTCAAACAAGTTAGCAGTCATTGGATGCTCTATCCTAGGATCTATAGTTCTAGACAGCTCCGAACTGTTCCACGGTTACCTTCGAGCACTCCAAGCCCAAGATCAATCAACTGACCTGGCCAGGTAAGTGTAAGGTTGGTGGAGGTCCTCCCGTTGCTTGCCTTAGACACTAATTAGAAATGGCCAGGTAAGTGAATGGAACCAATTAAAGAACCACCTTCCTTCAGGCTCTTGTCCTTGAACTACTTGCCTTGGACACCGAGCAATTAAATGATCCGACCCAGTACAACTCTAGGGTTCCCTTGTCCTATTGAGCTCAAATTTCTTAGGGCTGGCATCTCGCTAATTTTAGAGTTAGGGTATGGGTCAATGCATATGCAAGGGAATGATTTGTGGGCTATGAAGGGTAATGAATTCTCCACCTTATCTGGTTAATGAGGTTAAGGCCCTTAAGTTAGTTATGGAAAGATGAATTCAGCAAGCAAGGTGTCCAAATCTTGTAATTATCAAACAAACAAACTTACACTAATTATTTTTTTTTAATTTTATAGTAAAGTTTCTAATATCCTACCAAGTTATGAGGCTATCAAGGAAAAATTTTTAGGTCTTCAATCATACATAGAAAAATATTAACAAACAATTTTTTTTTAATTTTGATTTTTTAAAAAAATAATCCCAAAAGGTCCCCAATAATGGTGCCAAAAATCTATTGCATGTCGTAATGCACCGATTTAATACCATAATTTCACTATTCTTATGAAGCATACTGAGAGTAAGTGTCGTATCCACAGGGACCTTTGAGTTATTTCAAAAGTAAAATAATCTAGATATGCTCCATAGAAAAGGGAATTATCAATAAATTGGCAAGGAATTTAATCCAGGAATGTTCTATCTTAACGAGAGCATGGCCCGTATCCATAGATCATGGTCCATCCCTTTTGGGAATAAATCAATCTAAATGATAGTGAAAATAATCCAGATATGATCTTTCTTAGCAAGAGCATGGCTTGTACTCGTAGATCACGGCCCTTCCCTTTTGGATATAAATCAATCAAAATTATATATTTACGTAGAGAAAGTTAGCAGTGAAAATAATCAAGATATGACCTATCTTAGCGAGAGCACGACCCGTACCCATAGATCCTAGCCCATCCCTTTTGAGAATAGATCAGTCAAAATTATATTCATGTAGAGTAACTTACCTCTAAAGCTTTTTACTGCTCATGAACCTACTTAAAACAAGATAAAGAAAAATAAGAATTAATCAAAAGCCCTTTTCATTTCATAAAATGAGGAGTACATCAAATGAACAGTAAAACATAAACTCCCTTTCCTAAATTGGCTTCCAGAGTGAAGCTGTAGCATATTTGAAGAAGGAGCAGTTCGGTGACGCGGTGGAGAGCGAAGACTAGAACCATGACCAATGTGGTGAAAGTAGGAACCAGGGCTAGAATGAAGGTGGTCAAGAAGATGGAAGAAAGTGAAAGGAAGGAAGGGAAAAATGGAGAAGAGAAAAATGATGTGGAGTGGAGGAAAGATTGAGAGAAGAGAAGGGATTGAGAGAAGTGAGGGCTGTTGAATATAATGAACTGATCGCTGATGAACGCATGCTTCCGAACTGGACTCCTTGGACTCCTTTTTATAGGAAATGAGCTCCAACAACCCATGATGAATTCTATTCCACCATTCCAACTGAATCTGTTCAGCTCCAACTACATCTCGTTCCCAAACATCGTGGCCGTTCCAATCGTTCAATCAAACTCTACCGATCTCCCGGTTAGTTCCAATGTGGTGCGGACACCAAAGGCACCAGAATAAGGCAGAGGCTTCTCAACCCTCTGTGGATCACTTAAATGACATTCGAGTCCACTGTAATAAAGCTTAGTCCAGCTGAGTTATTTTCATTTAAGTCCTGTAATTTTTTAGCTCATGTTGAGCTAGTCCAGTCCAATGTTAGTCAGCTCATGTCGAGCTAATTTTACTTTTTTGAGTCCTGTTCAACCATATTGAAGACTCAAGACCACATCATACAAGTGAAGACCAAGTCCAACCTGATTGAAGACATGGATGTTGAGCCCAAGTCCAACCTAACTAGAAGACATGAAGATCCCGGAGGAGAATTAAAACAAGTGCAAACCTGAAGCCTGGAGACCAACCAGAAGGAAACTGGGCCAGCCCAGGCCCAGGGAGAAATTAGGGCTCCCTCCTTAGAATTACCTTCCCCTTGGTCGGCCACTTATGGTCACCCCTTGGCCGACCAATACAAGGAGAGGGAGTCCCATTCCATTTAAAATTTTCTACCTAGGTTGCCATGTATTCCTAGTTAGAGTTTGTAAGGGAAAAGGAGTCCTATGTAAAGTCTAAAGTACCCTTACTTGGGGCCCAAGGTTAAGGGTCTATTTAAGTGACCCTAGCCTCTTGTATGAAGTTAGAATTTGATGAATGAAACCCTTGAGTTCTTTTATTGAGTTGTGTGATACCCTGTTGTGTGCATAAAGGGGTTTGCGAGAGTTTTTCTTCCCAGTGCTGCAATCATCTTCCTTCTGCCAACAAGCATCTCAGATCCCTGGACGCCCACTCCAAAAGAAGCCTTCCCTTGCTATTTTTCTTTTGTTTTCTTGTTCCTTTGTGATTTTTCTAACCCCTGACAGGTCGTTTACAGGTCCCCGAGTTCCTACGAATCCAACGACTCCAGCCAAGCCTCAATCGGATCACCGAGCAGAAAGCCGGGTATCCGCTGGTCTTTGGCTCAGTTTTCCAGGCCGCATCCATCGAGGAATGAGAGACCCTTTTGCTGCGATCTTCATAGACATTGTCAGGTACACCCCTTCTACCTCCAGTAGTTTTATTGTAGGAGAACTTGCCCTAACCGAGGCTTCTCAGCCCCGACGATCCTTCTTTTCTACTTTTCTAGGTCCTAATCTGCATGCTGATCTTCTAAAATTCATATAAAATTCTCTACAATTTCTTTCAATCTAAAATTTGGGAATTAATCACTCATCCCCACATATAAAACATACAAAAAAAATTCATGCATATTAGTTCCCCATCATTTGGTATCATAGCTTAGATTAGGGCTTGTTTTCTATAATTTTTCAGTCCGTATATACTCTGTTATTTTAATTATTTATCTCTGTTAAAAACTCTAAAAATTTTGAAATTTATTTTTTTGGATTTATCATAATTCACAGCAATATTCTGAATTTTTTCAGATTTTATTTCAGAATGTGAATTTTCTGCAAGCCGAAATACAGCCTGTAAATTTTTGGCTCTATTTTTTTCAGCAAGACAAGTTTGGAAGTTTTAGGGTTTTGTTCAGCAACATTTGTATATCTTTTAATTTTAGTATATTTCCTGCATATTATGCCATAATTTGTAAGTTTTATTCTATTTAAAAAAAATACCAAAAAAAAAAAATACATATTCTCCAAAAATATCAAAAAAACATCTAAACCCTAATTTGCATCCTCATCTGCCTGCCATCATTACATAATTTACTTTAAGGGCACTCTTGCTATATCAGATAAGGGGAGGAGTTGATAACCTCTCCTTAGCCCAAAACCACATCCCTTGCATTCGGTCCCAAGCCTTAACCTAAAATTAATTAGACTTAATTTGCCCTAGTGGGCTAGTGACACCAACTGGTCGGGTCCGGGCTAGTGTTAGATCACTGTGTCAAGTTAACCTGTGTGTGCCTTGTGCTCAGTGTCTAGAACGGTGATTTAGGGATTCAATCCTGAAGGGCTTGTGTGATGGTCTACCTACCTGGCCAATCTCTAATTGGTGTCTAGGATTGGCAATCAGGGACCTAACATTCTCCTTACACCTGCCTGGCTGAGTACAGGGTTACTATAGGCTAGTTTGCCACCCTGATTGAGCATCTAGTTTGGACTCTAGGTCTAGTCAGCTATAGTCGGTCTGATCGAGTCTTGCATGAGCACTAGATCAGGAGTTTCATATCACCCACCTCCTTCACAAATGTCTGAACCCATGGAAAACTTACAAGCCCAAATAATAGCCCTAGCTGATCAAATGGCACAGATGGCTACCCAGATAACTACTTAGATGACTACCCAGTTAACTCAGTCTGCTACTGAAACCAACAATAGAATTGACCATCTTGCCAATAGGTTTGACCAGTTAGAAGGCCGTGTAGAGACCATACAAAGAACCCATGGGTCACAGTCTGATCCAGATCCTAATTCCCCTCAGCTTAGGAGGACCCCAGACCCTGACCCATACCAAGAGGTTGACCTAGGAGAGCCCCTCAACCTGACCCATACTACAATCCTGAGCCCAGGAGGACCCCAAACCCTGATCCATATCTTAAGGTTGAAGCTAGAAGAGGCTATCGTCCTGACCCAATCCCTGAAGTTTGTCATAGAAGGCCTAATCAGGATTTTGTAGACCAGGAGGACCGATCCTATAGACATGTCAAGCTTGATGCTCCAACTTTTGATGGTTGTCTAGATCCTAAGGTCTATATAGATTGGGAGGGAGAGATGGATCAATATTTTGAATGGTATGATATGATAGAGGAGCTTAAATTTAGGTTTGCTAAGCTTAAGTTGATTCTAGAAGCTAGGTTATATTGGGCTAGTGTTGAGAGAACCATTAATCTAGGAGGGTGTGATCCTATAACCACCTGGTGGGCCATGAAGGGTAAGCTTAGGACAAGATACGTTCCAGTTTCATATCGTCGTGGGTTACTAGATCAATGGCAACGATTTAATCAGGGAAACAAGAGCATAGATGAGTACATTGCAAAATTTGATGAGTATTCCATGCGATGTGATTTGAGGGAGTCTGAGGATGTTGTCTTATCTAGGTTTAGAGCTAGATTAAGAGATGACATTAAGAAAGAGCTCTACATGAGAGAGGTTAGAGACCTGGACCATGCTTACCAGATTGCTAGGGATCATGAACGTTTCCATAGAGGGCCTATTTACCGTCGACCTGAGCCCACTAGATACCCTAGTCAGTATCCGGGAGCTAGCCAGCCCCTTCAGAGTCGACCCATACCCAGTCGACCTAGTCCTAGTCTACCAGGCCCAAACCGACCCAGTCCTAGTCAGCCAGGTCCGAGTCGACCCCAGCCTAGTAATTCTTTGGCCCGCAAGGATGATCGAGGAAAATTTGTAGAAGCTAATAAGGGTTACACTCCCCAGAAGACCTGTTTTAGATGTCATAAGCCAGGCCACTTTATGAATCAATGTCCAGTTAGTGCTTTACATCTAGGTGAATTACATGAAGAAGAGCCTGAGTCTGTAGTCGAACCTGAGGGAGAAGTTTATGAGGCTGATGATCAATTAATAGAGGAGTACGAAGGTGAGGAGAAAGAACCTGAGTTTGAGAACCAATTAGGAGTGGTTAGGTGCATCCTAGCCTAAACCCCAGTTAAGGAAGATTGGCGTAGGACTAGCATCCTACAGACTTTTGTTAAGATAGGGGATAAGGTTCTTAAGATCATCATAGATAGTGGGAGTTGTGTCAATGCCATCTCTGCCAAGACAGTTAAATCTTTAGGATTGACCACAGTTCCTCATACTAGCCCATACAATGTTTCTTGGGTAGATTCCACCTCCATCCAAATTCAAGTTAGGTGCCAAATCTTACTTAGATTGCAGACCTATGAGGAAAAGATTTGGTGTGATGTTATCCCCATGGAAGTAAGTAGTATTATTGTAGGTCGGCCTTTGCTATTTGATCATGATGCAACCTTGTATGGTCGAACCAATGTTTGTACCTTCAACTACCATGGGAATAAGTTTGTTATCAATCCAGCTCCCCCTAGGGACCCAGTTAAGAGGAGTTCTAGTAGCCTTAAGGACAAAAAACCTGGAGTTAACTTGATTAAGGCTAGGGAGTTAGAACAAGAGATTGTTCAGGGTAACCCTGTTTGGATCTTGACCTCCAAAGAAATATTAGAGCCAACCCAAAAGGAACACCCTAAAAAATTTGTTGAAGCTCTGAAAGAATTCGAGGATGTCTTCCCTGAGGATTTACCTAATCAATTGCCACCCCTTAGGAACTTCCAGCATGCAATAGACTTAGTTCCAAGAGCCACTTTACCAAACCTTCCTCATTATAGACTAAATCCCAGTGAACATCAAGAATTACAAAGACAAGTGGGAGAATTACTTAGGAAGGGTTTCATTAGGGAGAGCCTGAGTCCATGTGCAGTCCCTGCTCTACTGACCCCTAAGAAGGATGGTACTTGGAGGATGTGTGTAGATAGTAGAGCTATCAACAAAATAACTGTGAAATATAGATTTCCCATCCCCCGATTGGATGATATGTTAGACATGATGGCCGGAGCCAGAGTTTTCTCCAAGATAGACCTTAAAAGCGGCTATCATCAAGTGAGAATTAGACCTGGGGATGAGTGGAAAACTGCTTTCAAGACTAAGGATGGCCTTTTTGAGTGGGTTGTAATGCCCTTTGGACTTTCCAATGCACCAAGTACCTTTATGAGGATTATGACCCAGGTCCTGAGAGAGTTTACCGAAAAATTCGTTGTGGTCTACTTTGACGATATTCTGATTTATAGCAGGACCAAGAAGGACCACCTTAGTCATTTAAAACCGGTATGCCAAACCCTTAGGGAGAATAACCTCTATGCCAACTTTAAGAAGTGTGATTTCATGACACATAGGGTCATCTTCATAGGTTTTGTTGTCACCCCTGAGGGAGTTTCTGCAGATCCTGAAAAGGTTAGGGCGATTGTTGAGTGGCCTACACCCTCTAATGTCCATGATGTACGTAGTTTCCATGGCCTAGCAACCTTTTACAAGAGATTCATTAGGGGTTTTAGCACGATCGTTGCACCTATCACCGATTGCATTAGGAAGGGTACATTTGAGTGGACCAAAGCAGCTGATAAGGCCTTCCTAGAGCTTAAGGATAAGATGACCCATGCACCCATCCTTAGATTACCTGACTTTACTAAGGTGTTTGAGGTTGCTTGCGACGCCTCGGGAGTAGGAATATGTGGGGTACTAAGTCAAGAGAACCACCCTGTAGCCTTCTTCAGTGAAAAGCTGAATGAGGCTAAACTTAAGTACTCTACCTATGACAAGAAATTTTATGCGGTAGTCCAGGCCCTTAGATATTGGAGACATTATTTACTACCGCAGGAGTTTGTTTTATTTTCTGACCATGAGGCACTCCGATTCCTGAACTCCCAAAAGAAACTGAACCCACGGCATGGTAAATAGATTGAGTACATTCAGGCTTACACTTTCATCCTGAAGCACCATGCCAGCACTGAAAATAAGGTAGCAGATGCCCTGAGCCGTAGGTCTTTACTATTGGGATCAGTTAGCACCCAAGTCATAGGGTTTGATAGGTTAAAGGATGAATATGAAACCTGCCCAGACTTTGGAGGCATTTACCAGACCCTCAGGCTAGGACCATCCAATATCCATAGTAAGTATACCCTTCAGAATGGTTACATTTTCCAGAATAATCGACTCTGTATACCCAAAACTTCCCTTAGAGAATTCCTAATCTGGGAAACCCATGCTGGAGGTTTAGCTGGTCATTTCTGTAGAAATAAGACGATCTTAGCAATAGAGGACCAGTTCTTTTGGCCAGGATTGAAAAGGCACATTGCATAGATTGTAGCCAGATGTCGAACTTGTGCTGTTGCCAAACAGCAAAAGCAAAACACTGGTCTTTACACACCTTTACCAGTGCCTGATCGCCCTTGGCAGGACCTAAGTATGGATTTCATGCTAGGATTACCTAAGACCCAAAATAAACATGACTCAATCTTTGTAGTGGTCGATTGGTTCTTTAAGATGGCTCACTTCATTCCTTGTTCCCAGACCTTTGACGCATCTAGGGTAGCCAAACTCTTCTTAGATCATGTGGTCAAACTCCATGGCCTACCCAAGACCATTATATCTGATAGGGATGTTAGGTTCACTAGTTATTTCTGGAAGACCTTATGGCACCTATTAGGGACCAAGCTTAAGTTTTCTACAGCCTACCACCCTCAAACAGATGGCCAAACTGAAGTAGTGAACCGAAGTTTAGTAAACCTCCTTAGATGCCTGGTAGGTGAACATGTTGGAACATGGGGTTTGTTATTAACTATAGAAGAGTTTGCCTACAACAGTTCAGTAAATAGGACAACGGGTAAGAGCCCTTTTGAGATAGTCCATGGGTACAAGCCTAATCGCCCCATTGATTTGATTCCTTTACCTATTCATGCACGAGTCTCAGAGTCTGCAGAGTCATTTGCACAGCATATTAGAGACTTGCATAAAGACATTAACCAAAAGATAAACTTAAGCAATGAAACTTATAAAAATTTGGTTAATTCCCGAAGAAGGATCAAAGAATTTGATGTAGGGGATTCTATCATGATTAGGCTTAGGCCTGAACGGTTCCTACCTGGGACCGTTAAGAAGCTTCATGCTCGTGGAGCCAGACCATTTAAAGTATTAAAGAAGGTTGGATCAAATGCCTATGTGCTAGACTTGCCTTCGGATATGGGCATTAGTTCTACCTTCAATATTACAGACCTGGTTGAGTACAGGGAACCGGCAACGATACCCAGTGAGGCTTTTGGACCTATCCCTTCTATTGAGAGTGATCCTTACCCAAAGTGTCCACCAATTAATTGGCCTGAGAGAGGAGAACGGATCGAGCGTATCATGGACGATCAAGCCATTACGACCTGGGGCCGCAGTTATCAACGCTTCCTAGTCCGATGGCAAGGCCAGCCAGAGTCAGACGATTCGTGGATTTCTCGAGAGGACTTGCAATGCCTCAATCCAGACCTTCTTGAGAGATATGTGAGCCAGTCTGATCTTCACTCGACAGGGTCGAGTTCCTCCCACCCCGGGAGAATTGATGCGGACACCAAAGGCACCAAAATAAGGCAGAGGCTTCTTAACCCTCTGTGGATCACTTAAATGACATTCGAGTCCACTGTAATAAAGCTTAGTCCAGCTGAGTTGTTTTCATTTAAGTCCTTTAATTATTTAGCCCATGTTGAGCTAGTCCAGTCCAATGTTAGTCAGCTCTTGTCGAGCTAATTTTATTTTTTTGAGTCCTGTTCAACCATATTGAAGACTCAAGACCACATCATACAAGTGAAGACCAAGTCCAACCTGACTGAAGACATGGATGTTGAGCCCGAGTCCAACCTAACTAGAAGACATGAAGATCCCCGGAGGAGAATTAAAACAAGTGCAAACCTGAAGCCTGGAGACCAGCCAGAAGGAAACTGGGCCAGCCCAGGCCCAGGGAGAAATTAGGGCGCCCCTCCTTAGAATTACCTTCTCCTTGGTCGGCCACTTATGGTCACCCCTTGGCCGACCAAGACAAGAAGAGGGAGTCCCATTCCATTTAAAATTTTCTACCTAGGTTGCCATGTATTCCTAGTTAGAGTTTGTAAGGGAAAAGGAGTCCTATGTAAAGTCTAAAGTACCCTTACTTGGGGCCCAAGGTTAAGGGTCTATTTAAGTGACCCTAGCCTCTTGTATGAAGTTAGAATTTTGATGAATGAAACCCTTGAGTTCTTTTATTGAGTTGTGTGATACCCTGTTGTGTGCATAAAGGGGTTTGCGAGAGTTTTTCTTCCCAGTGCTGCAATCATCTTCCTTCTGCCAACAAGCATCTCAGATCCCTGGACGCCCACTCCAAAAGAAGCCTTCCCTTGCTATTTTTCTTTTGTTTTCTTATTCCTTTGTGAGTTTTCTAACCCCTGACAGGTCGTTTACAGGTTCCCGAGTTCCTACGAATCCAACGACTCTCGCCAAGCCTTAATCGGATCACCGTGCAGAAAGCCGGGTATCCACGGGTCTTTGGCTCGATTTTGCAGGCCGCATCCATCGAGGAACGAGAGACCCTTTTGCTGCGATCTTCATAGACATTGTCAGGTACACCCCCTCTACCTCCAGTAGTTTTATTGTAGGAGAACTTGCCCTAACCGAGGCTTCTCAGCCCCTGCGATCCTTCTTTTCTACTTTTCTAGGTCCTAATCTGCATGCTGATCTTCTAAAATTCATATAAAATTCTCTACAACTTATTTTAATCTGAATATCTGGAATTAATCACTCAACCCACATATAAAACATACAAAAAAAATTGCATGCATATTAGTTCCCCATCGCAATGATTCCATGGTTCAACCGAACTCCTAGTCAACTTGGATAGCAGACGTGTGGCCGGTGATGGGCGGCATGGCGTGCCTGGCAATGGGCAGCGTGGCATGGCCGAACAAGGATAGTGAGGAGAGATCGATTGTAGGTGACCGATGGTTTGGAAGATGGTTCTTGAATGACTGTGGCTGACCATGGGAGCCTTCCTATCAGTGAGGGAGGGTGCACCGGTGGCTTCTCTGGCTGGTGGTGGACTAGGCAAGAGTCCCAGCAACATGGAATGGATTTGAAGGAGAAAGAGAAGAAGAGCAGCAACTTCTTACCATTTTTTCGGCCATTGGAGGCTTCTCCAGCCGATGGTGAACATGCGGGAAGCTTGGGCAGCGACAGGAAAGCAGCTTCGATAGATTTGGCTCAAAATGAGCTTTGTGGTCCATGGCTCTGTTTCATGGATTGCGACCATGGTAGCTCGTAGACCATCGGTTATTTGGTAGACCATTCAGCCGATCCACGGTGGATTGGCTGCACCAAAATCCATGCTTTTCCTTGTTTAATTCCTTTAAATTTATTTTCAAGCCGGTTTCAAGTTCGATTTGAGTGCCATTTGTGCTGTTGGACTCCTAAAATTGAGCTCTTCACGTTAATGGGGTCATTTTCTATGAAATACTATATAAAAGTCTCAATTTTAATAATATAAAGTTGGGTTAAAAATAACATTTTTAATAATTATCATTTGGTACCTTTCAAATTCTTCATCTAATTCTTCCCCTTCTGCTACTTATTCATCCTCTTCCTCTTCTTGCTCTTCTTCCCCTTCTTAGCTAGAAAAAATATATCCAAGAAGTGGAGAAAGAGGAAGAAGAAAAAGAAAATGGATAAGGAAGAGGAAGAATCAAACAAAGAATCTGAATGATACCAAACATTTGAAGAGGTTGAAAGTAGTGCTCCTTACTTGCAATGAACTTTTGGACCTCTGATTCCTAATGCTTCACCTCCAATGAAGCACTCCTGTGCCTCTTCTTGTAAAGATTTTGCTTTTGCTTGGGTACTCTTCTTCAAAGTCCCACCTCTTTTTTTTGGACTTTACTTCCAAGTTCGAGCACCTGTTACTGATGGCCTCTACCTAGGCATCCAAGCTCTCATATCTCACATCTGGAACATCATTTCTGATCACTCTCATTTTCTAGAGTTTTGCCTTCAGTGATGGGATGTGAACTAAGAATCATCATGACCTTTTGATATCATTTTATTTATTACATTATCTTGAACATTTTAAATATTTATCTTGCCATTTTAAATAATAAAATAATTTTAAGCATTTTGCCTTGTATTTATATATATATAATCTTTAAATATAGTGTGCCATGGATAGTAGTTGGATGGAATGTCGAGTAGTTGACAGGATGATTTCTATTAAATATAAGAAGGGTGTCAAGTATTTCTATGATAATGCTTTTAGGAATGTGGCACTCATAGTTGAACGATGACTCATTTCCTTATAACAAATGTGTCAATAGAGAAATGCTTGATAGGGATACAATAATTACCCATTTATTTAGGAGTAGATTTATGCCAAACTACAAGCATTTGTACCTACACAAGGAGACATGGCTGGCAATTGCAAGGGTTAGAAGTTAACAGGATAGGGACACAAATAGAATGGTAGACATGGTTGTGGATGCAACTAGTCTTGAATTTGATTGAGATATGGAGGATGATCCAGAGATGATAGCAAATATTTTTTTCATATGCTAAAAGATGCTAATGAACTACTATAGCTGGGATGTTAAACACACTGTACTTGATAAGTCCTGTAAATATATCAATAAAAGCACCAATTTATCAATTAATTAATATTTATTCTTTAGAAATTTATTCCCTTATTTATCTTTTGCAGGAAATATACTCACCAATGCAAAGAGCTCAATTTACAAGATAAAACAAAGAAAATTAAGTACAAATCAAATCCAAATTGAAGACCAAATAGAGATCCAATGGTGGCTCAAATCCAGACCCAAATCTAGTCCAAATTGGTCCAACATTAGGCCAAAATTAGTCACAACACCCAAGCCCAAATCAATTTTAAATTGGCCGGTCCATGGTGAACCACCCACTCGATCTACAAGATTTAGGTGTCGGTTTACAGCTACAAAGAAGCCAATCCATAATTTGGGGCTTCTCTAGAGCTGGGTAGTGCATGATTCGATGGTCCCAATGATGAAGGAGGTGGTGCTAGTGAAGGGAGACAACCCATATGGTCCCGATGATGAAGGAGACAGCATTGGTGGAGAAAGGCTATAGCAGTGATGGGTCTGACATGGTCTTTGGCCACGGGTCAGTGCTTAAGCAGGAGGATGATGGTTTTAGCAATAAAGGAAGATAGTGGTGGTAGTGTTACGGGCGTTAGTAGTGCCAACAATGGAGGCGATGGCCAAAGGTGATGCTTGCATATCCAAAAGTGGGTCGATTTACAATGATGCTAGCATGGTCCATGGGGGAAGAAGTCATAGTCTTAGCATAGTCTACGATCTGCCAAAAAGTTCTTTTTGCACTATTGAACAACACTAGCTGCATATAGGGATGATCTGATGACTGAGAAATGAGCCAACTAGTAGAAGGAATACTGGGCACTAGTTGGTTCCAATTGAGTGCCATCTAATAGTTGATGGAGTAAAACAACATGATTTAAGGCATGATCTACACCATTTGATGGCTAGAGCATTGCCTGAGACCAAATCCAATAGCCAAAAATTTTTTCAACCAGATTTGGGACATGATAAGGTTGAATTTAATGTTGTTTTGGTAGCTTGATCTTCATCTAATGGCCTGACTAATTTTTATGGTCAAATCTTAGATCAATAGGGACCTAAAGACTAATTTTGTAGTGGATTTGGCCTATTTGGAGTCTTATTTAAGGGGACTACAAGGGATGGCTAAAGGAAGCAATCAAGCAGGTAGTAAAGCAGCAGTCCATAGTTATATTCCTATCTTTTTATTATTCTTGATGTGAGGGGCTTTAACGAGAGAGAGGTCGGCAAGTGTTTCTTCTTCCTCATTTTTTTTCCATTGAAGATGAAGCTTGTAGACACTTTGTGCAACTAATCTCCAAGTCTCTAAGGGAGTAGAGAAGGTTCTTTTATAATTTATATTTTAGCTTCTTTTTTATGTAATTTGTCCTTGATTGTAATGATCCTATTTTTTATGAATAAAATTTATTTTTCATTACTTTAAGTATTATGCATCTTAATTGAACTGTAATTTTGATGTTAAGCACATGTTTAATATAACAGTCAATTATTATGATAGGATAATAGCAATAATAAAGAAGATGCTATTAAAGGATGAGAAGCTTGTTGGAAGCTTCTATGCTTCAAAGAAAATAGTGAAAGGGTTAGGCATGGGGTACAAGAAGATAAATGTATATTACGATGATTATATGGTATTCTACGAGGACCAACTAAAGAGCTTATGTGATGTATGCAATGAAAGCCAATTTAAGCTAGGGCAAGAGGGTAGAAATTAAAAAGGACATACTATATAAGGTTCTTCGATACCTTCCCCTCACTCCTAGGCTATGGAGGCTTTATTTGTCTTATAGTACTGCCAGGTAGATGAGATGGTACAAAGAAGGAATTTGCGAGTACACTGAGATGATGTGTCATCCATCGGATAGTGAGGCATGGAAGAAATTTGATGCTTGTCACCCTTTATTTGCTAAGGAATCATTCAATGTCTAATTGGTATATACCTAAAAATGTATATACAACATTCAATCATGCAGCGATCCTTTATTAATTTTGGCTAGTCTTTATTGCTCCATACAATCTACCGCTTGGGATGTGCATGAATGAATATAATATTTTTCTTACATTAGTCAGTCGTAGACCACAACACCCTAGTGAAAATATTGTTGTATATTTGAGGCCTCTTATTGATGAGCTAAAATTCTTATGGTCTAATGGCACACATACTTTTGATATATTGAAGAAGCAAAATCTTGTAATGAAAGCTACACTGATATAGACCATTAATAGTTTTCTTACTTATGGGATGCTACCAAGATGGAGAACTCACGGAAAGCTAGCATATCCACATTACATTGAGAATAAAAAAGCATTTCAACTTGAGGATGGCTATAAGCTCTACTGGTTTGATTGTCATCATCAATTTCTTCCTGAGCATCATCCCTTTCGAAAGTAGTGCAGCATTTTAGGAGAAATAAAATAGAAAAGGACCTTGTAGCAGTGCACTTCAGTGGTATGGGAGTATTTTAGAGGGTATCCAAAGTAGGCAAAGTCTAGTTTGGCATACTATTTGATAAGCAAAAATTTTAGAGGTTCGTTAGAACTCATAAATTGGTGAAGCACAATATCTTCTAGGAGTTGCCATACTGGTCCACCATTTTACTCCAACATAACCTTGATGTCATGCACATTGAGAAGAATATATTTGATAATATTTTTTATTCTATTATGGATGTCAAGGACAAGATGAAGGATAATTTTGAAGCTTAAGCAAACATGAGAACATATGCAATCATCCCGTATTAGTGCTGGTTGAGGTGTCACCTAAAAAAATTTTAAAGTTGAAAGCATCTTATACCTTAGCGAGGGAGCAGATGAAGGATGTATGTGAATTGTGTAAAAATCTTAAATTTCTAAATGATTGTGTAAGTAATCTAGCTCGGTGCTTCAATGTCAAAGATTATAGATTCCAAGCAATAAAGAGCCATGATTGCCATGTCTTCATGCAATGATTATTATCATTTGCTTGGCATGATTTTCTTTTCAACTCCATATGGAGTTTTTTGACCAAGCTTAGTCTTTTTTCTGGAGACATTTGTGCTACCAAACTATTTGCTGACCATATCTCTAGTCTTGAGACAAATAATGTAATGACCACATGCAAGTTGGAGAAGATATTTCCTCCTAGCTTCTTCAACTCCATGAAGCACCTTATGATTCATATGGCAAATGAAGGTAGGGTGGGGGGACTAAAGCAATACAAGTGGATATATCTATTTGAAAGATACATGCACATTCTTAAAAAAAAAGTAAAAAATAAGGCCGGAGTTGAAGGTGCTATTGTAGAGGCTTACTTAATAGAAAAAATTTTAAATTTTAGTTGATACTACTTTAATCCTAGTGTGTAGATATAGTTGACTCAAGTTGGTCAAAATGATGATGGTGGTGGTGAGGAATTAGAGCAAGAGATCTTAATATTTGTCTATTCTGCTCATGAATTTGGACATGAGATTCGTAGAGTTTTAACTAATACTAAATTTCAATAGGTGGAAACATATATTTGCTAAATTATGAAAAGGTTGACCTATATATTGACTAAGTATCGAACATAATCCCAACTCTTCAATCACTTATTATAGTATACTTATCTGATGCATGATAAGTGAGCTTTTAATTTCTACATGATGCTCATAGAACTTTATAGATTGATTCCATTAACTAGTAAGCATCTATCATCATTTCATCTATTTAATTTTTTTATAATTTATTTTTTTATAATATATAGGTCATGCAAGGGGGTGACTCGATTCCTAAAAAGCTATGACCATTAGGTTATGGGCTAACAAAATGTGAGACATGTTATAATGGTTGTGTTGTACCATGACGGCTCACTCTCCGCCAGAACCTGCCCAATCCTGCATAAGAGGTCTACTATGGGTAGTAGGAGTAGGTCAATTAAGGGGTACCTGACTAATACTTTGCTTATATCTAGGGTATTAATTCTATGGGGTTCAGGCCTACTACGGGGAACCTGACTGGTATTTGGCTAATATCTAGGGGAACTAATCCTATTGGGTTCGGGCTGACTATGGGTTATGGGTTCCTTAGGCTCATAGGACATAGACTCAGATCTATACGTCATGGATCTGGGTTCCTAAGAGTTGGGTTCAAAGGATCTAGGTAGTTACCTTTCCCTAAGTTTAAGTTTCATGTCACTCTAGGTAGTTATGGGTATATCTCTTCTTCGTCTGATCATTCTTTCAACATCATCCCAATAAATTCTAGCCTGGCGTACTAACTTAAGCTTAGCAAACTTCAACATTCTTTCATCAAACACAAATTCCCTCTTAAAATACAGATCCATACCTTCTTCCCAATCAAGATAATCCTCAAGACAAGATCACCACTAAAAGTAGGTGCTTCTAGCCTAAAATTTCAAGTGGCTCTATCATCCTGGTCTATGAAATCATAATTAGGTCTCCTATGGCTAGTCTCCCAGATTGGGTCCAGGTGTGGGGCTCTCCTAGGGTTGGGAGGTGTAGGACATGGGGTCTCAAGTTTAGGCTTAGTATGGGTGACAGGGGTTCTCTCTAGGTTTCGAATCGTTCATCTAGTCGGTCAAACCTAGAGTTGAGTTGTCCTAATTGTTTTGTCATAGTCTTAAAGAAGGTCTCAAGGCTAGACTCCATGATCAAGCTGGGATGGGTTTGGGTAAGACTACTGGTATGGAGTTCCTAATCTAGTAGCCATGCAATGCAAACACACAAATCAAACTAGGATTTCCTCGACCTAGAGCTCAAGTAGAATGGGTCAGCTCAAATTGTAGGTAATTCAGCAATTACCCTATCCACTGGCCAGGTAAGGGATGGGGTCATGGGAGGCTTCCCCTGCTCTTGCAGGGTTCTAATTAAAAACCACAAGACCGCTTAGGGCATTTGCCTTTGGACCTCTAGCCTTAGACACCGGATTCAAGTGATAATCAAAGGATTGGGTGCACTAGCTTTCACATAATACTTGGAACCCGACCTTGTTGGTATCCCTAAACTGCTTTAGGTTTCTAATTGATTTTAATTAGGTTAGGCTCGATACAAAGGTGGTTGTTTTGGGCCCAGGATAGGTGTTGAAATCCTACCTTGATCTAAGATAGTCAAGTGCCCTTAAAATTAGGTTAAGCATGATACATGCACACAAGATGAAACCCTAATATGCGCAATGAAGCTAAAATAATAAAAAATAGTAGAAAATAATTTATATTTATTTATATTCAAAATTAAATTTCAGATATGATTATTTTATATTTTTGATCTCGAGATATCATGTCCGGCCATAGCTCATTACTTCCATGGGTCATGATAGTATACTTGCGTATACCCGCTCAGGAGACGTGATTTCCTTCCACCAGAAAATAGCAAATATATAATTTTTTTCTAGTTTTTTTTGAGATTAAATAGAGGATTAATAGATAATTATCAAAAAATTAATTACTATTTTTTTTGAATTTTTTTAGATAGGTTTTATGTAGTTTTAATTTCAGCCTAGTTCTAAGTATGCAGAAATTTTAGCAAAAGAGCAATTAAACCTTAGTTTAACCTGTTCTGATACAAAAACTAATGTGGGACAGATTATGATAAATTAAATTATTGATTTTAATCTTAATTACAGATATTAGGAGAGATTAATTTTTAAATATTTTTAGTTTAAAAGACACAAAGGAGATAACTAAAGCAAACTAAGCAATCTAGTTAACAACCTGCAAAGTAAATCTAACAAAGTAAACTAGAAAAATAGGATTTGGCGGCTGAGAAACCATCATAAACTAGGGTCTACCTATCAAAGAATCAGAAATCAAAGAGGAGGGATAGGTTTTAAGATTTACCAATGAAGAATTATAACTCTCTAGAGTAGATCTGGCGGGACTCTAAAGGATCTTGCGGCAAGGCTTCAAAATCTTGATCTTCGGTCTTCGATCTTTTGTGATGTTGGTTCCAAGGCAAGAACACCTTGACTTTGGATCCTTGATCACTCAGTTAAAAAGTAGTAATGGAAAGAAGAAGATGGAAAAAGTGGAAGGGAAGGGATGGAGGTGGGCGGCTAGAGTTTCTTGGTGGCTGGATTTGTAGGGCCTCACACCTTGCGATGCTTCGAAGAACAAAGGAAGGGCCTCACACCTCGTGATGCACATAGCAAAGAAAAATTTTGATAGAATGTCAACTATATATTATATATCTGAATGAATAATACAAGGAGGGTTGATGGGATATTTATAGAACATCAATCAGAAAAGTAAGGGTTACAAAGACTAGTATTTTTTTCTCTCAGGCAACAATTCCTTGAATCCTTGCTTCTGTTGTATTGGACTCCTATCTTTGGGTTTATCTGGAGCTTTCTTCAAGGTGGGCAACAACAAGGGATCTCCATCCAAATTTGGTGCCAAGATGAGGATAGGTGAGGTGTCATAATGAGTGGCCAAGATGGGTTCTTGAGTAGCCATGAGAGGTGGATTCTGGAGTATGGATGATGTGGGCTCCTACAGGATTATGGACTCTCCAGTCTGGATAGAAGAAAACTCAAGAGTTCTTGTACGACTTTTGAGTTCTTGAGACTTGAGCAGTTTGGAACTTGACTGACTAAAATACTTGAAGTAGCAAATCATCGAATCTCCTTCACTTTGGGCGATCAAATAAGCTTGAAACTACTTGGAAGTTGGCGTCAAAGAGAGGATGGAAAGCTTGGCCAACTCCTCTTAAGTTGGCATGAATTATTTAAGGGAAATAGTGCTAACCTGAAGACTTCTTATTTACTCATCTTAAAAAGAAGGGGTGCTAAAACATTGAATTCATTTGGCCGACCAAGTGTGACATGGCCAGTGTGGTGTTGTCCCGATGAGGTTGCAAGTGGTGTTGTGTTGATGAAGTGGCAAGTGATGTCCAAACAAGTCATGTGATGTTATCTAAAATCTTGAAAAGGTGGTGCCACGAACTGGTTGTCATATGACAAGTGACTTGGGCTAGCACATGGAGTCACATGGCTTGTCTTGAGAAACCACATGGAGTCACATGGGCTTTGACTTGGGTCCCCTCTTGTATTACAGGACACAACTAATAATTACAAGACTCAAACAGCTAATTAGTTAAAGCCCAACTTGATGAAATTGATCAAAAGGCATAACCAATAAAATAAAATGGCTTAAGCTGTTAAATAGGGTTTGGCCCAAAATAGGTTTTGACACAACCTGATAAATGAGATTTATATACAAACCTTAATTGGTAAAAATGGCTAACTGACACTGGACCATTTATGACCTAATTGACATTGGGGTTTTTCATAGACTTAATTTTGGATCTAGGGGTTTTTACATGTCTCAATTTTAGGATTTAGGGCTAAACCCAACTAAACTAAAATAATAAAAATTCAAGATAACTATTTACAAGTGTGGTTTGGGATTAGGGCTTCATCCACAGCTGATCCACAGGGATGTGGATTTGACCTGTCGATTTCTTCTGGTCCTGGTGTCCGCACCACCAAGTCTCTATTACCCTGAGAGAAGGCTCTAATTTTAGGAGTCGGCTCTTCTACACAGTATTCAGAAAGTATGCTCTCTACTAATCTGAGAGAGAAGTGGTGCGAGCACCAGGCTTAAGAAGAGACTCCAACCGATGCAAATTAGGAAAGATTCTCTATGGTTGGGAGATTTAGAGCTCGAGTCCTGTAATAAGTTTTATTTGAGTCTATTAGTCCTGTATTCATTTCATTTTGGTAATTGAGTCCTGTATTTGCTTCAATTAAGTTCTACATTTTAATTGAGTCAAGGAGAGTCAGCCACGACCAACCAGGTTTCAGCACAACTAAGTCAAGAAGATTAGTGGGCGCATGGACCATGGGATCACAACTTGGAAGCCACTTCATCATTCCTCCTTGCCACATCACTAGGACACATCACTAAAAAATATTGCCCAAGGAAGAAGAAATTTGAAATGGTCCACAAAATCTTCATAAATGGTGCCCCTCTTCATGAAGAAACTCACTATTTTTTTCCTTTATTTTGTATTGTTTGAATTTTGAATTTCAAATGGCTTGGTGGTCTATAAAAAAACTCCAAATCTTATTGCAATCAATCATGAATTTTGAATCAATGAAGAATGAATTTTTTTTTAAAATTTTCACTTGCTTGAATGCTTGGTCCCTTGTGAGATGGTGGGCGTGAGGCCTAGAGTGTTCTTCCATTTACAACTCCACTCATCAAACCTAGCTTCCTTCCACCCCTCTTAGTCTATTCGGCCAACCAAAGAAGCACTTCTTTAGTCGACATCTCCTTCATTTCTAATGGATCCAATCATTCAAGGAGTTCTTCACAAGATCAATCCAAGAGTTGTCATCCCAAAGAAGCCATAGAAGATCCATGCCATGACTACTCCAAGCTTCCCTTCTTCATTTTAAAGATCCTTCCCCTCACTTCTCCATTTCAATCCTTACTCTCTAATCTCCCCCACATTTCTTTGTTGTAGGATCCCCAGGCTTCTAGGCTCCAAAGAAGAAGGTCTCCTCTGCCAAGAACCGGATACAAGAGGCCTTGCAACCTAGAGGAATCTCCTTGTCATCCAGAAACTTCTTCTTTGAGTGTTCCCAATGTTAGATTTAATGTATTAATTGCCGAGTAACCCTCTTTAGAAAGGCTTTTAGATCTACAATTATTAGATTGACGTAACTCTAATTTGAGTGGTTTTCTAACCATCAAGGTCCTCCTCAATTTTTTTTGAGTGGTTTACTTCTAATCAAGTTTAATACTTAGAATCCTATCATTGAATTCCTACTTCTTTAATTAAATAGATGCATCTATTTACTTCATCTCTCATTTAGTCATTACTAATTCCAATAGGAATGCATCATTTCATCATCATCCCCCATCATCTTGGTATCAGAGTATGGTTTGTTAGGGCTTACCATCTTCTTCAGTACTTGGATTGGGTGCTTCATCATGGCCATCCGGTCATTGGAAAAAGAAGGGCTACAAGACCCTCACATCCCATTCAACGATGATTTCCAATGGTGTGTAGGAGTGCCAATGTGATTGACCCTTAAAGGGGAATACAAGAAGATAAGTTTTAAATCCTAAAAAAAAAGTTTTGCATTTCATTTTCAGCATCTTTAAAATTTATGTTGTTCTATCCTGTTTGCATTGTCTGAGTTCTAGGAACTGTCCAGCATAGCACATATTTTATTTTTTAATTTCCTTTGATTTGGTTTATCCTTTGTAATAAAGAGTGTTTTGTATTTTTTTTGGAATTTTCTGAGATTAATACATAGCACTTCTCTGCCCCATTTTAGAACTGCAACACATAAAATTCTGCACCTGAAATTAGGGTTCATATGCGTTCTTGCATTCATCTTATGATAAATCAATTTAAGGGCATCATTATGACATGGGGGCAGAATTTTATTACCTATCCTTAGCCCAAAACCACCACCCTACATATCGAACCCAATCTTTAATTAAAATTGTGTTGTATTCTAATTTTAAGGGACATGCACAGGTCTAGTTCAAGTCATTTGGGAAAACTAGTGCACCCACTCCTGCATCTATTTTTAAAAGCTGGTGTCTAGGCTAGGGGTCAAGTGGCAAATTCTTTAAGCGATTTTTGTGGTTTTTAATTGGGACCAAGCGTGAGCTTGGGGAGCCTCCCATAGACCCACCTCTTACCTGGCTAGTGGACAGGATAGCTGTTGATTTGGTTGTATTTAGTCGACTTACCTTACTTGAGCTACTAGGTATAGCAAACCCCTAGCCCGAGTTTGAGTCTATGTGCACATGGCAACTAGATTAAGAGCACCCTACCAACAAAACCAAGCTCAATCGAGTGCAACCATGGACCAAAATTTTGAGACCTTGATTAAAATTCTGAATGATCAAATGGCCCGACTAAACTAAAACCTGACTGACCAATTGGCCCAGACCAACCAAAGCAAGACTGATCAGATGGCCAAGTAGAGGCACAGGCAGAAGATTGCAAGGCCCATGCTAAATTCAACTCCTCTAGGCCTAATTCCCTTGATCCAAGAGCCTATGATCCTGATCTTGCCCCTGAGTCTAGCCCTAGGAGCCCATACCCATACTTGGTTGACTCCGAGGAGAGAACCATTAGGAGCACCCAACCTTATGCACCCACTTTTGATGGAAGACAAGAGGTGTATATCGATTGTGAGGAGAGCATGGATCACTATTTCGAGTACACTAGGATGTCGGAGTTAGAGAAATTTAGATTGGCCACATGTAGGTTAACCTGATATGCTAATTTGCATTGGGCCGCTATTAAGGATGAATGTTATCAAAGAGGAGATAGAATACATAGCTGGAGAACCATGAGAAGTAAGGCTAAGTACCTAGGTAGATTTTATGAGCAAAGACTTTTAGACCAATGCTACCAACTGAGACAGGGTGATAGACTAGTGTCTGAGTATATTGAAGAATTCAAGGAGTTTGACATGAGATGTAACACAACCGAATCTAAGACCATGACCATATCAAGATTTCAAGGAAGCCTATGTAAGGACACCCAAGGAGAATTACTTCAATGAAAAATTCATACTCTAGAGGAAGCTTATTGGATTGCTAAAGAATTCGAGTCTTATCAAAGAGAACTCATGAGCAGCCGACCTAAGCCCAGCATGATTTGCACCTCTAGGCCAATTCTTAGACATATTCCTTCAAACCAGCCTACTACTCCTATCCCATTAGTTTGCATGGGAAAGGCCCCTGAACCCATTAGTGAGCCCGAGGAAAAAGTTTATGAGGCTGAACTGAGATTAATTAATGGATATGAACGGGAAGAGGAAGTACCCATTGAAGAATTTCAGGAAAAAAAGGTTGAGATCATTAAGAAACTAATAGAAAAAGATCATGAACCCACTAAAGAATTTGAAGAAAGAGTGATTGAGCCAGGATCAAACATATCAAATGAAAGTGAGGGTTCATACTAGTTGCCCATAAAAGAGGTCTAGGAACAAGTCCCTAAGGAGAAACCCTAGGAAGTAGACATTATTTTAGAAGACTTTCAAGATAAACTTCCCGAAGACCTTCCAAATGACCTTCCACCATCTAGGAGCATCTAGCCTACCCTTGATGTTACACCCATAGATCAATATTCAAATCTTAAGGTCATCCCGAGTAACCAAGGTCTATTTTATGTTTTCAATAGCTTATTCCAAGACTCTGATTTTTATATGCTATCGTATCCTAAGGCTTCCAATGTTCCCCAAACTATCAAATTACACTCTATTGAGGCCGTTCAGTTGCACCAATGCTGTGAGTATGTTAGGTTTGCGACCTACTTTTGGAAGACCTTATGGCATTTACTAGGGATCCACTATAAATTTTCATGGGCATGCCAGACCAGGGTCAAACCTAGGGAGTCTATAATTTGTTAGGTTTAGGTCCTAGAGAGTCCAATAAATTCCTCTCAATAGGAATACACAGTTGAGTCTATTTTCATCAAGTGTCAGAATGAGTCTTAGAGTCCACAAAATCATATGCACAGTATATTATGGAATTGCATAAGGAAATTATTAAAAAGATTCAAATAAGCAATGAAGTCAAGAAGCATATGGCTAATTCACATAAACGAATGAAAGAATTTAATGAAGGGGAATCTGTGATGATTAAACATAGACCTGAAAGGTTTTCACCAGGAACTATGAAGAAATTACATGCCTGGGGAGTTGGACCTTTCAATGTAATAAAAAAGATTGGACCTAATGCATATGTGTTAAAGTTACCACGAGATTATGGCATTAGTTCAACATTTAATATTTCTAATATAAAAGAATATAAAGAGCTGGCATTAATTCCTAGCATGCCTTTTGGACCTTATCTTGCCTTTGAGAGCGAAACCCTTCCTGAGTGTCCACCAGCAATTCCACTAGACCATAGAGATAAAGTTGAACGTATCTTGGATGACCAAGTGATTACCACTATAAGTAAAGGCTATCAACGTTATCTGGTTTATTGGCAAGGTTGACTAGATTCCGAGGATTCCTTGATCACCCGAGAGGATTTGCAGCAAATTGACCCGGACCTCCTAGAAAGATATCACAGTCAGACCGATTCTTACTCGACAGGGTCAAGTTCCTCCCACCCGGGGAGAATTGGTGTAGGCACCAGGCTTAGGAAGAGACTCCAACCAATATAAATTATGAAAGATTCTCTATGGTTAGGAGATTGAGAGCTCAAGTCCTGTAATAAATTTTATTTGAGTCTATTAGTCCTGTATTAATTTCATTTTGGTAATTGAGTCATGTAATTGCTTCAATTAAGTTCTTCATTGTAATTGAGTCAAGGAGAGTTAGCCAAGACCAACCTGGTTTCAGCACAACCAAGTCAAGAAAACTAGTGGGTGCATGGACCATGGGATCATCAATTTGGAAGCCACTTCATCATTCCTTCTTGCCACATCACCAAGACACATCACAAAGGAATATCGCCCAAGGAAGAAGGAATGTAAAATGTTCCATAAAATCTCCACAAATGGTGCCCCTCTTCATGAAGACACCCACTATTTTCTCCCCTTATTTTATATTGTTTGAATTTCAAATGGCTTGGTTGTCATTAAAAAAGACTCCAAACCTTATTGTAATCAATCATGAATTTTGAATCAACGAAGAAAAAAAATTTCTTGAAATTTTTCTTTGCTTGAATGCTTGGTCCCTTATGACAAGGTGGGCATGAGGCCTAGAGTATTCTTCCATTTACAACTGCACTCATCCAACCTAGCTTCATTCCACCCCTCTTAGTCCATTCGGCCAACCAAAGAAGCACTTCCTTAGTCCACATCTCCTCCATTTCCAATGGATCCAATCATTCAAGGAGTTCTTCACAAGATCAATCCAAGAGTTGTCATCCCAAAGAAGCCAAAGAAGATCCATGCCACGACTACTCCAAGCTTCCCTTCTTCATTTAAAGATCCTTCCCCTCACTTCTCCATTTCAATCCTTACTCTCTAATCTCTCCCACATTTCTTTGTTGCAGGATCCCCGGGCTTCTAGGCTCCGATGAAGAAGGTCTCCCATGCCAAGAACCAGATACAAGAGGCCTTGCAACCTAGAGAAATCTTCCAGTCATCCAGAAACTTTTTCTTTGAGTGTTCCTAGTGTTAGATCTAAAGTATTAATTTTTGGGTAACCCTCTTTATAAAGGCTTTCAGATCTACAATTATTAGATTTACTTAACCCTAATATGAGTGGTTTTCTAACCACGAAGGCCCTCCTCTTATTTTCTTTAAATGGTTTATTTCTAGTCAAGTTTAATATTTTGAATCCTATCATTGAATTCCTACTTCATTACTTGAATAGCTGCATCTGTTTACTTCATCTCTCATTTAGTAATTACTAATTCTATTAAAAATGCATCATTTCATCATCATCCCCCATCATCTTGGTATTAGAGTATGGTTTGTTAGGGCTTAGCATCTTCTTTAGTACTTGGATTGGGTGCTTCATCATGGCCGTCCGGTCATTGGAAAAAGAAGGGCTACAAGACCCCCACATCCCATTCAACGATGATTTCCAATGGTGTGTAGGAGTGCCGATGTGATTGACCCTTAAAGGGGAACACAAGAAGATAAGTTTTAAATCCTAAAGAAAAAAAGTTTTGCATTTTATTTTCAGCATCTTTAAAATTTCTTCTGTTCTATCCTGTTTGCATTGTCAGAGTTCTAGGAACAATCCAGCATAGCACAAATTTTATTTTTTAATTTCCTTTCATCTGATATATCCTCTATAAGTTATGAGTTGTTTATGATTTTTTTAAAATTTTCTAATATTAATACATAGCACTTCTCTATTCCATTTCAGAACTGTAACACACAAAATTCTGCACCTGAAATTAGGGTTCATATGCATGCTTGCATTCATCTCATGATAAATCAATTTAAGGGCATCATTATGACTTGGGGGCAGGATTTCATTACCTGTCTTTGGCCCAAAACCACCACCTTGCATAGCAAACCCAATCTTTAATTAAAATTGTGTAGTACTCTAATTTTTAGGGACATGCACAGGTTGATGCAGAACAAAGAACAAAGAAGCGTATGCGGAAGTAAATTAAGATTAATCTTTTTTTTTTTATATATACATATTTCAGAAATTGGCTTCGACTCAAAGTAAAGCTAAACTACGTTGAAGGAAACTAGGTAAGGATTGAAAGCACAGTTTAAAAGAAACTAAATTATCAGAGTAGTTCAGAAGTAACGGATCGCTGGGGGTTGAGAAACTCCCAGACCTAGGGTTTCGCTCTGAACTTTCAACAGAACAGAAATAGAAAGAAGAGATGGTTTACTAACCAGACAGTGATCTTCTCAGGATTTTGGTGGAAGAACTCTCTCGAGCAGATTATGGGATCCTCGGAGTCGGCTATCTTCGCAATGGATCCTCCAATACTGGTCTCGTGGTTTGGTCGGCTTCTCCTGGACTCAAGATCTGGGAAAGAAGAGGAACAAGTGAAGGAATTCAGAAATTCAAGAAAAGATCTTACCAGGTTGAAGAACTTGAAAGCCGAAGTTGCTGAAATCGAATTCTCCTAGAGGTCGATCTGACTTCCTCTTAGAATTGTCGTAGATCTGCAGTATCTGGACAGGAGCTGGATGCTGGTGGTCGGCCTGGACTTGGAGATGGTGGCCGTGAGAAGGGAAATAGACTAGGGCTTGGTGGAAAGAGAAGGGTGATGGCGGCTAGGGTTTGGGAGTGGAGTGGCTAACCTAGGGTTTGGGGTTTTGGAGATCTCTCACCTCCTCAAGGTTCCAGGGGAACCCGGATTTACTCCCTCATGGAGCTCAACACCTGGAAGCAAGTGCGGACAAGAGAAAACACAAGTTTGCTCAAGAAAAAATTTCTTTCATTCATCTGATTGTTGTAAACTTACAAGAGGGGTTTAATTTATAAGGCATTACAAGGGAGGAGGTTTTCACATCTTCCCATGTGGGACTAAAGGAGGGGATCTCAAAATTAGGGCAAATCCCTAATATAGTCGGCCAAAATACCAAAAAAATAGGATTTGGGTTATAAATGGCAGGTAGATGGCGCCACCTTGCTTGGATTTTCAAGATAAATTTTCTTCCTTCCCTGGATCAACTCTTTTGGACTCCTCCTTTTCTTCCTCCCTAAGTCAAGGTCCTTCCCATCTTTGTTTTTATTGTTTTTGGCAGGTAGTGGGCGCCCCCTTGAAGTTCTCTTCCAAGAGAATTTCTTCCCTTCTTTGTTTTGGAATTCTTGGGAAAGTCTTGGCCGCCCCCTTGATTGGTGGTCTCTTGGTGGACTTCTCCTTATCTGGCGCATGAGAGAAGGAGGTTGCCATCTGTGGAGTGGGGACCAAAACCTGCTGGATGTGGATATGGCACCCCCTGGACTGGGAGTGTGGCTGGGAGTGTGGTGTCCACTTGCCTGGTCTTGGAAGAAAGTGTAACATCCCATTTTGAAACCCTAGTCCACTACTGAGTCAACATGACTCAACAAAATAAAATGCAGGTAATGTAGACTCAAGCTAAATTAAGTTGATCTAGTCAACTCTTATTAAAAACCAAAAAACCCTAATTCTTCGGGCAAGGTTAATCAGAGATCCAGATGGAGCTCTGAAGTCTTCTTCTGAGTCTGGTGCCCGCACCAATTCTCCCAGGGTGAGAGGAACTCGACCCTGTCGAGTATGGATCAAGTTGGCTCTGGTATCTCTCCAAGAGGTCTGGGTCCAGCTCTTGTAACTCTTCTCGGGAGATCCAAGAGTCATCAGAATCTGGCCTTCCTAGCCAGCGGACCAGGTATCTTTGGTATCCTCGATTACGAGTAGAGATAACCTGATCATCCAGGATCTTTTCAATCTGCTCTTTCCTCACAGGCCAATTTGTTGGTGGACACACAGGGTCAGGTTCACTCTCAAGAGCAAGATTAGGTTCAAAAGCCTCACTGGGAATCACAGCTGGCTCCCTATACTCTACTAGGTCTGTAATGTTGAAAGTGGAGCTAATGCCTAGTTCTGGAGGCAACTCGAGCACATAGGCATTGGATCCTACTCTCTTTACCACTCTAAATGGTCCAGCTCCCCTATCATGTAACTTTCTAACGATTCCAGGAGGAAACCGTTCAGGCCTTAACCTAATCATTACATAGTCTCCTTCGTCAAAAGTTTTGACTCGCCTTTGAGAATCAACCAATTTCTTATAAGTTTCGTTACTTAAATTTATTTTGGCTTGAATTTCTTTATGCAAGTCTTTTATATGCTGTGAAAAAACTTTGGCAGACTCGGAGACCCGTGTGTGGACTGGTAAAGGAGCTAGGTCAAGAGGTGTGTGGGGTTTGTAACCATGCACAATTTCAAATGGACTCTTACCCGTAGACCTATTGACCGAGTCATTATATGCAAATTCAACTCTAGGTAAGTACAAATCCCAGTTCCTAATGTTTTCACCAACAAGACACCTTAGCAGATTGCCTAAACTACGGTTTACTACTTCGGTTTGGCCGTCAGTCTGGGGATGATAGGCAGTTGAAAACTTAAGTTTCGTCCCTAACTTATGCCAAAGGGTTTTCCAGAAATAGCTGGTGAACCGAACATCCCTATCTGAAACAATGGTCTTGGGTAGGCCATGGAGTCGAACTATCTCATTAAAGAACAGGGTGGCTACCTTAGACGCATCAAATGTTTGGGAACAAGGCAAGAAATGGGCCATCTTGGAAAATCGGTCTACTACAACATAGATAGAGTCATGCCTCCTCTGGCTCTTAGGCAAACCTAACACAAAGTCCATGCTCACATCTTGCCAAGGACGATCTGGGACAGGGAGTGGGGTATAAAGGCCGGTGTTCTGTTTTCGCTGTTTGGCAACAGCGCAGGTCCGACACCTAGCCACAATGTGTGCTACATCTCTTTTTAAGCTAGGCCAGAAAAAATGGTCTTCAATAGCAAGGGTGGTCTTATCTTTTCCGAAATGGCCAGCTAAACCTCCAGCATGAGTTTCCCAAATCAAGAATTCCCTAAGAGAGGTTCTAGGGATGCAAAGCCTATTCTTAAAGAACAGAAAGCCATCTAAAAGGGAATAATCCTTTTGTTCACTAGATGGTCCTTGAGTTAGATCCTGGTACACAGTCTTGAAATCCGGACACGACTCATATTCTTCTTTGATTTGCTCAAACCCTATGACTTCAGCCCTAACAGAATTCAACAACAAAGATCGATGACTAAGGGCATCAGCTACCTTATTTTCAGATCCAGCCTTATGCTTCAGAACAAAAGTATAGGACTGGATATACTCTACCCACTTGGCATGCCTAGGGTTAAGCTTCTTCTGAGAATTCAAGAATCTAAGAGCGTCATGGTCCGAAAATAGCACAAATTCTTGCGGTAGTAAATAATGTCTCCAGTAACGCAAAGCTTGCACTACCGCATAAAATTTCTTATCATAGGTAGAATACCTAAGCTTAGCATCATTAAGTTTTTCACTAAAGAATGCTACGGGATGGTTCTCTTGGCTTAGGACTCCACCTATAACTACTCCTGAAGCATCACAGGCAACCTCAAATACCCTTGAAAAGTCTGGTAGTCTCAAAATGGGTGCCTGGGTCATCCTATCCTTAAGATCTAGGAAGGCTTTATGGGCTGCTTTAGTCCACTGAGATTCTCCCTTCCTGATGCAGTCTGTGATAGGAGCAACTACGGTACTAAACCCCTTGATGAATCGCCTATAGAAGGTAGCCAAGCCATGGAAACTTCTGACTTCATGCACACTGGTCGGCTCTGGCCATTCTACTATGGACCTAATCTTTTCAGGATCGGCAGCCATGCCGTCAGGGGTTACAACAAATCCAAGGAAGATAATCCTACTAGTCATAAATTCACACTTTTTGAGATTACCGTAGAGACTATCATTCCTCAAAACTTGACAGACTTGTCTAAGGTGGCCTAGGTGATCTGTAGGGGCCTTACTATAGATCAAGATGTCATCAAAATAGACCACTACAAACTTCCTTATGAAAGCTCTAAGTACCTGGGTCATAATCCTCATGAAAGTACTAGGGGCATTGGACAACCCAAAAGGCATAACAACCCATTCATAGAGACCATCCTTAGTTTTGAAGGCTGTTTTCCACTCATCCCCTGGTCTAATCCTAACCTGATGATAGCCGCTCTTGAGATCAATTTTAGAAAAAACCATGGCACCGGCCATCATATCAAGCATGTCATATAGTCTAGGGATGGGGAACCTATACTTGATTGTGATCTTATTGATGGCACGACTATCAACACACATCCTCCACGTGCCATCCTTCTTCGGGGTTAGAAGTGCAGGGACTGCACAAGGGCTAAGACTCTCTCTAATGAACCCCTTCCTCAACAATTCGCCAACCTGCTTTTGCAGTTCTTTATGCTCAGATGGATTCATCCTATAATGGGGCAAGTTGGGTAAAGTAGCTCCTGGGACTAAATCTATGGAATGCTGAATATCCCAAAGAGGTGGAAGGTGGTCTGGCAGGTCCTCGGGAAAAACATCCTCAAATTCTTCTAATAAAGGCTTAACTTCATGAGGAGGCTCTGAGGGTGGAGTCCTAAGTTCCTTAGCAGTCAACATCCAAATGGGTGAACCACTATGAATTTCTTGTTCTAGATCCTTGGCACTAATTAGGTTCACCCCAGTCTTCATTTCTCTGACCTTACTAGTTCCTTTAGCTACCTTGTCCTTAGGAGGGACTGAATGGATTGTGATTTTCTTTCCATTGAAACTAAAGACACAGGTGTTGGATTTTCCTAAGAGGGTGGCATCATGATCATACAACCAAGGTCTTCCAAGAATTATACTGCTCACCCCCATGGGCAAGACATCACACCAAATCTTTTCTTGATAGGATTGCATTTGGATTTGGACCTGACATCTTGACTGGATGGGTATAGAGGTAGAGTCTACCCAAGAAACCTTATAGGGGTTGGGGTGGGGAACTGGGGTTAAGCCTAACATTTTGACAGTGCTAGTAGAAATGGCATTCACACAGCTCCCACTATCTATGATGATTTTACAAACCTTATCCCTAGTTTAAGGAAAGTCTGTAGGATGTTGGTCCTACGCCAATCTTCCTGAACTTTAGTCTGGGACAGGATGCATCTTACAACCCCTAAGTAGTCAGATTCAGTGGATTCTTCCTCTCGTTCATACTCATCAACCAAATTCATTCCGGCCTCATAAACTTCTTCTTCAAACTCCTCATTAGGCTCGGAACTCTCTTCTCCTCCCTCTTCTATATATAGGGATCTACGGGGGCACTGGCTAGAAACATGACCTACCTTATGACACTTGAAACAAGCTATGGCTGTGCACTGAGTGGAGATATGACCGGGCTTCTGGCACTTAAAATAGACGATACTAGGGGCTCTCTGGGTGTCAGGTGCCTTACCTTTGTCCATGGGCCTAGGGGTGGGGATACCGTGATTAGGCTTGCTAGGGGTAACCTAGCTAGGTCCATTTCTTGGGATTGGGGCACTAACCCTAGATGGCATGGGTCCTCTCTGAAACTTCTCAGTGTTCAGTGCAATGATAGGCTTGGTCTAGGTCAGTAACCTCTCTCAGAAACAACTCTCTCTTAATATCTTCCCTAAGTCCAGCCCTAAATCTTGACAAAGTGACCTCATGGGCTTCACTCACATCACATCTCATCAGGTATTCATCAAAGGTGGTTATGTAGTCTGAAACAGATCGGTTCCCTTGTTTCAAAGTCTGCCATTGGTCTAACAGATTTTGCTGGTATGAAATGGGTAGGTACTTGTCTCTAAGTTTCTCTTTCATACCCTGCCAAGTGGTTATGGGCTCTACATTTCGTCTTCTAGTGGTCAGCTCAATGTTCCCCCAGTATAACCTAGCTTGACGTATTAATTTCATCTTGGCAAACTTGAATTTCCTCTCCTCAGACATGGCATACCACTCAAAGTACTGGTCCATCTCACCCTCCCAATCAGAATACACCATAAGATTTAGGCTACCATCAAAAGTGGGTGCATCTAACTTGATGTTTCGAATGAACCTATCATCTCTATCCTCAGGTTCTGGGTCAGGTCTCCTATGATTAGGTTCAGGATCTCGGTATAAAGGTCTTCTAGGCTCTTGGTGTGGGTGAGGTTGAGGCACATTAAAATCTGGGTCAGGAGTCCAATTCCGATGCCTAGGTTCCTCAAGTACTTGGACTCGATCCCTAAGCTGGGCAAAATTCTCATTCATATCCTGACTTAATTTGTTCATACTCTCAGTAAGAGCTTTAACCATGGCCTCTAAATCAGGTTGGGCTTGACCAGGTTGGTAGGGTACTCCATTCCGGGTAGATATGATGCAATCAGGCACACAAAATGAGACTCAACTGAACGACTACGGGCTAACTAGACCTAGAGCCCAAACTAGGTGCCCAATCAGAGTGGCAAGCTAGCCTGTAGTAACTCAGGACTCAGCCAGGTAGGTGTAAGGGGAGTGTTAGGTCCCTGAATGCCAATCCTAGACACCAATCAGAGATTGGCCAGGTAGGCGGACCAGCACACAAGCCCTTCAGGATGGAATCCCTGAACCACCGTTCTAGACATTGAGTACAAAGCACACACAGAGTAACCAGACAAACTAACTCAACACTAGCCTTGACCCGACTTGTTGATGTCCCTAGCCCACTAGGGCAAATTAGGTCTAATCAGTTTTAGATTAAAGGCTTAGGTTCGAATGAAGGGGTGGTGGTTTTGGGCTAAGGAGAGGTTATCAACTCCTCCCCTTATCTTAGATGCTCAAATGCCCTTAAGTTGAATTAAGAGATGAACACTCAAAAATAAATGGATTGCAGAATACAAAAATAGAGTTGCAGTAATTTAATTCTCAAAAATCTCACGAAAACCAATAAATCATGAAAAAATTATGTAAATTAGTTTCAATTATACTGGTTTCAGCAAAATAAAAATAACTAAATTTGGTGTTACCTGCAGTGAGAAATAATTCCTGCAACAAGATAATTACGGGCTGAAAATAGAGCACTTCCCCGTTTAAAATTCCTGCTACGAAGTTGTAACCCAACGGATCCCTTACACGCCCTAGGAACACCCCGTGGAATGGGAAGAGGAGGTTTGCACCTCACTTCGTTCCTAGGATCGGACGTCCTGGGGAGTCTACTTCGAGCAGACAAAGTAAAAAGAGAGGGACTCAAACCAACAATCAAACAAAAACCCTAGACAGGGCTCTGATACCAAAAATGATGCAGAACAAAGAACAAAAAAGCGTATGCAGAAGTAAATTAAGATTAATCTTTTTTTTTTTTTATATATATATATTTCAGAAATTGGCTTCGACTCAAAGTAAAGCTAAACTACGTTGAAGGAAACTAGGTAAGGATTGGAAGCACAGTTTAGAAGAAACTAAATTATCAGAGTAGTTCAGAAGTAACGGATCGCTGGGGGTTGAGAAACTCCCAGACCTAGGGTTTCGCTCTGAACTTTCAACAGAACAGAAATAGAGAGAAGAGATGGTTTACTAACCAGACAGTGATCTTCTCAGGATTTTGGTGGAAGAACTCTCTCGAGCAGATTGTGGGATCCTCGGAGTCGGCTATCTTCGCAATGGATCCTCCAATACTGGTCTCGTGGTTTGGTCGGCTTCTCCTGGACTCAAGATCTGGGAAAGAAGAGGAACAAGTGAAGGAATTCAGAAACTCAAGAAAAGATCTTACGAGGTTGAAGAACTTGAAAGCCGAAGTTGCTGAAATCGAATTCTCCTGGAGGTCGATCTGACTTCCTCTTAGAATTGTCGTAGATCTTCAGTATCTGGACAGGAGCTGGATGCTGGTGGTCAGCCTGGACTTGGAGATGGTGGCCGTGAGAAGGGAAATAGACTAGGGCTTGGTGGAAAGAGAAGGGTGATGGCGGCTAGGGTTTGGGAGTGGAGTGGCTAACCTAGGGTTTGGGGTTTTGGAGATCTCTCACCTCCTCAAGGTTCCAGGGGAACCCGGATTTACTCCCTCACGAAGCTCAACACCTGGAAGCAAGTGCGGACAAGAGAAAACACAAGTTTGCTCAAGAAAAAATTTCTTTCATTCATCTTATTGTTGTAAACTTACAAGAGGGGTTTAATTTATAAGGCATTACAAGGGAGGAGGGTTTCACATCTTCCCATGTGGGACTAAAGGAGGGGATCTCCAAATTAGGGCAAATCCCTTACATATGGTCAGCCAAAATGCCAAAAAAATAGGATTTGGGTTATAAATGGCAGGTAGATGGCGCCACCTTGCTTGGATTTTCAAGAAAAATTTTCTTCCTTCCCTGGATCAACTCTTTTGGACTCCTCCTTTTCTTCCTACCTATGTCAAGGTCCTTCCCATCTTTGTTTTGATTGTTTTTGGCAGGTAGTGGGCGCCCCCTTGAAGTTCTCTTCCAAGAGAATTTCTTCCCTTCTTTGTTTTGGAATTCTTGGGAAAGTCTTGGCCGCCCCCTTGATTGGTGGTCTCTTGGTGGACTTCTCCTTATCTGGCGCATGAGAGAAGGAGGTTGCCATCTGTGGAGTGGGGACCAAAAGCTGCTGGATGTGGATATGGCACCTCCTGGACTGGGAGTGTGGCTGGGAGTGTGGTGTCCACTTGCCTGGTCTTGGAAGAAAGTGTAACATCCCATTTTGAAACCCTAGTCCACTACTGAGTCAACATGACTCAACAAAATAAAATGCAGGTAATGTAGACTCAAGCTAAATTAAGTTGATCTAGTCAACTCTTATTAAAAACCAAAAAACCCTAATTCTTCGGGCAAGGTTAATCAGAGATCCAGATGGAGCTCTGAAGTCTTCTTCTGAGTCTGGTGCCCGCACCACAGGTCTAGCTCAAGTCATTTGGGAAAACTAGTGCACCCACTCCTACATCTATTTTTGAAAGCTGGTGTCTAGGCTAGAGGTCAAGTGGAAAACACCCTAGCGGTTTCTGTGGTTTTTAATTAGGACCCAGCAAGAGCTGGGGGAGCCTCCCACAGATCCACCTCTTACCTGGCCTTTGGACAGGATAGTTGTTGATTTGGTTGTATTTAGTTGACTCACCTTACTTGAGCTATTAGGTCTAGCAAACCCCTAGCCCGAGTATGAGTTTGTATGCACATGAAAACTAGATCAAGAGCACCCTACCAACAAACCCAAGCTCAATCGAGTGCAGCCATGGACCAAAATTTTGAGACCTTTATTAAAACCCTGAATCATCAAATGGCTCGACTGAACCAAAACCTGACTGACCAATTGGCCCAGACCAACCAAAGCATAACTGATCAGATGACCCAAGCAGAGGCACAGGTAGAAGCATGCAAGGCCCATGATGAATTCAACTCCTCTAGGCCTAATTCCCTTGGTCCAAGAGCCTATGATCATGATTTTAGAAAATCAGCTTTCTATCATCCTATAAGAGCTGGCTCTAATTTCAAGAGTCGGCTCTCTTGAACAGTGCTAGTCTACGTCCCATGCTAGAGAGGCTTTCTTAATGTTCTTTGAGCTAGAACTTCTATTTTTCAAGGAATTTGATGCAATTTGGCTTCTTAATATTTTCAAAGATCATTTAACGACTTCTAAGGATATACATGGACTCTAACTAATACAAATACTTTTACTTACAAGAATTGAGCTCTCTACTATTTTCATGATACAAAGACTCTCTTAAAGGATTTATCATGATCTATAAAGTTTTTTACAATGAATCTCGAGAGCGGACTTATCATTCTAATAGCTCACAAATAATTCCAATGAACTAAAAAGTTTTCAATTGGAGGTTGTCTATTGAAAAGCTTTCTATAAAAGCATTCTTATCATTTGAGAAACATTAGTATAGAATTCATGCTCCAATATTTTGTAATCGTCAAAATCATTCTCGAGATCAAAAATTTTTTCCTTTTTGATGATGACAAACACTGGGCATGAAAGTTAAAGCTTTGCTATATAAGGAAATGTATCAGAGTAATGTATATATATATATAGAAGCTTTACAATGTGATGTATCAGTGTTGTAACGTATTAAAGTATCTGTAAATTTTTTAGTAGAATGTATCAAAGTTTTAAAATTTCCAAGTGTCAAAGAATATATGTAATGTATTGACATAATTTAAAATAGTGTCAGAGCTTTGAAATCTACTCAAATCAAAATTTATATTTGATGTATCACAATATATCATAGCACACTAAGTTTGTATCAAAGCTTAAGAAACCATATTAAAACTTGGATGGGATGTATGAAAATTGTTGAAACCTATAATAAAATAAGGAGTAAGGATTTTATCAGAGCATATAAGGATCAAGATAATGTTGCCCCTTTAAATTTCAACCATATCTGCATGATTTTATTGGATTTTGCATGCACATACTTCTTGCACATACTATATATTATAATTTTCTCCCTCTTAACCTCATATATGTTATATATCATGCACATACATTTAACTCATGCACATACTTCATATTCTCCCCCTTTTTGTCATCAGCAAATAGGATAAAGAATGGTATGAATAGTGGCATAAAGAAAAGCATGATACCCTTATACTATCATTGAGAAGAATATATAATAGTGTGGACATAAAGATACACGTAATACTTCTCTTTCTATTGTAAACAAATGAAAAAGCAACATATATCATTTGGAAGAACATATAATTGTATTATATAAAGTTTCAGTGGTACAAAATTTGATACATCATAAGTATTAAGAACACCGTATAACATAAAAACATAAAATATTCACTATAATAAAACATAGACATAAAAATACAAAAACATATGTCCTAATACCTATTCACCATACTATCCTCTCGGATGTTGATAGTGTATGGTGCATAGGTCCTAATGGTGTGAACTGGGGATGGACTAGCTGCATTATGAGTTTGAGAGGCTGGTCCTACTCTGGGTGGTGGAGAAAAGCCTGTGCCTATTATGACTGTGGCACTAAAAGGAGGCCTTGGTGTAGGTGCTAGCCTGGGTGATGGCTATGGAGTTGGTTTGTGTGTTGGCTAGATGATGGATCAAATGCAGACCTGGATCTAGTGAAACAAAGCAAAACATTGCTTAGCTTAGACTTAATGCGATGAATGTCATACTCAATAGATAAGGTGGTCTCTACCTACTCCCTCACAAACTAATCAGCAACTCCCTGCATATGACCAAAATCTACCCTTAAATCTACCAAGTCTGACTAATACTCACTCTATGTCTTTTACCCTTGCTCAACTACATTCATGTGATGTGAGAGCTCTCTCATGTCTTTTCTAAGCTCCTGATAGGACCTGGAGATACTTTGATGACTCTGAATAAACTCCTATTGCAAATCTCTAATCATGGAGCTAACTCTCTCAATCTAGGTCTCAGAAAGCTGAGTGAACTACTCCAAAGTAATCCTAGTAGTAGTCAAGGGTGGTATAGACAATCTTGTAGATGTTGGTACAGTAAGAGTTGATGCAATAGGAGGAGTCCTCGAACTAGTTGGCTACCCTGAGATCTCTCCAATAGAAGGTCTAGCAGCATTAGGTGCCTCATCCTCATCATCATCCTTATCATCATCATCTTTCTCCTCATCATCATCGCTAGTAGTAGCAAACTCCTTATCAAAAGAATCAGATCTCGCTGACCTCTATCCTGACACACATTTTATCTAATGGCCATCCACCTTTTGGTATCCCATTTGGTGAAGTGACCTCTCTTTATATCTGTCTGTGTGTAGGAGTTTCTTGGCATCCTCGCTAGTGCAATCTATGCCAAACTTCTCAAACACTAATGTGAAGATCATACCATAAGGAAGACATGCCTACTGCTTCCTACCAGCTTCATTAATCTAAGATAACATTAAGAATGGAAGACTGATAGAATGGCCTTCAATCAAAAGGTGCATGAATGCTATGTCCCTCTCAGTCTCCCAATCAAATCTCCCGATCTTCGACAAGAATATATGATTGACCATATTATGTAACAATCTCATTTTTAAAGATAATTTATTTACCTACAAATTTTTAATGTTTCTTACATCTCTCCTTCCTAAAATAGTTCTCAAACCATCTATATTTTTTTTCCAAATTCAAATAACATCCTCCCTCTTTAGGCATTTCCTACAAGTGGCTTAATCTTGTCTCATTCAAAATAATCAATTGATTCTTAAAAGTAGAACAGATTAAACCATACCTTAACATCATATTCTCAAAGAAAGTTCTAACAAGGGTAGGATAAATCAGTATCTCGAGTGAGCAAAACCATTCCCACCCTTAATTTTTTATCTAATCACTGATTTAAAAATATTCTTGCTCTAAAAAGTCAAAATACACTCTTTTATTGGTGGTGATAGGTCAATTAGCAATCGAAATGGTAGAATGAGGTTGAGCAGGTGGAGCAACATGGGTTGGCACATCATTTTGATCCTCGATTGAAGTAGATTCTCTGGTTCTTCTCTTTTTGTAAGCCAACACCTTTTAGGGTCCCATTTTGCTTAATTTCACAAGTATCTAAGGCTCAAAGTGGTCCTCCTAGGATTTCTACAATAGTGGACAATGAAGGGTAATGGTATGGCTTAGTTAAACAATAAAAGGTAAGTATAACATAGGTTTTCAAAGGTATTTAAAAAATAAAGTTTTGACTTTAGAGTCAGTGTGCTTAGGCCTAGGTCTGATCGAGTCAACTCGAGTAAAAGTTGTATTTTTGGGTCAGAAAATATAAGAAATGGATTTTTGGAAACTTAAATATATGAAATGAGGTTGCAAAATGCTTAAAATGATGAAAATTAGGTCTAATAAATTTTTCTTAATTTTAAAAAAATTTTGGCTAACATTCCTAGAATCGATCACAATGCCCTAATTCACCTCTAATCATGGAAAACCTATCCTCACATTGTAATATAATGAATATGTCTGCTAATTGCTTATGTGTATAAACAAATTCTAGTTCAATATTTTCATGTTGTATATAATCCCTAATAAAATGATGTCTATTTTTTATGTGTTTTGTTCTTGAATGCTGAATAAAATTTTTAGTCAGGTTTATAGCACTAGTGTTATGACATCTAATTAAAATTTTAGTTTGTTTAATAGCAAAATCTTCTAGCTGTTGCTTAATCCAAAGGACTTGAGTATAACATCTTCCTATAGCCACATATTATGCCTCAATAATGGATAGTGATATGGCATTTTATTTCTTGCTGTGCTATGAGATTAAGCTTAACCCTAGGAATTGGCATGTTTTATTGATGCTCTTTCTATCAATTTTATTACTACCATAATTAGCATCAAAATAACCAATTAAGTCAAATGATGAATGCTTAGAATACCATAATCCTAGATTAGATATTCCTTTAAGATATATTATGATTCTTTTCACAGCAAGTATATATGATTTCTTTGGATTAGATTGAAATCTAGTACATATATATATACTAAATAGTATGTTAAGCCTACTAGAAGTTAAGTATAGCAAAGATCCAATTAAATCTCGATATAGCTTTTGATCAATGCTATTTCCTTATTTATTTTTGTCAAGACTACAGGTTGGGCTTATTGGTGTGCTAATTTTCTTTGTGAATTCCATTCCAAACTTCTTTAATAGTTCCTTGATGTACTTGGTTTGATTGATGAAGATCAATTCCTTTGTTTTATTTGAAGTCCAAAAAGGAATGTCAACTGACCCATCATGCTCATTTTAAATTCATCCTGCATAAGCTTATTAAATTCTTGGTAAAGATCTTCATTAGTTATACTAAAGATTATATCATCTACATAAATTTGTACAACTAATATTTCATTATCTTTTTTCCAATAAATAAAGTTATGCCTACACTATCTCTAGCAAAGTTATTTTCTATAAAAATTTTCTATGTCTTTTATACCAAGCTCTAGGTACTTATTTTAAACCATACAAAGCTTTATTCAATTTGAAAACATGATTAGGAAGATTATGGCTTTCAAATCCAAGGATTGCTTTACAAAAACTTTTTAGAAATATATCCATTTAGAAAAGTACTTTTTATATCCATTTGAAATAATTTAAAGTTCATATAACATGCAAATGCAAGAAAAAGTCTTATGACCTCTAATCTTACTATGGATGTATAAGTTTCATCAAAATCTATTCCCTTTTCTTAATTATATCCTTTTCCTACTAATCTTCCTTTATTTCTAACTACATTATCTTTTTTATCTAATTTGTTTCTGAATACCCATTTAGTATATATGATTGGATGTTCCTTATGTCTACTAACTAGGGACCATACATTATTTCTTTTAAATTGATTTTAACTCCTTTTGGATAGCCATCATCTAATTTGGATCTTTTATAGCTTCTTCTATGCAATAGGGTTCAATTTGAAAAACAAATGCAAGGTAATCAAAAGTATTTCTAAATGAATAACTAATTCTAATACCTTATAAGGGATTACCTATAATTAAGTACTTAAGCCAGTAATATACATACCCCATTTCTTAGGCAAGTCACCATTTTCTTTACTTACCTTTTCCATCTCTTCTTCATTTTGTTTGTCTTTTAAGCTCAAATCCTTCATCTCTTTGTTCATTGTACCTACATCATTATCTATATACTCTTTTTTCTAGAAGGTGAAGGGTTAGATTTATCAAAAATAATATGAATAGATTCTTCCATAATTAAAGTCCTTTAATGAAAACTCTATAGGCTTTACTAGAAATAGAATAACCAAGAAAAATACCTTCATTAAATTTTGTATTGAGTTTTCTAAGGTTATCTTATTCCTTATTTAAGATAAAATATTTAAAATCAAACATATAAAAATAACTTATGTTAGACTTTCTGTAATTCCAAATCTTATAGGGGGTTTTCTTTAGAATAGGTATGATAAGAATACGATTATGAATGTATCATGCAATGTTTATAGCTTCAGTCCAAAAATATTTTGGAAGATTACCTTCACACAACATTGTTTGGGTAATTTCTTTCAATGTTCTATTCTTTCTCTCCATAACACCATTTTGTTGTGATATTTTTGGAGCTAAAATATTATGATCAATGCCATATTCATTATAAAATTCTTCAAAGTTTTGATTTTTAAATTTTTTATGGTGATCACTTTTTATTGAAATAATTAAAAGATTTTTCTAATTTGAAACTTTTTTAAAAAATTTTGAAAAATAGTAAATACCTCATTTTTATGTGTCAAAAATAATATCTAAATAAATCTAGAAAAGTCATCTACTATCACAACTCTATATTTTTTACCTCTTAGGCTTGTGATCCTAGTTGGTCCAAATAAATCTAAGTCTAGTAGCTCTAAGGGTCTAGATGCTGAAACAAGTTCTTAGATTTAAAACTCTCCTAGTTTGTTTGCTAAATTGACAAGCATTACATATATGATCATTTTCAAAATTTAATTTTGACTAACCTTTAACTAAGTCTTTAGATATCCATTTAGATAATGTTTGCATGCTAGCATGTCCAAGTCTTCTAGGCTAAAGCCAACTAGTTTTCTTGATTTTAGCATTCATAGCCACTAGACTTGTACTACTCTTTATGGCTAGATTATTCAAATCTACCATGTATATGTTTCCAAGTCTATGTTTTGCAAATTTAATGCTTCAATCAAGACAACTAATAACTATGCACAATAAAGGTTCAAACATAATCTTGAAGTCTTTGTCACTTAGTTGACTAATATTCAATAATTTATGTTTCAATTTATTTACTAGCAGTACATTTTCAATGAATGTAGAAGAGATAATTTTGATTTTGCAAATGCAAATAATTCTCTTCTTACCATTATCACCAAATATTATAATACCACTTTCTTGCATTTCTAGGATGAAGAATTGTTCCTTGTTACCTATCATATATCTTGAATAGCTACTATCTAAGTACCATCTTCTTTTAGATTCGTAGGTTATAAGATATTCCTACAAAATAAATCAAGTGAGATTTTGAAATACCTATGCTTTCTTGAATCCTTTGGGGTTAGTCATCATTGTTCCTTTGGAAATTAAAGTTTTTTTTAACTCTACTTCCATTTCTCTTTCTTAAACTACATTCATATGCTTTATGCTTAATTTCTTTATAGTAGAAACAAACTATGTTTGATATTTGCATTTTGTTAGTGCTGAAAACTTAATTACAAAAAACTAGTTGTCAAAAATCTGTTAATGAAATTTAAGTTGTATCCATTCCAGCTCTATCATTTGATTTCCTTTGGCTTTTAAAAATTAACTCTAGTTTATTTGAGCTCAATGTTAGCTTATCAACCAAAGATTTGAGTTTTTGAACTTTCTTTTTTAGATTTTTATTCTCTTACTTTAAAGTTTTAAGTTTATCAAACCCTTCATTCTTTTCTTTTTCCAAGATCTTGTTTCTTTCGAATACATCATTTAGCACTTTTTATAATATTTCATTTCTCTTTAAATCGTCATCTCTTTCTTTTTGTAGGACATCATTTGATTACTTTAAAGTTTTGTTCTTTACTCCTAGTTTCTTAAATTCAACTAATAAATCATAAAATATAGAATCAAGCTCATCAAATGTAAATTTTATATTGGGTTTAGCACATACCTTATCTGCTAAAGCCATCAAGCATAGGTTGGCTGATTTTGTTTACTCTTTCTCTTCATTGGAGCATGACTCATTATTGTCACCCCATGTAGCAACCATAGGTTTCTTCTTGTTGCTCTTTTTGTAAGCTTTTGTTAGATTTGGATAGTCAGATCGATAATATCGCAGTTTCTTGCATTCATAAAAAATGCACTATTGATCTTTGTCCTTTTCTTTTTCTTTCTCCTTGCTTGGCTCCCCCTTGTCCAAGAGTTTCCTTCGATATTTTGATCTATCCTTGCCCAACTTTCTCATTGCAAGGGCTATATCATCATCTCCTAACTCTTCTTTAGATGATGGGCTTTCTTTTTCTTCTTTTTTCTTTTTAGCTACTACCTTAAGGGCTATAATTTTCTTCTTTCTTCCTTCCTCTTTGCTATGATGCTTCATATTTAATTCATAAGTCATCAAGGACCCAAGAAGCTCTTTCAATGGAAGGTTATTAAGGTGCTTTGCTTCTTGAATTGCAGTGATCTTTGCATCCCACTTGTCTAGCAATGATTGAAGAATTTTGTCTACCAAATCACTATTAAAGTATGTTATGCGAAGACTTTAAAGATAATTAATAATATCAATAAACCTTATAAATATTTCAAAAATGGCCTCAATGGATTTCATTTTGAATAATTCATAATTGTACATAAGCAAGTTAATTTTTAGATTCATAACTTGTTTAATGCCTTCATGTGGATTTGAAGTCTATCCTAAATTTTCTTTATAGAATTGCATGTAAAAATTTGATTAAACTCATTAAAATATAGTGCATAATATAAAAAGTTCATGGCTTTTGCATTCAGCTCAGCCATCTTAATGTCATGATTATCCCATTTATCTTCTGGTTTAGGGATGTCAATGCCATCAACCTTCATTGTGGATGTGTGAGGATCTTTAATGATTACTCTCCATAATTGGCAGTCTATTGCCTGAATATAAATTCTCATCCTAGCCTTCTAATATGTATTATTGGTGCCATTGAAAAGTGAAGGTGTATTGCTAGTTTTCCTTTGGCTAGTGATGTGCTCATGTGGATTGCCATGATCTTTACTCTTAATTATTGGATTAATGATACCGAGACATGGCTCTGATACTACTTATTGCCCAGATTGATAATCCAAGAAGGGGATGAATTGGATATTTGAAAATCAAAATAAGTATGTGCCTTTGAAATTCAAATGTAATGTGTGAGCCAAATATTGTGTCAAGTGATGTGTGCAAGCATTGAAGTATAAAAGAGAGATAAAGAGATAAGCAAGCAAACGAACATAATAAGATTTATAGTGGTTCGAAGCAATCCCAGCTCCTATGTCCACTACCCAAGCACCTCTTGGGATTTCCACTATATGTCCACAAGAATACAGCCAATTTATCTTTTTCCAGGCTCAAAAACCAAAGGCTAAACTAGAGCCTACCCAAGGCTAGACTTGAGCAACATATAAGTGGATGGAGAAGTCCCCGAGGGAGAGGAGGAAGATAAAGTAGCCAAAGAAGGGGCTACTGAAAGAGCCAGGACTGATGAAGTTGTTGTCAAGGTGCTAAGACTCGAGATAACTATGATTAAGAACCCCAACGAACCAGCTACTACTCCCTAAGTTTAGACCTTGGGACTTTTTCATCATTTTTATACTTTCACTTTGTCCCTTGGACTTTGATCTAATTTATATAAAAACTCTATCATCAATGAAAGTTCAATACTTCTCCTTTGATGATGTGTCTATGAATGTGTGTCTTCGATTTTGAATGAATTTTTTCTAAGTATCTTATTCAAAAGAGTAGCTCTAATCAAATAAGTAATCCAGTCGTGATAAAGTTAAGTCTCTTAGTCAGAAGAATGACAATAGCTGAATAACCAAACAAGTAATCTAGCCATAATAGAATTGCTTATGTCCCTTAGTTAGTCAAGAAATTTGTCATGATAAGTTGTATGCTGACTTCCCAAGAATAAGGATGAAACCTCTGACTGTAAGACTTGGTAGATTTTTCTCTAACTATTAAGAGTTAGTCATTGCTTGGAACTCGACTATAAAAAGTTGATCATCTTTCATGCTAATTGGATAGATTGACCATCTTGAATTTGATGCCCCAAGGAAAAATAGACTATGTACTGAAGCATAACTCATTTATTACTTTGATGATCGTCCTTCTCAGCTAGTCATGACGTGCCATGTGATAGATAAGGGTTGACCTTCAACCATTGGCACTAGTTTTGAAGGTCAAAGTTATGAGGTTGACATTTCTAAGTGATTTCCAAGTTCTCCCACCCAGGTTGCACCACGTGTGAGGATTTGATAGCCTCGGACATCATATAAATTGGTACCCTCCCCAACCATTTCTACTAGAGCTCTAGTCCTGGTGGAGTGCGTCAGTATATGCACCAGCCATCTCTTATCAGACAAGACCTGATCCTGGTCACCAGAGCATTCAAAGAAGGCATAGAGTCTGATAGGGATGAGGGAGATGGTGAGGAGAAGGCGGCAAGTTAGAGCCATAGGGGTTTTTGAAGATAGGAGGAAAAGGGCACCAAAAGTGTTCTTGGAGATAGTTTTGCCTAGTATATGTTCCAGATGGAACATTCTCTTGAGAAATCCTTATAGAAGGCTTTGTCTTCGCCTTCAATAGGGCTCCTCATCTCCAACTCGATTCCTCGAAGAGTAGGCTTGCAAGAAGCTATTGGCTGTCAAGAATAGGCCTATGACTCAGGATGCTATTGGCTATGAAGAAGCTCATGTCATTTGTTTTTTCTTTTGTAACTTTTACTTTTTTGGACTTGGTTTGACTTATAAGAATATTTCTAAATTAATGAAAATGCACTTCTTTTAATGCTTGTCTCTAACTATCTATAATGGTACTTGCCAATTCTTAGATAGAAATGTAGCTTTAGCCAAATGTTCTTTTTGGGTTCAGTTAAGTAGTAATCTAGATGCTCGATCTCCTTAGTCGATTAAGAAGTTAATTACCAATTAACGTAGTGGCCAGTCAACAAGTCTCCTTGGCCTGAGTGACCTTATAATTAGTTATTCTTTGATGACCAAGTTCAATCGATTGCTGAGTGTCTTTCAATCATTGTCACATATTAGTTGAGTGTGAATCAACTAAGTTGGCAATTGTCCTTGTCAATCAGTTGTCAGGCAGCTGAAGAGGAGTAAGACTCGAGTAAGATAAAGGTATAAGAATGCAACCATCTTTATCGATCAAGTGTTAAGAGATCAGATGGGATTGAGACTCGAGTAAGATGGAGGTGTGAGAATGTAGCCATCTTCTTTGACCGATTGTTAGTCGACTAGATGGGATTGAGATCGAAGATAGAGTTTGAGAATGCAACCTTCTTTTTGATTGATTATTAGTTGATTAGATGGGAGTAAGACCCAAGATAGGGATTGAGAATGCAGCCATCTTCTTTGACCAGTTGTTAGTTAGTAGGGTGACTATATGGGAGTGAGACTAGAGTAAGATAGAGATTAAAAACACAACCATATTCTTTGACTAGGTGTTTGTCAATCGGAGGACCCAACAAGTTCTAACAGGCTTCATGTTGGACAACTAAGAGTTTAAACATCAAGAAGAGATCTCTAGGAAAATTGATAGAAAAGTTTCTTTATATTATCAAATGAGAGTTATTATATCATTGGTAATACATTCAAATATTTTTAACATTCCAAGTCCGAGGGATTGGTATCCCATTGACGTCTTCTATTTGGTAAGCTCCTTATTGTAGGGCTTCAGTTACTTTGTAAGGTTCTTCCTGGTTTGGAGATAGCTTGCCTTGCTCGATGGATCTTGAAACATCCATACATCATAGTACAAGATCTCCTGAATGAAAAATCTTTAAATTTACTCAGAGTTGTAGTATCGAGCAACTCATTTTTGATACTTCACCATTCACAGGTGGGCCGAGTTCTGAGTTTCCTCCAGCAAGTCAAGGTTGGCTTTCAGTCAGCTTAAGTTGCTTGATTCAACAAAGTCCTTGATCTATATGGTTGGAGTCTGATCTTGACTGAAATCACTACATTAGTGTTGAACACCAAGTTGAAGGAAGTTTTATTAATTGACGTTTAAGGAGTTGTATGGTATGTCCATAGTACTCTAGGTAACTCATTTGTCCATCTATCCTTGGCTTTGACCAGCTTAGTCCAGAGCCCTTAAAAAATTATTTGGTTCAAGACTTTCACTTCCCTATTTGATTAATGGTGTATGAAAACCAATGTTAGATGTGGAGTTCGGTACAAAAATCCCTAAATGCTTAGTTGTCAAACTATCGATAATTGTCAACGATGATGATATAAGGAAGTCCGAATTAGCAGATGACAAACTTCCAAAAGAAGTTCTTGACTTGGCTCTTGATGATGTGTACTAAAGATTCTGCTTTCACTCATTTGGTAAAGTAGTCAATGGTGATGATGAAAAATTTTCACTAACTGGTTGTTGGAAAAAATGAGCCAAGTAGGTCCATTCCCAACTAAGCAAAGGACCAAGGAGAAGAGAGCTGAGCTAGTTAACTAGCTAGTAGCTGATAGATGTTGGCATAGCATTGTCACTAGTCGCACTTCCAAATAAGGTCCATGGAATCCTCTTGCATGGTAAGCGAATAGTATCCCTTGCTTTAAGCTTTGTAGGCCAGGGACCTACCCTCTAGATGATTTCCATAGATTTCTTTGTGATCTCTCGAAGCATAATGTCAACTTGTGTAGGCTATAGGCACTTGAGTAATGGGAACAAGAATGACCTCTTGTATAGTTGTCCATCTAGTATCATGAATTGGAAAGTTTTCTACTTGAATTTTTTAACTTTTGAGGGATTGTCGAGAAGAATGCCTTTAGTCAAGAACATGACGAAAGGATCCACTAGTTGGATTCATGGACAACCTATTGGACTTCCTCAATTTTGTCGATGATGGGAGCTCCTAGGTACTTAATATAAGTCTAACCAAGGGAGTTTTCCACCAAGGTTGCTAGCCTAGAGAGTGCATCTATCCTAGCATTCTCACACCAGGGGATGTACAAAATGCTGAGTAATTAAATGCTGATGTCAGGACCCATAATTTGTCAAGGTACTTTGCCATCGTCAGATCCCAAGCTTCATATGCTCTAGTTACTTGGCTGGCTACTAACAGAGGGTCAATGAAGACCCTTAGACTTTTCACTTTGAGTTGCTTGGCAAGATTCAACCTAGCTAGAAGAGCTTCATATTTGGCTTGGTTATTGGTCACCTTGAATAAGAAGCATAGAGCATACATCATGACCACTCATTCTGAATTTATCAAGATAAGTCCAGCTCCACTATCTTGAGATTTTGAAGTAATAATCCAGGACATCCTTGGATCAGGTTACTTAGTAGGCTGCCCAATGAGCACCTCTTCAAGCTTGTCATCTAACCATGTGCATTCAATAATAAAGTTGGTTAGGACTTAGGCTTTCATAAATGACCTTAGCTAATATGAGTGTCAAACTTGTTAAGTTTGATTGCCTATTTAGCCATTCTTCCGGTGGTGTCGAACTGCTGAAGGATAGCCTTGAGTGCTTGGTCAGTTCGAACTTTAATTGAATGGGCTTGAAAGTTCGGCTTGAGGCATTATGTAGAGATAATTAATGAATAAACTATTAGGATACATGATTTGATGATAAGCATGCCATTCTAGGTTCGAAAACCCTTATCGTAATGGAAGTAAAATACATAAAAAATAATTTTCATCTAAACATGATGATTTAAATAAATCATATTAACATCTAAATCATATATTTAATATGTTGGAATAATTAAATCTAATCAAATCTAAAAATTTAAAAATTATAAAACTAAGAAATCAACTTACTAGTATCGTTAAATCTTTCTTCTAATGCTGGATCTGTCACATCGATTGGATCTACCATAATTCATCGATGCTGTGCACATGCCCAACCTCTATTGGTATCCACATGGAGCTTTCTTGACCAGATCACCAAGACCCCTAGACTATTAGATCCTTGCAGGTCTTTCTTCTCCCATGGATATGGATATATTCTTCTAGTCAAAAACCAAAACTCAACAGCTTACTCTCCCATTCTCTCAAGGAATTAAAAACTAAAAAAATATAATATTTTTAAAATATTTTTCATAAATTCATGGGTTCCTAGGTTTCTATAGAGGTATAGAATTCAAATTTTTTTGTGGAGTATCAAAATATGGACAAAAATCAGAAAGGATATGTATCGATTAAAATTCTGCACAGCCTCTCTTTTTTCCTTCTTAGGTCCATGCACAAAATCCTTCCATTTCCATCTCTAAAAATCTAGATAAATATGGATTCTTGTCTGATTTGGTCAATGGTCAAATCAAATAAGACTCCATGTTTATCAAAAAAGAGAGAGTGTGTCCCAAATGAGAAAGAGGGGTGTCAACTTGGCGCCTCCCTCTTCTCATCATAGGTGCCAAGAGAAGGCATGCATTTTTGTGCACCTCCCTTGGTTTCTAAATGAGATTAGAAAGAGAGACCCAGCTGACTGGGTCTCCTGGTTGTTAGCTTAATTTGACTATATTTTGATTAATTTTTAAATTCATTTCATTCCCAAATTGAATCAAATTCAAAAAGGCTATTGACCTGGTCAACTTGGTCAACAATATAGGTCAAACTTGAATTACAAATCTAATTAACTTTAAATAAAGTTAATAATAATTAAATCTGATTTAATTAAGTCAACTAATAAAGTTAAAAATTATTATAATATTTATAAATAGGTCCATCATGCTAAAATTAGTATGTGCTGACATTAGCTTGTGCTAATTTTAGCAAGTAATGAAATTAGCTTTTGCTAATTTTAGCAAGTGCTGAAATTAGCCGGTGCTAATTTTAGTAAGTATCAAAATTAGTAGGTATCAAAATCAATAGGTACTAAATATGTAACTCTTACATAAACCCATGATATAGTCAGGTCAACTTCTATTGTGTATGACTCCTCATGTTCTATTCCATCTGCTAGTGAGATATACCATAATCTCTATTATAGTATCATCGAAACTCTTTCAATAGACTGAAATAATTTTAGCTTAACCCTAAGTTGGATCATTGATCCAGAAATGATCCTAGTAAGTTCTCATAATCTACCAGTGATCCTTGCAGTGTGTAATGGCAACCCAATAGAATAGAAATGAATCCCTATGTGTAGTTATTGTATGATCAAATTATTCTAGCAAAAATCCTAATAGGATGTATGTCATGGAAGCTCATCAAACCCTAAGCATCCATCATATACCAAAATTAATTAGCTTAAGTCCAATTGTGATTTCTATGAAAACTCTTTTTCAATATCACACTACTATGGCCATATATTCAAGGACATAGCCAATTTGATCGTATAGGATTATACCTTAACTACTAAGGCCAATAGATCCCATATAAGTATACTTCCTACTCCTACAAAGAAGCTATTGGAGCCAACAAATACCACAAGATTTTGAATGGCTAGTGACCATGTTTATGTGCTATCAAACTACAGCACCCTCAATGTGAGTAGCTGAGACATTATAGTCAAGGAATTACTTACACAACTATAACATTTGAGAAGTTACTGATGAGTGAGTAGACATCCATGTGATTTTTCAAACATGGTAATGCTCAGTATCGTTGTTCACTTACAATCACTTGCACTCTCGCTCTAGTATCTCTACACTATATACTCAAGACTCATTTACCCGGAAGGAAGGCGATCATGCACCAATCTTGATGGATCGATTATCGCCTTCATGATGATCCAATGATCAGGAACTTTTAGGAGTTAATCTATAATTATACATATCTTAAATTCTCAACTCATAAGATATGTATCATTGTCCATTAACTTCATGGATAATTCATAGGCACATTAGATAAGAATGAAAAAAATAAAATCTAATTTTACTAATGTCAATAAATTAAGTATAAAATTATGTCCTAGAAAAGTTACATTGTATCATGCCAACTTGGCTTCTAGGGCATACATCTAACAATCTCTAACTTGCACTAAAGCTAATTGGCTATACATCTAAGTCCCATCCTCTCAAGGTGGACTTTAGTCTTCTACTAGCTCAACTGCTTCATTAGTGGGTCTACCATGTTATCCATAGAGTCAATATACTTTTTCTTGAGGTAGTCATATTGATATGAAACCATCGCTCGATGTACTTGGACTTCTGGTAAGACTTGAGCTCCTTAGCAAGGGATATGGCATAATTATTGTCATAGTATAAAGGAATGGCATCTGATGGCATCACTTCAAGCTTTGCAATGAATTTCTTATACTAAAAGGCTTCCTTTCAACTTCAAAGGTGACAATGTACTCAATCTCCATAGTAGAATTAGCAATGATGGGTTGCTAGGATCATTTTCAGCTAGTAGAACCACTATTGTATAGAAACATACATCTTGACATAGACCAACCATCAAGATCAAACATAAAGTTTGAATCAGTGTATTCTATCCATAAATCAGGACTTCCTCTAAAGACCTAGAATAAATTCTTAGTTCTTCTTAAGTACTTAAGGATATTTTTCAAAGCAATCAAAGGCTCTTCATTTGGATTTGACTGATACCTACTTGTAACACTCACAGCTAAGAAAATATCAGGTCGAGTACATAACATGGCATACATTAGGTTCCCAATCACCAAAGCATATGGTGATGCGGGGCAACTCTAAGATTGCTAAACATGCATTAAAAAAATAGTAAACTTATTTTTTTATGATTTTTATGATTTATGTTTGTAGGCTAAATTCCCAAACTAAAGTAAGAACTAGCAAATAGGATAGTAATGCATAGAATCATTATGATCTTAAAGAACTCATGCAAGATAATAAGTAGCCAGGATCAAAAGTTGAGAAACTCCTGGTTTAGGATAGCCTATCTTCATCAAAATAGATATCATGACAAGGGAAGTTTTCTTACTAGTCAGAGATTAAAAAATTTGCAGTAGAAGGGATCACTCACACTCTGATTGGAGCCTGGATAAAGAAGCTTCGATTCCCTTGAATTTAATGGCTGATCAGGGCAGTCCTGGAAGCAAAGAATGCCTCCTCATAGGAGGTGAAGCACCTCGAGGATCTTGCAAGTATCAGGGTCAATCAAAATAGCAAATAAAAAAAAAGAAAAGGAACTAGGGTTTTGAATGAATCGGAATTAGGGTTAGGAGATGGCAGCTGGTGAGGAAGAAGCTCCTTGTCTTGGATGGCAGCTAGGGCTTCCTTTGCTTGGGCATGGCTGGTCTCCAAGGATGTAAAAGGATGCTAGGGCAGCAGGGATTTGGCTGGGGTACACAAGGAGAGTACTCAAAGTAAAGAACCAAAACCAAAAACACCAACACAAGGCAATAACTCAAAATTTCAACAAGTTGTATTCATAATATAGAGATGATTACAAGAGGGGGAGGGATGGGGTATTTATAGAGTTCCCATACCTCTCTAACTAGGGTTACAATTATATGTCCTTTCCTAGCTAGGTTAGAATTACAAAGCTTAAAAGAACTAGAAATCCTAACTAGGTTAGGCTAGACTTCTCCTTCTCACTTAAGGACACCTCCCTTTGAGCTTGGACTTGGTCAACCCTCCAAGGATGCCTTGGAGGGCGTGTTGGGCTTCTATGGATAGTGGTGTGGGCACCAGACTCAGAAGAAGACTTCAGAGCTCCATCTAGATCTCTGATTAACCTTGCCCGAAGAATTAGGGTTTTTTGGCTTGTAATAAGGGTTGACTTGATCAACTCAATTTTAGCTTGAGTCTGTATTACCTGCATTTTTATTTTGTTAAGTCATGTTGACTCAGTAGTGGTCTAGGACTTCAACCTGGGGTGTTACATTTTCTCCCAAGGCCAAGCAAGTGGGCGCCACACTCCCAGCCACACTCCCAGCTATAAGCCTGAGTCCAGGGGGCGCCACATCTCCATCCAGCAGGCTTTGGTCCCCACACCACAGGATAGCAGGTCCCTTCTCTCATGCGCCATTTAAGTAGAGAGCAATTAGGGATCCACAATTCAAGGGGGCGGCCCACAATTCTCCATAAGAACCAAGCTATGAGAAGAAACAAATTCTTCTTGGAGAGTACTTCAAGGGGGCGCCCATCCCATGCCAAAAATGCCTAAAGCAAAGTTGGGAAGAGCCATAACTTGGGGAGAAAGAAAAGGAGGTGTCCAAAAAAGTTGAGCCATGGAAGGAAGGAGATTTCTCTTGAAGAGCAAGGTTAGGAGGCGCCCTAGTAATTCCAAATAAAGCCAGATATAAAAGGAAAGAAATTTCTCTTAAAGAGAAAGGTTAAAAGGTGCCCAAACACTTCCAGATAAGGCCAAGCATAGAAGGAAAAAAATTTTTCTTGGAGGTCAAGGCTAGGAGGCGCCACCCACTTTCCTTTTGAAGCCATCAATCAATTTTATGGAATTATTTGGCCGGCCATATGTGTAAGGATTGATCCTACAATCCTAATTTGCAGATCCCCTCCTTTAGTCCCACATGGGAAGATGTAAAACCCTACTCTCTTATAAAGTCCTATAAATTAAAACCCTTTGTAAGTTCTAATAAATCTGATGAATGAAACCAATTTTTTTTGTGAGCAAACTCTGTGTTTTCTCTCTTCCGCACTTGCATCCAGGTGTTGAGCTCCGTGAGGGAGTAAATCCGGGTTCCCCAGGAACTTTGAGGAGGTGTGAGATCTCCAAACCCCAAATCCTAGGTTAGCCACTTCTACTCCAAAACCCTAGCCGCCCATCATCCACTTCAATCCACCAAACCCTAGTCTATCCCACCTCCCCCGGCCTCTCTCTCCAAGTCCAGGCCGACCACCAGCATCCAGCTCCAGTCCGGATACTTCAGATCCATAGCTCTTTCCAGAGGGAGTCGAACCAGCCTTCAAGAGAATCCGGATCTCAGCGACATCAGCCTTCAAGTTCTTCGAACTGGTAAATCCTTTCCTGAGTATCTGAATCCATCACTTGTTTTTCTTCTTCCCAGATCTTGAGTTCAGGAGAAGCCGACCCAGCCACGAGACCAGTATTGGAGGATCCATTGCGAAGATAGCCGAATCCGAGGATCCAAATTTGCTCGAGAGAGTTCTTCCACTCAAATTATGTGAAGATCACTGTCTGGTTGGTAAACCATCTCTTCTCTTTATTTCTGTCCTGTTGAAAGTTCAAAGCAAAATCCTAGGTCTGGGAGTTTCTCAACCCCCAGCGATCCGTTACTTCTGAACTACTCTGATAACTTAGCTTCTTCTAAATTGTGCTTTCAATCCTTACCTAGTTTCCATCAACTTAGTTTAACTTCACTTTGAGCCAAAGCCAATTTCTGAAATATATAAAAAAAAAAAAGAATTAATCTTAATTTTACTTCCGCATACGCTTCTTTGTTCTGCATCATTTTTGGTATCAGAGCTTTCGTACTGCATCATTTTTGGTATCAGAGCCCTGTCTAGGGTTTCTGTTTCAATTGCTTGCTTGAGTCTCTCTCTTTTTACTTTGTCTGCTCGAAGTAGACTCCCCAGGATGTCCGGTCCTAGGAACGAAGCGAGGTGCAAACCTCCTCTTCCCATTCCACAGGGTGTTCCTAGGGCGTGTAGGGGATCCGTTGGGTTACAACTTCGTAGCAGGAATTGTAAACGGGGAAGTACTCTATTTTCAGTCTGTAACTGCCCTATTGGAGGAATTATTTCTCACTTCAGATAACTCTAAATTTGGTGATTTTGTTTTTCTGGAACCAGTATAATTGAAGCTATTTTACATAATTTTTCTGTGATTTATTGGTTTCCGTAAAATTTTTGAGAGTTAAATTACTGCAACTCTATTTTTGTGTTTCTACACTTCAATTATTTTTGAGTGATCATCTCTTAATTCATCTTAAGGGCATTTGAGCATCTAAGATAAGGGGAGGAGTTGATAACCTCTCCTTAGCCCAAAACCACCATCCACTCATTCGAACCTAAGCCTTTAATCTTAAAATTAATTAGACCTAATTTGCCCTAGTGGGCTAGGGACATCAACAAGTCGGGTCAAGGCTAGTGTTGAGTCAGTTTGTCTGGTTACTCTGTGTGTGCTTTGTACTCAGTGTCTAGAATGGTGGTTCAGGGATTCTATCCCGAAGGGCTTGTGTGCTGGTCCGCCTACCTGGCCAATCTCTGATTGGTGTGTAGGATTGGCATCTAGGGACCTAACACTCCCCTTACACCTGCCTGGCTGAGTCCTGAGTTACTACAGGCTAGCTTGCCACTCTGATTGGGCATCTAGTTTGGGCTCTAGGTCTAGTTAGCCCGTAGTCATTTCAGTTGAGTCTCATTTTGTGTGTTTGCTTGCATCATGTCTACCCGGAATGGACTGCCCTACCAACCTGGTCAAACCCAACCTGATTTATAGGCCATGGTTAGAGCTCTTACTGAGAGTATGAACAAACTGAGTCAGGATGTGACTACCACTGTTGCCCAGTTTAAAGAACAAGTCCATGAGTATTTTGCCCAGCTTAGGGATCGAGTCCAAGTACTTGAGGAACCTAGGCATCGGAATTGGACTCCTGACCCAGATTTTAATGTGCCTTAACCTCAACCACACCAAGAGCCTAGAAGACCTTTATACAGAGATCCTGAACCTAATCATAGGAGGCCTGACCCAGAACCTAAAGATAGACATGATAGGTTCATTCGGAACATCAAGTTAGATGCACCCACTTTTGATGGTAGCTTAAACCCTAAGGTGTATTCTGATTGGGAGGGTGAGATGGACCAGTACTTTGAGTGGTATGCCATGTCTGAGGAGAGGAAATTCAAGTTTGCCAAGATGAAGTTAGTACGTCAAGCTAGGTTATACTGAGGGAACATTGAGCTGACCACTAGAAGACGAAATGTAGAGCCCATAACCACTTGGCAGGGTATGAAAGAGAAGCTTAGAGACAAGTACCTACCCATTTCATACCAGCAAAATCTGTTAGACCAATGGCAGACTTTGAAACAAGGAAACCGATCTGTATCAGACTACATAACCACCTTTGATGAGTACCTGATGAGATGTGATGTGAGTGAAGCCCATGAGGTTACTTTGTCTAGGTTTAGGGCTGGACTTAGGGAAGACATTAAGAGAGAGTTATTTCTGAGAGAGGTTACTGACCTAGACCAAGCCTATCAGATTGCACTGAACATTGAGAAGTTTCAGAGAGGACCCATGCCTTCTAGGGTTAGTGCCCCAATCCCAAGAAATGGACCTAGCCAGGTTACCCCTAGCAAGCCTAATCAGGGTATTCCCACCCCTAGGCCCATGGACAAAGGTAAGGCACCTGACACCCAGAGAACCCCTAGTATCATCTGTTTTAAGTGCCAGAAGCCCGGTCATATCTCCAACCAGTGCATAGCCATAGCTTGTTTTATATGCCATAAGGTAGGTCATGTTTCTTGCCAGTGCCCTCGTAGATCCCTTTATATAGAAGAGGGAGGAGAAGAGAATTCTGAGCCCAATGAGGAGTTTGAAGAAGAAGTTTATGAGACCGGAATGAATTTGGTCGATGAGTATGAAGGAGAGGAAGAATCCACAAAGTCTGACCAATTAGGGGTTGTGAGATGCATCCTGTCCCAGACTAAAGTTCAGGAAGATTGGCGTAGGACTAACATCCTACAGATTTTCCTCAAACTAGGGGATAAGGTATGTAAAATCATCATAGATAGTGGGAGCTGTGTGAATACCATTTTTGTTAGCACTGTCAAGATGTTAGGCTTAACTACTGTCCCCCACCCCAACCCCTATAAGGTTTCTTGGGTAGACTCTACCTCTATACCCATCCAGTCTAGATGTTAGGTCCAAATCCAAATGCAATCCTATCAAGAGAAGATTTGGTGTGATGTCTTGCCCATGGGGGTGAGCAGTATAATTCTTGGAAGGCCTTGGTTGTATAATCATGATGCCACCCTCTTAGGAAAATCCAACACCTGTGTCTTTAGTTTCGATGGGAAGAAAATCACAATCCATTCAGTCCCTCCAAAGGACAAGGTAGCTAAAGGAACAAATAAGATCAGAGAAATGGAGACTGGAGTGAACCTAATTAGTGCCAAGGATCTAGAACAAGAAATTTATAGTGGTTCACCCATTTGGATGTTGACTGCTAAGGAACTCAGGACTCCTACATCCTCAGAGCCTCCTCAGGAAGTTAAGCCTTTATTAGAAGAATTTGAGGATATTTTTCCCGAGGATCTGCCAGACCACCTTCCACCTCTTAGGGATATTCAGCATTCCATAGATTTAGTCCAGGAGCTACTTTACCCAACTTACCCCATTATAGGATGAATCCATCTGAGCATAAAGAACTGCAAAAGCAGGTTGGCGAATTGTTGAGGAAGGGGTTCATTAGAGAGAGTCTTAGCCCTTGTACAGTCCCTGCACTTCTAACCCCGAAGAAGGATGGCACGTGGAGGATGTGTATTGATAGTCATGCCATCAACAAAATCATAATCAAGTATAGATTCCCCATCCCTAGACTAGACGATATGCTAGATATGATGGCCGGTGCCATGGTTTTTTCTAAAATTGATCTTAAGAGCGGCTATCATCAGGTTAGGATTAGACCAGGGGATGAGTGGAAAACTGCCTTCAAAACTAAGGATGGTCTCTTTGAATGGGTTGTTATGCCTTTTGGGTTGTCCAATGCCCCTAGTACTTTCATGAGGAATATGACCTAGGTACTTAGAGCTTTCATAGGGAAGTTTGTAGTGGTCTATTTTGATGACATCCTGATCTATAGTAAGACCCCTGCAGATCACCTAGGCCACCTTAGACAAGTCTGCCAAGTTTTGAGGAATGATAGTCTCTACGGTAATCTCAAAAAGTGTGAATTTATGACCAGTAGAATTATCTTCCTTGGTTTTGTTGTAACCCCTGACGGCGTGGCTGCCAATCCTGAAAAGATTAGGTCCATAGTAGAATGGCCAGAGCCGACCAGTGTGCATGAAATCAGAAGTTTCCATGGCTTGGCTACCTTCTATAGGCGATTCATCAAGGGGTTTAGTACTGTAGTTGCTCCTATCACAGACTGTATTAGGAAGGGAGAATTTCAGTGGACCAAAGCAGCCCATAAAGCCTTCCTAGATCTTAAGGATAGGATGACCCAGGCACCCATTTTGAGGTTACCGGACTTTTCAAAGGTATTTGTGGTTGCCTGTGATGCTTCAGGAGTAGGTATAGGTGGAGTCCTAAGCCAAGAGAACCATCCCGTAGCATTCTTTAGTGAGAAACTTAATGATGCTAAGCTTAGGTATTCTACCTATGATAAGGAATTTATGCGGTAGTGCAAGCTTTGCGTTACTGGAGACATTATTTGCTATCGCAAGAATTTGTGCTATTTTCGGACCATGAGGCTCTTAGATTCTTGAATTCCTAAAAGAAGCTTAACCCTAGGCATGCTAAGTGGGTAGAGTATATCCAGTCCTATACTTTTGTTTTGAAGCATAAGGCTGGGTCTGAAAATAAGGTAGCTGATGCCCTTAGTCGTCGATCTTTGTTGTTGAATTCTGTTAGGGCTGAAGTCATAGGGTTTGAGCAAATCAAAGAAGAATATGAGTCGTGTCCGGATTTTAAGATTGTGTACCAGGATCTAACTCAAGGACCATCTAGTGAACAAAGGGATTATTACCTTTTAGATGGCTTTCTGTTCTTTAAGAATAGGCTTTGCATCCCTAGAACCTCTCTTAGGAAATTTTTGATTTGGGAAACTCATGCTGGAGGTTTAGATGGCCATTTCGGAAAAGATAAGACCACCTGGCTATTGAAGATCATTTTTTCTGGCCTAGCTTAAAAAGAGATGTAGCACACATTGTGGCTAGGTGTCGGACCTGCGATGTTGCCAATCAGCGAAAACAGAACACCGGCCTTTATACCCCACTCCCTGTCCCAGATCGTCCTTGGTAAGATGTGAGCATGGACTTTGTGTTAGGTTTGCCTAAGACCCAGAGGAGGCATGACTCCATCTGTGTTGTAGTAGACCGATTTTCCAAGATGGCCCATTTCTTGCCTTGTTCCCAAACATTTGATGCATCTAAGGTAGCCACCCTGCTCTTTAATGAGATAGTTCGACTCCATGGCCTTCCCAAGACCCTTGTTTCAGATAGGGATGTCCGGTTCACCAGCTATTTCTGGAAAACCCTTTGGCATAAGTTAGGGACAAAACTTAAGTTTTCAACAGCCTATCATCCCAGACTGATGGCCAAACCGAAGTAGTGAACCGTATTTAGGCAATCTATTATGGTGTCTTGTTGGTGAAAACATTAGGACCTGGGATTTGTACTTACCTAGAGCTGAATTTGCATACAATGACTCAGTCAATAGGTGTACAGTAAGAGTCCATTTGAAATTGTGCATGGTTACAAACCTCACACACCTCTTGACCTAGCTCCTTTACCAGTCCACACACGAGTCCCGAGTCTTCCGAAGTTTTTGGCACAGCATATAAAAGACTTGCATAAAAATTCATGCCAAAAAAATTTAGGTAATGACCTTATAAGAGTTGGCTGATTCTCAAAGACGAGTCAAAACTTTTAATGAGGGAGACTATGTAATGATTAGTTTAAGGCCTGAATGGTTTTCCTCCCGGAACTGTTAGAAAGTTACATGCTAGAGGAGCTGGACCATTTAGAGTGTGAAGAGAGTAGGATCCAATGCCTATGTGCTCGAGTTGCCTCCAAACTAGGCATTAGCTCCACTTTCAACATTACAGACCTAGTAGAGTATAGAGAGCCAGCTGTGATTCCCAGTGAGGCTTTTGAACCTAATCCTGCTCTTGAGAGTGAACCCAACCCTGTGTGTCCACCAACAAACTGGCCTGTGAGGAAAGAGCAGATTGAAAAGATCCTAGATGATCAGTTATCTCTACTCGTAATCGAGGATACCAAAGATACCTCGTCCGCTGGCAAGGAAGGCCAGATTCTGATGACTCTTGGATCTCCCGAGAAGAATTACAAGATTGCACCCAGACCTCTTGGAGAGATACCAGAGCCAACTTGATCCATACTCGACAGGGTCGAGTTCCTCCCACCCTGGGAGAATTGATGGGCACTAGACTCAGAAGAAGACTTCAGAGCTCCATCTGGATCTCTGATTAACCTTGCCCGAAGAATTAGGTTTTTTGGCTTGTAATAAGGGTTGACTTGATCAACTTAATTTTAGCTTGAGTCTGTATTACCTGCATTTTTATTTTGTTGAGTCATGTTGACTCAGTAGTGGTCTAGGGCTTCAACCTGGGGTGTTACATTTCTTCCAAGGCCAAGCAAGTGGGCGCCACACTCCCAGCCACACTCCCAGCCATACGCCTGAGTCCAGGGGCGCCACATCTCCATCCAGCACGCTTTGGTCCCCACACCACAGGATAGTAGGTCCCTTCTCTCATGCGCCATTTAAGTAGAGAGCAATCAGGGATCCACATTTCAAGGGGGCGGCCCATAATTTTCCATAAGAACCAAGCTATGAAAGAAACAAATTCTTCTTGGAGAGTACATCAAGGGGGCGCCCATCCCATGCCAAAAATGCCCAAAGCAAAGTTGGGAAGAGCCATAACTTGGGGAGAAAGAAAAAGAGGTGTCCAAAAAAGTTGAGCCATGGAAGGAGGAGATTTCTCTTGAAGAGCAAGGTTAGGAGGCGCCCTAGTAATTCCAAATAAGCCAGATATAAAAGGAAAGAAATTTCTCTTGAGAGCAAGGTTAAGAGGAGCCCAAACACTTCCGATAAGGCCAAGCATAGAAGGAAAAAATATTTTTTCTTGGAGGTCAAGGCTAGGAGGTGCCACCCACTTTCCTTTTGAAGCCATCAATCAATTTTATGAAATTATTTGGCCGGCCATATGTGTAAGGATTGATCCTACAATCCTAATTTGCAGATCCCCTCCTTTAGTCCTACATGGGAAGATGTAAAACCCTACTCTCTTGTAAGTCCTATAAATTAAAACCCCTTTGCAAGTTCTAATAAATCTGATGAATGAAACCAACTTTTTTTGTGAGCAAACTCTATGTTTTCTCTCTTCGCACTTGCATCCAGGTGTTGAGCTCCGTGAGGGAGTAAATCCGGGTTCCCCAGGAACTTTGAGGAGGTGTGAGATCTCCAAACCCCAAACCCTAGGTTAGCCACTTCTACTCCAAAATCCTAGCCGCCCATCACCCACTTCAATCCACCAAACCCTAGCCTATCCCACCTCCCCCGGCCTCTCTCTCCAAGTCCAGGCTGACCACCAGCATCCAGCTCCTGTCCAGATACTTCAGATCCATAGCTCTTTCCAGAGGGAGTCGAACCAGCCTTCAGAGATCTGGATCTCAGCGACATCAGCCTTCATGTTCTTCGAACTGGTAAATCCTTCCCTGAGTATCTAATCCATCACTTGTTTTTCTTCTTCCCAGATCTTGAGTTCAGGAGAAGCCGACCTAGCCACGAGACCAGTATTGGAGGATCCATTGCGAAGATAGCCGAATCCGAGGATCCAACAATCTGCTCGAGAGAGTTCTTCCACTCAAATTCTGTGAAGATCACTGTCTGGTTGGTAAACCATTTCTTTTCTTTATTTCTGTCCTGTTGAAAGTTCAGGGCGAAACCCTTGGTCTGGGAGTTTCTCAACCCCCAGCGATCCGTTACTTCTGAACTACTCTGATAACTTAGCTTCTTCTAAATTGTGCTTTCAATCCTTACCTAGTTTCCATCAATTTAGTTTAACTTCACTTTGAGCCAAAGCCAATTTCTGAAATATATAAAAAAAAAAAGAATTAATCTTAATTTTACTTACGCATACGCTTCTTTGTTCTTTGTTCTGCATCATTTTTGGTATCAGAGCTTTCGTACTGCATCAGATAGCAAGGGGCCGGCCCAAAGGGCTTGGTGCATGAGCTTGCGCCTCTGGAAGCTGGGTTGGCCTGGTAGCCTGGTAGCAGAAATATTCCCTGGTATCTTGCTTCTTAAGGGCTTGGGCTTGTCACCTGGACTTGATTTCTTTGGGCTAGGATGCAGGTGGACCTCTGGAATCAGGGATGCCATGGTCTAGAAATATACTCTGGCATCTGGAAGGGAATCTGGATATCTGGAGTGCATTTAGATGGAATCAAGGTCTCCTGAAGGCATCTTGGATCCTTGGTGTCACACAAAATCCATTAATCTGATGTAGTGTCCTATGACTCCTGGATGAGGCCTGGTGGAACTCCAAATCGGGTAACCTTTTCTCTTGTCCAAAAATTGGACTCATACTAAACTTATAATGATGTACAGGACTCGATGTACTAGACTAGGTTGAAGGTTGAGACATATAAATTAACCTCAACTTATTACAGGACTCAATCTTAATTGATTACAAAATTTTAAAAACTTTGACACATGACTAAGTAAACTAGATAGGTCCAAGTAATCTGTGTCTAATCTTGGTGCCCCCACCAATTCTTTCAAGGCGGGAGGAACTCGACCTCATCAAGTATGGGATAACTTTGCTCTCACAGTGCTCGAGTAGGTCTAGGTTGAGGTGCTACAGATCCTCATGGGTGATCCACGAGTCCTCAGATTTTTGTCGACCTTGCCACCGGACCAAATATTGCTTATTGCCACCCCGAACGTCATGGCCCATAGCTGTTGGTGGCATCAATGATCGCCCGTCCTCCGCCACTGGATGCCCCAGTGGCTCGGGAACTACAAGAACAACGTCAGTGACCCGGGCTGGGGATTCCAGCGGGGGCGCTCCGATGGTCAAGTCAGTAATGATCCAGGGAAACAGATCCTCTTAGTCGAGCCCCTCGGGATGAGCTCCATGCTAGGAGGAGTGAGTGTAGTGTGTCTAGAAGAGAGAGTGGGTTGGGAGAGGTAATGGCCGAGTGGAAGAAACCTCCAGTGTGGCCTCCTTCCCTTCATGCTTTGCTTGCTTACTTTTGGCTTACTCCGGCTGGGTTTTTACTCTGGCTTGTCTCAGGATCTCCCCGTACCGTCAGCCGTGTGCGACGAGGTATCATGCCATAGACAACACGCCTCTCCTATCAGATAGCCTGGGAAGCTTCCATGCGCTTTGACATTCCATCTGCTTGCTCCCTTCTTTGAAGCCTGGCAGGACCTCCTCGATCGATGGCTGCTGCCCTCGGGACTCACGCTCTCTGGCTGGGTCTTTTTCCCTGGCAGTATGGCATGTTGGTAAGAGTATGGTGCCTTGATGTGAGTTTCCTTCCCTTTTGGTGTGAGTGATGGCTGTGGGTATTAATTGCAGCATGGCGGGCGTTGCTGTACGACCCTCGAGAGGCCCACCATTATCCTTGGAGAGGAGGCGCCGCTTCCTTGGCAGTGGGTGCCTCTGCTTGAGTTTGGGACCGAGCTGGAGAGGTGGGGCCCAACTTTGAGTGGCTCACCTTGAAGCTGCTCAACTGGATGGAGGAGGGTTGAGCTAGACTTCGGACCAGCGAAACATGGCTTCGGGCAAGCTCGACCTGATGGAGGTGGGCGGGGCACCGCCCAGCCCAAGAGATCTGACCTTGGAGGGGCTCCTCATGGCGGAGGAGTCTTGAGCTCGACTCCTGATCACGGGGCCCGATCCTAAGGGGCCCGCCTTGGGTGGGGACTTGTGCTCTGCTCCGGCTTAGGTGTCCTGATCTGGCGGGGACAGACCTGGCAGAGGATGGAGCTCGACATCGGCGGGCAACCCTGCTATTCTGGGGAGCTCAGCCGGTGATGTGGCCCATGTTGAAGATCCAGGGTGGCGTCTGATGGGAACTCCACATCAATTGGCCCATCCCACGTCAGTGATCCAGCCACATCATTTGCCCCCCACTCCAAAGGCTCATTGGCGCGTGGTGCTCAGGACGAAGGAGTAATTATGGTGCTAACATGGAAAGGCAAAGAGATCCGATGTAATAATGATCGATATCGGGAGTGCTTCATGCGGCGGTCCTTCAAGCCTCTATGGTGTTGCCACACGACCATGTCTGAGGGAAAGTAATGGCAGGCACAGATGTCAAAGCAGCCACAGTCGGATTGAGGCATTGGCCCCGTCGATCAGCGACACGTGGTGAGCATCTCTTGGGAGAGCCATAATGGTTCGGTCGAGCATAAGTTGCTTTGAAAGGGAAGATGAATTCTCTAGGACTTACCACTTTTCAAACCTTTCATGCCCGACGTCGTACAGAGGTTCTATCCTCCTTCTTCTCTGACTATTTTTGTCCTCCCAGACTCTTAGCAGGTCAGTTCCATTTTTTTCTCCCGCCTTGTCGACTAGGGGTCGTCTTAGGTCTCCCTTCATCCTTTTCTTCTTCTTTCATGGACCTCTTCGTCCCAAATTTTCACCCTTCTAGCCAAGCTGAGTCTGGGTCTTCCAGGCCAAAAACTCCTTCTTCCTCCGACGAGGAAAGGGAGGCGGCATGCTACGAGTTCAGTACGAGACCTTCCTATGGTCCCAAAGCCATTAAGGAACCCAGGTCTGCTCCCCCACCTCGCTTGTCTTTTCTCTTGCTCCTGCTCCTGTTCCCAAGCCTCCTCGATCAACAGGTCCTCGAGGGATTGCTCTGGGGATCACCGTCGAGGATCTCGTGACCATCCTGGATGCTTACGACATCCCCGACTCCATCCAACTTTCTGTTCCTTGTCCAAGGGAGCGAGTCACTTCTAGTGGCCCTTGTCGGATTGCCTTCTATGAGGAGGCCTTCGCTGGGGGTCTCTGATTTCTTGTCAATCTTTTTTTCCTCTCCTTTCTAACCAACTATCATCTTGTTCCTACCCAGTTGGTCCCCAATGCCATCATAACGATCTTCTGTTTCACCGTTCTATGTCACTTCCACGAGATCGTCGCCCATTTTTCTTTGTTCAGGGCCTTCTTCATCCTAAAATGCCACCCTACCGAGGAGGGGTGGTGGTCTCTTTCTTCTCGCCCTCGAGGCATTAGGTTTGAGCTCCCCTCTTCCATCAAGGGATGGAAGAGTATGTATTTCTTTGCCTCGGTCTAAGGGATCAACTGGGTTTGGAGCGACCCAGATCGATCTCCCAACTGAAACTCCTCCATCGAAGCAGTCGACCTCGACCTGTATGAGTTGCTCAGATCGACCGAGATCCCTTTGCTCAAGGTCCTACTGTCATAGTGTAATCTTCACGAGGCCGAGATCGGCTCGATGCAGGAGTCGGGTGAGTTCGACTTGGCCACCCATTTCCTTTCTTTTTCTTTTTTTTTTTTTACTTTGGGTTGACTGTGTCTTCTTTGGTGCAGGCATGAAGTTCTCCATGGATGAGTTGCTCTCGTTCTCCGAGGAATGAGAGCAGGCAGCTAAGGTCGGCGAGCCCGCTTCGAAGAGGGCTAATGTAGATGATGGTGCAAGGCCGGTGTAGGCTAGGCTAGACGCGTCGATTCACAAATGGAGATGGAAGAGGGCAGCTGAGCCCATCCCGGAGCCTCCAGAGCATCGTGACCTGGCCCCGACTCCTGAGCTTGAGGTAATTGTCCGGGCTAGGTCGGCTGCTGCTGTTGCAAGGGTGGCAGCCCGCCTTTCGGAGGTCAACGAAGTCGAGAATGACGGGGAGCCAAGGGAAGCGAGGCCGGCACCCTCAGTGCGGTCCGATGCAGTGCCGAGCTCGCAACTGACATTGAAGGCATCCTTCGTCGCTGAGGGGTCTGAGTCGATGGAGAAGAAGGATAGGGACTACTGCCGTGTCCCTTTCAGGTTGGGGCCCAACGTCTCTCTGATAAAGGACCCAAGCCCCACCGAGCGGATGATGGACTTCTCAATCCAGTCCTGTGACCGGCGGGAAGGGAGCAGGAGACTCCTTGGCGATGTCATCAGCTCGTCTTTTGCCAACCTCTATGCTATATGTTTCTCATCGCTCCTCTCCATTCCTCCTAACATTCTTTTGCATCATAGCTGACATGCTTTCTTTGATGCAGCAAGGCAGGGAATTGATCCTCATTCAGGATTTCTGTCATATCTGGGCCAAGAGGGACAAGGACCTGTAGGCAGAGCTCGAGTCCTTGAGGACCGAGGGGGGTCGGAAGGATGAGGAGACCTGGGAGGCTAACCTAAAGGTTAAGAGCCTCACGGATGAGATCACTGACGTCGCAAGGATCAGAAAGGAGCATGATGGAGAGCTCGAGACGAAGAGGACCCGATTGAAGGAGCTTTGGGCCGAGTTGGAGGAGGCAAGGGAAAGGGCCACCTTTGTCGAAAAGAAGGCAGCGATCGTTGGGAAGAGGGCCGTCAAGGTGGAGGAGAAGGCTGCCACCGCCACTCGTTCCACTGAGATCGCCAAGAAGGGGATGGTGGTGGCGATCCGCAAGGCCGAGCATGCGGGAGAACAGCTGGCCGAGGCAAAGCGGTGGGCGGAGTGATGCGGGACTAATATGCATGCAATTCTTTTTGTATGTTTTATATGTGGGGTTAGGTGATTAATTCCTGAATTTCACATCAAAATTAGTTGTAGGGAATTTTATATGAATTTTTGAAGCCAAGCATGTAGATTAGAACCTAGAAAAGTACTAAAGAAGGATCGTCGGGCTGAGAAGCTTCGATTAGGGCAAGTTCTCCTATAATATAAAGACTGGAGGTAGAGAGGGTGTACCTGACAACGTCTGAAGTGCCCGGTGAAGATCGCAGTGAACGGATCTCTCATTCCTCGATGGATGCGGCCAGGAAAACCGAGCCAAAGACCCACGGATACCCGGCTTTCTGCTCGGTGATCTGATTGAGGCTTGGCTGGAGTCGTTGGGTTCGTAGGAACCTGCAAACAACCTGTCAGGGGTTAGAAAACTCAAAGGAGATCAAGAAAATAAAGGAAAACAGCAAAGGGAAGAAAGTTTTTGAGGGTTCTAGAAGGATGGTTGGCGGTAGGAAGATGGTTGCAAACACCTGGAAGAAGAACTCTCAAACCCCTTTATGCACACAGTAGGGTAATCATACAAAATAATATAAGAACTCAAGGTTATTTCATATCAAAATCTCCCTTCATATAAGAGGCTAGGGTCCTTTAAATAGACCCTTAGTCTTTGGCTCCAAGTAAGGATACATTAGTCTTTACATAAGAATCCTACTCCACAAACCCTAGATAGAAAATAAGGAAACATTAGGTAGAAAAAATTCCTAAAAATTCTCTTGACTTGGTCAACACTCCAAGGATGCCTAGGGGGCATGTTGGTCTTCTAGGAGCATCAAGAGGCCGGCCCAAGGGGCTCGGGTGCTTGGGTTTGGGCCTCTAGAAGCTGGGGTAGCCTGGTAGCCAGGTAGCAGGAATATTCCCTGGTATCTTGCTTCTTAGGGGCTTGGGCTTGGCACCTGGGCTTGATTTCTTTTGGCTAGGATGCAGATGGACCTCTGGAATCATGGATTCCCTTATCTATGAATATACTTTGGCATCTGGAAGAGAATCTGGGCATCTGGAGGGCATCTGCAAGGAATCAGGGTTTTCTAAATTTTCCTATTGGGGTCTTCAAATCTTCAAGTTGGTTGGACTTGGGCTATACTTCCATGTCTTCAATCTAGTTGGACTTGGTCTTCACTTGTATGATGTAGTCTTGAGTTTTCAGTGTACTTGGACAGGACTCAAAAAAATAAAATTAGCTTAACATGAGCTGACTAGCATTGGACTGAACTAGCTCAACATGAGCTGACTAGTACAAAACTGAAATAACAACTCAAAAGACTCAAATAACAACTAAAATGGACTCAGATGGGCTAAGCCCTTATTACACATGGACTCATAAATTATTGATCAATCCATAGATGGTTAAAAAGCCTCTGTCTTATTCTAGTGCCTTTGGTATCCCCACCAATTCTCCCGGGGTGGGAGGAACTCGACCCTGTCGAGTGAAGATCAAGCTGGCTCACATATCTCTCGAGGAGGTCTAGGTTGAGGTGCTGCAAGTCCTCTCGAGAAATCCATGAATCATCCGACTCTGGCCGGCCTTGCCATCGGACCAAGAAACATTGATAACCGTGACCCCGGGTCATAATGGCTTGATCGTCCAGGATACGCTCGATCCGTTCTCCTCTCTCAGGCCAAATTTATTAGTGGACACTTTGGGTTAGGGTCACTCATAATGAAAAGGAATTGGTCCAAAGGCCTCACTAGGTATCACTGCCGGTTTCCTATACTCAACCAGGTCTGTAATATTTAAGGTAGAACTAATGCCCATATCCGAAGGCAAGTCTAACACATAGGCATTTGATCCAACCTTCTTTAACACTTTAAAAGGTCCGGCTCCATGAGCATGAAGCTTCTTAATGGTCCCTGGTGGGAACCACTCAGGCCTAAGCCTAATCATGACAAGATCCACTACATCAAATTCTTTGATCCATCTTCGGGAATTAGCCAGTTGTTTTAAGATTAGCGCGGGTGGTGAACATGCTAGGCACATGTAGTCTCCTAACAAGATGATGCAATGGACTCAAACCTATACCTAACAGACTTGACTAAAGAGGTTTATTAGGTCTTAACTACCACTTGGGCATGGGGGCATGAGTTGTGGTTGATGGATGACATGTAGAAGAAAATTTGCTAGTAACTCCTAATATGTGCTAGAGGGTCTGCCAAAAGTAGGTAGCAAATAGGATGGGCTCTATGGATCCTTGCAACCTAGTAACCTCAACAAAATGTAACCTAATTGTTCTAGACACATGAGAAGACTCAGGAAAGGGTAAAAAATAGGAAGTGGGTTCAGAATTAGTCTGGTAGGGTGGAGAAAAAGGTTCCGGATTAGTCGGATAAAGTAGAATAAAAGAAGGCATGTCAGGGATTAATCCTAGACTAATGAGGCTAATCTTACGAGGTTGCGGTATATCTATGGGGTTTGCATAATGGAAGGATGGGCTACTAATCTCAGGGAAGAGGTCCTTAATGGGAACTATAGGAAGAAGCTCATCCTGAGGGTACTTATTCAAAGAGATCAGGTCCTTAATAAATTCTTCAGGTTCTTGTATTTTAGGACTAGACTCTATAATTTGGCTCTCCTCTATGGTTTCGTCAGGTAAGGCTCTAGTAGCAGTACCTAGGTTCTCTTCCTCTAATTGTTCTTCTACTATAGCTTTAGGTTAGATGTGATCAAGGTCAACTAGCTCTGGGTTGGTTTCTACCTGGGTATCTACTGGGTCAGCTAATTCTAGGTCTACTAAAGGTGTCTCCTCTTCTCCTTCATACTTATCCACTAGGCTCACATCAGCTTCATACACTTCCAAGTTAATGTAAGCCTCGTCAATCTCAGGAATGGTTGGAGAAGGTCAGCTAGGAAAAAATTGGCTAGGTCCTAGTTTCTGATTATGGACACTAGTCCTAGTAGGTTCAAGTTGCCTAAGGGGTAGTGGCTCACTACTGGGTTCATATTTAGGGTACTAATCCTATGGTGTTCAAGTTGACTAAAGAAAACCTGACTAGTACTAGATTGATACCTAGGGGTTATGGGTTCTCTGGGCTCATAGGACAAGGGTGCAGATCTATGGGTCATGGGATTATAGGATCTGGGGTCATAGGATTTTGGGTCAGCTCTATGTCAGGTTCTAAGGATGGATCATGGTATGGAGTCATCCTAAGGTTGGGCTCCCTATATGGATCAGGATATTGGGTTCTCCTAGGGTTGGACTCCCTATATGGGTCAGAATATTGGGTTCTCCTAGGGTTGGTCTCCCTATATGGGTCAGAATATTGGGTGTTGGATCTACTAGGCTTATAGGGTGTGGGTGCATAGGATCTATGATCATGGGATCTAGAGTCATAGGATCTAGGTTCACAGGTTATGGATTCATAGGTTCTAGGTTCATAGGATTTGGAGTCATAAGATCTATAGGTTGTGGTATACTAGGCTTAGAGGATATGGGTAAATAGGATCTATCTTCCTGGTCTACAAAATCCTGATTGGGTCTTGTAGGACTAACCTTAGGGATTGGATCAGGATGATGGCCTCTCCTAGGTTCACCCTCAAGATATGGATCAGGGTTGGGGTCCTCCTAGGTTGAGGATTATAGTATGGGTCAGGATGAGGGGCTATCCTAGGTTCGACCTCATTGTATAGATCAGGGTTTGGGGTCCTCCTAGGTTGAGGGGACTCAGGATCTGGCTCAGACTGTGACCCATGGGTTCTTTGTATGGTCCCTACACAGCCTTCTAACTGGTCAAACCTATTGGCAAGATGGTCAATTCTATTGTTGGTTTGGGTACCATACTAAGTTAACTATGTAGTCAACTGGGCCATGGATTGGGTTAGATGCTCAGTGAGTGCTTTTATTTGGGCTTGCAAATTTTTCATGGGTTCAGACATTTATGAAGGAGGTGGGTGATATGAAACCCTTAATCTAGTACTCATGCAAGACTTGATCAGACCGACTACAGCTGACTAGACCTAGAGTCTAAACTAGATGCTCAATCAGGGTGGCAAACTAGCCTATAGTAACCCTGTACTCTACCATGCAGGTGTAAAGGGAGTGTTAGGTCCCTAATTGCCAATCCTAGACACCAATTAGAGATTGGCTAGGTAGGCGGACCAGCACACAAGCCCTTCGGGATTGAATCCCTAAACCACCATTCTAGACACTGAGCACAAGGCACACACAGGTTAACTTGACACAGTGATCTAACACTAGCCCGGACCCGACCAGTTGGTGTCCCTAGCCCACTAGGGCAAATTAAGTCTAGTTAATTTTAGGTTTAGGCTTGGGACCGAATGCAAAGGATGTGGTTTTGGGCTAAGGAGAGGTTATCAACTCCTCCCCTTATCTGATATAGCAAGAGTGCCCTTAAAATTAAATAATGCAATGATGGCAGGCAAATGAGGATTCAAATTAGGGTTTAGATGTTTTTGGTATTTTTGGAGAATATATAATTTTTTTTTTGCTATTTTTTTAAATAGAAGAAAACTTGAAAATTATTTCCTAATATGCAGGAATATACTAAAATTAAAAGATATGTAAAGATGCTAAACAAAACCCTAAAACTTCCAAACTTGTCTTGCTGAAAAAAATAGAGCCAAAAATTTGCAGGCTGTATTTTGGCTTGCAAACAATTCACAAGCCATAATAAAATCTGCAAAAGTTTTGAACATTACTGTGAATTATGATGAATCCAACAAATTAATTTTCAAATTTTTGGAGTATTGATCTGGGAGAAAAAATTTAAAAAATAGAGCATATATGGACTGATGATTGCAGAAAAAGCAAGCCCTAATGTTAGCTCTGATATCAAATGATGCAGGACTAATATGCATGCAATTCTTTTTGTATGTTTTAATTATGGGGTTAGGTGATTAATTCCTGAATTTCAGATCAAAATTAGTTGTAGGGATTTTTATATGAATTTTGAAGCCAAGCATGCAGATTGGAACCTAGAAAAGTACTAAAGAAGGATCGCCGGGGCTGAGAAGCCTCGGTTAGGGCAAGTTCTCCTACAATATAAAGACTGGAGATAGAGAGGGTGTACCTGACAATGTCTGAAGTGCCCGGTGAAGATCGTAGTGAAGGGATCTGTCATTCCTCGATAGATGTGGCCTGGAAAACTGAGCCAAAGACCCGCGGATACCCGGCTTTCTGCTCGGTGGTCCGATTGAGGCTTGGCTGGAGTCGTTAGATTTGTAGGAACTCGGGACGTGCAAACGTCCTGTTAGGGGTTAGAAAACTCAAAGGAGATCAAGAAATAAAGAAAATAGCAAAGGGAAGAAAGTTTTGGAGGGAGCTGGAAGGAGGTTGGCGGCAGGAAGATGGTTGCAAACACCGGGAAAAAAACTCTCAACCCCTTTATGCACACAGTAGGGAAATCACACAAAACAATATAAGAACTCAAGATTTATTTCATATCAAAATCTCCCATCATACAAGAGGCTAGGGTCCTTTAAATAGACCCTTAGTCTTGGGCTCCAAGTAAGGATACATTAGTCTTTCCATAAGAATCCTACTCCTACTCAAATCCTAGCTAGAAAATAAGGAAACATTAGGTAGAAAAAATCCCATAAGAATCCTACTCCTACTCAAATCCTAGCTAGAAAATAAGGAAACATTAGGTAGAACAAATCCCTAAAAACTCTCTTGACTTGGTCAACACTCCCAGGATGCCTAGGGAGGCATGTTGGGCTTCTAGGAGCAGCAAGAGGCCGGCCCAAGGGGCTTGGGCATGGGTTTGGGCCTCTGGAAGCTGGGGTGGCCTGGTAGCAGGTAGCAGGAATATTCCCTGGTATCTTGCTTCTTAGGGGCTTGGGCTTGGCGCCTGGGCTTGATTTCTTTAGGATAGGATGCAGATGGACCTCTGGAATCATGGATTCCCTTATCTATGAATATACTTTGGCATCATGGAAGGGAATCTGGGCATCTGGAGGCATCTGCAAGGAATAAGGGTTTTTAAATTTTCCTCTGGGGTCTTCAAATCTTCAAGTTGGGTTGGACTTGGGCTTATACTTCCATGTCCTCATCTAGTTGGACATGGTCTTCACTTGTATGATGTAGTCTTGAGTTTTCAGTGTACTTGGACAGGACTCAAAAAAAATAAAATTAGCTCAACATAAACTGAGAGCATTGGACTGAACTAGCTCAACATGAGTGACTAGCACAGAACTGAAATAATAACTCAAAAGACTCAAATAACAACTAAAAGGACTAGATGAGCTATGCCCTTAAACATATGGACTCATAAATTATTGATCAATCCACAGGGGGTTGAAAAGCTCTATCTTATTCTGGTGCCTTGGTATCCCTACCAAGGAGGTTGCAAGGAAAGAGGTCATCGATGCGGTGGCCAATTTCAAGGCCTCCCACGAATACATAAAAGATTTAAGGAGGCTGCGACAGACCTCTTTGCCAAGGGGTTCACTTACTGTCACTCCCAGCTACGGGGAATTCTTTCTGCGGAGCGGTTGGCCACGCTCCGAATCCCAGGCAAGAAAGCTCCAACCCTGGTGCCAGCTGTAGTGGGGCAGGGAGTCACTCCAGTTGGGCCCCTCCCAGAGGCGGCCTCGTCAGTGCCGTGCCACATCGAGCCGACATCGATGGTGACACACAGCAGGACCAGGGCCGCTGGTAGAGGCGGTCGAGCTGGCCTCAATGGCATCGTAGTTAAACAAGTCTCCCTGGCGAAGGCCACCCAATAAGGTGCTCCCGCAAAGGAGGAGGAGGGGGAAGTCACTGTCGCACGCCGCCCATGGAAGGAGCCGGCTCAATTGAGTAGGACCCCTGTGAAAAAATTTTTTTTTTTTTGTTGGACCGGGCTACCTGGCTTGTCAGGGCCCGAGAGATAGTGTAATATTTTTTCAAGTAATGAAAAATTGTTCAGTCAGTATGACTTTTCTTTCTCATGCGGTGCGAATGCTTTCACCACTCCTCCCTTTTCCCTCTCTTTCTTCTCTTTTCTTTTAGTATGGGGAGGGTCGAAGAGAGAGCTCCATCTTGAATGGGCTCGAGTATCACAGTCTTGGAGCCGGGCGGGAAGACGTGCTTGCCGGAGAGCTGGGCTCGGTGTCTTGATTGCCTGAGGACAAAGCTCAGGAGTTATCATCTTGGAGCTGGGGACGAAGACATGCTGGTTGGAGAGCTGGCTCTGGGTCTTGGTCGCCTGAGGACAAGGCTCAGGAGTTATCATCTTGGAGCTCGGCTCGAAGTCGTGCCGGCCGGAGAGCTGGCCTCCGGGTCTTGGTCACCTGAGGACAAGGATCAGGAGTTGTCATCTTGAATATGGGTTCGAAGACGTGATGGCCGGAGAGCTGGGCTCCGGGTCTTGATTGCCCGAGAACAAGGCTCAGGAGTTATCGTCTGGAAATGGACTCAAAGATGTGCTGTCGAAGAGCTGGGCTCGAGGTTTTGGTGTTGGAGAATAGTGGCTCCGGGCCTGAGAGCTAAGAATAGTGGCTCAGGGCTTGTATGCCTTGGAGCTAGGCTCGAGGCTAGGTTTTCGGCTTTGGGCTCTGAGACCTGGTGCCGAAAGTCATCTTTCGGGCTTTGATGTCGGGGAGCTAGGCTCGCTGGTGCTGGAGCTGGTCTGGTCTTCGGTGCTGGAGGGACGTGGGATCGGGCATGAGTGCCTGAGCATAGTGGCTCAGGGCTTGTATGCCTTGGAGCTAGGCTCGAGGCTTTGGTGCCAAAGAATAGTGGCAACGGGCTTGAGTGCCTGTGAACAGTGACTCAGGGATTTTCTTCGGGATCTGGTCCCGGTCTGCTTGGTGCCTTAGAGCTAGGCTCGAGGCAAGCCTCTCTGAGAGCTGGGCCAGGATTGCGAAATTCCTGCAAGGCAAACAACCCGTTGTGCAAAGGAAAGTCTTATTTTAATGGAGAAAAAACATACACTACTGATAGTATCTTATCAAATTACAAACATTTCAAGTTCGGGGAAACATGGCACCATCCAGGTCCTCGAGATAGTAGGCCCCGTGTGAGAGGGCCTCGGCCACTTTATAAGGGCCTTTCCAATTTGGTGAGAGCTTGCCGCACTCGTGGGGTTGAGATGCTTCAGCCGGCATAGCACCAGGTCGCCAAGTCAGAAAGTCTTTAGCTCAGCAATGCGTTGTAATATAGAGCAACTAATTGATGATATGCTACCAACCAAAGCCAGGCTTTGTCCCTTGTTTCTTCTAGGAGGTCCAAATTAAGAAGGAGGTGCACCGAGTTCTGCACCACGTCGTACTGCTCCAACCACAGCCAGCGTGGGCACGCCGAGCTCGATCGGGATTACTGCCTCAGTGCCGAAGACTAGGATGAAGGGTGTTTCGCCCGTTGCCATCCTGGGCGTTGTGCTATAGGCCCATAGGATGCTTGGAAGCTTTCTACCCATCTGCCCTTGGCTTGGTCCAACCTGGTGCAAAGTCCTTAAAGGATGGTCCGATTAGTTACCTCGGCTTCTCCATTTATCTGGGGGTGAGAGACCGAGGTGAACTGATGTTGGATACCATGCTCGATGCAGAACCCTTCAAACTCCCGGTTGTCGAACCGTCATCCATTATCGGTGATGATGCAATTAGGGAGTCTGAAGCGGCAGATGACAGACTTCTAAAGAATTGTTGAACATTGGCTTCTGTGATTTGGGCTAGTGACTCTGCTTCGACCCACTTGGTGAAGTAATCAATCGCCATTAGATGGAACTTCCGTTGCCCTGGCGCGGGGGAAAACGGTCCTAGGATGTCCATCCCCCACTATGCGAAGGGCAGGGAGATGACAGTTGGGAGATCGGTGCCGCTGGCAGGTGCTGTATGTAGGAATGGTGTTGGCATTTATCACACTTCCTACGAAGTCGGCAGCGTCTTCCCTCATCGTCTCCTAGATGTATCACTGGTGAAGAGCCTTATATGCCAAAGTCCCCCCCCCCACTTGGTTTCCATAGAGGCCTCATGTATCTCACGAAGCATGAAGGATCTCCGTGGGGCCCGAGGCATTTCATTGGTAGAGAGCTGACCATCCATTAGAACAAAAGTACTTCACCATCATGTTGGGATCTCGCGGCCTTGTGACCTCTCCGAAAGATTCCATGTGCCTTTGAGCAACGACATGTGTTGAGAGTCAGTGAAAACCTTCAGGCTTTGCACGCCCAGCTCGCGGGGATACATTTAGGCCCGTGAAGAGCGCTTCGTACTTCGCCTGGTTGTTCGTGGTGGAAAACTTGAAGCGGAGAGCGCATTCCGTCACCATCCCGTCGGACTTGGCGAGGATGAGGCCTGCTCCGCTCCTGCCGGGATTGGAGGCACCATCCATGTGGAGGATCCAAGGGTCCTCCCGTGGTCAGAGCTCAGCTTGGCTCTCAGGGCCGTCCGCTCTGGCTCCTCGTGGGGCCCTGTACATTCGACCACAAAGTCGGGTAGGACTTGGGCCTTCTACGATGACCTCGACCGGTTTGTGATGTCGAACCACTCAGCATCAGGGACCATTTAGCCAGTCTCCAGAATATTTTGGGTTGGCCTAGTATGGTCCTCTGCAGCTGATCGGTCACAACCATGATGGGGTGCACTTGGAAATAGGGCATGAGGTGCTTAGCAGACATGATTAGTACAAAAATGAGTTTCTTGGAGCGAGTATACTTGATCTCCGAGTCGCGGAGGAATTTGCTGGTGTAGCACACTGGCTTTTGGGATATGTCCTGATCTGTGTGGATGAGAACCGAGTTGACGGCCCCAAGTGTGACGGCCAGGTAGAGTAGGAGCTCTTCCCCTTCTTCCGGTCTTGATAGCAGAGGTGGAGATGCCATGAACTGATGGGAATCTAGGGCAGGTCCAGGTATTTTTACCATTTTTCTCTTATTTTCTTAGATTTTTTTTATTTTTCCTATTCTCGCTATTTCATCTATTTCTGCTATTCACTTTATTCCAATCTTATTCCGATCTATTCCTACACTATTCCATCTTCTCCCGTGAATTTTTTTTAAACGCCCAAACCCTAGCCTCCGCCACCTCCGCCCCCTCCACCCAAACCCTAGCCTCCACCCCCTCCTGCTGTGTGCATTATGGGTTCGATGAGAGCTCAGGGTAGCTGGTGCTGTGACCCCTTCGGGAGGGTAGCTTTATGCTCAGGGTAGCTGGTGCTGTGATCCCACCGGAGGGTAGCTTAGGCTTTGACCCCTGACTTTCTGTGTGCATCCCCCGCTAGAGTGAGTCTCAACGCCATGAGTTCCAGTTCCCGGTTCCTCATCTCCATCCTTCCTTCGCCACATCCACCCAGAAAAATGAAAACAAAAGAGATCAGTTGTCTTAGAATTTTAGAGTCAGTATGCCCTAGTCCTGGGAGGTTTCTTAGCCCACCCCCGGTCCTAGTTTGTTTAGTTGTTTTCCTGTTTTCCAAATAACCAGGTTACATCAATTTTGCGTCCCGCATCAATTTTTATTTTCTTAGCTCTGATACCATGTCTCCCACGGCCGTGGGAGACCAAAAGGCATGCTTGGCATGCCGTGCCAGTCCCTGTGCCGCCTAGCCTGCGGCCCGCCACCAGCCATCCACCAGCCCCGTTCGCTGCCTGCTTCCCTATCACCAGCGATGTGCTCCGTCGGGCGATCCATCCTCCGCACGCTCATGTGAGGAGTTTGCATGGATTCCAGAGCAGCCCAAATTTCAGAGCAGAACATTTTCTAGAGCAGATCATCAAGCTGACATGCTTCTCAGAGCAGATCAGCACCACTTTTGATGCAACATGAATTTTGATGTAATTTATTTTTCTTTTTTTAGTTTCTTGGAGGCTAAGAAATTGAGAGTTTTGGTTTTTCTATATAAAGGCCCCCTCTCCCCATGTAATAATGAGAGAGAGAGATTTGATATAGATTTTTGGGTTGGTTCTGGTTCTGGGCTAAGGCCCGTTTTCCTTCGTTCCCTGCTATGTGCATTATGGGTTCGATGAAGGGTGTGAGGCATTCCCTGCTGTGTGCATTATGGGTTCGATGGGCACCCTAGTTATCCCCTATCTCGTCTTCTTTATCCCCTCATGTCCTTTGAGAGTCATCCTAGCGCATCTATGTGAGAGCCCTGCTGTGTGCATTATAGGTTCGATGAGAGCTCTGGGTAGCTGGTGCTGTGTCCCCTTTGGGAGGGTAGCTTTATGCTCAGGGTAGACGGTGCTGTGATCCCTCGGGAGGGTAGCTTTAGGGTTTGACCCCTGACTTTCTGTGTGCGTCCCTTGCTAGAGTGAGTCTCAAGGCCATGAGTTCCAGTTCCCGATTCCCCATCTCTATCCTTCCTTCGTCACATCCACCCAAAAAATTGAAAACAAAAGAGATCAGCTATCTTAGGATTTAGTGTCAGTATGCCCTAGTCCCGGGAGGCTTCTTAGCCCTCCCACGGTCCTAGTTTGTTTAGTTATTTCCCTGTTTTCTAAATAACCAGGTTACATCGATTTTTCGTCCAGCATTAAGAACTCCTTTAGCTCCTCAAAGGCCGTCTTGCACTCATCGGTCCAAGTGATGTCGTGCATCTTGCATAATGCCTTAAAGAAGGGGAAGCAGCGGTCGGCCAACCTTGAGATGAACTTGCTTAAGGCTACGGCCCGCCCAGTCAGGCATTGGACTTGCTTTTTAGATGTTGGATGCTCCATATCAAGGATCGCTTGGACCTTTTCTAGATTTGCTTCGATGCATCTCTAGGTGACCAGAAAGCTAAGTGATGCGAGAAGAAAAATCGATGTAACCTAGTTATTTGGAAAACAGGGAAACAACTAAACAAACTAGGACCGTGGGAGGGCTAAGAAGCCTCCTGGGACTAGGGCATACTGACTCTAAAGTCCTAAGACAGCCGATCTCTTTTGCTTTCAATTTTTGGGTGGATGTGGCGAAGGAAGGATGGAGATGGGGAACCGGGAACTGGAACTCATGGCTCTGAGACTCACTCTAGTGGGCGACGCACACAGAAAGTAGGGGTCAAAGCCTAAAGCTACCCTCCCGAGGGATCACAGCACCAGCTATCCTAAGCATAAAGCTACCCTCCCGAAGGGGTGACAACACCAGCTACCCTGAGCTCTCATCGAACCCATAATGCACACAGCAGGGCTCTCACATAGATAAGCTAAGATGACTCCCAAAGGACACGAGGGGATAAAGAAGACGAGGTAGGGGATAACTAGGGTGCTCATCGAACCATAATGCACACAGCAAGGAATGCCTCACACCCCTCATCGAATCCATAATGCACACAGCAGGGAATGAAGAAAAATGGGCCTCAGCCCAGAACCAAAACCGGAACCAACCCAAAAATGATGCAGAACAAATAAAGGGATGCGATGCGGAAGTAAATTAAGATTAACTAATTTTTTTTGTTTTTTATATGTTTATAGAAGTTGACTTCAAATCAAAGAAAAGTTAACCTAACATTGAAAGATACTAATATGATAATTGAAAGCACAATTTTAAGGAAACTAAATTATCAGAGTAGTTCAGAAGCAACGGATCGCTGGGGGTTGAGAAACTCCCAGACCTAGGGTTTCGCTCCGAACTTTCAACAGAACAAAAATAAAGAGAAGAGATGGTTTACCTAACCAGACAATGATCTTCACAGATTTTGGTGGAAGAACTCTCCCGAGCAGATTGTTGGATCCTCGGATTCAGATATCTTCGCAATGGATCCTCCAATACTAGTCCTTTGGCGGGTTGGCTTCTCCTAAACTCAAGATCTGGAAGAGAAGAAAAACAATTGATGGAATCAGAGAGTCAAGGGAAAAATTTACCAGGTTGATGAACTTGAGGATTGAAATTGCTGAAACTGGATTCTCCTGGATGCTGATGTGATTTTCCTTGGAACTTGCTCTGGATCTGAAGTAGCCGGACTGGATCTGGATGAAGGTGGACGGCCTGGACTTGTAGAAAGAGAGAGGCCGTGGGAGATGGAAGGAGCTAGGGTTTGATGGATTGAAAATAATGAAGGGCGGCTAGGGTTTTGGATTTTTAAGTGGCTAACCTAGGGTTTTGGATAAAGATGGAGATCTCTCACCTCCTCAAGGCTCCAATGGAACCCGGATTACCCCCTCACGGAGCTCAACACTTAGAATAGTGCGGAAGAAGAGAAACCTAGGTTACTCAACACAAGAGAATAGCAAAAATATTTTTTTCTTCATTCATTGATTTCAACTTACAAGAGGGATGTAATTATAATGCTTTACAAGGGAGAAGGGTTTCATATTTTCCCATGTGGGACTAAAGGAGGGGATCTCCAAATTAGGGCAAATCCCTTACATATGGTTGGCCAAAATACCAAAAATTAGGATTTGGGGTTATAAATGGCAGGTAGATGGCGCCACCTTGCTTGGAATTTTTCAAGAAAATTTTCTTCCTTTCCTGGATGAACTCTTTTGGACTCCTCCTTTTCTTCCTCCCTAAGTCAAGGCTCTTCCCATCTTTGTTTTAGGTATTTTTGGCAGGTAATGGGCGCCCCTTGATATTCTCTTCCAAGAAAAACTTCTTCCCTTGTTTGCTTGGAATCACTTGGGAAAGTCTTGGCCGCCCCCTTGATTTGTGCTCTTCTCTTTATCTGGTGCATGAAAGAAGGGAGTTGCCATCTGTGGAGTGGGGACCAAAGGCTGCTGGATGTGGATATGGCACCCCCTGGACTGGGAGTGTGGCTGGGAGTGTGGTGTCCACTTGCCTGGTCTTGGGAGAAAATGTAACATCCCTGGTTGAAACCCTAGTCCACTACTGAGTCAACATGACTCAACAAAATAAAATGCAGGTAATGTAGACTTAAGCTAAATTGAGTTGATCTAGTCAACTCTTATTACAAACCAAAAACCCTAATTCTTCGGGCAAGGTTAATCAGAGATCCAGATGGAGCTCTGAAGTCTTCTTCTGAGTCTGGTGCCCGCACCAATTCTCCTAGGGTGGGAGGAACTCGACCCTGTCGAGTAAGGCTCAAGTTGGCTCTGGTATCTCTCCAAGAGGTCTGGGTCCAATTCTTGTAATTCTTCTCGGGAGATCCAAGAGTCATCAGAATCTGGCATTCCTTGCCAGCTGACCAGGTACCTTTGGTATCCTCGATTACGAGTAGAGATAACCTGATCATCCAGGATCTTTTCAATCTGCTCTTTCCTCACAGGCCAGTTTGTTGGTGGACACACAGGGTCGGGATCACTCTCAATGATAGGGTTAGGCTCAAAAGGCTCACTAGGAATCACAGCTGGCTCCCTGTACTCTACTAAGTCTGTAATGTTGAAAGTAGAGCTAATGCCTAGTTCTGGAGGCAACTCGAGCACATAGGCATTAGATCCTACTCTCTTTACCACTCTAAATGGTCCAGCTCCCCTAGCATGTAACTTTCTAATGGTTCCAGGAGAAAACTGTTCAGTCCTTAACCTAATCATCACATAGTCTCCCTCAACAAAAGATTTGACTCGCCTTTGAGTATCAGCCAACTTCTTATAAGTTTCATTACTTAAATTTATTTTGGCATGAATTTCTTTATGCAAGTCTTTTACATGCTGTGCAAAATTCTCAGCAGACTCGGAGACTCGAGTGTGGACAGGTAAAGGGACTAGGTCAAGAGGTGTGTGAGGTTTGTACCCATGTAAAATTTCAAATGGACTCTTACCCGTAGACCTATTGACCGAGTCATTGTACGCAAATTCTGCCCTTGGTAGGTATAAATCCCAATTTCTGGTGTTTTCACCAACAAGACATCTCAGCAGATTTCCTAGGCTATGGTTCACTACTTCAGTTTGGCCATCAGTTTGGGGATGATAGGCAGTTGAAAACTTAAGTTTTGTCCCTAACTTATGCCAAAGGGTCTTCCAAAAGTAACTGGTGAACCGGACATCCCTATCTGAAACGATTGTCTTAGGTAGGCCATGGAGTCTAACTATCTCATTGAAGAAAAGTGTGGCTACCTTAGACACATCAAAGGTTTGGGAACAAGGCAAGAAGTGGGCCATTTTAGAGAATCGGTCGACTACGACACAGATAGAATCATGTCTCCTCTGGGTCTTAGGTAAACCTAACACAAAATCCATACTCACATCTTGCCAAGGATGATCTAGGACAGGGAGTGGGGTACAAAGGCCAGTGTTTTGTTTTCGCTGTTTGGCAACAGCGCAGGTTCGACATCTAGCTACAATATTAGCTACATCCCTTTTCAAGCTAGGCCAGAAAAAGTGGTCTTCAATAGCTAGAATGGTCTTGTCTTTTCCAAAATGGCTGGCTAAACCTCCAGCATGGATTTCCCAAATCAAAAATTTCCTAAGAGAAGTTCTAGGGATGCAAAGCCTATTTTTGAAGAACAAAAAACCATCTACAAGGGTATAATCCTGGTGATTACTAGAAGGTCCTTGAACTAGATCCTGATACACAGTTATGAAATCCGGACAAGACTCATATTCCTCTTAGATTTGCTCAAACCCTATGACCTCAGTTCTAACAGAAGTTAATAACAGAGATCGGCGACTAAGGGCATCAGCTACCTTATTCTCAACTCCAGCCTTATGTTTCAGGACAAAAGTATAGGACTGGATATATTCTACCCACTTAGCATGCCTAGGGTTAAGCTTCTTTTGGGAGTTCAGAAATCTAAGAGCCTCATGGTCCGAAAATAGTACAAATTCCTGCGGTAGTAAATAATGTCTCCAGTAACGCAAAGCTTGCACCACCGCATAAAATTCCTTATCATAGGTAGAATACCTAAGCTTAGCATCATTAAGTTTTTCACTAAAGAATGCTATGGGATGATTCTCTTGGCTTAGGACTCCACCTATTCCTACACCTGAAGCATCACAGGCAACCTCAAATACTTTAGAAAAATCGGGTAATCTCAGAATGGGTGCCTGGGTCATTTTATCCTTAAGATCTAGGAAGGCTTTATGGGCTGACTTAATCCAATAAAATTCTCCCTTCCTAATACAATCAGTGATAGGAGTAGCTAAAGTACTAAACCCCTTGATGAATCGCCTATAGAAGGTAGCCAAGCCGTGGAAACTTCTAACTTCATGCACATTGGTTGGCTCTGGCCAGTCTACTATGGACCTAATCTTCTCAGGATCGGCCGCCACGCCATTAGGGGTTACTACAAAACCAAGAAAGATAACTCTACTAGTCATGAATTCACACTTCTTAAGATTACCGTAGAGTCTATCATTCCTTAAAACTTGGCAGACTGCTCTAAGGTGGCCTAGGTGATCTGCTGGGATCTTACTATAGATCAGGATGTCATCAAAATAGACCACCATAAATTTTCCTATGAAAGCTCTAAGTACCTGGGTCATAATTCTCATGAAAGTACCAGGGGCATTGGACAACCCAAAAGGCATAACAACCCATTCATAAAGACCATCCTTAGTTTTGAAAGCAGTTTTCCATTCATCCCCGGGTCTAATCCTAACCTGATGATAGCTGCTTTTGAGATCAATCTTAGAAAAAACCATTGCACCAGCCATCATATCAAGCATGTCATCTAGTCTAGGGATGGAAAACCTATATTTGATTGTAATTTTATTGATGGCACGACTGTCAACACACATCCTCCACGTACCATCTTTCTTTGGGGTCAGTAAGGCTGGGACTGCACAAGGGCTAAGACTTTGTCTAATAAACCCCTTCCTCAATAATTCTCCAACCTGCTTTTGCAGTTCTTCATGCTCAGATGGATTCATCCTGTAATGGGGCAAGTTGGGCAAAGTCGTTCCTGGGATTAGATCTATGGCATGCTGGATATCCCTAAGAGGTGGAAGGTGGTCTGGCAAATCCTCGGGAAAGACATCCTCAAATTCTTTTAACACAGGTTTAACTTCTTGAGGAGGCTCTGAGGGTTCCGAAGTTCTAAGTTCCTTAGCAGTCAACATCCAGATGGGTGAACCACTATGAATTTCTTGTTCTAGATCCTTAGCACTGATTAGGTTCACTCCAGTTTTCATCTCCTTAACCTTACCGGCTCCTTTAGTTACCTTGTCCTTAGGGGGAACTGAATGGATCGTAATCTTCTTCCCATTGAAACTAAAGACACAGGTATTGGATTTTCCTAAGAGGGTGGCATCATGATCATACAACCAAGGTCTTCCGAGAATTATACTGCTCACCCCCATGGGTAAGACATCGCACCAAATCTTTTCGTGATAAGATTGCATTTGGATTTGGACTTGATATTTAGACTGGATGGGTATGGAGGTAGAATCTACCCAAGAAACCTTATAGGGGTTGGGATGGGGAACTGGGATTAAGCCTAACATCTTGACAGTGCTAGTAGAGATGGCATTTACACAGCTCCCACTATCTATGATGATCTTACATACCTTATCCCCTAATTTAAGAAAAGTCTGTAGGATGTTAGTCCTACGACAATCCTCTTGAACTAGATTCTGGGATAGGATGCATCTTACAACTCCTAATTGGTCAGATTCATTGGGTTCCTCCTCTCCTTCATACTCCTCAACCAAATTCATTCCGGCCTCATAAACTTCTTCTTCAAATTCCTCACTGGGCTCAGAATTATTATTCTCTCCCTCTTCTATGTAAAGGGATCTCCGTGGGCACTGGCTAGCAACATGACCTACCTTATGACACTTGAAACAGGCTATGGCAGTACACTGACTGGAAATGTGACCTGGTTTCTGACACTTAAAACAGGTGATATTTGAACTAGGGGTTCTCTGGGTGTCAGGTGCCTTACCTTTGTCCATGGGCCTAGGGGTAGAAGTACCCTGAAAAGGTTTACTAGGGATAACTTGGCTAGGTCCATTCCTTGGGATTGGGGCACTAACCCTAGAAGGTATAGGTCCTCTCTGAAATTTCTCAGTGTTCAGTGCAATCTGGTAGGCTTGGTCTAGATCAGTAACCTCTCTCAGAAATAGTTCTCTCTTGATATCTTCCCTCAGTCCAGCCCTAAATCTAGACAAAGTGACTTCGTGGGCTTCACTCACATCACATCTCATTAGGTATTCATCAAAAGTAGCTATGTAGTCTGAGACAGATCGGTTTCCTTGTTTTAGGTTTTGCCATTGGTCTAACAGGTTTTGCTGGTATGAAATGGGTAGGTATTTATCTCTCAGTTTTTCTTTCATACCCTGCCAAGTGGTTATGGGCTCAACATTCCGTCTTTTAGTGGTTAGCTCAATGTTCCCCGAGTATAACCTAGCTTGACGCACTAATTTCATCTTGGCAAACTTGTATTTCCTCTCCTCAGACATAGCATACCACTCAAAGTATTGGTCCATCTCACCCTCCCAATCAGAATACACCTTAGGGTTCAGACTACCATCAAAAGTGGGTGCATCTAATTTGATGTTCCTGATGAACCTATCATCTCTATCTTCAGGCTCTGGGTCAGGCCTCCTATGATTAGGTTCAGGATCTCTATATAAAGGCCTTCTAGGCTCCTGATGTGGGTGAGGTTGAGCCTCATTAAAATCGGGGTCAGGAGTCCAATTCCGATGTCTAGGTTCTTCAAGTACTTGGACTCGGTCCCTAAGTTGGGTAAGATCCTCATGAATTTGTGCGCTAAACTGGGCCACAGTGTTTGTCATATCCTGATTCATTTTAGCCATACTTTCAGTAAGAGTTCTGATCATGGCCTCTAAATCAGGTTGGGTTTGACCAGGTTGATATGGTACTCCGTTTCTGGTAGACATGATGATTCAAGCAAGCACACAAAATGAGACTAGACAAAATCGACTACTGGATCACTAGACCTAGAGTCCAAACTAGATGCCCAATCAGAGTGGCAAGCTAGCCTGTAGTAACTCAGGACTCAGCCAGGCAGGTGTAAGGGGAGTGTTAGGTCCCTGATTGCCAATCCTAGACACCAATCAGTGATTGGCCAGGTAGGCGGATCAGCACACAAGCCCTTCGGGAATGGATCCCTGAACCACCGTTCTAGACACTGAGTGCTAAGCACACACAGAATAACTCGACAAACTGACTCAACACTAGCCTAGACCCGACCAATTGGTGTCCCTAGCCCACTAGGGCAAATTAGGTCTAACTGATTTTAAATTAGGTCTAGGTTCGAATGATTGGATGGTGGTTTTGGGCTAAGGAGAGGAAATCAACTCCTCCCCTTATCTTAGATGCTCAATTGCCCTTAAGTAAATTATGAGATGATCACTCCAAAAAGAATTGAATTGCAGAACACAAAAAACAGAGTTGTTGTATTTTAATTCTCAGAATTTTTACCGAAACTAATAAATCACAGAAAAATTATGGAAAATAGGTCCAATTATACTGGTTTCAACGAAGTAAAAATCATGCAATTCGGACTTTTATGCAGGGAGAAATAATTCAGAAAACAGGGTAATTACGGGCTGCAACTAGATTGTCTTCCCGTTTATAATCCCTGCTATGAAGTTATAACCCAATGGATCCCCTACACGCCCTAGGAACACCCCATGGAATGGGAGGAGGAGGCTTGCACCTCGCTTAGTTCCTAGGACCGGACGTCCTGGGGAGTCTATTTCGAGCAGACAAAATAAAAAGAGAAAACAATCAAAACAAGCAAGCAAGCAAATCAGAAACCCTAGACTGGGCTCTGATACCAAAAATGATGCAGAACAAATAAAGGGATGCGATGCGGAAGTAAATTAAGATTAACTAATTTTTTTTGTTGTTTTTATATGTTTGTAGAAGTTGACTTCAAATCAAAGAAAAGTTAACCTAACATTGAAAGATACTAATATGATAATTGAAAGCACAATTTTAAGAAAACTAAATTATCAGAGTAGTTCAGAAGCAACGGATCGCTGGGGGTTGAGAAACTCCCAGACCTAGGGTTTCGCTCCGAACTTTCAACAGAACAGAAATAAAGAGAAGAGATGGTTTACCTAACCAGACAATGATCTTCACAGATTTTGGTGGAAGAACTCTCCCGAGCAGATTGTTGAATCCTCGGATTCAGATATCTTCGCAATGGATCCTCCAATACTGGTCCTTTGGAGGGTTGGCTTCTCCTGAACTCAAGATCTGGAAGAGAAGAAAAATAATTGATGGAATCAGAGAGTCAAGGGAAAAATATACCAGGTTGATGAACTTGAGGATTGAAATTGCTGAAACTGGATTCTCCTGGATGCTGATGTGATTTTCCTTGGAACTTGCTCTGGATCTGAAGTAGCCGGACTGGATCTGGATGAAGGTGGACGGCCTGGACTTGTAGAGAGAGAGAGGCCGTGGGAGATGGAAGGAGCTAGGGTTTGATGGATTGAAAATAATGAAGGGCGGCTAGGGTTTTGGATTTTTAAGTGGCTAACCTAGGGTTTTGGATAAAGATGGAGATCTCTCACCTCCTCAAGGCTCCAATGGAACCCGGATTACCCCCTCACGGAGCTCAACACTTAGAATAGTGCGGAAGAAGAGAAACCTAGGTTACTCAACACAAGAGAATAGCAAAAATATTTTTTTCTTCATTCATTGATTTCAACTTACAAGAGGGATGTAATTTATAATGCTTTACAAGGGAGAAGGGTTTCATATTTTCCCATGTGGGACTAAAGGAGGGGATCTCTAAATTAGGGCAAATCCCTTACATATGGTTGGCCAAAATACCAAAATTAGGATTTGGGGTTATAAATGGCAGGTAGATGGCACCACCTTGCTTGGAATTTTTCAAGAAAATTTTCTTCCTTTCCTAGATGAACTCTTTTGGACTCCTCCTTTTCTTCCTCCCTAAGTCAAGGCTCTTCCCATCTTTGTTTTAGGTATTTTTGGCAGGTAATGGGCACCCCTTGATATTCTCTTCCAAGAAAAACTTCTTTCCTTGTTTGCTTGGAATCACTTGGGAAAGTCTTGGCCGCCCCCTTGATTTGTGCTCTTCTCTTTATCTGGTGCATGAAAGAAGGGAGTTGCCATCTGTGGAGTGGGGACCAAAGGCTGCTGGATGTGGATATGGCGCCCCCTGGACTGGGAGTGTGGCTGGGAGTGTGGTGTCCACTTTCCTGGTCTTGGGAGAAAATGTAACATCCCTGGTTGAAACCCTAGTCCACTACTGAGTCAACATGACTCAACAAAATAAAATGCAGGTAATGTAGACTCAAGCTAAATTGAGTTGATCTAGTCAACTCTTATTACAAACCAAAAACCCTAATTCTTCGGGCAAGGTTAATCAGAGATCGAGATGGAGCTCTGAAGTCTTCTTCTGAGTCTGGTGCCCGCACCAAAAAATCTATATCAAATCTCTCTCCATTACAGGGGGAGAGGGGGGCTTTATATAGAAAAACCAAAACCCTCAGTTTCCTAGCCCCTAAGAAAACTAAAAAAGAAAAATAAAATACATCAAAATTCATGTTGCATCAAAAGTGGTGCAGATCTGCTCTGAGAAGTGTGTCAGCTTGATGATCTACTCCAGAAAGTGTGCTGCTCTGAAATATGGGTTGCTCTGAAATCCATGCAACTCCACTCACGGCCATGCGGAGGATGGATCATCCGACGGAGCACACGACCGGTGATCAAAAAGTAGTCGACGGATGGGGTCGACGGGCGGCGAGCGACGGACGAGGCCGACGGGCGGCGAGCGACGGAGGGGGCTGGCGGGCGGCGAGCGACGGACGGGGCTGGCGGGCGGCGAGCGACGGACGGGGCTAGCGGACGGCCAGCGACGGCCACAGGCGAGGTGGTATATTGTCTGGCACGGCACGCCCAGCGTGCCGTTTGGTCTCCCATGGCCATGGAAGACCTCCCGGGCGCCGGGAATGGCCGGTGGATGGCGGGGGAGGCCGGGGACAATGGGACGGTGTCCGGCGGACAGGCGGGCGGCGGTGTCGGTGTCAGGCGGTGGGCGGCGGTGCCACACGGCCGCACACTGGCGGACGGACGCCTCCCACATCCGTTCGTCTTCCCACGGGCGTGTGCGGCGGCGGACCCCACCGGCGACCGGGCATGGGCAGGCGGGCAGCGGGAATGGCGGCGGGCAGCAGGTCGGCGGTGGCGGTGGCAGCGGCGGCCGTGGGCCATGGCGGGTGGACGCCTCCGCGTCCATTCGGCTTCCCACGGGCATGGGTGGCGGCGGCGGTGGCGACGGCTTCTCCGGCAAGGGCTGGATTCGGCGTGCTTCGGCGGCGGTCCGGTGGGGTCGGCCGGAGGGTGGGCAGCCCGGATCTGGGGCCGCAGGGGCGGTGGCCTAAGGTTCGAAACTTTTAAAAAATTCACAGGCGAAAGGTTGCAGGAGGTGGAATAAAGCTGGGATAATTCGGGGATAAACCGAGAACAAAACCAGAATAGCAGGGATAGGTGAAATAGCAGGATAGGAAAAATAAAAAAATTCTGAGAAAATAAAAAAAATAGAAAAATACCAGGACCTGCCCTAGATCTCCATCACTAAGGAACATTTCGGCCGCCACCCCGAAAGCGCATTTTGCCAGATTGAGCTTCATTTGGTTCTTCTAGAGATTGTGAAAAGCTTAGGCGAGGTCGGCAACATGGTCTGAGCTCGGCTTGCTTATAACGAGCATGTCGTCAATGTACACTTGCATGTTCCAGCCAATCTGGTCTTTGAAGACCTTATTGACCAGACGTTGGTACGTGGCCCCAGCATTCTTCAGGCCAAAGGGCATCATCCGGTAGCAGTATGTCCCTCGGTCAGTAATGAAGGCAGTGTGCTCTTCGTCCCTCGGGTGCATCTAGATCTGATTGTACCAGGAGAATCGTCCATGAAGGAGAGTAGCCTGTGCCCTGAGGTGGCATCCACTAACTGGTCTATCTTTGGTAGAGGAAAGATGTCCTTCGGGCATGCCTTGTTGAGGTCGGTGTAGTCTACACAGTCCTTCACTTGCCATTGTTCTTCTTCACCATCACCACGTTCGCCAGCCAGCTCGGGTATTGTACATCTCGGATAAAACCGGCGGCCAAGAGTTTCTCCACCTCTTTGTTGATGGTCGCCTGCCTTTTCGGAGCAAAGGTTCTCTTCTTCTGTCAAACTTGTCTGTGCTTTGGATCGATGATAAGCTTGTGGGTGATGACTTCAGGGGGAATGCCTGGTATGTCTGTCACTGTCCAGGCGAACACATCTGCATTCACCCGCAGGAACTCCAATAGTAGAGCCTTCTCCGCCTTGGGCAGCTGGGCTCTGATTTGCACTGTCTTCATCTGGTTAGCCCCGAGCTGGTAAGGAAGTAGGTGCTCGACTGGGCATCCTCTGGGATCCTGAATCTTCTAGTCGAGCACGTCTGCCTTAGAGTCCTCCTCGGGTGACGGGCCCTAGGGAGAGTTTGAAAGCATTGCCACACCAGCCGGGGTGCACCCCTCATCTCCCCAATACCACAAGGGGTTGGGAATTGCACGAGTAATCTCTTTGTGGAGACAACAGCATCGAAGAGGTTGAGCCCAGGATGGCCCAAAATCACGTTGTAGGCCGAAAGAAGCCTGACAACCATGAACATCATCATGATGGTACTCTGCCGAGGTGGGGACCCGACAGTGACTGGGAGAGTGATTTCTCCCTCCACCCTTACGGAGTCTCCTATGAAACCAACAAGGGGGACATGCACAGGCTTGAGCTGAACAGAAGAAAGGTTCATCATGGAGAAAGCATCGTAGAAAAGCACATCCGTGGAGCTTGCACTATCTACCATGATGCATTTTACAGGATACTTTATGATTGTCATCTCGATGACCACAACATCTTTTTTTATATTTTTCTCCCCTTTTTCTCCTTCCATCATAAAGGGGAGTACAACCTCAGGATGCCCTGCCCCCAAGCCCTCTTGGGCATGCGCTCGGCTCCCCAGCGTATCATCCCCATCGGCTTCTCAATAGGGTGATTGTCGACCGCCGGGACTGGTGAGAGGGTGATGAGCGCCTGAGATTCTACTTGAGGTCTACCCCCACATATCTTTCGAGGTAGCCCCTCTTGATGAGTACTTCGATCTCCCACTTGAGATTGCGGCATTCCTCGGTGTCGTGGCTATGGTCATGATGGAAATGGCAGTACTTCATCTTGTCATGGCTGGAGGATGGTTTCAATGGTGGTGGGCACCTCAGGTAGGTCTTGCCTTCGATCTCCATGAGGATCTTCATTCTAGGGGCAAGGATGGGAGTGAAACTCCCCACAGAGATGGGAGCACTTCTTGGCCTCAGCCCCGGCCAGGAGCTCTGACCTGGTTGTCCAGGCCTCTGTATCCTAGGTGCCTTGGTGGGGACCAGCTTCTTCGATGGCTTCCCATCAAGCTCCTGCCTCATACGATCCGCCTTCTTGGTACGGATGTACTTCTGAGCTCGGGAGAGGAGCTCGGAGTAAGTTCTCGAGGGCTTCTTGTCAAGCAAATAGGTCAGGCGAGAAGTCCTGAGTCCTCGCTTCAGAGCCAGCATTGGACCGGCTCCTCCAGGTTGTAGATCTCTAGCACGACAGCCTTGAAGTGAGCCACAAAGTCCCGCAGCAGCTCGCAGTCCTGCTACCTGATGGAGAAGAGGCTGTCTGCCTCTCGTCGCATCTTCTGACAAGCATCGAAGTGAGCCACGAACCTCTGCCCCTGGTGAGCAAAGGAGGTGATGCTTTCTGGCTCAAGGCAAGCGAACCACACTCGAGCCGCCTTCCAGAGAGTAGCAGAAAAGGTGATATACAGAAGAGCGTCAATGGCCCCCTGGACCCTCATGAGGGCCCAGTAACCTTCCAGGTTGTCTAGGGGGTCGGTGGTCCCATCGTAAGGATCCACCTGCCAAAACCGACGAGGAATCGGCTTCGCTTAGATCTCCTAGGAGAACGGAGGGTGGACGTCGTAGCCCACTGGCTTGCTAGTGGTGCCAGGAAAGTTAGCAAATCGGTGGTACAACTCTGCCAGTTTGTGATCCTGCTCCTCAAGGCGCTTCTCCGCCATGTGCGTGATGGCTTCATCCATCGATGCCTCAATTGAGAGAGGTGGAGAAGGTGACGTGGTTGAACAGTGCCCATGATGGGAGGCTTTGCCCTTTCTGCCTTGGCGGGGTTTGGATGCCCCCTGGTCAAGGTGTGGGGAGCAGCTCTCCTCGTCGGTGGACCCATCCTATTGTCTCTTTGCTGGGGTTTGGCAACTACCCCGGGGGTCAGTAACGGCCTGCAGCTGTGAAGGCCTCTCATGGAAGGAATGCAGGCTGTCGCGGGGTACTGCGGCATGGGCCACGAGGTTCTCTGGCTGCTAGTGAGTAGCCAAGGACCAATGCTGGTGCTGGAGTTGGCACACTACAATAGTGAGAGTGTGCATCTGCTGGGTGAGTACGGTCAACTGGATTTCTAGTGGAGGCAGTTGAACTGGAGCTGGTGGTTCCAATCCCGAACCTTGCGGGTTCCCGTGGGAAGGGGTTTCTTCTGTGTGGCTGGGAGAAGCTCCCCTAGCTCGAGTGGTCACCATCCTCCAGATGGGTTATTCGAGTAGGGCTTGAACTGGACCAGAAATTATTCTACTTTGTGGCCCCGCCCCCTTCCTGGCGCACCAATCTATTGCCGCCCTGATCGTCATGGCCCGTAGCTACTGGTGTTATCAATGATCGCTCGTCTGCCACCTCTAGATGCCCCCGGTATCTCGAGACCTGCAAGAAACAATGTCAGTGACTCGGGCCAAGGATTCTGACGGGGCACTCTGACGGTCAAGTCAGTAACGATCCAGGGGAATAGATCCTCCTGGTCGAGCCCCTCGGGATGAGCTCCATGCTAGGAGGACTGAGTGTAGTGTGTCTGGAACAGAGAGTGGGTTGAGAGAGGTAATGGCCGAGGTGGACAAAACCTCCTATGTGGCCTCCTTCCCTTCATGCTTTGCTTGCTTACTTTTGGCTTACTCCGGCTGGGTTTTTACTCTGGCTTGCCTCGGGATCTCCCCGTTTCGTCAGGCAAGTGCGACGAGGTATCGTGCCGTAGACAGGATGCCTCTCCTTTCAAATAGCCAGGGAAGCTTCCATGCGCTTTGACATTCCCTCTGCTTGCTCTCTTCCTGGAAGCCTGACAGGACCTCGATTGGTGGGCCGCCACCCTCGGGACTTGCGCTCTCTGGCTGGGTCTTTTCCCTGGCGTTATGGTAGGTTGGTGGAGAGTATGGCACCTTAATGTGAGTTTCCTTCTCTTCTGGTGTGAGTGACGGCTGTGGGTTGATGCAAGAAAGATCTGCATGCAATTATTTTTGTGTGTTTTATATGTTGAGTTAAGTAATTAAATCCTGAAAATCAAATCGAAATAAGTTGTAGGGAACTCTATATGAATTTTAGAAACTAAGCATGCAGATTATGACCTAATAAAGCAGTGAAGATGGATCACCGGGGCTGAGAAGCCTCGGTTAGGGCAAGTTCTCCCACAATAAAATTACTAGCGGTAGAGAGGGTGTACCTGACAACGTCTGATGTGCCTGATGAAGATCGCAGTGAAGGGATCTCTCATTCTTCGATGGATGCAGCCTGGAAAACTAAGCCAAAGACTCGCGGATACCCGGCTTTCTGCTCGATGGTCCAATTGAGGCTTGGCTGGAGTCGTTGGATTTGTAGGAACTCGGGGACCTGCAAATGATCTGTCAAGGGTTAGAAAGCTCACAAAGGAACAAGGAAACATGAGAAAATAGCAAGGGGAAGAAAGTTTTGGAGTGGGGCTGCCAGGGCTCTGGTAGGATGGTTGGCGGTAGGAAGATAGTTGCAACACTGGGAAGAAGAAACTCTCAAAACCACTTTATACACACAACAAGGTAACGCACAGCAATTGAAGAGAACTCAAGTTTTAATTCATATATCAAAATCAATCCTCATACAAGAGACTAGGGTCCTTTAAATAGACCCTTAGTCTTGGGCCCCAAGTAAGGGTACATTAGACATTACAAAAGAATCCTTTTTCCTTTCAAACCCTAGCTAGGAAAGTATGGAAACCTATGTAGAAAAATCCCTAAGAATTCTCCCACACTCCATGTCTTGGTTAGCCTAGGGGTTGACCCTAAGTGGCTAACCAAGAGGTGGTCACCATAAGGCCAAGGTGCCCTAGCTCCCTCCTGGGCTTGGGCTGGCCCAGTTTGCTTTCGACTGGTCCAGGGCTTCAGGATTTCTGAATTTTCCTCCTAGGTTCATCAAATCCTCAAGCTGGGTTGGACTTGGACTTTACTTCCATGTCTTCACTCTGGTTGGACTTGGTCTTCACTTGTATGATGTAGTCTTGAGTCTTCAATATGGTTGAACAGGACTCAAAAAAATAAAATTAGCTCAACATGAGCTGACTAACACTGGACTTGACTAGCTCAACATGAGCTGCATAATATAGGACTCAAATAAAGATGACTTAGCTGAACTAAGCTTTATTACAATGGACTCAAATGTCATTAAGTGATCCACAGAGGGTTGAGGATCCTCTGCCTTATTCTGGTGCCTTTGGTGTTCATAACATGGATATTAATTGCGGCATGGCGGGCGCTGTTTTACGACCCTCGGGAGGCCCACCGTCGTCCTTGGAGAGGAGGCACCGCTTTCTTGCTGGTGGGTGCCTCTACCTAAGTTGGGGACTGAGCTAGAGAGGTGGTGCACAACTCCAAGGGGCTCGCCTCGAAGTGGCTCAGCTGGGTGGAGGAGGGCTGAGCTCGACTCCGGACCAGTGGAACTCGGCTTCAAGCGAGCTCGACCTTACGGAGGTGGGTGGGGTGTCGCCCAGTCCAAGGGATCTAACATTGGAGGGCCTCCTCGTGGCGGAGGAGGCTTAAGCTCAACTCCTGACCATGAGGCCCGATCCTAAGGGGCCCGTCTTAGGTGGGGACTTATGCTCGGCTCTAGCCTAGGAGTCTCGATCCGGCGGGGACCGACCTGGTGGAGGATGGAGCTTGACTTCGGCGGGCGACCCCATATTTCTGGGGTAGCTCAGCCTGGTGAAGGGGCTCCAGTTGAAGATCCAGCATGGCATCTGATGGGGATCCACGTTAATTGGCCCACCCCACGTCAGTGAGCCAGCCACTTCTCTACTGACATCTCTATCCTGGGTACCAATAGCTTGATCAACCAGAGCTCTTTCAATCATTTTGTTACCATAAGGCCAATTTATATATGGTCGCTATGGGGTGGGTCTCTCTCAAAAAAATGGGAGTGGCTTAAGGGGCTCGCTGGGTATCACTGCTGGCTCTCTAGACCATATAAGATCTGAGATGATGAAGTTGAAGCTAATATCTAAATCAGGTGATATCTCAGGCACATAGGCATTGGGTCCATTACTCTTCATTATCTTAGATGGGCCAGGCTTCCAAGCAGAAAATTCTTTTACAATTACAAAATCCTCTGCAAAAATTCCTTATCTCTCTTTTAGGAATTAGCCAAGTTATTATTTAGTTCATTAGTTATGTTCAACTTTTGACTAATTTTCATATGCGTATGCTGTGTAGAGGGTAGTGTAGGTGCAGACATGTAATTCAGGCTATGCATTTATTGGACTCAACTAATACCTATTAGACTCGACTAAACTTTCCTATCGAAGGAAATTTTATCGGACTCTCTAAGGGACAAAACCTAATAGACTATAAACTCTTTGGGTTTGACCCTAGCATGGCACGCACAGGAGAATTTACTATGTATACTTACTAAATGCCAAAGGGTATGTGATGCAGACAAAGAACAAAGAAGCGTATGCGGAAGTAAATTAAGATTAATCTTTTTTTTTTTTTTTATATATATATTTCAGAAATTGGCTTCGACTCAAAGTAAAGCTAAACTACGTTGAAGGAAACTAGGTAAGGATTGAAAGCACAGTTTAGAAAAAACTAAATTATCAGAGTAGTTCAGAAGTAACGGATCGCTGGGGGTTAAGAAACTCCCAGACCTAGGGTTTTGCTCTGAAATTTCAACAGAACAGAAATAGAGAGAAGAGATGGTTTACTAACCAGACAGTGATCTTCTCAGGATTTTGGTGGAAGAACTCTCTCGAGCAGATTGTGGGATCCTCGGAGTCGGCTATCTTCGCAATGGATCCTCCAATACTGGTCTCGTGGTTTGGTCGGCTTCTCCTGGACTCAAGATCTGGGAAAGAAGAGGAACAAGTGAAGGAATTCAGAAACTCAAGAAAAGATCTTACCAGGTTGAAGAACTTGAAAGCCGAAGTTGCTGAAATCGAATTCTCCTGGAGGCCAATCTGACTTCCTCTTAGAATTGTTGTAGATCTGCAGTATCTGGACTGGAGCTGGATGCTGGTGGTCGGCCTGGACTTGGAGATGGTGGCCGTGAGAAGGGAAATAGACTAGGGCTTGGTGGAAAGAGAAGGGTGATGGCGGCTAGGGTTTGGGAGTGGAGTGGCTAACCTAGGGTTTGGGGTTTTGGAGATCTCTCACCTCCTCAAGGTTCCAGGGGAACCCGGATTTACTCCCTCACGGAGCTCAACACCTGGAAGCAAGTTCGGAAAAGAGAAAACACAAGTTTGCTCATAAAAAAATTTCTTTCATTCATCTGATTTTTTAAACTTACAAGAGGGGTTTAATTTATAAAGCTTTACAAGGGAGGAGGGTTTCACATCTTCCCATGTGGGACTAAAGGAGGGGATCTACAAATTAGGGCAAATCCTTCACATATGGTCGGCCAAAGTACCAAAAAAACTGGATTTGGGTTATAAAAGGCAGGTAGATGGCGCCACCTTGCTTGGATCTTCAAGAAAAATTTTCTTCCCTTCCATGGATCAACTCTTTTGGACTCCTCCTTTTCTTCCTCCCTAAGTCAAGGTCCTTCCCATCTTTGTTTTGGTTGTCTTTGGCAGGTAGTGGGCGCCCCCTTGAAATTCTCTTCCAAGAGAATTTCTTCCCTTCTTTGCTTTGGGTTTCTTGGGAAAGTCTTGGCCGCCCCCCTTGATTTGTGGTCTCTTGGTGGACTTCTCTTTATCTGGCGCATGAGAGAAGGAAGTTGCCATCTGTGGAGTGGGGACCAAAGGCTGCTGGATGTGGATATGGCATCCCTTGGACTGGGAGTGTGGCTGGGAGTGTGCTGTCCACTTGCCTGGTCTTGGGAGAAAATGTAACATCCCAGGTTGAAACCCTAGTCCACTACTGAGTCAACATGACTCAACAAAATAAAATGCAGGTAATGTAGACTCAAGCTAAATTGAGTTGATCTAGTCAACTCTTATTACAAACCAAAAACCCTAATTCTTCGGGCAAGGTTAATCAGAGATCCAGATGGAGCTCTGAAGTCTTCTTCTGAGTCTGGTGCCCGCACCAATTGTCCCAGGGTGGGAGGTACTCGACCCTGTCGAGTATGGATCAAGTTGGCTCTGGTATCTCTCCAAGAGGTCTGGGTCCAGCTCTTGTAACTCTTCTCGGGAGATCCAAGAGTCATCAGAATCTGGCCTTCCTAGCCAGCGGACCAGGTATCTTTGGTATCCTCGATTACGAGTAGAGATAACCTGATCATCCAGGATCTTTTCAATCTGCTCTTTCCTCACAGGCCAATTTGTTGGTGGACACACAGGGTTGGGTTCACTCTCAAGAGCAGGATTAGGCTCAAAAGGCTCACTGGGAATCACAGCTGGCCCTCTATACTCTACTAGGTCTGTAATGTTGAAAGTGGAGCTAATGCCTAGTTCTGAAGGCAACTCGAGCACATAGGCATTGGACCCTACTCTCTTCACCACTCTAAATGGTCCAGCTCCTCTAGCATGTAACTTTCTAACAGTTCCAGGAGGAAACTGTTCAGGCCTTACCTAATCATTACATAGTCTCCCTCAACAAAAGTTTTGACTCGTCTTTGAGAATCAGCCAACTTCTTATAAGTTTCATTACTTAAATTTATTTTGGCATGAATTTCTTTATGCAAGTCCTTTACATGATATGCAAGTGCATCAAGAGACTTGTGTGTGTTGACTAATAGTGAAATCAGATCATGTGGTGTGTGAGGCTTGTATCCATGAACAATTTCAAAGGGACTCTAGCCTATAGACCTATTGATCGAAACATTATATGCAAATTTAGTCCTGGACAAAATACAAATCCCAATTCCTGGTGCTCTCAATCAAACCAAAATCAGAGCCAAAGCCTAGTAAAGGGTCAAGAAAAACTAAACTAGACTGACGACGCATTCCTAAAGAATGGACTTTATTCCAAAGGAACCCTAGGTCTAAACCTAACAAACTAAGGCTCTCTAGGTTTGACCTTGGGTCGGAGGAGGGCATGCATAGCATGAAAACTTATTATGGATGCCTAGTAGGTGCCATAAGGTCTTCCAGAAGTAGGTGGCAAACCTAATAGGTTCTAAGGAGTCTTGCAACCTAGAGATCTCAATAAAGTGTAATCCCATAGCTCTAAAAACATGAGAAGATTCAGGGAAGGGTAGGAAATAAGAATCAGAGTTTTGAGGTGGCTTATCAGAAACAAGAAACAAACCTTGGTTATTCAAGATGACCTTAAAATGAGGACATTATTCTATAGGTGTACTCATCCAAACCTCATGATTTGCTCTAGGAGGGTCTACAAGTGCAAGTTCTAGGGTAGGCTGGGTGCTCCTAGAAGGTGGAAGGTTATCAGGAAGGTCTTTGGAATGTTTATCTAAAAAGTCCTCTAAGCTACTGTCTTTTTCTTGTTCTTGGACCTTCTCAATGTGCAATTCTTATGAACCCCTTCCTTCTTCACACTTCTCTACCAGATTTGACTCAGGGGTGTCTTCTTTGGATTCCTCAATGAGTTCAGAGGTATTCTCACTTAAACTCTCATTGGATGCAATTTCCTCTTCCTGAACTTCCTCAAAGGGTCTTCTCTTAGGGTTAGCTCCTGAATTCCTTGAGTGGCAGGGGTCCTCTCAATAACCCCATCAGGTAGGAGTTGGTTAATTGAATTTTCGGGAGAGATATCCTCAAATTCTTCTTCTTCATATTCATCTATCAAACTTATGTCAGGCTCATATATTTCTTCCTTAATCTCACTGAAAGGTTCTAATCTATTCTCCTTTGATTCCTCTTTAGGTACGGCTCTGGTCAGGTCAACTAATTTTGGGATGGCCATGCCTAACTCCTTCTCAGTGTTATCCTTTTGGTCAAGAGGTGACACAAGTGGGAATTGACAAACAAAAGTCTGGTTCACTACGGGTGTCGGATCAATCAGAACTTGACTCAAGTTGGTAGAGGTTTGCTTTAAGTCCAAAGTACTTGATTGGTTATATCTTAAAGACCACTCATAGTCTTGGGCTTCTTGGTAGGCTCGGTCTAACTTATTGATCTTTTCAAGGCATAGCTTCCTATAAATGTCTGGGTGTAACCCAACTCTAAACCTCGATGTGATCTGAGCTTCGGTCTCAATGGTATTGCATTTCATGTCATACCACTGGAAGTCCTCGATATATTTAGACACAGGCCTATTACCTTGTCGTAATTGGTACCATTGGTCTAAAAGTCTTTTCTCATAAGATCTACCTAGGTACCTATCTCTCAACTTACTTCTCATATCTCTCCAAGAATATATTTCCTCTTTTCTTTGATAACACTCATGCTTAATAGTATACCAATGCGACCTAGCATGTTTGGTGAACTTGGTTTTGGCCAACCTAATTTGTTCTAATTTCGATATGTTAGTGCACTCAAAATACTGATCCATTTGTTCTTCCCACTTAATATATGTCTCTTGTCTTCCATCAAAAGTGGGTGCATAAGGTTCAGTGTTCCTAACAGGTCCCTTTTCTGAGTCAACCAAGTATGGATATAGGCTCCTAGGGTTATGCTCGGGATCACGGTATAAGGTCCTCCTAGGCTCCTGGCATGGGTGAGGTTGGGGCCTATTAAATTTTGGATCAGGGGTCCAATTTTGATGTCTACGTTTCTCAAGTCCCAGGGCTCGGTCTCTAAACTGGGCAAAACCCTCATTCATATCCTGACTCAATTTGGTCATACTTTCGGTAAGAGTTCTAATCATGGCCTCTAAATCAGGTTGGGTTTGACCAGGTTGGTAGGGTACTTCGTTCCGGGTGGACATGATGATGCAAGAAAGCACACCAAATGAGACTCGACTGAAACGACTATGGGCTAACTAGACCTAGAGCCAAAACTAGATGCCCAATCAAAGTGGCAAGCTAGCCTGTAGTAACTCGGGACTTAGCCAGGCAGGTGTAAGGGGAGTGTTAGGTCCCTAATTGCCAATCCTAGACACCAATCAGAGATTGGCCAGGTAGGCGGACCAGCACACAAGCCCTTCGGGATAAAATCCCTGAACCACCATTCTAGACACTGAGTACAAAGCACACACAGAGTAACTAGACAAACTGACTCAACATTAGCCTAGACCCGACTTGTTGGTGTCCCTAGCCCACTAGGGCAAATTAAGTCTAATAAATTTTAAAATTAGGCTTAGGATCGAATGAATGGGTGGTGGTTTTGGGCTAAGGAGAGGTTATCAACTCCTTCCCTTATCTTAGATGCTCAATTGCCCTTAAGATGAATTAGGAGATGATCACTCAAAAAAAAATTGAAATGCAGAAACACATAAACAGAGTTGCTGTAATTTAACTCTCAGAAATTTCACAGAAACCAATAAATCACAGTAAAATTATGTAAAATAGCTTCAATTATACTGGTTCCAGTAAAATAAAAATCATACAATCTGGAGTTACCTGTAATGAGAAACAATTCTTACAACAGAGTAGTTACAGACTGAAAATAGAACGCTTCCCCCGTTTACAATTCCTGTTACGAAGTTGTAACCCAGCGGATCCCCTACACGCCCTAGGAACACCCCGTGGAATGGGAAGAGGAGGCTTGCACCTCGCTTCGTTCCTAGGACCGGACGTCCTGGGGAGTCTACTTCGAGCAGACAAAGTTAAAAGAGAGACACTCAAAACATGCAAGCAAGTCAGAAACCCTAGATAGGGCTCTGATACCAAAATTAATGCAGAACGAAAGCTCTGATACAAAAAATGATGTAGAACAAAGAACAAAGAAGCGTATGCGGAAGTAAATTAAGATTAATCTTTTTTTTTTTATATATATATTTCAGAAATTGGCTTCGACTCAAAGTAAAGCTAAACTACGTTGAAGGAAACTAGGTAAGGATTGAAAGCACAGTTTAGAAGAAACTAAATTATCAGAGTAGTTCAGAAGTAATGGATCGCTGGGGGTTGAGAAACTCCCAGACCTAGGGTTTCGCTCTGAACTTTCAACAGAACAGAAATAGAGAGGAGAGATGGTTTACTAACCAGATAGTGATCTTCTCAGGATTTTGGTGAAAGAACTCTCTCGAGCAGATTGTGGGATCCTCGGAGTCGGCTATCTTCGTAATGGATCCTCCAATACTGGTCTCGTGGTTTGGTCGGCTTCTCCTGGACTCAAGATCTGGGAAAGAAGAGGAACAAGTGAAGGAATTCAGAAACTCAAGAAAAGATCTTACCAGGTTGAAGAACTTGAAAGCCGAAGTTGTTGAAATCGAATTCTCCTGGCGGTCGATCTGACTTCCTCTTAGAATTGTTGTAGATCTGCAGTATCTGGACTGGAGCTGGATGCTGGTGGTTGGCCTGGACTTGGAGATGGTGGCCGTGAGAAGGGAAATAGACTAGGGCTTGGTGGAAAGAGAAGGGTGATGGCGGCTAGGGTTTGGGAGTGGAGTGGCTAACCTAGGGTTTGGTGTTTTGGAGATCTCTCACCTCCTCAAGGTTCCAGGGGAACCCGGATTTACTCCCTCACGGAGCTTAACACCTGGAAGCAAGTGCGAAAAAGAGAAAACACAAGTTTGCTCATAAAAAAATTTCTTTCATTCATCTGATTTTTAAACTTACAAGAGGGGTTTAATTTATAAAGCTTTACAAGGGAGGAGGGTTTCACATCTTTCCATGTGGGACTAAAGGAGGGGATCTACAAATTAGGGCAAATCCTTCACATATGGTCGGCCAAAGTACCAAAAAAACTGGATTTGGGTTATAAAAGGCAGGTAGATGGCGCCACCTTGCTTGGATCTTCAAGAAAAAATTTCTTCCCTTCCATGGATCAACTCTTTGGACTCCTCCTTTTCTTCCTCCCTAAGTCAAGGTCCTTCCCATCTTTGTTTTGGTTGTCTTTGGCAGGTAGTGGGCGCCCCCTTGAAATTCTCTTCCAAGTGAATTTCTTCCCTTCTTTGCTTTGGGTTTCTTGGGAAAGTCTTGGCCGCCCCCCTTGATTTGTGGTCTCTTGGTGGACTTCACTTTATCTGGCGCATGAGAGAAGGAAGTTGCCATCTGTGGAGTGGGAACCAAAGGCTGCTGGATGTGGATATGGCACCCCTTGGACTGGGAGTGTGGCTGGGAGTGTGGTGTCCACTTGCCTGGTCTTGGAAGAAAATGTAACATCCCAGGTTGAAACCCTAGTCCACTACTGAGTCAACATGACTCAACAAAATAAAATGCAGGTAATGTACACTCAAGCTAAATTGAGTTGATCTAGTCAACTCTTATTACAAACCAAAAATCCTAATTCTTCGGGCAAGGTTAATCAGAGATCCAGATGGAGCTCTGAAGTCTTCTTCTGAGTCTGGTGCCCGCACCAGTATGCAAGAAGTAAGATGCAAACCTAATATGCACAATGCATGTATGCGGTATGCTGACTTCTATAAAATGCAATCTAATAATGAAAAATTAGGATAAGTTTTAAAAAAAGGTAGAAAATAAGAAGTAGATTCAGGGTTAGTCTGATTGGGTGGAAAGTAGGAAAAGGGTTCGGGGTTAATCAGATAAACTAAGAGATAAGAAAGTGTTTCAGGGATGAGTCCTATACTAATGAGATTTACCTTATGGGTTTGAGGCATATCTAAAGGGTCTACATAATTGAAGAAAGGGTCATTGATTTCAGGAAAAAGATCAAGTGGTGTCAAAGAGGTTACTTCATCCTGAGAGTACTGATTTAAAGAGGTCAAGTCCTTAATAAACTCTTTTGGCTCATAATTTAAAGGATTGGGCTCTCTAATTAGGTTTTCTTCCAGTGGCTCCTCAGGTAAGATGCTAATTGTAGGATTGGATTCCTCATGGTCTTCTTCCTTTAAGGGTTCTTCAACTACAAGTTGGGTGTAGTTAAAGTCAGCTAACTCTAGGGTGGCTTTTACCTGGGTTTCTACTAGATCAACTAACACTGGATTGGCTTCTACCTGGTTCAACCTATAAGTTAATTGGTCAAGCCTATGGGTTTCTTGGGTATTAGTTTGGATTACCTAGTTGGTTTGGGTGGTGAATTGTGCAAACTAGGTTTGGGATTGATTTACTTGGTCAAGCTTATGGTTCATTAGGTCGAATTATTCCGTCATGATTTTCATGGCAGCCTCAAAATTGAAGCCCATGGTTGAACTGGGTTGGTTGTACTGGACTTCTAATTCAACTAACTCTAGGTTGGTTGGGATCTAGGTTTGGTCATGGTCAACTACTTCTGGGTCTTCTATAGGTTTGTCTTCCTCTAATTCTTCTATGGACTCATTATCTTCATACTCCTCCACCAGACATGGGTCAGCCTCATATATTTCTTCTTCTAAGTAATCTCGGTGAACCAATGGGGTGGTAAGAGGGGTTTGGCTAATGAAAAATTGACTAAGGTCTGGGGTAACAGGGGTGGTTAAACTAAGGGTTATGGGTCATAGGTTATGGGTTTAAAGGTTATGGGTTCAAATCTAGGGGTATCAATCCTATAGGGTTCAGGTTGACTGAGGGATAGTGGGTTACTATTGGGTTCATATCTAGGGACTATAGGTTTCTGGGGCTCATAGGGTAAGGGTTCAGCTCTATGGATCTTATCTAGGGTTCCCACTTGGTCTCCTATCTGGTCAGACCCATGAATCGTCTGATCAAACATGTTGTTCATTTGGGTCATCTGGTTTATTTTGATAGCCAATCGGGCATTCATTTGGGAAAGCTTGGTTTGGGTATGGGAGTCGGATTGGTCAAACCTATAGTTCATTTGGGAGATAATCTGATCACTCATGGCCTTCATCATGGCCTCAAAATTGAAATCCATAGTTGGGCTGGGCTGAGGTTTTGACTTTTGGTATTGAGTTCCTAATCTAGTGGTCATGCAACAAATCAAACAATCAAAGTGGAATGATGCAGCCAAGCATGCAAAAGAAAAAAAAAAGCTAGTACAATCTAGGGTTTCTTGGACCTAAAGCCAAAACTGGATGGGTCAGCTCAACTTACACCTAACCCAATAACTAATCCTTCCATTGGCCAGGTAGGGGGTGGGAGTGTGGGAGGCCCCCTGCTTTCATAGGGACCCAATTAAAAACCACAACACCACTTAGGTCATTTGACTCTGGATGCCCAGCCTTAGACACCAGCTTTCAGTAATAACTAAAGGATTAAATGCACTAGTTGGCCCACACGGTTCGGACTCGACCTGTTAGGTGTCACCTAGCTCACCAGGACAAATTAAGTCTAATTAATTTTAATTAAGGCTTGAGTAAAAATGCTGGGTCGTTGTTTTGGACCCAGGATAGGCTATGACCTCCTGCCTTGATGTTATATTGATTGCCCTTAAGATTATATTAGAAAAATGATGAACATTCAATGGTCCTGATGCACTCTAAAAACAATTAGAAAATAAAATTATTATTTTTTAATTAATTTATGAGATGTCAAGTTAAGTTTATGTTTGCTGGGGTTAGCAAACAAAGTTTGGCTTAGGATTGGGGGGGTTTGGAAATTGATTAGTTTTGAGTTAGTTAAGTAAAAAATCAGTAGAAATCAGAGAATTAGGGTTTTAGCTGATGTAGAATTTGACACAGTTACCGATGAAGAAAAAATTTAAAAAATCTAGAATAGATGAATAGAGGGTGGTTGGTGATGATAATACCTACCAAATTTCAAGCAGAACAAAAATCAAATGATGATGCAAATCCTAGGATTTTTGGACTGCTGCAAAAATTTTCAAGATTCTGTTCGGGTTAAAATATGCCAAATCTTAATAAATTAGGGTTTCTATATAATTAATTTAAAATTATGACAATTATTAGGAAACAACAGAGTACATGACATACAATTTTCACAAAAAAATTTTTTTTTGAAGATGCTAAAATAAGATGAAACCTAGATAGCTAATGCAGTGGATAGGATGCAGAAATTAGGGTTTGTGAATGCAAAGCAGATAAAACTATCCTAAACCTGCTCTGGTACCAAACTATTGCCGGATGACTCTAAGATTGCTAAAAATGCATGAAAAGAATAGTAAACTAATTTTTTGTGATTTTTATGATTTATGTTTGTAGGCTAATTTCCCAAACTAAAGTAAGAACTAGCAAATAGGATAGCAATGCATAGAATCATCATAATCGCAAAGAACTCATGCAAGATAATAAGTAGCCAGGACCTGAGAGTTGAGAAACTCCCAGTTTAGGATAGCTTATCTTCATCAAAATAGATATCAAGAGAAGAGAAGGTTTCTTACCAGTCAGAGATTGAAAACTTTGCAGTAGAAGGGATCACTCGCACTCTGATTGGAACCTAGATGAAGAAGCCTCGATTCCCTTGAATCTGATGGCTAATCTGGGCAGTCCTGGAAGCAAAGAAGGCCTCCTCAGGGGAGGTAAAGCACCTTGGAGATCTTACAAGCATCAGGGTGAATCAAAATAGCAAATAATAATAAAAAAAAGGAACTAGGGTTTTGAAGGAATTGGGATTAGGGTTAGGAGATGGCAGCTGGGGAGGAAGAAGCTCCTTATCTTGGATGGCAGCTAGGGCTTCCTTTGCTTGGGCATGGTTAGTCTACAAAGATGCAAAAGGATGCTAAGGTAGTAGGGATTTGGCCGTGGTACACAAGGAGAGCACTCAAAGTAAAGAACAAAAACCAAAAACACCAACACAAGGTAATAACTCAAAATTTCAGCAAGTTGTATTCATAAGAAAGTGATGATTACAAGAGGGGGAGGGTTAAGGTATTTATAGAGTTCCCATGCCCTCTTTAACTAGGGTTACACTTAGGTTAACATGCTTTCTCCTAGTTAGATTACATATTCTTTTCTAGCTAGGTTAGAATTACAAAGCTTAAAAGAATTAGAAATCCTAATTAGGTTAGGCTAGTCTTCTCCTTCTCACTTAAGGACACCTCCCTTTGAGCTTGGACTTGGTCAACCTGCCAAGGATGCCTAGGAGGGTGTGTTGGGCTTCTAGGGGCAGCAAGGGGCTGGCCTAAAGGGGCTTGGGTGCATGGGCTTGGGCCTCTGGAAGCTTGGGTGGCCTGGTAGCCTGGTAGTAGGAATATTCCCTGGTATCTTGCTTCTTAAGGACTTGGGCTTGGCACCTTGGCTTGATTTCTTTAGGCTAGGATACAGGTGAACCTCTGGAATCATGGATTCCATGGTCTGGGAATATACTCTAGCATCTGGAAGGGTATCTGGGTATCTGGAGGGCATATAGAAGGAATCAGGATCTCCTAAAGGCATATTTGATCCTGTGGTGTCACACAAAATCCAATAATCTGATGCAGTAGCCTTTGACTCCTGGATGAGGCCTGGTGGAACTCCAAAATAGGGTAACCTCTTGTCTTGTATTAAAATTGGTCTTGTACTAGACTTATACTGATGTACAGTTCTCAATGTACTGGACTAGGTTGAGGGTTGAGAGAAATCAACTAATCTCAACTTATTATAGGACTCAATCTTAATTGATTACAAAATTTTCAAAACTTTGACACATGACTAAGTAAACCAGATAGGGCCCAGTAATCTGTGTCTGATCGTGGTGCCCCCGCCATATGGGATCTTGGTCATGTGCTTTATCTCCTCAAGTGTGCTAGGACACATCTTCTTGAAAAGACATATGCCATGCCTAAGGGTTAATAATCCCCTCTTAGAGTTCTACTAAAAAATGGTTAGGGTTTCATGCATAGATTTTTTAATAATTCACAATGAAAATACATTTATTTTAAAATGATTTTAAATAAAAAATACATATTTAGAATAATTCTTATAAACTCTAAGTAGGATCATAATATGATATGCAGAAGAAAATAAAATTGGTATGATTGATCTACCCGTTGCATATAGTAGATATAATCTATAAACAATATGAAATCTTATTTCATACCTGATCATGGGTCGATGATGGCTGCTACTGTTGGCACATAGTAAGGGCTCTCTATATCACTTCATAGCTACACAGGATGTCCAGCCTCTATGAATCATCTACAAGAAACACTGACACAATTAATGTCCCAGGACCGCTAGATCCCTCCAAAGGCAACTGGATGGCTGAAAATAATTTATTTTTTAAATTTCCTTCAGCCTCCCAAGAATTCCAAGAAGAGGATGAAGAGGTCTAGATCTAAGATTAGAATAACCAAAAATAAGAAAACCCCTTCTATTTTTTCTTCTTTTTCTTCTTCCCTCAACCCTAGCACCCAAGATGACGCCTATCTTTCACTCATGATTTTTCATAATTTTTCCAATGCCCTTTCTCATCAAGTTTCTTGCCAATTTAAAGTCCCTTTGGTTGCCCAATCCTAAAAGAATTCTATGAAAATTAGGCATGCGTATTAGGATAGGATTAAGTAGACTTTGGATGAGATTAGGAAATACTAGCCTTGTTTGACTAGTCTTTATCATTCCATGCCCCACCCAAAAACCCATAAAAATTCCATGAATTTTTATCTCAAGTCACTGGCAAAAGGGCCTTCTTTTAAATTCAAATTTTATCTAGATTCTCAAAAAAAAATGGCATCAAGAATTGATAAGTTTTTGAGAGTTTAAAACCAAGTAGAGTTAGGATAAGGTAAAGAGTTTGATTCCGAGTCAAACTCTGCTAATTTAAATTCAAAAATCATCCTAAATTAATCTAAATCAAATAAGAAAGGAGTATGTACATGAAAACATATTTGGAATAAGTTTTTCATGAATTTATTCAAATAAATGGCATGGAGAAATCCTAGAGGAAACCTAGTTGTGCTATTTAAGGGTTTGACCAAGCTTTGACCAAAATTAGTTAAGAACTAAAACTAATTTAGTTATAACTAATTTAACAAATTTTGAATCAATTCAATTAGGTCTAAATTAGGCTTAATTAATGATGCGGGAACTAACTAGATGCTAGGATGATGCAAGTGATTTTTCTTTGTGATTTTTAGGTTTTTTTTAAATGAGGTTAAGGATTCTCGAAGATAAGCAAGAGTAGATCCAGGGTTCTATAATAATAAGAACTTCAAACTAGCAAGTAAGACCCTAAACATGATAAGAATAGGATCCTGGGAATGAGAAGCCATATAGGACTTAGCTCTCGGATCAATACTAACTTAGGAGTTAGGGTGGCAAACCTTGTAAAGATTTGATGTGCCCGATGCCGAGTTCACTCGCTCTCGCGGATGCGGTCTAGATGATCGAGCCTTCAACCTTGCGAGTGTGCCAGCTTTCCTTCCAAAGGTCGTGAAGACAAGGGAGACTGACTCCGTATTCGTGGCACCTGGAGGACCTGTGAGCAATCAAGAGAGATGTTCGGAGTTAGCAAAAAACAAGAAGCAATGAGGGAAGAAAAGTTGAGGATGGTGGTGAATGGGGGATCTTCTTGCTAGGCACCAAGATGGATCATCCATATGGCCTCCGAACTCGAAGATGAAAGATGGCTTGCATGGAAGAGAAGGTTACTTGAGGCTTCACACCTCTCGACACCCGAAGGCGAAGGCGCTCCCTCATAGAGATCGATGTTCTTAAGGAATGAAGGCAACAACTAGAAGAGTAGCACTCAAAATCTTTTCTTTCATTCATCAAGATTAAACTTTACAAGGGAGGGGTAAGGCCCTTTATATAGGCACCTTAAAACCCATTCAAATTTGAAAAAAAATACAAAGCTTCATGAAGAGGGAGCCCAAATTCAAATTTCTTCTTCCTTTGGCCGACCAAGGTCTTGTGGCTTGATTTGGGGCTTGAAAGAAAGGAGTTGTCTTCTTGATTTGGGGGTCAATGCTTTTCTTCCATAGCCGACCAAGTACTTTGGAAAGATGGCTTGATATGGGTCTTGAAACAAGGGAGTTTTCTTCTTGATTTAAGGGTCATTGCTTTTCTTCCGTAGCCGACCAAGCACTTTGTGAAGAAGTCTTGATATGGGGCTTGAAACAAGGATCATGCCTTCATTGCCCATTGACCTTCCTTGGCTGCCCATAGCTCCTTCGGAAAGAGGCTTGATATGTGGAGGGAAGGGAGGAAAAAATCAAGGAATGGCACACAAAAATTCCAGCATTCCGTTCTTGCCTTGGCCATCCACATGTCAAGGTGATGTGGCGCCACATGGGATGGATAAGGTGGCGCCAAGTGGCATCTTTCATGGCTTGGGAGATGGCTTAACCCATTACAAATTGGACTAGACTTGAATACCACTCCGGCTTGGGCCCAATCTTCTAACAGACTTGGACTGGAATCATTATTGGACCTATAGACACAACTTGACCAAATTGGTCAAGTTACATAACAAAAACAAAAGTAATTGAGACTAAATTCATGACTCAAGAAAATTAAATGCTTAGGCTTGAAGCCTTATTACATGGCCCAGTAAAATGAAACCCTAATCAGATATCCACATAGGGTTGAGGAGCCTCTGTCAGATTCTGGTGCCCATACCAATTAAATCTAGAATTAATTGAGCCCAAGTCTAAATTAAATTATAATTAGAAATCTTTAGTGATTAGGTCATCAAATAACCGAATTTGGTGAATTCTTATTGAACCAAATTCAATTAGACTTGACATAAATCTCTTCACATAATTCAATTGAGTTAATTAGTAATCCAATTGTTAATTAATCCTCTTATAATTAATTAATAACTAATTAATTTATAATATTTATGCAAGGTTAATTTTCATCATATTTATGATTTTGCCACTAAATAATTCTTAATCGTTAGTTAGCCATCATGATCCGTTAGAAACTTCTATTCTATGTGACCCCATAGGTTCAAATACTAAGCTGATAGTCTAAGAACTAATTTCTAAACTAATCGATGCAACTATCTAGTAATGGTGCCCGACATCCGGATAGGTTGAACGTTCGTGAAGCAACATTCTAGAATCCAAGCATATGATTTGTATAAAATTCATTCCTTTGACCATAACACATAGAATGATTTTTGCGTTAAATACCAACTCTAAATAATACATCCAAATATGTCTCTACCTGCTAAATCCTGTTGACTCCTCACAAGGATTGCCTTGGCCAAGGTTTTGCAAAATTGAAATATAATAGAATATTATGTCCAACATCTTGGAGTGGCCAATTCTATCTTGACTCACCACTGACTTAAAAAGTACTTATCTGCACCCAGTAACCTTCCATCACTAGATTAGAAATCTAGGTAGTCTAGCACCTAAGTACAATTAGTTGCATATAAATTGCTGGGGTGATCTCAGGTTAGAGGGATACTTATACCCATATCCTTTCGTGAGATATTCTCGATAATAGAGTGCTCAACAGAATTGGTCATGTTCAGTGCAACATACACCTACACTCACCTATATGTCATACCAGTATCTCCATACTCGTTGGTTTTGATGAGAACCAACCCATATGGTATACAACAACCTATGCTTAATAAACTTTGTCATTTTAGATAACAATATATCACTTGATCATGAACAGGTTTAAAAACTTATCGATAAATCTTTCTTTATTAAATTAAAGTAATTCTAAGGATTGCATCTCAAAAGAATCCAAAGGAAGATGCAAAAAAAGAAGAACTACCAAAAATAACTTTTATTTTAATAATGATTTATGTATAAATTATAAATAGTTCAACCATCTACAACCAAGATGATTGGCTATAGGATACATTTTCTAACAACTCCTACTTGGACTAGAGCCAATCAAAACTATATCAAATACCATCTTGGATTTATGGTCATCAAACTCTTTGATTTCGAGGGCTTTAGTAAATGGGTCAGCCAAGTTTTTCTTTCTATCAATCTTTTGAAGGTCAATGTCACCTTGATCCACTTGTTGAGAATTGTGTCCCAAAGCCAATCGCCTGGGTTGTAGGCGGTTGAGCTCAGTATTGTATTCTTTTTATGAATTAATAAAATATTATTTTTTGGCAGCTCATCACATATTGTATTTCCCTGAAATGAACTCTTTCCATGTGATGAAGTCCTTAGGACTACACTGACTTCGATATAGAGAGGATGTATCGGGTGGTCCTTAAACCCTGTTCTCAACCAAAGGATATATTGTACTGGACGGCAATATATCAAGTATAGGTTGTTGCAGTTCACATCATTTGGTTGTCCTCTTGACCAAATGAGTGTGGTGACACTGATGTAATATACAAGTGGGATATGTGGTATCTCATTGAACGTGACTCCGTGCAGCCCCCTTTCTGCCAAAGGGATACTAACGATTGGATATGGGTAGTGTTGGGAATTGTGTCCCAAAGCCAATCGCCTGGGTTGTAGGCGGTTGTGCTTAGAATTGTACTCATTTTATGAATTAATAAAATATTTTTTGGCAGCTCATCACATTTTAAATTTCCCTGAAATGAACTCTTTCCATGTGATGAAGTCCTTAGGACTACATTGACTTCGATATAGAGAGGATGTATCGAGTGGTCCTTAAATCCTGTTCACAACCAAAAGATATATTGTACTGGATGGCAATATATCAAGTATAGGTTGTTGTAGTTCATATCGTTTGGTTGTCCTCTTGACCAAATGAGTGTGATGACATAGATGTGATCTGCCAGTGAGATATGTGATATCTTATTGAACGTGACTCCGTGCAGCCCCTTTCTGCCAAAGGGATACTCACGATTGGATATGGGTATATGTGTCCCTCTGACCTGAGGTCATCATGGTAGCTTGCAAGCAACTCCCTGTGCTTTGGTGCCGGACTACCCGGATTTTTAATCCGGTGATGGAAGGTTTCTCGGTACAGGCAAGTACTTGTGGAGCAGTGATGGACCAAGATGGAATTGACCTGTCCAAGCAGTTCAGATTGAATGTTTCACAGTATCTCAATTTAACAAATCCTCGGCCGGGGTAGTCCTGGTGAAGAGTCAATGCGCTTGCGAGGTTGAGACACGTTGTCGACTGACACAGTCTGGGTTGGCAGCCCAATCTCAGTCGTCATGAGCATTAGAGGTCAAAAGGATGAATTATACGGTAACCATATGCCAGAGGTTCGATTGTTTGCTCCCGCATCTTCAACCTATCCGGATGCCGGGACCCATTGCTAGATGGTTTCCTGTGCTGGTACTAAAAATTGTTCTAGTGCTACCATTTAGGTTCGAACCTATGAGGTCACACGCCACAAAGGATAACTCTCTGATCCGGATACCGATTACGATTGGGAATCATCTCGATTTTATGGTCACAGTATTTTTTAGCACTCTTTTTCCCATCTTGCCCTTATCTGTGTTGACCGAAAAATGTTCCGAGTTGACCAGCTCTGCGCCAGGATTTTTCTGAATCAGTTTTGAACTGATTCGGAGTTTGTTTCGACCTCCAATTGGTTGTGAACCAGTTTTATTCCCTGAACCAGGTTCAATTGGATTGAACCGTTTGGTTCAATGGGATTGAACCAAAATGGGTTGGTTTAAATGGTTTGAACCAAATTTACCATGGACCAGTTTTGGCTCCATGGTTTTTTCTCTCCTTGTAACCGTTTACACGTTGTTATGCTGGGAATTTTTTTCTAGCGTTGGAAGAAGGCCAAACCACTCAAAAGCTCGCGCCTCTTCCTCTTCTCCCTCCACCATTTGGTTTAATGGATTTAATCCCCTGTTAATAGCAGGTTAATTGGGTTTTTGTTGCGCTGCCTCTCCACCTTCAGTCGCTCCACCTCTCTCTCCCTCCCAGCACCTTTTATAAAACCCCACCAAGCCATCCCCTGTTTGTTGGTTGAAAGGTTTCACTGTGGGTTAAAGTTTTCACCGTGAGAACTCTTGAGAGGGAAAAATGAGTGCTTGTCCCATTCTTCTTCTTTGAGAGGCTTAAGGAGAGAGCCTTTAGGGCTGGGTTTAGGAGCTTTAGAGGGAGACAAACAAGTTTTAAATCCCTTGTTTTGGAGTGCTCAAGTTCTGCCCAACAGTAGAAAATCTATGACCGTGAAGCCCTCTTCCGGCGGCTAGCACCATGCGTGGAGGCAGATCCGAGAGCCCCAGGCATGTCTCCCCTCTAGAGGTATTACTCTTCTACTCCTGGGAGCAAGCCACGCGAGCCGGATCACCCACTGCAGCTCAAAATGCGAAGAAAAGTGCTGCTGTCCTGTTTTGTAGAAATTTTTAGCAGCAGTCTTTAGCGATTTTTTGTATTTTTTTGGGCTTTTTTTGGTTGCAGTTGTTAGTGGCAAATCGAAGAAGACTTGTCAAAGAAGCCGCTGCTCAAATTTGGGAGCAAACGGTGGTCTGGAACATGGTGTTCTGGCACCATTTTGAAAGCCAAAAACAAAGCTTTTTCAGCCCAACGAGGAAGACGACTGGAATAACTTTATTCCAGTTATTCCAGTCTATTCCAGGTTTATTCCAAGGTTATTCCTTATGGAATAAAGGTATGGAAAATTAATTTTTTAATCATGCATGGATTGATTAAATTGTTTAATATTTTATAAATATTTTATATGATCATGCATGCCTAAATGCAACTAGATTTAGATTAATTCCTGGCGGAGCAGATCCCTACTGCGTGAATTTTAAAAATTATTTTAAAATCAAATCTGCTCCCATAGATGTTTGCATACCTAGTCTAGGATCTTGTCAAACTACCTGTATCTGTCTACTTCCATTGGTATCATAGCCAGGTTGAATTTGTAATCTAATCTAGTTTGCATGTTCTTAGGTTAAAAATTGTTTAATCTTATAAATGTATCCAGTTTTCTTTTTGGAACCTAGTTGAGACCTTCACCATGACTGTGTGTCTTTGACACGATGCGGATCGTCTGTGTTGGCCTCTTCAGAAGGATACTTAAAGAATATTAAAAAAATTAAAAATTATTTTAATTTTGAGATACATGGATTAGGCATGTTTTTATAAAATATCTTGATGCATGATTTTTTGGTTATGTAAAAGTATTTTACATTGTGACTTAATTAAAATTATTTTAATTAAATCTTTGGCTTATTAAAATCTTTTAGGTTTATGAAATCTAAAACACTTGCAAAAGCCATTTTTGGGTTAATTGGGTTAGCTGACTAGTTGGGTCCAATACTAGGTTAGACCTAAGTTTAGTTGAGCTGGATAATAAGAAGAAGATTAAACAAAAGTTGTTTAAGGTCATTCTTTAGAACTATCTAATAATTAGAATAGTTGATCCATTCATCTAAATGGATCCAATTAGTGGCTCAGTGGATGCCCGAGTCTTTAGGCTAATCTGATCGAGTCTGGTAAATAGATTGGTGTCGAGGTGGTTTGGCATTGTGATCATGGTTGTATGAGGCTACCTCTTTCCTGGCCAACTTGGTTGGTGTTTAGGAAAGATGGTTAATGGCGGATACTCACCCATGATCTCACCTACCTGGCTAGTCGAGTCGACCTGAACTGATTGGAAAAGCTCAATGACTCGAGTTAACCCATGTCACCCAGGTTGATCGGTTTGACCGATCTATAGGTGCCCATGGATCATTTGTTGATTTATTTCAACCCTCCTGGAATCTGATTGATTCAGTGAGAGGATGATCCATGTTATCTCTTTCTTCTATCACAATTAAAAATCCTCTAAAATTATTAGGTCCTTTAAAAGACTAAGTCAAGGAATTGATAGTGTCTTTGCCTCCCATTAAGTTAGATAGAAATGTGTCCATTAGCTTGGTGTGCATTGGCAGTTCCATAGAACGGGTGTACATCCGGTGACTGGAATTTCTATCTGATCGATGATGGTTCAGTGCAACTTCCTTAACAGGACCAGGTGGGCCGGCCATAGTCGGGCTTGGTCTTTAGTTAACTGGAAGCATTGGATTCGTCATTTTAATGGTTAGACCTAACCAGAGACCCGCAGTAGGAGGCCCCTAGGCCGATTGGGGTGCTCTCTGGGGCAAAATAAAATACTGAAAATTGTTTAGGGAAACAATTGGTTTACGAACCTACCTTTAGGCTCGTATGGGTGAGCCAGCCATAGTTGGGCTCATGCGAGGCCTATTGGATTTCAGTACCCACTTGAAAAAGCATGTTTTCACGGATTGGAGTTAGAGCTACCAATCTGAAAAATTAGTGGGAGAAACCTTTAGACTAAAGTCCAAGTCTTTTGGTTAAATTATTAATTCAATACACTAATTTGGTCTTGTTTTCTTTTTAGATGTCTTCAAATTTATCTCTCCAGTCACTTCTCGATAATGAGAAGTTAAAGGGTCATAACTTCGATAGTTGGTATCGAAGATTAAGAATTATTCTGGAGCATGAACGGATCCTATATGTGATAACAGATCCGGCACCTGAAATCCCTCCAGCTAATGCACGGAGTGCGGTCAGAGACGCTTATCTGAAGTGGGTCTCTGATCGCACTACTGTCCGGTGCATTATGTTAGTGGCGATGAATGACGAGTTCAGTCGCAAATTCGAGGAGGCCCAACTTGATGAAATCCTTCAAAAATTGAAGGAATCCTTCGGCACCCCGGATGATATAGAACGGTACAAAGTGTCTTGTGCCATCTACAACTCCAAGATGCCGAATGGTGGTTCAGTCACTGATCATGTATTATACATGATCGAGTTGATTGAAAAGTTGGGCAAACTCGGATGCCCCTTGCACGAGCAGCTCGGCAAGGATGCGATCCTGAATTCTCTTCCCTCCTCCTATCTTGGCATTCTTGATCATTACAGAATGAACAAGCCTGCAGTCAACTACCATGGTCTTATGGGGTCGCTGCAGACTTTCGAGAAAGACCACCAACTGAATAAGGGGGTGGTGAATTTAGTGGGAGGAAGTAGAGGTCGTCGTCCCTTTAAGAAAGGGAAAAAGAAAATAAATAAAAAGGGAAAGAAGGTGCAAAATACTCCTGGCCCTAGTCAGACCAGGAAGTATAAGGCTGATCAATCTTCTGCAGAATGTTTCTACTGCAAGAAGAAGGGACACTGGAAGAGGAACTGTTCTCTTTATATTGCGTCCCTTGATCCGAACAGGCCAAGGAAGCAGAAGTCTGCTGAACAAGGTATTTATATGATAAAACCTTGTAATTACTCAATTGTTGATACTGCTAACTGGGTATTGGATATTAGTAGTCCAATTCATGTTTCTAATTCATTACAGGGACTTCAAGTTAGCAGAAGATTTGAAGATGGAGAACAGTTTCTGAGCGTCAGGAATGGAAATCGTGTTCTAGTACTGGCGATCGGAGTCCTGCGTCTTGTCTTTGAGTCTTGTACTGTCGAACTAGTCGACTGCCACTATTGTCCTAGTTTCATTATGAGCATAATCTTTGTAGGCCTTTTGGCCAATTGTGGTTTTGAACTATAAATAAAAGGAGATTTTTGCAATGTTATTTTGAATAACTCTGTTATAATGAAAGCTAGATTAAATAATGGCATATACATACTATCAAGGCATGTTAGTGTAATGTACACTTCTAGCAAACGCCCAAGATTAGATAATGTCAATAATTTATACCTTTGGCACTGTAGGCTAGGTCATATTAACCAAAATAGGATAAATAAGATGCGAGGAGATGGAATTCTCGAGGTCAGTGATTCTGAATCACTGCCCACTTGTGAATCCTGTTTACTTGGTAAAATGACCAAGTCACCTTTTACTGGAAAAGGTGAACGAGCTACAGAACTTCTAAGTCTAATACATACTGATGTATGTGGACAAATGATAGTTAGTGCCAGAGAAGGATACAAATATTTCATTACTTTTATATACGACTTTTCAAGATTCGGTTATGTCTTTTTAATGAGACATAAATCTGAATCGTTTGAAATGTTCAAACGATACCGTAATGAAGTAAAAAAGCAAACTGGAAAAAGTATTAAAACCCATCGATCTGATCGAGGTGGTGAATACTTATCTGATGCTTTTTTGACATATCTTGAGGAGAATGGAATTCTCTCTTAGTGGACTCCTCCAGGAACACCACAGTGGAATGGTGTGTTCGAAAGGAGGAATCGAACCTTGTTGGACATGGTTCGATCCATGATGGGCTTTGCAACTCTGCCACTATCCTTTTGGGGATATGTGCTTCTGACACCCTGTTACTTATTAAATAATGTTCCAAGTAAGTCTGTTGTCTCCACTTCGTATGAGATGTGGAATGGGCGTAAACCCTCAATCTCACACCTTCGGGTCTGGGGTTGTCCGGCTTACGTAAAACATTTAGACTTAGACAAACTTGGTCCTAAGTTTGACAGGTGTTTATTTATTGGTTATCCTAAGAAAACCAAAGGGTATTTCTTCTATTTGGAGAATGAACAAAAGGTGTTCGTTGCTCTTAGAGATATCTTTTGGAAAAGGAGTTCCTTGGAGAAGGAACTATAGCTTCTAAGATTGAACTTGATGAAGTTCAGTCAATAGAAGAACCTACACACTCTAAGGACATCGTAGAACCGGCTGTGATTGAATCACACCCAGAACCCATTAGGAGATCCGGTAGAATACCGTGTCACCCGGACAGATACTACGGTTTCTTGGTCCGGGATGGCGATCCCATTGAGCTCGATGAGAACAATGAGGATCCGATCACCTATATGGATGCTCTTCAGAGATCTGACTCTAAGGCATGGCTTGGAGCCATGCGATCCGAAATGGAGTCCATGAAAATCAACAATGTTTGGACATTGGTTGATCCGCCTGAAGGAATAAAACCCATCGAGTGTAAATGGATCTTCAAGAGGAAAAGGGGTGCAGATGGGAAGGTAGAGACCTATAAAGCTCGTTTGGTTGCCAAGGGGTATCGTCAGCGATATGGTATCGATTATGATGAGACTTTCTCCCCTGTGGCAATGCTCAAATCCATTCGGATCATGCTTGCTTTGGCAGTATATTTTGATTATGAGATCTGGCAGATGGATGTTCGAACCGCTTTCCTGAATGGGGAGCTGGAAGAAGAGTTGTATATGATATAGCCTGAAGGGTTCACATCCACAGATGAATCAAAAGTATGCAAGTTGCAAAGGTCCATCTATGGACTCAAGCAAGCATCTAGAAGTTGGAACTTATGGTTTGATAGGTGTATCAAATTGTATGGCTTCGTTAAGAACGGAGAAGAACCGTGCATATATAAATGGGTTAATGGTTCTGTGATGGTATTCCTAGTACTGTATGTTGACGACATTCTCTTAATCGGGAATGATGTCGCAGCATTACAAGGAATAAAGGTCTGGTTATCATCTCAATTCTCCATGAAGGATTTGTGTGAAGCTTCTTACATACTAGGTATGAAAATCTATAGAGATAGATCTAAGAAGCTTTTGGGACTATCCCAGTCTACGTACATTGACACTGTGTTGAAACGGCTCAGCATGGAAAATTCTAAGAAAGGCTATCTTCCGATAGGTTCTGGAATTACTCTTTCCAAGAAGGATTGTACGACAACTCCTGAGAAAAGAGAGCGCATGAGTAGGGTACCTTATGCTTCTGCAGTAGGCTCTATCATGTATGCTATGACATGTACTAGACCAGACGTGGCATACTCACTAGGAGTAGTGAGCAGATACCAGTCTGACCCAGGTGAGGCGCATTGGAAGGTGGTTAAGTCCATCCTTAAGTATTTAAGAAATACTAAAGATCAATGGCTGATTTATGGAGAACCTGACCTGAAACTTGTGGGGTACTCTGACTCCAGTTTCGAGTCAGATAGAGATGATAGCAAGAGTGTGTCAGGGTTTGTTTTTACCCTGAATGGAGGAGCGATCTGCTGGAAAAGTTCTAAGCATGCAACAATTGTAGACTCGGTATGCGAAACAGAATATATTGCAGCATCAGATGCGGTAAAGGAAGCTGTGTGGTTGCGGAAGTTCCTTGGAGAACTAGGGGTGGCACCTTCCCTAGATGGTCCTGTTCCGATATACTGTGACAGCACTGGAGCCATTCCTCAAGCTAAGGAGCCGAAAGCTCATCACTGCACCAAGCACATTCTACGGCGCTACCACCTCGTACGAGAGATCGTGGAACGAGGCGACATCAATCTTCTAAAGATCGATGGAAAAGAAAATCTGGTCGACCCCTTCACTAAATCCCTCGGAATAAATGAGTTCCACTATTGTAAATAGGAAATGGGTATTAGATACTCTTCTGATTGGCTTTAGTACAAGTGGGAGTTGTTGGGAATTGTGTCCCAAAGCCAATCGCCTGGGTTGTAGGCAGTTGTGCTTAGTATTGTACTCATTTTATGAATTAATAAAATATTTTTTGGCAGCTCATCACATTTTAAATTTCCCTGAAATGAACTCTTTCCATGTGATGAAGTCCTTAGGACTACACTGACTAAGATACAGAGAGGATGTATCGAGTGGTCCTTAAATCCTGTTAACAACCAAAGGATATATTATACTAGACGGCAATATATCAAGTATAGGTTGTTGTAGTTCACATCGTTTGGTTGTCCTCTTGACCAAATGAGTGTGATGACACTGATGTGATCTGCTAGTGGGATATATGATATCTTATTGAACGTGAAACCGTGCAGCCCCTTTCTGCCAAAGGGATACTCATGATTGGATATGGGTATATGTGTCCCTCCAACCTGAAGTCATCACGGTAGCTTGCAAGCAACTCCCTGTGCTTTGGTGCCGGACTACCCGGATTATTAATTCGGTGACGGATGGTTTCTGGGTACAGGCAAGTACGTGTGGAACAGTGATGGACCAAGATGGAATTGACCTGTCCAAACAGTTTGGATTGAATGTCTTGCAATATCTCAATTTAGCAAATCCTCGGCTGGAGTAGTCCTAGTGAAGAGTCACCGGGTTTGCGAGGTTGAGACACGTTGTCGACTGACACAGTCTTGGTTGGCAGCCCAATCTCAGTCGTCATGAGCATTAGAGGTCAAAAGGATGAATTATACGGTAACCATATGCCAGAGGTTCGATTGTTTGCTCCCGCATCTTCAACCTATCCGGACGTCGGGTCCCATTACTAGATGGTTTCCTATGCTGGTACTAAAAATTGTTCTAGTGCTACCGTTTAGGTTCGAACCTATGAGGTCAAACACCATAGAGGATAACTCTCTGATCCGGATATCGATTACGATTGGGAATCGTCTCGATTTTATGGTCACAATATTTTTTAGCACTCTTTTCCCCGTCTTGCCCTTGTCTGTGTCGACCGAAAAATGTTCCGGGTTGACCAGCTCTGTGCCAGGATTTTTCTGAATCAGTTTTGAACTGATTCGGAGTTCGTTTCGACCTCCAATTGGTTGTGAACCAATTTTTTCCCTGAACCAGGTTCAATTAGGTTGAACCATTTGGTTCAATGAGATTGAACCAAAATGGGTTGGTTTAAATGGTTTGAACCAAATTTACCATGGACCGGTTTTGGCTCCATGGTTTTTTCTCTCCTTGTAATCGTTTACACGTTGTTATGCTGGGAATTTTTTTCTAGCGTTGGAAGAAGGCCAAACGACTCAAAAGCTCGCGTCTCTTCCTCTTCTCCCTCCACCATTTGGTTTAATGGCTTTAATCCCCTGTTAATAGCAGGTTAATTGGGTTTTTGCTGCGCTGCCTCTCCACCTTCAGCCGCTCCACCATCCTCTCCCTCCCAGCACCTTTTATAAAACCCCACCAAGCCATCCCCTGTTTGTTGGTTGAAAGGTTTCACTGTGGGTTAAAGTTTTCACCGTGAGAACTCTGAGAGGGAAAAACGAGTGCTTGTCCCATCCTTTTTCTTTGAGAGGCTTAAGGAGAGAGCCTTTAGGGCTGGGTTTAGGAGCATTAGAGGGAGAGAAACAAGTTTTAAATCCCTTGTTTTGGAGTGCTCAAGTTCTGCCCAACAGCAGAAAATCTGTGACCGTGAAGCCCTCTTCCGGCGGCTAGCACCATGCATGGCGGTGGATCCGAGAGCCCCGGGCATGTCTCCTTTCTAGAGGGAGTACTCTTCTACTCCTGGGAGCAAGCCACGCGAGCCGGATCACCCGCTGCAGCTCAAAAAGTGAAGAAAAGTGCTGATGTCCTGTTCTGCAGAAATTTTTTAGCAGCAGTCTTTGGCGATTTTTGTATTTTTTTGGGCTTGTTTTGGTTGCAGTTGTTTGTGGCAAATCGAAGAAGACTTGTCAAAGAAGCCGCTGCTCAAATTTGGGAGCAAACAGTGGTCCGGAAGGTGGTGTTCCGGTGCCATTTTGAAAGCCAAAAATAGAGCTTTTTCAGCCCAACGAGGAAGACGACTGGAATAACTTTATTCAAGTTATTCCAGTCTATGCCAGGTTTATTCCAAGGTTATTCCAGGTGGAATAAAGGTATGGAAAATTAATTTTTTAATCATGCATGGATAGATTAAATTGTTTAATATTTTATAAATATTTTATATGATCATGCATGCCTAAATGTAACTAGATTTAGATTAATTACTGGCGGAGCAGATCCCCGCTGCATGAATTTTAAAAATTGTTTTAAAATCAAATCTGCTCCCGCAGATGTTTGCATACCTAGTGTAGGATCTTGTCAAACAACCTGCATCTGTCTACTTTCAGGTATATGTGTCCCTCTGACCAGAGGTCATCACGGTAGCTTGCACGCAACTCCTGTGCTTTGGTGCCGGACTACCCAGATTTTTAATCCGGTGATGGAAGGTTTCTTGGTACAGGCAAGTACTTGTGGAGCAATGATGGACCAAGATGGAATTGACCTATCCAAACAGTTTGGATTGAATGTCTCACAGTATCTCAATTTAGCAAATCCTCGACCGGGGAAGCTCATGTGAAAAGTCACTGGGCTTGCAAGGTTGAGACACATAGTGGACTGACTCTGTCTGGGTTGGCAGCCCAACCTCAGTCATCCTGAGTATTAGAGGTCAAAGGGATGAATTATATGGTAACCATATGCCAGAGGTTCGATAGTTTGCTCCCGCATCTTCGACCTATCCGGACGTCGGGACCCTTTTCTAGATGGTTTCCTATGCTGGTACTAGAATTGTTCTAGTGCTACGTTTAGGTTCGAACCTATGAGGTCACACGCCACAAAGGATTACTCTCTGATCCGGATACCGATTACGATTAGGAATCGTCTCGGTTTTATGGTCACAGTATTTTTTTTTTAGCACTATTTTCCTTATCTTGCCCTTGTTTGTGTCAACCGGAAATTGTTCTAGGCTGACCAGGACTGAACCACGATTTTATTGAATCAATTTTGAACTGATTCAGAGTTCATTTTGGCCTTCAATGGTTGTGAACCAATTTTTCCCTTGAACCAAATTTTGAACCGGTTCAATTGGATTGAACCACTTGGTTTAAATGGGAATGGACCGGATTTGTTTGAACGGTGATTTATTCTCCATGTGACAATTTACACGGTTTTAACATTTGAAATTTTTCTTTACGCTGGATTGGACTCCAAGCGTCAAACGAAGGCCAAACCGACGTCGCTAGGCGTCCCGTCTTTTCTCCTCCCTCCACCGTCCTCTTTACTCCTGTTTACTGTGGGTTTATTGGTAGATCTACAGCCGAGCCTCATCCTTTCCCAGCCTCTCTAACTCCCTCTCAACTGCTACCTATTTAAACTTCAGCTATCCCCTGTTTCAAATGGAGTTTTCAGCCAAGAGAGTTTTACCGTGAGAAGAGAGGTAACAGCAAGTGTGTACTTCCCTGTGAAAGGTTTTGAAACCTGGTCCTTTATCCATTGGGTGCTGAGTTTTGGAGGGTGTGAGGGAGAGTTACAAGGTCCATTTCATTGTCCCTTAGAGTGCTCAAAGTCTAGACTGCAGCAAGGCCTGGTTGCTGCTATCCATTGTGATTGAGTCTCTTCCAGCGTCTAGCACCGCGCGTGAAGTTGGATTGAAGGGCCCCCAGCATGTCTCCCCTCTAGAGGGAGTACCCTTCAACTCCTGGGAACAAGCCACGCGAGCTAGATTTGCTGCTGTTGCTCCAAACGCCAAGAAGATAGCTGCTATTTTTCTGCACCAGAAATTCTGGCAGCAGTATTTGCCGAATTTCTATAATTTTTTGGCTAAGTTTTTCTTGCAGATTCAATTGGAGATTGAAGAGAACTTGTCCACCTTGCCGTTGCTCAAATTTGGGAGCAAACAGAGGCCGGAAGGCAGTGTTCCGATGCCATTTTGAAAGCCCAAAACAGAGTTTTCTGCCACCAAGGAAGAAGACTGGAATAAGTTTATCCCACTTATCCATCCTATTCCAGCTTTATCCCAGGTTATTCCAGCGGAATAAGTATGAAAAAAAAAATTGTTTTTTTTAATCATGCATGATTTGAATTTTTAATTCAAATATTTTGCAATATTATATTATCCTACATGCCTAATCGCAACTAGAATTAGATTAGTTTCTGGGCGGAGCAATTTCCGCTGCACGGATTTTTAAAAATTTTTAAATCCCCTGTGCTCTCGTGCCTGTTTGCATGCCTAGTGGGTTCATGTCAAACCTCCTGCACCTGTTTCTTCACCACTATCTTGCGAACAAGGTGAAAATGATGTAGAATATGCTTGGTCTATGATGAGCCTTTAATTCCTTCGCTTCATCTATGGTCCCAGCTATCATATATAAGAAAACTATGCATCAATAGAGGGTTCCACTCCAAGCTCCGTGATGAACTTCCATAGCTAAAAACTTTCTTTACAATATTGGATGCCGCAACATATTCTGCCTTTTAAATAGAACTGGCTATAGTGTGTTGCTTAAACTTTTCCAGTAAATAGCTCCTCCATTTAGGATAAAAATATAACCTAACACACTCTTGCTGTTATCCTGATTTGACTAAAAACTTAAGTCAGATAATTTATTAGTATCAAGTCAGAATCTCGATAAATAAGCCACTGATCCTTAGTATTTTTCAAATATCTAAGGATGATTTTTATGACCTTCCAATGATCTCACATAGATTAGATTGGTATCTACTCACTATCCTAGTGAATATGCCACATCTGGTCTCTTACATCATAGCATACATTATAGATCCCACTACTGAGATATATGAATCGAACTCATATGCTCTCTCTTGAGAACTTGTCGAACAATGCTCTTCTTTGAGAGATTAATTCCATGGCCTATTGGAAGATAGCCTTTCTTAGAATTTACTATGCTGAACTGCTTCAACACGATCTTAATATACGTAGACTGGTCAACCTTAGCAGCATTTCGATCTATCCCCATAGATCTTCATCCCAAGGATACAGTATGATTCTCCCAAGTCCTTCATGGAGAATTGAGAAGATAGCCATACTTTATTCCTTGCAATGCAGGAATATCATTCCCGATTAAGAGAATATTATCCACATACAAAATAATAAATACTATAACTAAATCATTAGCCCATTTATATATGCAAGGTTCTTCTCTATTCCTAATGAAAGCCATATGTCTGATCATTTTATCAAAATGCAAGTTCTACCTCTGAGATGCCTGCTCAATCTAAAATGGATCTCAGAAGCTTGCACACCTTTATTTATTTGCAGATGTGAACCCTTCAAGCTGTATCATATACACCTCTTGTTTTAGCTCTCCATTTAGGAAAGCTTTTATCACATCCATTTACCAGATTTCATAATCAAGATGTGCTGCTATCACAAGCATGATCCGAATGGATTTGAGCATTACTGTAGATGAAAATATCTCATCATAATCAATACCATAACATTGATGGTGTCTTTTGGCAACCAGACGAGCTTTATAGGTTTCCACCTTTCCATTTGTTCCCCTTTTTCTTTTAAAAATCCACTTACTTCCTATAGGTTTTACCCCTTCCAATGGACCAACAAGTGTCCATACATCATTGACTTCCATGGATTCCATTTTGAAATTCATGGCTTCTAGCCATTTATCAGAGTCGACACTCTGAACTGCATCCATATAGGTGATCGGAACCTCATTATTTTCATCAAGTTCAATAGGATCACCATTTCGAATCAAGAAACCATAATATCTATCTGATTTACATGGTATCCTATAGGATCTCTTTAATGGAGCTTGGACAATAAGCTTTGGGTTTGATTAAATCAAATCCAATTCTTCAGGTTCAGTCGAAGGTGTCAGTTTTTGTACCTGTCAAACTTCTTCAAGTGTAACCTTAGAGGTATTAGTTCCTTCTCTAAGAAACACGTTTTCTAAAAAGACTACTCTATTACTAACAAACACTTTGTGTTCATCAGTATGGTAAAAGAAATAACCCTGTAAAAGAAATAACCCTTAGTTTTCTTTGGGTATCCTATAAATGCACATCTATTAGACCTAGGCCCAAGCTTGTCTATCTATAAATATTTGACATAAGCTTCACATCCTTAGACTCTAAGGTGTGAGAGTACCTGATGAGGATATCACTCAGCACAGATCTTGATGCACATCTTTGAGTAGACATTTGTATTCTTTTATTTTATCTAGGTGTATTTGGATTGGATATATTATTTTTATTTTATCATTCTTGTATCCAACTCATGCATGGATCTCAGAGCAAAAACATTGGATTTGTTTGGAGTCTATTTTAAATTAGGCTAGTTGTTTCAGAATGATTGGAGTCTTAGCATTTTGGTTTATCTGGTATCCAATCAATTAGAGAGTCCCAAAGTTTCGATCTCCAATTTGAGGAGGACTAATGCCTATATAAAGAGTCCTATGTATTAGTTGAAGAATCAACAATAATTGAATAAAGTATTTGGATTTCCCGACTCCCTTCTTTCTCCTTCTATTCTTCTTCTCTTCTCCTTCCTCTCTTCTTCTTTCTTTACTTCTCCTTTCTTCTTCTCCTCCTCCTCTACTCTTCTCTACTTCTCCTCTCTTCTTCTTCTTCTTCATTCTTTCTCCTAGTTATTCTTCTTCCTCTTCTATTCTCTTTCCCCTCTCTTTTCCCCATCTTCCAATCTAAGAACCAAACCACCATTTTACAAGCCACCTTCCCCAAAGATCAAGGCCAAATCCCCATTACTGGCTCATCGACAATCCACCCGATCACCAGTGCTTCTGACCGTCGATCCCATGCCATCGATGGCAGTCACCAGGCAGACCACCATCCACCCACCATCCGATCACTGTTCTCACCGTAGATCATCACCATCACCTCCACCATTTCGTCCATCTTGAAAACTCTACTGATTGAGACCTCATGTCACCAAATCCATCACAACCAACCACCATATCATACCTCTCATTAGAGAACCATTGCTCAGGTGGCTTTCCTAAGAGGGGGGTGAATTGATAATTTGAAAATTTTAACAGATCTGTGCTCTCAAAAAGTTTCTTTGAAGTGTTAGGTGCTATGATTTAGATAATTAAAGTAGAAGCAGAAGCAAGCAGAATCATCACAATGCAAACACAGCAGGTTTATAGTGGTTCGGAGCACCCTAGCTCTATGTCCACTATCCAAGATACCACTTAGAATTTTCACTATATTCTAACAAGAATACAGTTGGATTATTTCACTAGGATCACAATCCAAACCCAACACCTTTCAGTTTTTATACTGGGCTCACCAAAGAAACCCAACATTTGGTTTTAGTAGGATCACCAAGAACCCAACACTTGGTTTTACACAGGATCACCAAGAACCCAATACTTGGTTTTACCAGGATCACCAAGAATCCAACACTTGGTTTTACACAGGCTAACCAAGAATCTATTTGGTTTTTAAATCGGGATCACAAATAACCCAACAATTAAAAAAAATAATTGAAAAGAACAAGCAAGAAAATGACAGACAGATGTTGTCTGATGGTTAACGATGTAGCTCGAGAGAAGCCTTCTTAATTGCACTTCAATGCACTTCAATGGCTTCTTCAACTTCTTCAAAGTATGCTTCAAGCTTCAAATAGGAGTTGGTGAAGACTTGAAGACTGTCTTGAATGCTCTCTTTACTAATCTCTTGCTCACAAGCTCAATAAATGCTAAACAAAGCATTAACCATTCAAAAGTTATCTCAATCCCTCTTTTATAGAGTCTTGTACTCTTCTTAGGTGATTTTAGTTATTATAGACTATTGGGATGTCACATTTGACTATTGGAGCACTTTTTATATTAAAAAATGAAGTTCTGGAACTAGCCGTTACTTTCCTGGAATCGACCTTCGAGTCGGCTCAGATTCCTCGAGTCGACTCAGATTCCTCGAGTCGACTCAAATTCCTCGAGTCAGCTCAGATCCTCAGAAAAGTTTTGGTTGAGTCACCTCGCTTCATTCGGGTCGTCTAGGTTACACAGTGTTCTGATTCCTTACTCTAGAAGAGTCGGCTCACCTTAGTTCAAGTCGGCTCGGATTCATAGGTCTTCAAAACTGCACTCTGGAAGAGTCGGCTCGCTTGGCTGTTCTCTCTTTACTGATCTTTCTAGACTCTGGAGGAGTTGGCTTGAACTTCTAAAGAGTCAACTCAAATATTTGACTAAGTGATAGAGTCAGCTCGAATTTCTTTCGGGTTGATTCGCCTGTTTGATTCAGGAAATGGTACTTTGGACGAGTCGGCTCAGGTTCCTCTAAGTTAGCTCGGATATCTGTATGCCAGAACACTTCATGCATGCCATGAACAAGAGTCGTCTCCCTTTACTCAAGTCGGCTCGGATGAGTTTTACATGAATTCTCAGATCTTCTCTAGAAATCATCCAACAAGTCTTCAAATATTCAAAACACTCTCCAACTCTTCTAACAACAATTTCTAAGAAATTTTAAGCTTGAAAAGCAATAAGAAGTGATTTTTACATGACATACTTACAACACAACTTATGACAAAATTAAGATTGTAGGTGTAGTAAATGAGCAATGAAACATCCTACAAAAACATGTAAAGCACTTGGAGAGTTGTTAGTAAAACAAATGCTTGCTCCAATATTTTGTAATCATCAAAATCATTCAAGGGGTCAACAATCTCCCCCTTTTTGATGATGACAAAACATCGGGCATGGAAAAACTTTACATTTACATGTATGGATATATTAGAAGGTAAATATTGACATGTAACAGAGCTTTTATATTGGAAAAAATATACACATATCAGAGCTCTTATATGTATTAGATTATCAAAGCTTGTATACAGACAGAGTATCAGAGCATTTTGAAAAACATTATATATCGGAGCTTTTGACTGAAAAGGATTCAATAAATATCATTGTCCATAGTTGTCAAAAGCAATTTTAGCCAGAATTATGTAAGGGTTATAGAAAATTCTTAATGTATTCAGAACAAATTGCAAGTTTATCAGAGCAAAAGTAAGCAAGATACAATATTTGTATCAATCTCCCCCTTATTTGTATATTTTCCATGCATAAAAGTAAGCAAGATACAATATTTGTATCAATCTCCCCCTTATTTGTATATTTTCCATGCATAGTTAAACATACTCCCCCTTTTTGTCAATAATCAAAATGGTGGTCAATTAAATTCATTCTCCCCCTTTGTGAAGTACAGAAAGCATGGTTTTTGAAATAGAATAAGAAGACTAAAAATATTGTTTGAGATAATTTGACTTTTAAATAGATTTGATAATGTATTACCAAAATCATCAGAACAAATATATCATTGCAAAGTATTGCGCAAACACATTTCAAGAACACATTGAGTAAGATAAAGAAGCTTTCATTTAATTCACAAAATTTTCAATACAAATTACAAAGGATTGAAAGCAAAGATACAAATAATAGTTTACTCACTATCACTAAGCAATTCTACAATAGGTTCTACTGGTTCTTCCTTAACCTTTGCACTAGTACTAGTGGATGGTCCAGGAGGTGGCATGGAAGAGATAGGCTCAACAAACTGTGGCTGAGAAGCCTCGGGTCTGAGATGTGTTGTAGCCTGCCTAGGTTGTGGTGTAGGCTAAGTAGGAGAAGGTGCAGGCTGAGTAGGCTGACTAGGCTGTCTAGAAGAAAAGGAAGCTATAACAGTAGTAGTAAGCTTAGTAAGGTTCACCCACACAAAACTAAGCTCTTCTTCCATCTTCTTTATCCCAGTGTAAAGTGCAACCAGTTCACTTGCTTGGGCATTTGCAAATGCCTCAGCAAAACCTCTAAGTCTCCCAAACTCTGATCTCAAAATGGCAATTCCTTTTGTATAGTCATCTTCCATATTTCTTATAGCCTCTAGTGAACCCATTTTGAAACTCATCTCTCTTAGTTTAGCTTTGAATTCTTCTATGCTTTGGTCAATAGATTTTTTGATATCATCAGTGGCTATCCTGAGAGAATCAGATATAGGCTGCATGTCAGTCCATAATGTAGGTCTGGTAGACTCAATGATGTCGACTCTAGAGCACAACTATATAACCTCACCACTAATCTCATCAAGTCTATTATCAACTGTTTGGCGAAGCTCCCCAAACATTGAAATCATAGAGCTGGTCAGGGTCTCAATGAGTGATCTCATCTGGTCTGCATTAAAGTGCTGAGACACTGAAACACCTGAAGGATCAACAAATGGTCTCCGAGCAGAAGGTGCTGGTGGAGAAGCTGGTGATTGAGAGAACCTAGGACTCCCATATGCTGTATGCTCAATCTCCATAGTATCATGAGTAGAAGGCTCAGTAGCAAAGCAGTAGGCTCATCAGTAACAAGGACAATGGCAGTGGCAGCAGTCTCCTCAAGGGTGGAAGGACCAGCAGTAGTATCAGTGATAATCTCCTTGGGTAGCTACTCATCATTATCATCCTCATCATCATCGCTGCTGGAAGATACTATAGCTCTCACATCTATTCCATTTTTCCTCCATGCTCCTTCAGTAAGATGATAACCCATACGTTGCAAGGATTTGGAGGTGTAGGTATCTATATGGTGAAGGGGTCTACCATCTTCACCATCAAGGTTTACTTTGGAGGCCTGGAAGAATAGGGTAAGTACCATACCATAAGGCAATCATGCCTTTACCTTCTTGATAGCTTCTTTCATTTACATGAGCATGATATGGGGTAAGTTGAGGGCCTCACCCTCAATGACATGGCCCATAAAACTTAGATCCTTTCATTAACCCAATCAAATCTTCCGATCCTCAGGAGAAAGATCCTACCAATAAAGTTATGCAACAGTCTCATCTCAAAGGACAATGTATTGGCCATTATATTGCTAATACCACTCACATCCTCTCTGTTTAAAATTGTTTTGAGGGTCTTCTCCCTATCTTTCAAAACTAGGTATTGCAAGCCCTCATTTGGCATCTCTAGTAAGTTGCATAGCCTTTCTTCAGTGACAATGACCCTTTTCCTTTTACTTTAGATTCAACATGTTGTTCCTCTAATCTCAAATTTTATAAAAGGCCCTTACCAGATTCGGATAGGTTGAAACATTTAGTGAGCAAAAAAGGCTCTAGCCTTGATCTTCAATTAGATACTCAATTCGTAACCCTAGTTCTTTTAGAAATGTGAAGATGATTCTTCTCCAGCTTGTCACTGGTCGATTTGACATTGAAATTGGTTGTCTCGGAGAAGAGGGAGCTACCATTTGTTCCATTTCTTCTTCTTCCATTTCCATAGACTGAGTTGGCTCTTCTTGCCGATGCTTTGTTCTTCTTTCCTTATCAACAGATGGTACGACCCTTTTAGATCTCTTCCCAATGGCCAATTTTGTAGCTATTGCACACACAAGGGAAGAATGCAAGAATCGGAGCTCGAAAGTAGGTTTTGGAAGAATGGAAGTGAAGTTCGTGTGGGAAACATAGGTTTTGAGCAAGAGCAAAAAGCATAAACAATAACAAAAAGGTTCTACGGCTCTATCAAAAAATAGCTTACCAAACATCTGATTCAGCTCGGCAAGCCCTAATTTGCTCGAGTCAGCTCGAGCAGAGCTCTACAGAACTAATCAGAAATTCGAGTTGGCTCGACTTGAGCACTGTAGCTCGAGTCGACTCGAACAGGAATGCTCCATAAGAGTCAAAAAGATTCAGAAATCAAATTTAATTTAGAAAATCACAAGGAGAGTGGTCAAAGATCTTGGTTTGATGTAGGAGGCTTTCTACATAATTTTTCTTTAGTTTTGAAGAGATTAGGTTGAGGAAATTTTCTAAAATGGGTCATAGAGTCCTAATTCTCCTCTAATCATTTCAAATCTATCTTGATTAAGTGGTTTAGTGAAAATGTCAGCAAGTTGGTTTTCAATTGGAATAAATTTTAATTCAATGTCACCATTCAAAACATGATCTCTTATAAAATGGTGTCTATTCTCTATGTGCTTAGTTCTTGAATGCTGAATTGAATTTTTTTTCAAATTTATAGCACTTGTGTTTTCACATTTGATAGGAATTTTAGATTGTATAACTCCAAAGTCTTCTAGTTGTTTTTTAATCTATAACACATGTGCACAACAACTTCTTGCAGCAACATACTCTGCCTTAGTAGTAGATAGTACTACCGAGTTTTGTTTCTTACAATGTCATAAGATTAAGTTCAACCATAGAAATTGGTATGTGCTGCTAGTGATTTTTCTATCAATTTTACAACTAGCATAATCAGCATCTAAAACTCCAATTAAATTTAATGAAGAATGCTCTGCAAACTATAAACCTAGATTATTTGTTCCTTTTATATATTTTATAATTTTTTTAACAGCATGCATATGTGATTTTTTAAGATTAGATTGGAATCTAGTATATACACATATACTAAACAAGATATCAGGTCTATTAGCAGTTAAGTACAACAATGATCTAATCATACCTCGATAGATCTTTTGATCAATGTTGTGGCCATCTTCATCTATATCCAATTTGGAGTTAGGGCTCATGTGTGTGCTTATTTTTTTGCTTGACTCCATACCAAACTTCTTGATGATCTCTTTAACGTATTTGGCTTGATTTATGAAGATCCATTCCTTTGTTTGTTTCACTTGAAGCCCAAGGAAGTAGTTTAGTTCATCCATTAGACTCATTTCAAATTCTCCCTGCATCAACTTAGTAAATTCTCCACAAGGAGTTTCATTAATTGCACCAAATATAATGTCATCAACATAAATCTATACAACTAATATATCATTAATTTTTTTTTAATAAAAAGAGTTTTATTAACATTTTTCTCTATTAAAATCATTTTCGAGCAAGAAAGTGCTAAGTCGATCATACAAGGACATAGGTGCTTGTTTCAAACCGACAATGCCTTATTAAGTTTAAAAACATGAATTGGAAAAGCATTACTTTCAAAATCTGGTGGCTATTCTACAAAAACTTGTTCAGATATAAAACTATTTAAAAAAATACTTTTCACATCCATTTGGAAAAGTTTGAAATTTATATAACAAGCAAATGCAAGAAGTAATCTAATGGATTTTAGTCTTGCTATAGGTGCATAGGTTTCATCAAAATCTATTTCTTCTTCTTGGTTATATCCTTTAGCTACCAACCTTGCTTTGTTTCTAATTACTTTGCCTTGTTCATCTAACTTATTTTTATAGACCCATTTTGTTCCTATGATGGGATAGTCTGATGGTCTATCAACTAAAGTCCATACATTATTTCTTTCTAACTGGTTTAATTCTTCATGCATGGCCATCATCCAGTTTGGATCATTTTCATCTTCTTTTAAGCTATGGGATTCTATTTATGAGACAAAAGCTTGGTAATCATGTGCATCTCTATGTGATGACCTAGTCCTAACATCTTGTGAAGGATCACCAATAATTATATCTTTTGGATGAGAAGTTACATACCTCCATTCCCTTGGTAGATCAGCATGATCCCTACTTACCCTTTCTTCTCCTTCTTCGATTGGTGTTTCTTGTATGCTCATATCTTTCATTTCCTTTTGAAGTGTACCTGCATCATTATCTATGAACTCTTATTTCTTAGAAGGTGAGAGGTTTGTTTCATCAAAAATAACATACATTGATTCTTCTACAATTAGAGTTATTTTATTAAATACTCTATATGCTTTGCTAAACAATGAATAACCAAGGAAAATTGCCACATCGGACTTAGCATCAAATTTTCATAGATTATCCTTACCATTATTCAGCACAAAGCATTAACAACCAAAAATATGAAAGTAATAGATATTAGGTTTCTTTTCATTCCAAAGCTCATAGAGGGTTTTCTTTAAAATTGGGTGAATTAAAACATGATTTAAATTATAACAAGTAGTGTTCACCTCTTTGATCCAAAAGTATCTTGGAAGATTGCCTTCACATAACATTGTTCGAGCCATTTCTTCCAAAGTTCTATTCTTTCTCTCTACAACACCATTTTATTGTGATGTTCTATGAGTGGAGAAGTTATGATTAATACCATTTTATATGCAATAATCATTAAAAAATTAATTTTCAAATTTCATACTGTGATCACTCCTAATAGAAACTATTGAAAGGTTTTTCTGATTTGAACCTTCTTTGTAAAATTTTGGAAAAACTTTAAAAGTTTCATCTTTGTGAGAAATAAACAAAATCTAAGTAAATCTAGAGAAATCATCTACTATCACAAGAGCATATTTCATACCACCTTGGTTTGCAGTCTTAGTTGGTTCAAATAAGTTCATGTGAAGTAGCTCGAGGGGTCTAGAAGTTGAAATCATATTTTTGGATTTAAAGCTCTTCCTAGTTTGTTTACCCATTTGGTATGCATCGTAAACATGATCAAAATCTACTTTAAACTTAGGCATGCCTCTAACTAGATTCTTAGAAATTAACTTGGTAATAGTATGCATACTAGCATGACCTAATCGTCTATGCCAAAGTAAACAAGACTCCTTGGTCTTAGCATTCATTGCAACTAGACTGGGACTACTAGACATGGCTAAATCATTAAGATCTACCACATAAATATTTCCATGTCTATGTCCAACAAATTTGTTGCTAAAATCAAGAGAGTTTGTTATGATACACATAGATGATTCAAAGACAATCTTGAAGCCTTTATCACATAATTAACTAATACTTAACAAATTATGCTTCAATTTGTCTACTAGCAGTACATTTTCAATAAAAGTACAGGGGTTATATTTTGATCTTGTCGATTCTGATTACTTTTTTCTTGCCATTGTCTCCAAAAGTAACCATACCTCCTTCTTTCATTTCTAGGATGATGAATTGATCATTGTCACCCATCATATGTGTTGAGCAGCCGCTATCTAGATATAATCTTTTCCTTAATTTCTGGGCTGCAAGATACTCCTGCAAAATAATTAACGAGTACTTTTAGGTACCGAAGATAACTTGGGTCCTTGCAGGTTAGCAGAGGTGTTTTCATTTGGAACCCAAACTTTTCTTACTTTATTTTTAACATTTATAATTGTTGGGAATTGTATCCCAAAGCTAATCGCCTGGGTTGTAGGCGGTTGAGCTAAGTATTGTACTCTTTCTTTGAATTAATAAAATATTATTTTTGGTAGCTCATCACATATTGTATTTTCCTGAAATGAACTCTTTCCATGTGATGAAGTCCATAGGACTACACTGACTTTGATACAGAGAGGATGTATCGAGTGGTACTTAAACCCTGTTCACAACCAAAGGATATATTATGCTGGACGGCAATATATCAAGTATAGGTTGTTGTAGTTCACATCGTTTGGTTATCCTCTTGACCAAATGAGTGTGGTAACACTGAGGTGATTTACAAGTGGGATATGTGATATCTTATTGAACGTGACTCCGTGCAGCCCCTTTCTCCAAAGGGAAACTCACGATTGGATATGGATATATGTGTCCCTCTGACGTGAGGTCATCACGGTAGCTTGCAAGCAACTCCCTGTGCTTTGGTGCTGGACTACTAGGATTTTTAATCCGGTGACGGAAGGTTTCTAGGTACAGGCAAGTACTTGTGGAGCAGTGATGGACCAAGATGGAATTGACCTGTCCAAATAGTTTTGATTCAATGTCTCGCAGTATCTCAATTTAGCAAATCCTCGATTGGGGTAGCCCTAGTGAAGAGTCACTGGGCTTGCGAGGTTGAGACACGTAGTGGACTGACTCTGTCTAGGTTGGCAGCCCAATCTAAGTCATCTTGAGCATTAGAGGTCAAAGGGATGAATTATACAGTAACCAAATGCCAGAGGTTCGATAGTTTGCTCTTGCATCTTCGACCTATCCAGACGCCGGGATCCATTGCCAGATGGTTTCCTGTGCTGGTACTGGAATTGTTCCAGTGCTATCGTTTAGGTTCGAACCTATGAGGTCACATGCCACAGAGGATTACTCTCTTATTCGGATACCGATTATGATTGGGAATCATCTCGGTTTTATGGTCACAGTATTTTTGAACACTCTTTTCCCCGTCTTGCCCATGTCTATGTCAACCAGAAATTATTTCGGGCTGACCAGGACTGTGACAGGATTTTCTGAATCAGTTTTGAACTGATACAGAGTTTGTTTCGTCCTCTAATTGGTTGTGAACCAATTGAACCAATTTAATTGGGCTTGAACCGGTTCAATCGGACTGAACCAAGTAGTTTAATGGGATTGAACCAATTTTTGGGTTTGGACCGGTTTTCCTTTGAACCGGTGTTTTATTTCTCCGTGTAAATGGTTTACACGTTAGATTTTCTCATGCTGGAAGGAGAAAACAAAGCCTCCGAAGCCCAAACGTCCGCAGCTCCTCTCCCTATGACATCCCTTCTTCTTCTCCACCCGATGGCCTTCACTCCCTTTTAATCTGCTGTTAATTTGTGTGATGGCAGCTGCTGCCTCTTCCTCTCCCTGTCTCTCCATCTCCCTCTCCTTGGCTGCCTACATAATCCTTGCTGCAGTCCCCTATGAACAAGAGAGTTTTTAGCCATGAAGAACCTGAAACTCTTTACTTGCTGTTCCTTCTTTGAGAGGTTGAGAGATCCCCAAATTGAGAGCTTAGACTCTCCTCTTATAGGATGGGTTTTGGAGGGTGAGAGGGAGAGTTTCAAGGACATTTTCCTTGTCACTTTGAGTGCACAAATCAAAGTCTGCAGCAAAACAGAGTTGCTGAAATTCCCTATGGCCGAATTCACTTCCAGCAGCTAGCACCGCATGTGGAGTGGGATCCGAGAGCCCCGGGCATGTCTCTCCTCTAGAGGGAGTATCCTTCTACTCCTAGGAGCAAGCCACGTGAGCCGGGATCGCTACAGCTGCTCCAAATCGAAGGCCAAAGCCTGCTGCCCAGTTCTGCTGCAGAAATTCTGGCAGCAGATTTTGGTGATTTTTTATAAATTCTTGGCTGACTTTTTCTTGCAGTTTTCAATTCGAGATTGAAGAGCACTTGTCCAAGTTGCTGCTGCTGAATTTTGGGAGCAAACAGAGGTCCGGAAGTCATCATTCCAGCAACTTTTTTCAAGCAAAAAATAGAGCTTCTTTCAGCCCAATGAGGAAGAAGGCTGGAATAGATTTATTCCAGCTATTCCAGCCTATTCCAGGTTTATCCCAGAGTTATTCCAACCAGAATAAGGTATGAAAAATTATTTTTTTTAATCATGCATGATTTGAATTTTTAATTCAAATATTTTGCAAATATTTATATTATCCTACATGCCTAATTGCATCTAGAATTAGATTAGTTTCTGGGCGGAGCAGATTTTCGCTGCGTGGATTTTTAAAATTATTTTTAAAATCCTTTCTGCTCCCGCTGTTGTTTGCATACCTACTGTAGGAACCTGTCAAACCACTAGCACCTATTTTCTTTCATTGGTATCAGAGCAGGTTCCATATGTAATCTAATCTAGTATGCATGTTTAATAGGTTAAAATTAGTTTAATCTAATATGTATCAAATTTCTTTTTGGAACCTAGATGAGATCTTCACCATGACCGTGTATCTTTGACACAATGCAGATCGTCTGTGTAGGCCTCTTCAGAAGGATCCTTAAAGAATATTAAAAATTTAAAATTATTTTAATTTGGTGATATATGATTTTAGGCATGTTTAATATGAATATAAAATGTGTAAAATATCTTGATGCATGATTTTTTTTTATGTAAAATTGTTTTACATAGAGACTTAATTAAAAATTGTTTTAATTAAGTGTTTGGCTTATTAAAATTCTTTAGGTTTATGAAATCTAATCAAAATTTGCATAAGCCATTTTGGGTTAATTGGGTTAGCTGACTAGTTAGGTCCTTAACTGGGTTAGACCTAAGTTTAGTTGAATCGGATTACAAGAAGATTAAACAAAAGTTGTTTAAGGCCCTTCTTTAGAACAATCTAATAGTTAGAATAGTTGATCCGTTCATCTAAAATGGATCCAATTAGTGGCTCAGAGGATGCCCGAGTCTTTAGGCTAATCTGATCGAGTCTGGTAAACCGACTGGTGTCGAGGTAGGTTTGGCATTGTGATCATGGTTGTATGAGGCTACCTCTTTCCTGGCCAACTTGGTTGGTGTCTAGGAAGGATGGTTAATGGCGGATACTCACCCATGATCTCACCTACCTGGATAGTCGAGTCGACCATAACTGATTGGAAAAGCTCAATGACTCGAGTTAACCCATGTCACCCAGGTTGATCGGTCTGACTGATCTATAGGTGCCCGTGGATCGTTTGTTGATTTAGTTCAAACCTCCTGAAATCTGATTGATTCAGTGGGAGGATGATCCATGTCCTTGTCTTTTCTTCTGTCATAATTAAAAAATCCTCTAAAATTATTAGGTCCTTAAAAAGACTAAGTCAAGGAGTTGACAGTGTCTTAGCCTCCCATTAAGTCGGTTAGAAATGTTTCCACTAGCTTGGTGTGCATCGATAGTTCCAAAGATCGGGTGTACATCCGGTGACTGGAATTTCTATCTGATTGATGATGGTTCAGTGCAACCTCCTTAATGGGACCAGGTGGGCCGGCCAAAGTCGGGCTTGGTCTTTAGTTAGCTGGAAGCATTGGATTTGTCATTTTAATGGTTGGACCTAACCAGAGACCTGCAATAGGAGGCCCCAAGGCTGATTGGGGTGTTCTCTGGGGCAAAATGAAATACCGAAAATTGTTTAGGGAAACAATTGGTTTATGAACCTACCTTTAGGCTCGTATGGGTGAGCCGGCCAAAGTCGGGCTCATGCGAGGCCTATTGGATTTCAGTACCCACTTGAAAAAGTGTTTTCACGGATTGGAGTTAGAGGCTACCAATCTAAAAAATTTGTGGGAGAAACCTTTAAACTAAAGTCCAAGTCTTTTGGTTAAATTATTAATTCATACACTAATTTGGTCTTATTTTCTTTTCAGATGTCTTCCAATTTATCGCTCTGGTCACTTCTCGATAACGAGAAGTTAAAGGGTCACAACTTCGATAGTTGGTATCGAAGGTTGAGAATTGTTCTGGAGCATGAACGGATCCTTTATGTGATAATGGATCCGGCACCTGAAATCCCTCCTGCAAATGCACCGAGTGTGGTCAGAGACGCTTATCTGAAGTGGGTCTCTGATCGGACTACTGTCTGATGCATTATGTTAGCGACGATGAACGACTAGTTCAGTCGCAAATTCGAGGAGGCCCAACCTGATGAAATCCTTCAAAAGTTGAAGGAATCCTTCGGCACCCCGGATGATGTAGAACGGTACAAAGTGTCTTGTGCCATCTACAACTCCAAGATGCCGAATGGTGGTTCAGTCACTGATCATGTATTGTACATGATCGAGCTGATTGAAAAGCTGGGCAAACTCGGATGCCCCTTGCACGAGCAGCTCAGCAAGGATGCGATCCTGAATTCTCTTCCCTCCTCCTATCTTGATTTTCTCGATCATTATAGAATGAACAAGCCTGCAGTCAACTACCATGGTCTTTTAGGGTTGCTGCAGACTTTCGAGAAAGACCACCAACTAAATAAGGGGGTGGTGAATTTAGTGGGATGAAGTAGAGGTCGTCGTCCCTTTAAGAAAGGGAAGAAGAAAATAAATAAAAAGCAAAGAAGGTGCAGAATGCTCCTGGCCCTAGTCAGACCAGGAAGTATAAGGCTGATCAATCTTCTGCAGAATGTTTCTACTGCAAGAAGAAGGGACACTGGAAGAGGAACTGTCCTCTTTATATTTCGTCCCTTGATTCGAACAGGCCGAGGAAGCAGAAGTCTACTGAACAAGGTATTTATATGATAAAACCTTGTAATTACTCAATTGTTGTTACTGCTAACTAGGTATTGGATATTGGTAGTCCAATTCACATTTGTAATTCATTACAGGGACTTCAAGTTAGCAGAAGATTTGAAGATGGAGAACAGTTTCTGAGCGTCGGGAATGGAAATCCTATTCCAGTACTGGCGGTCGGAGTCCTGCGTCTAGTCTTTGAGTCTTGTACTGTCAAACTAGTCGACTGTCACTATTGTCCTAGTTTCATTATGAGCATAATCTCTATAGGCCTTTTGGCCAATTATGGTTTTGAACTATCAATAAAGGGAGATTTTTGCAATGTTATTTTGAATAACTCTGTGATAATGAAAGCTAGATTAAATAATGGCATATATATACTATCAAGGCCTGTTAGTGTAATGTACACTTCTAGCAAATGCCCAAGGTTAGATAATGTCAACGATTTGTATCTTTGGCACTGTAGGCTAGGTCATATTAACCAAAATAGGATAAACAAGATGCGAGGAGATGGACTCCTCGAGGTCAGTGATTCTGAATCACTGCCCACTTGTGAATCCTGTTTACTTGGTAAAATAACCATGTCACCTTTTACTGGAAAAGGTGAACGAGCTACAGAACTTCTAAGTCAAATACATACTGATGTATTTGGACTGATGACAGTTAGTGCCAGAGGAGGATATAAATATTTCATTACTTTTATAGATGACTTTTCATGGTTTGGTTATGTCTTTTTAATGAGACAAAAGTCTGAGTCGTTTGAAATGTTCAAACGATACCGTAATGAAGTAGAAAAGCAAACTAGAAAAAGTATTAAAACCCTTCGATCTGATTGAGGTGGTGAATACTTATCTGGTGAATTTTTGATATATCTTGAGGAAAATGGAATTCTCTCTTAGTGGACTCCTCCAGGAACACCACAGTTGAATGGTGTGTCCGAAAGGAGGAATCGAACCTTGTTGGACATGGTTCGATCCATGATGGGTTTTGCAACTTTGCCGCTATCCTTTTGGGGATATGCGCTTCAGACAGCCTATTACTTATTAAATGATGTTCCAAGTAAGTCTGTTGTCTCCACTCCGTATGAGATGTGGACTGGATGTAAACCCTTAATCTCACACCTTTGGGTCTGGGGTTGTCCGGCTTACGTAAAGCATTTAGACTCAGACAAACTTGGTCCTAGATCTGATCGGTGTTTATTCATTGGTTATCCTAAGGAAACCAAAGGGTATTTCTTATACTTGGAGAATAAACAAAAGGTGTTCGTTGCTCTTAGAGCTATCTTTTTGGAAAAGGAATTCCTTGGAGAAAGAATTTTAGCTTCTAAGATTGAACTTGATGAAGTTCAGCCAATAGAAGAATCTGCACACTCTAAGGACATCGTAGAACCGGTTGTGATTGAATCACATCCAAAACCTATTAGGAGATCTGGTAGAATACCGTGTCAGCCGGACAGATACTACGGTTTCTTAGTCCAGGACGGCGATCCCATTGAGCTCGATGAGAACAATGAGGATTCGATCACCTATATGGATGCACTTCATAGATCTGACTCTGAGGCATGGCTTGGAGCCATGCAATCCGAAATGGAGTCCATGGAAATCAACAATGTTTGGACATTGGTTGATCCACTTGAAGGTATAAAAACCATCGGGTGTAAATGGATCTTCAAGAGGAAAAGGGGCGCAGATGGGAAGGTAGAGACCTATAAAGCCCGTTTGGTTACCAAGGGGTATCGTCAGCGATATGGTATCGATTATGACGAGACTTTCTCTCCTGTGGTAATGCTCAAGTCCATTCAGATCATGCTTGCTTTGGCAGCATATTTTGATTACGAGATCTGGCAGATGGATGTTCGAACCGCTTTTCTAAATGGGGAGCTAGAAGAGGAGGTGTATATGATACAGCCTGAAAGGTTCACATCCACAGATGAATCAAAAGTATGCAAGTTGCAGAGGACCATTTATGGACTCAAGCAAGCATCTCGAAGTTGGAACTTACGGTTTGATAGCTGTATCAAATCATATGGCTTCGTTAGGAATGGAGAAGAACCGTGCATCAATAAATGGGTTAATGGTTCTGTGATTGTATTCCTAGTACTGTATGTTGACTACATTCTCTTAATCGGGAATTATGTCACAGCATTACAAGGAATAAAGGTCTGGTTATCATCTCAGATCTTCATGAAGGACATGGGTGAAGCTTCTTACATACTAGGTATGAAGATCTATAGAGTTAGATCTAAGAAGCTTTTGGGACTGTCCAAGTCTACGTACATTGACACCGTGCTGAAACGGTTCAGCATGGAAAATTCCAAGAAAGGCTATCTCCCGATAGGTACTGGAATTACTCTTTCCAAGAAGGATTGTACGACAACTCCTGAGGAAAGAGAGCGCATGAATAGAGTACCTTATGCTTCTGCAGTAGGCTCTACCATGTATGCTATAACTTGTACTAGACCAGACGTGGCATACTCACTAGGAGTAGTGAGCAGATACCAGTCTGACCCAGGTGAGGCATAATGGAAGGTGGTTAAGTCCATCCTTAAGTATTTGAGAAATACTAAAGATCAATGGCTGATTTATGGAGAACCTGACTTGAAACTTGTGGGGTACTCTGACTCCAGTTTTCAATCGGATAGAGATGATAGCAAGAGTGTGTCAGGGTTTGTATTTACCCTGAATGGAAGAGCGATCTGCTGGAAAAGTTCCAAGCAGGCAACTATTGCAGACTCGGTATGCGAAGCAGAATACATTGCAGCATTAGATGAAGCAAAGGAAGCTGTGTGGTTGCGGATGTTCCTTGGAGAGCTAGGGGTGGCACCTTCCCTAGATCGTCCTGTTCCGGTGTACTGTGATAGCACTAGAGTCATTGCTCAAGCTAAGGAGCCTAAAGCTCATCACCGCACCAAGCATATACTGCGGCGCTACCACCTCGTACGAGAGATCGTAGTACGAGGCGACATCAATCTTCTGAAGATCGATGGAAAAGAAAATCTGGCCGACCCCTTCACTAAAGCCCTCGGAATAAAAGAGTTCGACTATTGTAAATGGGAAATGGGTATTAGATACTCTTCTTATTGGCTTTAGTACAAGTGGGAGTTGTTGGAAATTGTGTCCCAAAGTAAATCACCTGGGTTGTAGGCAGTTGAGCTAAGTATTGTACTCTTTCTTTGAATTAATAAAATATTATTTTTGGCAGCTCATCACATATTGTATTTCCCTGAAATGAACTCTTTCCATGTGATGAAGTCCTTAGGACTACACTGACTTCGATACAGAGAGGATGTATCGAGTGGTCCTTAAACCCTATTCACAACCAAAGAATATATTGTACTGGACGGCAATATATCAAGTATAGGTTGTTGTAGTTCACATCGTTTGGTTGTCCTCTTGACCAAATGAGTGTGGTAACACTGATGTGATCTGCAAGTGGGATATATGATATCTTATTGAACTTGACTCCGTGCAGCCCCTTTCTGCCAAAGGGAAACTCACGATTGGATATGGGTATATATGTCCCTCTAACCTGAGGTCATCATGGTAGCTTGCAAGCAACTCCCTGTGCTTTGGTGCCGGACTACCCGGATTTTTAATCCAGTGACGGAAGGTTTCTAGGTACAGGCAAGTACTTGTGGAGCAGTGATTGACCAAGATGGAATTGACCTGTCCAAACAGTTTGGATTGAATGTCTCGCAGTATCTTAATTTAGAAAATCCTCGACCGGGGTAGCCCTAGTGAAGAGTCACTGGACTTGCGAGGTTGAGACACGTAGTGGACTGACTCTGTCTAGGTTGGCAGCCCAATCTCAGTCGTCCTGAGCATTAGAGGTCAAAGGGATGAATTATACAGTAACCATATGCCAGAGGTTCGATAGTTTGCTCCTGCATCTTCGACCTATACGGATGCCAGGACCCATTGCTAGATGGTTTCCTATGCTGGTTCTGAAATTATTCCAGGGCTACCTTTTAGGTTCGAACCTATGAGGTCACACGTCATAGAGGATTACTCTTTGATCCGGATACCGATTACGATTGGAAATCATCTCGATTTTATGGTCACAGTATTTTTGAGCACTCTTTCCCCGTCTTGCCCTTGTCTATGTCAACCAGAAATTGTTCCGGGCTGACCAGGACTGCGCCAGGATTTTTTTGAATCTATTTTGAACTGATACGGAGTTCGTTTCAGCCTCCAATTGGTTGTGAATCAATTGAACCAATTTAATTGGGCTTGAACCGGTTCAATTGGATTGAACCAAGTGGTTTAATGGGATTGAACCAATTTTTGGGTTTGGACCGGTTTTCCTTTGAACCGATGTTTTATTTCTCCGTGTAAATGGTTTACATGTTAGATTTTCTAACGCTGGAAGGAGAAAACCAAGCGTCCGAAGCCCAAACGTCCGCAGCTCCTCTCCCTGCGACGTCCCTTCATCTTCTCCACCCGATGGCCTTCACTCCCTTTAAATCTGCTGTTAATTGGTGTGATGGCAGCTGCTGCCTCTTCCTCTCCCTGTCTCTCCATCTCCCTCTCCTTGGCTGCCTATATAATCCTTGCTGCAGTCCCCTGTGAAGAAGAGAGTTTTTAGCCGTGAAGAACCTGAAACTCTTTACCTGCTGTTCCTTCTTTGAGAGGTTGTGAGATCCCCAGATTGAGAGCTCAGACTCTCCTATTATAGGCTGGGTTTTGGAGGGTGAGACGGAGAGTCTCAAGGACGTTTTCCTTGTCCCTTTGAGTGCACAGATCAAAGTCTGCAGCAAAACAGAGTTGCTAAAATTCCCTGTGGTCGAATTCACTTCCAGCGGCTAGCACCGCATATGAAGTGGGATCCGAGAGCCCCGAGCATGTCTCCCCTCTAGAGGGAGTATCCTTCTACTCCTACGAGCAAGCCACGCGAGCCGGGATCGCTCCAGCTGCTCCAAATCGAAAGCCAAAGCCTGCTGCCCTGTTCTGCTGCAGAAATTCTGGCAGCAGAATTTGGTGATTTTTTATAAATTTTTGGCTAACTTTTTCTTGCAGTTTACAATTGGAGATTGAAGAGCACTTGTCCAAGTTGCTGCTGCTGAATTTTGGGAGCAAACGGAGGTCCGGAAGTCATCGTTCCGGCGACATTTTTCAATCCAAAAATAGAGCTTCTTTCTGCCCAACGAGGAAGAAGGCTAGAATAGATTTATTCCAGCTATTCCAGCCTATTCCAGGTTTATCCCAGAGTTATTCCAGCCAGAATAAGGTATGAAAAATTATTTTTTTTAATCATGCATGATTTGAATTTTTAATTCAAATATTTTGCAAATATTTTATATTATCCTACATGCCTAATTGCAACTAAAATTAGATTAGTTTCTGGGTGGAGCAGATTTTCGCTGTGCAGATTTTTAAAATTATTTTTAAAATCCTTTCTGCTCCCACTGTTGTTTGCATGCCTAGTGTAGGAACATGTCAAACCACTAACACCTGTTTTCTTTCAATAATAATATTGCATCGAATGGTCTTTTGTCCTAACCCTTTACATCTATTACAAACAATTCTAGAATTCTAAAAGATGTAGATTTTGAAGTTCAAGATGTAGAAGCATGATATGCAGATGCAATACCTTTTGACATAAAATATTTTCTATTTGAAATCTTAGGTACATACATTAAGGTTTTAGAAGTGGATGGAGAAATATTTGTTGCAAAAGCTTTTTGAGATATTGATTTTGGAACATAAGCTTTTGAAGTCACAAAGGTAGTAGCTGAAATTCCATTTGAATTAGTAGAATTGAAGCCAATTCTAGCTTTATTTCCAGAAATTCTTTGATCTTTTACAATTAACTCAAGCTTGTTTGAAGATAAAGTAAGTTTTTCAACTAAAGGCTTAAGCATTTCAACCTCCTTTTTTAAATCATTGTTTTCATTAATCAAGGCTTTGTTTTTATCAAGATATATATTTTATCAATTTCTAAAGCCTTGTTGTTTTCAGAAAAGACTTTTAATTCCTTTTGCAAAAAAGTGTTCTTTTATGAAATCTCTTCCTTTTCCTTTTGTAAAGAATCATTGAAATTCTTTAAAGCTCCAATCTTTACTCCAGCCTTTTTAAATTTAGATAATAAGTCATGAAATGCAGAATTTAATTCATCAAATGTGAATTCAATTTGAGGTTTGGGGGACAATACCTCATCTTCAAGAACCACAAGATATATGTTAGCAGTTTTTGTGGTCTCTTCTTCTTCAGTTGAAGTCGACTCCTCGCTGTCGCTCCAAGTAGCAACCATAGCTCTCTTCTTTTTCTTCTTGAAAGTTTTCGTTAGCAAAGGACAGTCGGGATGAATATGCCTTGGTTTCTTACATTCATAGCATATGGGCATTTGGACATTTTCTTTTTTCTTTTCTTTGTCCTTGTCCTTGCTGTATTCTCCTTTCTTATAAAATTTTTTGTTATACCTTCCTTTCTTCTCTTCCATAAATCTTCTAAATCTCTTCACGACCATTATGATGTCTTTATCTTCTAAGTCATCTTCGGAGGAGCTCAGTCATCTTCCGATTCCTCATCTTGTTTCTTTGAATTTGATGCAACTTTAAAAGAAATTGTTTTCTTCTTCTTTTGATCATCATCAGTCCTATGCTACATGTCTAGTTCATGTGTGATGAGAGAACCCATTAGTTCATTCAGAGGTAAAGTATTTAGATCTTTCACTTCCTAGATAGCAGTCACTTTGGGGTCCTACTTGTTCAGAAGTGATATAAGGATCTTCGGTACTATGTCAGCATTTGAATAGACCCTGCCAAGACTTTTCAAACCATTAATAATATCTATAAAGCGAAAAAATATGGCAGAGATAGATTCATTTTGTTCCATTTTAAATAACTCATAATTATGTACTAGAAGATTAATTTTTGAAGTCTTCACTTGGGAAGTTCCTTTGTGGATCACTTTGAGTTTATCCCAAATTTTCTTTATAGAAGAGCAAGTGGAAATTCGATTGAACTTGTTAGCATCAAAAGCACAGTATAATAAGTTCATGGCTTTGGCATTCAGTTCCCCTATTTTCATGTCGTGTTCATCCTAATCCTCTTCAGGCTTTACGACATCCACGCCATCAATTTTTATTAAGGAAATTTGTCAACCCTTAAGAATGACCTTCCATAATTTAAAATCGATAGCTTGAATGTATATCTTCATTCTAGCTTTCCAATATGAGTAATTCATGCCATTGAACAGTAGAGGTCTATAAATAGATTGGCCTTCGGCCAAGGAAGTACTCATGAGATGAGCCATCAATCTTTACTCTAATTGTATTCAGAGACATTGCTCTGATACCAGTTGTTGCCCATGTGGTTTTCCTAATGGGGGGTGAATTCAAAATTTGAAAAATTTAACAGATATGTGCTCTTAAAAAACTTCTTTCAAGTGTTAGGTACTGTGATTTGGAAAATTAAAGTAGAAGCAAAAGCAAGTAGAAAAATCATAATGCAAACACAACAGGTTTATAATGGTTCGGAGCACCCCTGCTCTTACGTCCACTATCCAAGACACCACTTGGAATTTCTACTATATTCTAACAAGAATACAATAGGATTGTTTTACCAGGATCACAATCCAAATCCAATACCATTTGGTTTTTAAATCGGGCTTACCAAGAATCCCAACACTTGGTTTTAGTAGGATCACCAGGAACCTAATACTTGGTTTTACACAGGATCACCAAGAACCAACACTTGGTTTTATCAGGATCACCAAGAACCCAACACTTAGTTTTGCATAGGCTAACCAAGAACCTATTTGGTTTTTAAACAGCGCTCATAAATAACCCAAAAATTCAGAAAAAGAATTGAAAAGAACATGTAACAAAATGACAAACAGATGTTGTCTGATGGTTGCCGATGTAGCTCGAGAGAAGCCTTCTTAATTGCACTTCAATGCAAGTCAATGGCTTCTTCAAATTTTTCAAAGTATGCTTCAAGCTTCAGATAGGAGTTAGTGAAGACATGAAGACTGTCTTGAATGCTCTCTTTAGTGCTCTCTTGCTCAGAAGCTCAATAAATGTTCAACGAAGCATTAACCAAGCATTAAACATTCAAAACTTGTCCCAATCCTGCATTTATAAAGTCTTGTACTCTTCTTAGGTGATTTTAGTCATTATAGACCATTGGGATGTGACATTTGATCATTGGAGCACTTTTCAAATTCAAAAATGAAGTTCTGAAACTAGCCATTACCTACCTAGAATCGACGTTTGAGTCGACTCGGATTCCTCGAGTCAGCTCGAATCCTTAGAGAAGTTTTGGTCGAGTTGCCTCGCTTCATTCGGGTCGGCTTAGTTACACAGTGTTCTGATTCCTTACTCTGGAAGAGTCGGCTCACCTTAGTTCGAGTCGGCTCAGATTCATAGGTCTTCAAAACTGCACTTTGGAAGAGTCGGCTCTTCTTATTAGAGTCGGCTCGCCTAGCTGTTCTCTCAAAATTGATCTTTCTAGACTCTGGAGGAGTCGGCTCGAACTTCTAAAAAGTTGACTCGGATGTCTGACTGAGTGATAGAGTTGGCTCGGACTTCCTTCGGGTCAACTTGCCTGTCTGATTTAGGAAATGGTACTCTGGACGAGTCGGCTTGGGTTCCTTTGAGTCAGCTCGGATATCTACATGCCAGAACCCTTCATGCATCCCATGAACTAGAGTCGGCTCCCTTTAATCGAGTCGGCTAGGATGAGTTTTACATGAATTCTCAGATCTTCTCCAAAAATCATCTAGCAAGTCTTCATACTTTCAAAACACTCTCCAACTCTTCTAACAACAATTTCTAAGAAATTTTAAGCTTGAAAAGCAATCAGAAGTAACCCATTTTCATGATTTTTACTTTAGTTTTTCTTTGGACTCTTCTTTACATGACATACTTACAACACAACTTATGACAAAAATAAGATTGTAGGTATAGTAAATAAGCAATGAAATCATCCTACAAAAACTTGTAAAACACTTGGAGAGTTGTTAGTAAAACAAATGCATGCTCCAATATTTTGTTATCATCAAAATCATTCAAGGGCTCAACAAGAACACCGCTGCATCCACCCCGTTGCTCCCCATCCTTGACACCCCAAGTATTTTCGCCACCACTATTACCTCCGGTAAGCAATACCCATGCCATAATCGCCTAGCTCTTTCTCATGGCTACCACTAACTATGGGAATAGAGCTCATGCCAACATCTCCCCATGTCACCGAGATGGCAAACTGATCGACTCTAGTGAGAAGCCTTCTTCCCTCCCTTGTTCCACCGTACCATCAATTCGTAGAGTAGGCACTCGCATGATGTGAAAGCATAGTTGACTTTCATTACCGACTTCAAGCAAGATTCGAAGAAAAAAAGAAAAAAAGGGAAGTGGAAAAAAAGGTTTTAAAGTCAACAATCTGGGCTTCACACCATTAGATTCCCTAGCATCCTGATTACATAGTGCATGACCAAAGAGTTTGCACTTTTTTAGAGCAATTACAGAAGACTGCACCAACTATAATTTTGAATTTATTGGACTAGATCTAAAATTATTCTGATCTAGAAAATCCTGTCTGCAATTATTATCTTTTGGTATTCCAAGTCCAAAGTCTTTACTAGAGTCACAATCCAGCTAAGATCACAACATGACAAGGTCAATGCCTCGTCTTCTAGTTTTAACTACGATCAAGTTTGTGAGCACCCTTTCCATTTAAATAAATTTAATTGATATTGGTAGAGTTGTTTCCTTTAATTTTTTAGAATTATATATTAATTGTTTGTACTTAGCCTAAACTTATGGATAGTTTCTCAATTACCCATGATCCTATTTTTTAAAGATCTAGGTCTTTTTTTATTACTTGTAATTATTCTTTTAAAAAAATTGATTATAGCTTAATCCTTTTCATATTCATAAAAATATAATAGATAGATAATTCTGATTTATAGTTTCAATCTGCTGACAACTAAAAAAAGAAGAAAATCTACATTAGTTCCATCTTCGCATCCCTAGATCAGCCCATCCCGTATCAGATTTTTGGTATCAAAGCCCAGCTTAGTTTAGGTTAGGTATATTTGCATTAAAAAAAAATTCTATAATTTTTTAGCATTTTGCCTTCCTTGTGCACCTTTAGAATTTTAAAAAGACCCATTCATAGAAAACTCTAAAAATTATAAAATTTACTTCGTCAGAGCATGGACTCATAGTCGAATTATTCTATATTGTGAATTTTATGAAACTGCTTCTAAATTCATGCCAGTTTTGGAGTTAAACTCTTAGCCATTATTCTGAAATTTTGTAACCTGAAATTTTGAGCAACCTCTATGTAAATCTAAAGTCCTATTTCTAGGAGAGTTGAAAAATTATAAAATTAGAATCTCTAGAAACTAGACTCAAATTTAAAAATTTCTACCTATAAAAATTTGAGAAACTGTTTTAGGATTCATGCCAGTTTGATCAAGAACTTCTGATTGTACATGCAAAAATCTGCAATCTAAGAAACTACACAACACCTGTTCTTTTGAAATTTTCATTGACATGATTATTGAAAAATCTTAAAATTTATAGATCTAAAAACTAGACTTGAAAAGGAAGAAACCTATGTTTGAAAATTTTAAATTTGACTCCTAGATTAGTATCAAATTTCTCTAGAAATTTAGTCATTGTATTCTGAAAATTTAATAGAGTGCTTGATTGTGATCCTTGCGGTCACTAGGTCAGGAGCAAAATACCATTCTGAATCTTTAGAATTAGATAATATGATGGATCCTAACCAAATAGCTACATCCCTACAAGCCCTTACTAAAATATTTGATAATCCGACTATCTTTTGAAAATAGAGCCAGTAATGTCCAAATAGGCATACCTTTTTCAGACCTATGCATAGTTAATTAAGAAGGCAGATTTCAAAATTCAATAGTTTTTATCCAAGGGACTAGACCATAATGCTAGTAAGTGCCCAACTATAGTATTTATAGGAAAGCCTACAAATAAAGATCTTAAAAATGATCTTTAAGAGGAAGTTTATATAGTAAATCCTAAATTAGCAAACATTTATGATAGCTATAAACCTATATAGATTGACATTATACTTTAGGAACAACTAGAAGTAGAAGAAGATAAAAGTATATTGAACTAATCTAATGAGACTGAAGATGAGAACAACATTGCTATTCTTCATACCCTTGATAGTCAGATGAAAACATATGCATGGAACACATCGATAGCAATTGTTGTAATGATACCATTTCCCCTGATAATATTTCACATCTAGATTTAGTATCTATAGACTACTTGAGTTCCTATAATGTGGCTAGGATAAGTATTCTATCTATTTCTCTTAAGCATAAAAGTCTATTAAACATGTCTATCCTAAAGAATTCTATGCTACGGTACATGTGATGAGGACATCGAAGCATAGATCTTGATGCACATATTTGAACAGACATTTATTTTTATTTGGGTGTATTGGGATTAGAAATATTATTTTTATTTTCATTATTCTTGAATCCCAATCATGCATCGATCTCAAAGCATGAATACTAGATTAGTATGGAGTATGTTTTAGATTAGACCATTTATTTTAGTTTGACTTGAGTCTTAGTGTTTTAGTTTGTTTGGTCTCCAATCTATTGGAGAGTCTCAGAGTTTTGTTTGTAAGTCATGGAGGACCAAGGTCTATTTAAAGGAGTCCTATGTATCAATTGAAGGATCAACAAATATTGAATTAAGAAATTTTATTTCTCGACTCCCCTCTTTTTTTTCTTCCTCTCTTCTTCTTCTTCTCTTCTCCTTCTTCTCCTCTTTCTCTCCTTCTCCATTACTTCTCCCTCCTACCAACTATTGTGGTCTAAGAATCAAACTCCTTGATCCCGTTATCATACCTTTAACAAGCAACACCCGCTTTCCCTATTTCAACTCGCTACCACTTGCAGCCGCAACAACCCGTCACTGAGCCACCCATTGTCGTCGCCTTTCCTTCGACATCACCACTGAGTCTGCCACCTCACTCCCATCTAAAGAGGTCCAAGGTCGATCCGGTAACAATCGCCCTTGATGGACATCAGCCACCCCAAAACACTCCACCCACAACCCAAACCCATCACTCCACACTTCTCGGGCTTGTCCAACCACTGAATCCGTGCCTCCCATGCTCCATCACCACCGTCATCCTCTACCCGACCACCCCCATCTCCCGGGTCACTGGCCACCAGCAAAATTCCTTTCAAACCCATAGCTACCATGCTGGAACAGCCTAGGTCCTCTCACAGTTGCCGACAACCACCAGAACAGAGCCGTGCCACCATCTCATCATGCCACCATCCTTTGACCAAGCTAATCTTCTCTCCGACATCGACTCCTTCGAGATTGCTAGCAATGCCCCACAGATTTCCATTCCTGAAGACCCCTGTTTCGGCACGATCTAGAAAGCATTTAAATGATCATGAATGCAAAGTCGGTCCTCAGTGTCGACTTCTATTTCAAAGGTTTAAAAAGAATAAAAAAGGGGGGGCTTTAAAGTCTACAATTTGGGCTTCATTAGTGACATACTGAGCAACCTGATCAGCACATGATTGAAGAGTCCACATACCTTTCAGAGCACTTCTAGTAGACTGCATCGACCATATTTTTTGGATTTATTGGATCAGATCTAAAATTATTTTTATTTGGAAAATCTGACTGCATATATATTATCTTTGGTATTCCAGGTCCAAGGACTTTATCGGACTCGCCATCCAGCCAGAATCTTAGCCCGAGTTGATAATGCCTCCTTTTCCAGTTTTGACCATGATCTGGTTTGTGAGCACTCTTTCCATTTCAAATATTTAATTGATATTGGTAGTGAGTTTATTTCTTTAGTTTTATTATATTAATATATTAACTGATTATGCTTAGCCTAAACTTATAGGTAGTTTCTCAATTATCAACGAACTTAAATTTTTCTAGATCTAGGGTTTTTTAAAAAAAACTTGATTATAGCTTAATCCCTTCCGTATTAAGAAAATAATAACTAGCTAGTTTTAATTTATAATTTTGGTTTGCTGATAATTTTAAAAAATATATATATAATAATAAAATAATAATGTATATTGCATCCTTAGATATATTGTCTTGCATCAATTTTGGTATCAAAGCATAGTTTAGTTTAGGTTAGGCATATTTACATTGCATTTAATAAAAAAAAAATTGTATATCTCAGTATTTAGCATACCCTACACACCCTTTACTTTTTAAAAAGTCCCATTCATTTGAAACCATAAAAATTATAAAATTTACTTTGTTAAAAAATAGACCCATAGCCGAACAAATCTACGGTTGCAGATTCTTGAATCTGCTTCAAAATTCATGCCAGATTTTGAGTGTAACTCTTAGCTTCTATTCTAAAATTCTGCAACCTGAAATTTTGATTAACCTCTGTTTAAACCTAAAGTCCTATTTCTAGGAGAGTCAAAAAATCACAAAATCAGTGTCTCTAGAAACTAGACTCAAATTAAAAAAATTTTATGTAAGCAAATTTGAAAAATTGCTTTAATATTCATGCCAGTTTGATCAGGAACTTCTGATTGTGCATGTAGAAAATTTCAATCTACAAAAATGCACAGTACTTATTCTTTTGACAATTTCCATTGATAAATTATTGAAGAATCATAAAATTTGTAGATCTGAAAACTAGACTTGAAAAGGAAGAAAACTGTATTGGAAGATTTTAGAATCAAATTTTAGATTGATACCAGATTTCTGGGAAAGGTTAGTCATTATATTTTGAAAATTTAATAGAGAGCTTGATTGTGATTCTTGTAGTGATCTTTGCATGACCACTAGGTTAAGAGTAAAATTCCACCCCGAATCCTTAGAGCCAGATAATAAGATGGATCCAAATCAATTAGCTGCATCCCAACAAGCTCTTAATGAAAACTTGATAATCTGACTGGCATTTGTCAAGAGTATGGATTGAGAATAAAAAACTTGGAAGAAAATCGAGCCAATAATCCACAAATTAGGAATACACCTCCTAGACCCATAGCACAATGAGAGATCCAAAATGTTAATGGGGATAGAAATGGATGATTCGACATCAACAAGATTTTGTTGAGCAAGATGAAAGATTTTGCATAGTATTAAGGTTGAAGCCTCGAGTTTTCTTGGTCGATTGGATCAAAGAGTATATTGATGGGGAAGCAGATATGGATCACTATTTTGAGTGGCATGATATGTCTGAAGAAAGAAAAATTAGATTTGCTAAAATGAGATTATTAAGACAAGCTAAAATGTATTGGAGTAACATTGAGCGATTAGCCATGCATGGAAGACTTGAAACCTATTAGGACTTGGGTTAAAATGAAAGATAGACTATGTGAAAAGTACATACCCTCTCTTACCATCACCTCTCCTTGATCAGTGGCAATGACTGACGCACAGCAATAGACTTTTAGCGAATACATCATTAAATTTGATGAATACCATATAAGATGTAATATGACCAAAGATCCCTCTATCACTCTATCTCAATTTAGAGCTAGATTAAGAGATGAAATTAAGAGTGAACTCTTTATGCAATAAGTTTATAGTTTAGAGCAGGGTTATGAGAGATTTCATAGGATATCTATAACCCATTGACCTAAATCTCAAAACCCTAGAATTTTAGGACCTAGACCTAGTAATAATGAGACCCCTACTAGTTGTACACCACAAACAACACCATCATATAGGAAGGATGAGAAAGACAAAGCTATTTCAAGAGAGGTTCCCCATACTAGTAGTTCCAGAATTCAATGTTTTAAGTGTAATGAGCTAGGTCACTATGCGAGTCAATGTCCCTCAAGAGATTTATATATTGAGGAGCCTGAAGTAGAAAATCTTAAGGATGAATCTGAGGGAGAAATTTACATCGCTAATTTAGAGTTAGTAGATACCCATGAAGGATATGATACCACCTGGGAGGAACCTGAACCATTGCTTACATCAAAAAATAGACTTGGAGTGGTTATGTGTGTACTCGCTCAGCCTAGAGTAAGTGAAGATTGGCAACGAACCTCCAACTTTCAAACCTTTATTGGTCAGGGTGATAAGGAATGTAAAGTAATTATTATAGTGGTAGTTGCATCAATGCGATTTCCATAGATGCTTTGAAACATCTAGGTTTAACACTTGTAGACCACACAAGCCCATACAAAGTTGCCTAGATAGACACATTATCATTTCCAATTAGGCATAGATGTCTAGTACCTATAAAGTTTCAATCTTAACAGGATAAAGTTTGGTGTGATGTTATACCCATGGAAGTTAGAAGTACTATATTAGGAAGACCTTGGTTGTTTGACCAAGATGCAACGCTCTATGGATGATCAAACTCATGTGCTTTTGAGAACAAAGAAAAAATATTATAATATATCCTTCACCTCCAAGAGTTATTAAAAAGAATGGAGCTAATGATAAAACTGAAGATAAATTTAGTAAGAGCCTATACTTAATTAGCACTAAAGAAACTGAAAAAGAATTGAATAAGGGTTCTTTAATGGGGACGAAGCTAAAATTTTCATATCACCCCCAAACTGATGGACAACTACAGTTGTGAATGAAGTTTGGATAATCTCTTCATTGTTTAGTTGAAGAATATATTAAAAACTGAGACTTATTACTACCTAGAGATGAATTTGCTTATAATAGTTCTGTTAATAGGACAATAGGAATGAGTCCTTTCGAAGTAGTATATGGTCTTCAACCTAAGAAACCAATTGACCTCATCCCATTACTCATGCATGTTCGGACATCTGAATCAGCCAAAGCATTTGCACAGCATGTAAAAGATTTGCATAAAGAAATTATTAATAAAATTAATGTCAGCAATCAGATCTATAAATAATTAGACGATTTACATAGACGAGCTTATGATTTTGCAGTAGGGGATTATGTTATGATATGGACTAGACCGGAGCAATTTTTCTCTAAAACCATTAAAAAACTACATGCTCGAGCAGCAGGCCCTTTTAAGATCTTAAAGAAGCTGAGATCAAATACATATATTATGGATCTACCATCTGATTATGGCATTAGCACTACATTTAATGTATCAGATCTAATAAAATATAAAGAATCAATAACAATACCCTCTAATCCTTTTGAACCCAACACCTTTGATGAGAGTGATCCCCCACCCGGGTGTCCATAACCAAGAGTTTCTCGAAGACATGATTGGATTGAGAAGAATCTGGATGAGCAGGTCATTTCTACTAGGAGTCATGGATATCAGAGATATCTGGTGAGATGGCAAGGCCGCCCTAAGTTTGAGGACATATGGATTACCGAGAAGAACTATAGCGAATTGATCAAGATATTCTTGAGCATTACTAGAACAATATGGAGCCTAACTCGATGGAGTCGAGTTCTCCCCATCCCAAGGGAATGATGAGGACATCACCTAGCATAGATCCTAATGCATATATTTGAGCAAACATTTATTTTTATTTGGGTGTATTGGGATTGAAAATATTATTTTTATTTTCATTATTCTTGCATCTAGATCATGCATAGATCTTAGAGCATGAATACTGGATTAGTATAGAGTATGTTTTTAGATTAGGCCAATTATTTTAGTTTGACTTGAATCGAAGTATTTTAGTTTGTCTGGTCTCCATTATGTTGGAGAGTCTATGAGTTTTTGGTGGGGACACTAGAGGTACCAGCATTAGACAGAGGCTTCTTAACCCTTTGTGGATTACATAGTAGTGTTTGAGTCCAATTTGTAATAAGGGCTTAGCCTATTTGAATCCCCACTTTGGCCCCTGAGTCATGTTTTTGGCCTTTTTCATAATTGAGTCTTGTATGTAGCATTTGATCCATACCATTAGGGTTTTGGATCAGTCGGTCAAGTCAGCTCATGTTGAGCTAAACATATTCTAAGCCTTGTAATCATGTTGATGCGGAAAAAAAGGATGAGGTGATGATGCTAACATGGATGATGCAAAGGTGGTTATATCTTGTTTTCTTTTTAGGGTTTTATCTTTGGTTCCCGATTGCAAGCAAAGAGAACCTAGGAAAACTGAAAGAAAAGAGGTCTATGCTAGCAGATCAATCCCTAAGAAATGATAGACCAGGACCCCGAGATTAAGGAACCCCAGGATTAGGACTAGCTCGATACACCCAATACCTACCTAGGAGATGGGGATGCAAACCTTTCATATTCTGAAGCACCTGGTGTAGAGATCGCTCCACTCGATGGATGCGGCCTGGATGTCCGAGCAATCATACCCGTGGATGTGCCGGTTCCCGATCATGTGGCCGTGATGGCAAGACGACCCATCTCCGATGTCCGTAGCACCGAGGAAGACCTGTAGGCAGCAAGAGAAAGAACGGTTAGCGAAGAGATGAGAAGTGTTGAAGTTGAAATAGGGTTAGGGTAGAGAAATAGGGCTTCGAGCCCGGTATTTGACTGGAGTCCGAAATCGAAGTTGATAACTTGGGGCCTCGCACCCCGCGACATCCCAGAGGACGAAGGAATTGTGGCCTCCCACCACTCGACGCTCTCAGGTGAAGGAACGTGGCCTCACACCACTCGACGCACTCAGGCGAAGGAACGTGGCCTCACACCACTCGACATCCCTGGGGATGAAGGAAGAGTTTCACTCACTCACAACCTAGTCTAGGGAGATAGAGGATTGGAGAAGAAAACACTCGAAATTTTTGTTTGTATTCATTCACTAACTTTTACAAATAGCGGTTTGGGTCCTTTAAATAGGTACCCAAAGATACATTCAAAATTCAAAAGAAAACCCATTCAAAATTTGAACCAAAATACAACTCAATTTGAAAGTGGCGCCCAAGCTTTGGAGAGCTTTCTTCTTGGCCGACCAGCTTGGTATGGCATGATGCTTGGCTTGGAGTGGAGGAGTTGCTCCTTGGACTTCCTTCTTTGCTTGCTTGGTTTTGGTAGAAAACATGAAGTGAGGCTAGCTTGGAGGGATTTGTCCCACTTTGACTTTTCTTGGCTTGATTCAAGGCCGACCAAATGGTAATAATCCTAGGCGTGGCATGATTGGAGGCTTGGAGAGGGGGATTGGTCTTTGACCTTCCTTCCTTGCATGGCTTATTTTGGTAGAAGGCTTGGATTGAGGCTTGATGTCTTCACCATGCCTTTCTTGCTTAACTTCATCAAGGGATCATGCCTTTCTTGCTTACTTCTTTATGGAAGAAGGCTTGAGTGGAGGCATGCATCAAGGGATTTGAAACTTCTTTCCACTTGGAGAATGGAGGATACCTTTCTTGCTTGACTTCTTTATGGAAGGAGTCTTGAGTGGAGGCATGCATTAAGGGATTTGAAACTTCTTTCCATGACCGCCCATCCTAGATTGGAAGAGAGCTTGAAGAGGGGAGGAGAAGGGGGCATGGATCACGTGAGTGGTCCCCTTTCTTGGGCGCCCAAAACAAACCACATGTCATCACCTCAGTGCGCCACATAAACAGATAAGGTGGGCCCTAAGCTGACATGTCTCCTTGCCTTTGTTAGGCTTAAAAAAGACTTAACTTTTGAACCACTAAAGACTTTGTGGGCTTAGACTCGGCCGGACTTATTACAAGACTCAGCTCGACCCGATGGGTCGAGGTACAGACTCCATTTAAGCAAATAAACTAGAGGCTGACAGCCTTGTTACAGGACTCGATAAACACAGAACCCTAATCAGAGATCCCCCGAAGTTTGAAGGGCTCAAGTCAAACCCTGATGCCCACATCAATTCTCCGGGGTGGGAGAAACTCGACCCTGTCGAGTGGAAGTTGATTTGGCTTTTGTACTTCTCCAGCAGTCGGTGAATGGCAGGTCCTCCTAGGTGATCCACAAGTCATAAGATTTGGGTCGGCCTTGCCAACGGACCAAGTAACCTGAAAGCCTTTGCCCTGGGCTGCGGTAGCTCGACCATCCAAGATACGCTCGATCCACACTCCTTACTCAGGTCAATTTGGAAGTGGACACTCTGGTCAGTTTACTCTCCAAAAAGGATTAGGCTCAAATCACTCGCTAGGTGGTTTGCTGGTTCCCTATACTCAACTAAGTGCAAGATATTGATAGTCGAGCTAATGTCCCAAATCAGAGTATTAGGGTCACTCTCCTATCACTCTAAGGGACCAATTCAGCGAGCATAAAAACTTCTTTATTATTTCAAAATCCCCAATTCTCTACTTAGCTTGCTTTCAGGAACAACCAAATTTTAATTATTAATTTTCGTGTCCCTAGTTGCAATGCAAGAGATCATGCAGATTCTGAGACTCAAGTAACACTCAACAAAAGCAAACTAAACTAGGTATTCCTAGTAAGAGGAATTTATTGGGGTCCTAGGGCCTAAACCTACTAGACCATTGGTTCTCTAGGCTTGACCCTAGCCTGGTATGCACAAGAAAATTTTTTAGGATCCCTAACAGATGCCATAAAGTATACCAAAGTAGAGGGCGAATGGGATGGGCTTTAAGGAGTCACACATTCTGGTAGTCTCAATAAAAAGTAACCTCCTGGCTCTAGGGATTTGAGATGGCTTAAGAAAAGACAGGGAATAAAAAGAAGACTCAAGGACTGGTTCGAAGTTTAGGCAACTGACCTTAATGTATGAATGAAGGTCTAAAGTTGTGCTCATCTTAACCTCATGGTCAGTACTAGGAGGATCGATAGGTGCAAGTCCTCGGGTAGGCGGGATGCTCCTAGATAGTGGAGGGCTTTCGAGAAGGTCTTTGGAACATTCATCTTGAGAATCTATACCTTCATCTATTTCGTTTGATCCTGGCTTGGTCAGTTCTTCTACAAGGTCTATAGTGGACTCAGGATCATTATCATTTGGGTCCTTGCTAAGTTCTGAGGTATCCTTAATGATTCCATCAGGTGGGAGCTGATCAATTAAATTATCAGGCGATACCTCCTCACATTCTTCTTCTTCTTCATATTCATTAATCAAGCTTATGTCAGGCTCATATATGACCTCTTCAAACTCACTGAAGGGTTCTAATCCTTTCGCCTTTGGTTCCTCTATAGGCACGACTATGGTTGGGTCAACTACTTTTGGGATGGCCATACCTAACTCCTTCTCAGTGTTTTCTTTCTGGTCAAGAGGTGACACGGGTGGGGATTGATAAACAAAAGTTTGGTTCACTACAGATGTCAGATCAATCGGGATTTGATTCAAGTTGGTAAAGGTCGGCTTTAAGTCCAAAGTATTAGATCGAGTATATCTTAAAGACCACTCACAGTCTTGGGCTTCTTGATAGGCTTGCTCTAACTTATTGGTCTTTTCAAAGCCTAATTTTTTATAGATGTCTGGGTGTAGCCAAGCCCTAAACCTCAATGTGATCTGAACCTCAGTCTCAATGGTATTACATTTCATGACATACCACTGGAAGTCCTCGATATACTCAGACACTGGCCTATTACCTTGTCTCAATTGGTACCACCGGCCTAGAAGTCTTTGCTCATAGGATTCACCTAGGTACCCTGCTCTCAACGTACTTCTCATGTCTTTCCAAGTTACCTTAGACTCTTGTCTCTCATACTTCATTCTTCATCTAACATCAAACCAATAACGTTCGGCTGAACCCCGAAGATGCATTTGGGCAAACCTGACCTTACTATCCTCACACAGATAGCTCCACTTAAAATATTCATCCATATCGTCCTCCTAATCAATATAAACCTGACGATCATGACTTCCTCGAAAAGGATGAAACTGAGGATAGACTCTAGGGTAGATACCATGAAAAATACTGACTAGCTAAAGGGCATTTAGGCTAAAGGACTCCTAATTCTAGACTAGTCATGCAACACACAACGAACGTCTAAGATCTAATAGACCTAGAATCTCAACCAGTTGCCTAGGTCAGAGTGGCAAACCAGTCTATAGTAGCCTTGTCCTTGGCCAGGTAGGTGGAGGGGAGTGGAGGTTCCTCTCTACTTGCCTTAGACACCAATTTTGCAATTGGCCAGGTAAGCGAACCAACCCACAAGCCCTGATTCACCAACCCTAGACACCAAGAACTCAGTACAAACAGATTGGGCTATCACCAAGATTAGACAATTGGTCTCGACTCGACCAAATGGGTGTCCCTAAGCTCTCTAGAGCAATTAGGTGTCTAACTGATTTTAGTTAGGGTTTGGGTTCGTGATGCAGGTTAGTGGTTTGTGGGCTAGGGACAGGTGATGAACTCCTGACCCTATGTCAAATTGCCACCCTTAAGTGTTTTATGAACAATGTAGGCATAGAAATGTCTAAGAAAAAGATTTAATATATATATATATATATTTGAATATATGGATGATAAGCAAAGTTCAAAAGAAGTCTAAATATGAACTAATTGCATGAACTAACTAAATGAGACAAGAAAGAGATGCTTGCTGAAACTGCAGGCCTGAGATTTTCTCAGATGGTATTTCAGCTTGTAGAATTTCTACAGGCTGAAATAAAATCTGAGAAAAGAGCTGAAGAATCCTCTAAATGAAGCAGATCCAGCAAAAGAAATATCAAATAAAATGAAGATTTCTACAAAGAGAAAGAATTAAAATAGCAGAATATATATGGGCTGGACATAATGCAGAGACCTAAATGCAATAGCACTAGTCCTAGCCTAGGCTCTGATACCAAGAATGATGCGGAAAAAAAAGGATGAGGTGATGATGCTAACACGGATGATGCAAAGGTTGTTATATCTTGTTTTCTTTTTAGGGTTTTATCTTTGGTTCCCGATTGCAAGCAAAGAGAACCTAGGAAAACTGAAAGAAAAGAGGTCTATGATAGCAGATCAATCCCTAAGAAATGATAGACCAGGACCCCGAGATTAAGGAACCCCGGGATTAGGACTAGCTCGATACACCCAATACCTACCTAGGAGATGGGGATGCAAACCTTTCAAATTCTGAAGCGCCTGGTGCAGAGATCGCTCCACTCGACGGATGCGGCCTGGATGTCTGAGCAATCGCACCCGTGGATGTGTCGGTTCACGATCATGTGGCCGTGATGGCAAGACGACCCATCTCTGATGTCTGTAGCATCGAGGAAGACCTGTAGGCAGCAAGAAAAAGATCGGTTAGCGAAGAGATGAGAAGTGTTGAAGTTGAAATGGGGTTAGGGTAGAGAAACAGGGCTTCGAGCCCGGTATCCAACTGGAGTCCGAAATCGAAGTTGATAACCTGGGGCCTCGCACCCCGCGACATCCCGGAGGATGAAGGAATTGTGGCCTTCCATCACTCGATGCTCTCAGGCGAAAGAACATGGCCTCACACCACTCGATGCCCTCAGGTGAAGGAACGTGGCCTCACACCACTCGACATCCCTGGGGATGAACGAAGATTTTCACTCACTCACAACCTAGTCTAGGGAGACATAGGATTGGAGAAGAAAACATTCAAAATTTTTTTTTGTATTCATTCACTAACTATTACAAAGAGGGGTTTGGGTCCTTTAAATAGGTACCCAAAGATACATTCAAAATTCAAAAGAAAACCCATTCAAAATTTGAACCAAAATACAACTCAATTTGAAAGTGGCGCCCAAGCTTTGGAGAGCTTTCTTCTTGGTCGACAAGCTTGGTATGGCATGATGCTTGGCTTGGAGTGGAGGAGTTGCTCCTTGGACTTCCTTCTTTGCTTGCTTGGTTTTGGTAGAAAACATGAAGTGAGGCTAGCTTGGAGGGATTGTCCCATTTTGACTTTTCTTGGCTTGATTCAAGGCCGACCAAATGGGAATAATCCTAGGCGTGGCATGATTGGAGGCTTGGAGAGGGGGATTGCCTTTGACCTTCCTTCCTTGCATGGCTTATTTTGGTAGAAGGCTTGGATTGAGGCTTGATGTCTTCACCATGCCTTTCTTGCTTAACTTCATCAAGGGATCATGCCTTTCTTGTTTAACTTTTTATGGAAGAAGGCTTGAGTGGAGGCATGCATCAAGGGATTTGAAACTTCTTTCCACTTGGAGAATGGAGGATGCCTTTCTTGTAAGACTTCTTTATGGAAGGAGTCTTGAGTGGAGGCATGCATCAAGGGATTTGAAACTTCTTTCCATGACTGCACATCCTAGATTGGAAGAGAGCTTGAAGAGGGGAGGGGAAGGGGGCATGGATCATGTGAGTGGTCCCCTTTCTTGGGTGCCCAAAACAAACCACATGTCATCACCTCAGTGCGCCACATAAATAGATAAGGTGGGTCCTAAGCTGACATGTCTCCTTGCCTTTGTTAGGTTTAAAAGAGACTTAACTTTTGAACCACTAAAGACTTCATGCGCTTAGACTCGGCCCGACTTATTACAAGACTCAGCTCGACCCGATGGGTCGAGGTACAGACTCCATTTAAGCAAATAAACTAGAGGCTGACAGCCTTATTACAGGACTCGATAAACACAGAACCCTAATCAGAGATCCCCCGAAGTTTGAAGGGCTCAAGTCAAACCCTGATGCCCACATCATATGTCCAGTTGTATTAAGTCTATATTGAGTCAAGCCCAGTCAAAGAAGACTCTAGCTTGTGAAAGACACCACCCAGCATGCCACCTCTGCAGCCGTATGGAGTCCCAATCATACCCTGGATTTTGCCATCTAGGATTACTTGGAGGATCATGAAGTCAGCCCATGCATGAGGAGTTGATGACCACATGTCGGCACACCCCTTCCACACCCCAAGCACACCAACTCCACATGCCAGCATGACAAGAAGGAAAGTCAAAACAGATAAACATGAATCCTATGATTCATGTCAGCTTGCTTAGAAAAGAAGTGGTCCACCCCAAGCCAAGAAAAGTAAGAAGTTGGCACCTTTTGGTCCCCCCCTTTGGCTGCCCACTACCTACCTTGTTTGGAGGGATTTTGTATGGCATGAGAGTGTTTTCTTCCATGTATTCAGTCCCAAACTTTAGGAAGAAAGTGGGCACCCCTTATTTTCCTTGTTTTCTTTTGCTTGGGCCCTAAGTTTCATGACTCTATACAAGGGACCCCTTGTATGAAAATTTGATAACTTTTTGAATGAATACAACTGAGTTTTCTCATTGCTGTGTGCTAAGGAGATTTTGTGTGAGCCACTTCTCTTCTTCCTGGTTTACTGTGCCCAGTCTCCAGCCGCCATCCACCCCTCCAAGCACTGGCCACCCACATCAAACCCCTTCATTCCCTTTCTATTTTCTCAATTAATCTTTCATATTTGCTTTGTTTTATAACACTTGAAAGGCTATTTGTAGGTCTCTCGACTTCCATAAATCTAACGACTCCAACAAGGCAGCAATCGGATCACCGGATAGAAAGTCGAGAATCCGCAGGTCTCCAACTTGATCATCTAGGCTGCATCCGGGAGCGAGAGCGATCCCTTTATCTACGATCTTCTTCGGGTGCTTCAACCATTGTTAGGTACACCCTTTCTGCTTGCCAGTAGCCTTATTGAAGAGGAACTAGCCTAACCGAGACTTCTCCGCCTCCGCGGTCCTCTTTCTTATTGCTTCTTAGGTTCTACTTTGCAATCTATAGTTTCTTACTTGCATAGAATTCTCTACTTAGGTTTTTGGTCTATTCTTCGAGATTTAGATTCATAACTTAACCTTTAAAACACAAAAAAATAATTATGCATGCATTTTAGTTTTGCATCATTTTGGTATTAGAGCCTATTTGGGCTCAGTTCTCTGTGCATATTCAGATCGGGTGCTTCACCATGGCCATCCGGTAATAGGAGAAAAGTAGGGCTTCAAGACCTCTCTTCCCAATTATGGGATCTCCTATGGAATGTAGGGGTGCCACTATGATTTCACCCTTGAAAAAAAAAAACAAAGAGTTCATTAGGGTTTTTCTGCATCTTAGCCTTCTCAATACATTACCTAATTTTTTAATTGTTTCTGTCTGCATAGAATTCAAAAAATTTTGAAATTTATTTTTCTATATGTATTATAATTTATATTAATTTTAAAAACTTTTTTAGAAATTATTTTGATCTATAGATTTTCTGCCAACCAAACACTGCATGAGAATAGTTCTGCCATGTTTTTGGCCGCAAGGTCAATTTCAGCATGTTTAGGGTTGTTTTAGTATAATTTTTGGATATCTTTTAATTTGGCATGTGTCCTGCATATTAGGTCATTATCTGTAAATTATCTTTCTGTTTAAAAATACCAAAACAAAAAAAAAATTTATATATACACATAAAATACCAAAAATACTTAAAACCCTAATTTGCATTTTCATCTGCCTGCCATCATTGCATAATTAACTAAAGGGCATCAATATCCAAGATAAGGGAAGGAGGTGATTACCTTTTCTTAGCCCAAAAACCACATCCCTTGCATTCAGTTCCAAGCCTAACTTAAAATTAACTAGACTTAATTTGCCCTAGTGGGCTAGGGACACCAATCAGTCGGGTTTGATCATTGTGGGATGACTAGTGCACCCAATTCATTTCCTATTACTAGATGCTGGTGTCCAAGCTAGAGGTACAATGTCAAAGGACCTAAGCAGATCGGTGGTTCCTTAATTGGATCGCTGCGAGAGCAAGGGGGCCTCCCACCATCCCACCTCTTACTTGGCCAGTTGAAGGACTAGGAGTTGAGTTGTGTGTAAGTTGAGTCAACCCATTCTAATTGGGCTCTAGGTCTAGGCAACCCCAGTCGAGTTAGTGTTGAATCTTGCATGTGTACTAGATCAAGAGTCCCATTTCGCCCACCATCTCCACCTTTGGCTAAATCCATGGATAATCTTGAAGCCTAGAATTAGAAGCCCGTATGGCCCATACTAAATGTAGATCATCTAGGCTCAATTCCCTTGATCCAAGAGCCTATTATCATGATCTTTCCCTGAGTCTAACCCTAGGTGCCCATACCCATACTTGGTGGACCGAGATGAAAGACCTGTTAGACACACCCAACCTTATGCACCCACTTTTGATGGAAGACAAGAGGTGTATATCGATTGGGAGGAGAGCATGGATCACTATTTTGAGTACACTATGATGTCAGAGTTAGGAAAATTTAGATTGGCCACACATAAGCTAATTAGACATGCTAGGTAATACTGGGAAGATATTGAGGATGAATGTTATCAATGGGGAGATGAAATACTTACCTGGAAAGCCATAAGAAGTAAATTGAGAGAGAAGTACCTAGGTAGATCTTATGAGTACCAACTTTTAGACCTATGGTACAAATTGAAACAAGGGAACGTGACTGTGTCTTAGTACATTGACTAATTTAATGAGTTTAGTAGGAGATGTAACACAGTCAAACCTTAGTCTAAGATCATGGCTAGATTTTGAGATGGCCTGCATAGGGATATCCAGTGGGAGCTGTTCATTGGCAAATTCAGGACCTAGAGGAAGCCTATCACCTAGCTAGGGAATTTGAGTTATATTTGAGGGAACTCATCATCAGTCAATCTAAGTCCAACAAGGTTAATTCCCTTGAACCTAAACCTAGCCGACTTTATTTAGACCAGCCTACTACTCCTATCTCATTAGTTTGCAAGGAAAAGATCCCAAAACCCATTAATGAGCCTGATGTAGAAGTGTATGAGGCTGATCCTAGTTTAGTCGATGAATACGAAGGAGAAGACTTTCAAGAGGATTACTCTAGTACCTTGCCTAAGGAAACCCTAGGCAAAGATGAAATTGTAGAGCCTAGTCCTGGAGTAATAAAATAACAAAAAATTAGTGAGGACTTGGTTCCTATAAGTCAATACCCTCAAGAAGAGCCACTCCTTATCCTCAACCCCAGACCTCATTTCATATCCTTATGAAGAGTTCATTCCTCTAATCCTAGTTGATGACCTTTTTCTTGAAATGATTAAGTCATCTCTTCTTAAAGACCTTGCACTTGCAATGACCAAATTCTCCATCCTTCAAGTTGACCTTATGTCACCTATAGATCAAAGTTCAAGTCTTAAGGTCATCCCTAGTAACCAAGGTCTATTTCATGTTTCCAATGGATTACCCTAATACTCCGATTCTTATTTGCTATCCTACCCTAGGGCTTCCAATGTTTCCCAAACTTTCCAATTACACTTTGTTGAGGTCATTCGGTTACACCAATTCTTTGAGTATGTTAGGTTTGTGACCTACTTTTGGAAGACCTTATGGCATTTGCTAGGAGTCCATTGAAAATTCTCATGTGCATACCACACAAGGGTCAGACTAAGAGAGTCTATAGTCTGTTAGGTTTAGGCCCATAAGAGTCCAATAAAACTCCTCTCAATAGGAATGCAAAGTCTACACTTTGTTAGGTTTTAGTTTGAGTCCTTTACGTCACCTGTTAGGAGTTTGCATGTGCCCAGCATATCCACACATGCACTGAACACCGCACAGCTATGCATCAGGATTTTAGCCAGAAGAGAAATTTAAGTAATGAAACATCTAACAAACTGGCTAATTCCCGAATAAGAGCAAATGGATCCAATGTAGGGAATTCCATCTTGGTTAGGCTTAGGCCTAAAAAGAAGCTTCATGCTTACAGAGCCAGACCTTTAAGAGTGATAGAGAAGGTTGGACCAAATGCCTATTGATGTGGAACTAAAATGCATGCATAATTATTTTTGTGTTTTTAAAGGTTAAGTTTTGAATCTATATCTTGAAGAATAGACCAAGATCCTAAGTAAGAAAATCTATGCAAAATAAGACATGACCTAAAAGTAATAAAAAAAGTTGATTGCCGAGGCTGAGAAGTCTTGGTAGGGCTAGTTCATCTCCAATAAAGTGATTGGCAGGTAGAGGAGATGTACTTGAAAATGGTTGATGTGCCTGGTGTAGATTGTAGATGAAGGGATCGCTCTCTCTCCTGGATGAGGCCTGGAAATTCAAGTCGGAGACCCGCAGATTCTCAGCTTTGAACCGAGTGATCCGATCGCTACCCGACTGGAGTAGTTGGAATCGTAGAAGTTTAGGGACCTACAAACAGCCTTTCAGGGGTTAAAAAATAAAGCAAGGATGAAGGGTTAATGGAAAAAATATCAAGGAGAAGAAGGGATTTGATGTAGGTGGCCAGGATTTGGAGAGGCAGATGGTGGCTGGAGACTGGGCGCAGGACACCAGGAAGAAGGATGGGATCACACAGAATCCCCTTAGCACACAGCAAGTGGAGGAACTCAGTTATATTTCATGAATAAAGTTTCTTGATACAAGAGAGTAGAGTCTCTTAAATAGACTCTTAAACATGGCCCCCAAGTAAGGTTACAATAGTCATTACCTAGGAATTTGAATCCCCACCTAAACCCTAGCTAGAATACATGGTAGGTCTTAGGATTGAAATCCCTCAAATTTCTGACCAAGGGGTGGTGAGCATAAGGCATGGCACCCCTTGGTTCCTCTCATGGCCTGGGTTGGCCTAAATTGCTTTCGGTTGCCGTCCGGGGCTTCAAGCTGCTCCTCAAGGTTCCAGGACTTTGAGCTTTCTTGCTGGGCCTTCCATGGTCTTCATAGCTTCCAGTTGGATTGGTCTTTAGGCTGGGTCTTCACTTCTACGAGTCTTCATTGGACTTTGACTAGCATGTATTAGACTCAGAAGAAGACTAGCTCAACATGAGCTGACAGGTACAGGACTCAAATAATAAGAGAAACACAACTCAAAAAGGCTAAGCCCTTATTACAAATGGACTCAAATACCAATATGTAATCCATAAAGGGTTAAGAAGCCTCTATCTTATTTTGGTGCCTCTAGTGTCCCCGCCACCTATGTGTTAGATTTGCCTCCGGATTTGGGCATTAGTTCTACCTTCAATATTACAGACCAGGTTGAGTATAGGGAACCGACAGTGATACCCGGTGAGGCCTTTAACCTACTCCTTCCATTGTGAGTGACCCTAGCTTAGAGTGTCCATCAATAAATTGGCCTGAGAGAGAATGGATCGAGCATATCCTAGATGATCAAGCCATCACAATCTGACGCCACGGCTATCAACACTACTTGGTCCGATGGCAAGGCCGGCTAGAATCGGACGATTCATGGATTTCTCGAGAGGACTTGCAGCACCTCAACCCAGACCTTCTTGAGAGATATGTGAGCAGTGTGATCCTTACTCGATAGGGTCGATTTCCTCCCATCCTGGGAGAAGGCACTAGTATTAGACAGAGGCTTCTCAACCCTCTGTGGATTACATAGTAGTGTTTGAGTCTAATTTGTAATAAGGGCTTGGCCTCTTTGAGTCCCCACTTTGGCCCTTGAGTCATGTTTTTGGCCTTTTCACAATTGAGTCCTGTATGTAGCATTTGATCTATACCATTAGGATTTTGGATCAGTCGGTCAGTCAGCTCATGTTGGGCTAATCATATTCTGAGTCTTGTAATCATGTCCAGTTATATTGAGTCTGCATTGAGTCAAGCCCAGTCGAAGAAGACTCAAGCATGTGAAAGACACCACCCAGCAAGCCACCTCAGCAGCTGCATGGAGTCCTAGTCACACCCTAGATTTTGCCACCTAGGATTACCTGGAGGATCGTGAAGTCGGCCCATGCATAAGGAGTTGATGACCACATGCCAGCACACCCCTTCCATACCCCAAGCACACCAACTCTACATGCCAGCATGATAAGAAGGAAAGTCAAAACAAATAAACATGAATCCCATGATTCATGCCTTCTTGCTTAGGAAATAAATGGTCCACCCCAAGCCAAGAGAAGTAAGAAATTGGCACTCCTTGTTCCCCCCATTTGGCTGCCCACTACCTACCATGTTTGAAGGGATTTTGTATGGCATGAGAGTTTTTTCTTCCATGTATTCAGCCCCATAATTTAGAAAAAAAGTGGGCACCCCTTATTTTCCTTGTTTTCTTTTGCTTGGGCCCTATGTCTCATAACTCTATATAAGGGACCACTTGGATGTGAATTTGATAACTTTTTTGAATGAATACAACTAAGCTTTCTCATTGCTGTGTGCTATATGCTATGTGCTAAGGGGATTCTGTGTGAGCCACTCCACTTCTTCCTGGTGTTCTGCACCCAGTCTCCAGCTGCCATCCACCTCTCCAAGCCCTGGCCGCCCACATCAAACCCCTTCTTCTCCTTGCTATTTTCTTAATTAATCCTTAATCTTTGCTTTGTTTTCTAACCCTTGAAAGGATGTTTGCAGGTCGCTCGACTTCTACAAATCCAACGACTCCAGCTGGGCAGCAATCGGATCACCGGTAGAAAGCCGAGAATCCTCGGGTCTTCGGCTTGATCATCCAGGCCGCATCCGGGTGTGAGAGCGATCCCTTAATCTACAATCATTTTCAGGAGCTTCAACCATTGTCAGGTACACCCCCTCTGCTTGCTAGTAGCCTTATTGAATAGGAACTAGCCCAACCTAGACTACTCAGCTTCGGTGATCCTCTTTCTTATTGCTTCTTAGGTTCTACTTTGCATGTTGTAGTTTCTTACTTGCATAGAATTCTCTACTTAGGTTCTTGGTCTGTTCTTCGGGATTTAGATTCATAACTTAACCTTTAAAAAAAAAAAATAATTATGCATGCATTTAGTTCCGCATTAGTTTTGGTCTTAATTCATGGGGGACCGGGGTCTATTTAAAGGAGTCCCATGTATCAATTGAAGGATCAACAAATATTGAATTAAGGAATTTTATTTTTTAACTCCCCTCTTTCTCTTCCTCTGTTCTTCTTCTCTTCTTCTTCTTCCCTTCTACTTCTTCTCCTACTTCTCTTCTTCCTCTTCTTCTCCATTACTTCTCTCTCCTACCAACTATAGTGGTTTGAGAATCAAACTCCTTGATCCCGTTATCATACCTTCAACAAGAAACACCCGCTTTCCCTATTTCAACTGCCGCCACCTGTAGCTATGACCACCCATCATTGAGTTGCCCATCATCATCGCCTCTCCTTCAACATCGTTGCCAAGTCTGCCACCTCCCACCCATCCATAGAGGACCACAGCCGAGCCGGTAATGACCATCCCTTGACGGACTCTGGACTCCCGAAAACACTCCACCGGTAACCCAAACCTATCACTCCACCCTTCTCAGGCATGTCCGATCATTGAGTCCATGCCTTCGATGCTCCATCACCACCATCATCCTCCGCCCGACCACCCCCATCTCTCGGGCTACCGGCCGCTAGTGAAATTCTGTTCGAACCCATAGCTATCATACCGAAACCACCCAGCTCCTCTCACGATCATCGATAACTACCAGAACAAAGCCTGTACCAACATCTCATCATGCCACTATCCATTGATCAAGCCAATCATCTCTCCAGTACTGGCTCCTTCAAGATCAATTGATGAAGTCTCGTAGATTTTCCTCCATGAAGACCCCTATTTTGACATGATCGTGAAAGCATTCACACGATCGTAAACTACATCGACAACATTTTTTGGATTTATCGAACCAGATCTAAAATAAATTTTTATTTAGAAAATCCTGACTACATAAATATTATCTTTTGGTACTCAAACTTTATCAGACTCGCCATCCAACCTGAATCTTAGCCCGACTTAGTCAACGCCTCCTTTTCTAGTTTCAACCATGACCTAGTTTGTGAGTGTTACCACCTACACCGCCGTGGCCTGTAGCTTGGAGATAGCATCGGCAGCCAACCTCATCATCCGAAACCTAGTCCATGCACTTGGACTTACAAGAAAGAGGAGACCAAGGCTGGGGATCTCGGTGGGGCCACTCCGACAATCAAGTCAGTGGTGATCTAGGGGAACAGATCCTCCCTTGTGGGCCCCTTAGTCAGACTCTGTGCTAGGAGGAGGAGATCTTGCTTTAGAAAGAAAGAGTTGGGTGAGAGAGGCAGCAGTGGAGGAAGGCTTGAGTTGTGGTGGCTGTGTCCATCGAGACTCTTCTGATGAGTCTCCGGTAGCCCTAGAGTGCTTTGCCTCTTGATTGCTTTCATGTTTACTTTCCCATGTTTGCTTACCCCCTTCGAAAACCTTTGGAAGTTTCCTTTAGGCCAAGGATCCCTCCAGCCACCTACCTCGGGTTCCTCCTCTCTACTGGTGCCGAAAGGTCAACGTTCAGCTGCTCTCCGTGTCATGCACCAGGGTGTCTTCCCCCATCCATGATATGGAGTTATGTTACAGACCCTGATGATGTGGGACTACGCTCTGATACCAAAGAAAGGGTGATGGGGGATGGCATGAATGAAAATTACCCTAAGAATCCAGATGAGTACCAATTGCTTATAATGAACACAGATTCTGGAGAACATTCAAATAGGGTAGATCTTAGATCATGCATTCCCTCATGCTAGATGATGGGGGACTAACTGGATGCGGATATGAAGAATGATGCAATTGATTTGTTGGTTTTGTGATTTTTAGATTTTTATGATTTTCTTTGGATTCCCAAAAATAAGTAAGAGTTGATCTAGGATTCAATAATAACAAGAACTACGAGCATGTGAATTACTCCTTAAGTAATGATAAAGAGAGGACCCCGGAATTGAGAAACCCCGTAGGACTTAGCTCTCCGATCAATACCTACTTAGGAGTCAGGGGGCAAACGTCAAAGATCTGAAGCGCTGGATGCAGAGATCCCTCACTCTGGCAGATGCGGCCTGGATGATCTAGCCGTCAACCCTGCAGAGGCACCGGCTAGCTATCCGAAGATCTCGTTGGCAAGGGCAACCATCTCCATACTCATGTCACCTGGGTGACCTACGAACATTCAAAGAAGGGTTAGGTTTCGATTAAAAGAAAGCAATAGAAGAATGAAAGAGAGTCGTTGTAGTGAAGGTGAGTTCTTCTCAATTCGGAGTCGGATGATGGAGTTGTGGAAGTGACGGTAACTTGAGGCCTCACACCTCTCGACACCTAAAGGCGAAGGCGCTCCCTCACGGAGATCGACGTTCCTAGTGAATGAAGGCAACTAGAAAGAGATTGGAACTCAAGAAATGTAGTTTTTCATTCATCAAAAATTAACCTTACAAGGAGGGGTTAGGTCCTTTAAATAGACCCCTTAGGACCCTTTTGAAATTCAAATGAAAAATTACAAGAATTCTTGAAGGGTGCCCAAAACCTTTGACTTTCTTCTCTCCTTGGCGGCCAAGAGCTGGATTTGATTGGGCGTGGCATGATGCATGGCTTGGAGGAGAGATCTTGGTGCCTTGAACTTGAAAGTAGCTCCTTTATTTTGGAGAAGAAAGATGAAGTGAGGCTTGGAGGAAGGCATGTGTTCTTCTTCCTTCCTTGGTTGTGCATCCCCTTTTGGTACAAGGCATGATATGGGGAGTGTGAAGTGGAGGCGCCCATGGATCTTGTCTCTTCCTTCGAAAGAGTTTCAAACAATTTGGGAAGAAGACTTGATTGGAGGGCTTGAAGCAAGGGATTGAATTCCCAACTTCACTCCTCGTTGACCTTCCCTTTGGCCGACCACCCTCGCTTGGAAAAGAACTTGATAGGGGGAGTTTAAAAGGGCTAGAGTCAAGAGATGTGTTCCTCCCCTATGGGCATCCAAGGATGAAAAGTGTGCTGCCCACATAGCAAGTTGTCATGGTGCCAAATAGGATGAAAGGTGGGCCCTGAGCTATCTTGGGTTCCTTCCTGACTTGTCTCTAAGGAGATTAAATTTTAAGACCAATTCTCGCATGGATCCATACTTCCAACAGAGTCAGACTAGACTCGATTTGTGACTGGACTCAGTACAAGACATGATTTGACCCAATTGGTCAAAGTACAGACTAGACATGAGACTTAATTCAAAGAAAAAGAAAATTACAAGTTTGAGACTAGGCCTGAAGCCTTATTACAAGACCCAAAAAATTGGAACCCTAATTGGGCATCCACAGAGGGTTGAGGAGCCTCTATCGGATTCTGGTATCCATACCAGTTCTCCTAGGGTGGGAGGAACTCGACCTTGTCGAGTAAGAGTTGAGTTAGCTTAGGTACTCCTCTAGAAGGTCTGGATCAGGGTGCTGCAAGTCCTCCCGGGTAATCCACGAGTCATCGGACTTAGGTCGGCCTTGCCATCAGACTAAGAAATATTGATAACTTTGCCCCGGGTAGTGATAGCTTGATCATCTAGGACATGCTCGATCCACTCTCCTCTCTCAGGTATAATTGGAGGTGGACACTTAGGTTCGGGTTCACTCTCAAAAGAAAGGTGAGGCCCAAATGGCTCGCTATGAATGTTTGCTGGTTCCCTGTACTCGACTAAGTCTGAGATATTGAAAGTCGAGCTAATGCCATAATTCGGGGATAGCTCAAGAACATAGGCATTAGGGCCGACTCTCTTTATCACTCTAAAGGGGCAGCTCCAAGAGTATGAAGTTTCTTAATGATTCCTGGTAGAAACTGTTCAGGCCTAAGCCTAATCATTACAAAATCCCCAATTTCAAACTTTTGGCTCGTTTTCGGGAATCAGCATTTTTATATGTATTATTACTTAGATTAATTTTGTTGCTAATTTCCTTATGTATGTCCCTAATATGCTGTGCAAAGGATTCGACGGACTCAAAGACATGAGCATGGATAGGTAGGGGAATCAAATCAAGGAGTCGGTTAGGCTTGTAACCACTCATAATCTCGAAAGCACTTTTTCCGGTGGTTCTATTCACAAAACTGTTGTAGGCAAACTCAGCTCGTGTTAAAGGAAGATTCCAGTTTCCGGTATGTTCACCTATCAATCACCTCAAGAGGTTCCCTAGGCTGCGGTTGACTACCTCATTTGGCCATTGGTGTGCGGGTGGTAGGCAGTTGAGAACTTAAGCTTGGTGCCTAGCAAGTACCAAAGGGTTTTCCAGAAGTAGCTAGTGAATCGGACATCCCTATCAGACACTATGGTTTTTGGAAGGCCATGTAACTTATCCACATGATCAAGAAAGAGCTTGGCAACTTTGGAAGCATTTAGGGTCTTGGAGCAGGGTATGAAATGGGCCATTTTGGAGAACCTATCTACCACTACACATACTGAATCATGCTTCCTTGCGGTCTTGGGCAATCCTACTACAAAATCCATGCTAAGGTCTTCCTAAGGGCGACTAGGCACAGGCAGAGGGGTGTACAGGCCACTATTTTGTTTCTGTTGTTTGCTGACAGCACAAGTTCGACACCGGGAAACAATGTTAGCTACATCCTTCTTCAGGCTAGGCCAAAAGAACTGGTCTTCTACTGCTAAGATGATCTTTTCCCTACCAAAGTGACTAGCTAGGCATCCTGCATGGGTCTCCCAAACTAGGAATTCTCGAAGAGAGGTCGTGGGAATGCATAACCTATTTGCTTTGAAAAGATAACCATCCTGGAGGGTGTACTAACTAAAGGTGCTAGATGGTTGGTTTTCTTAGATTGGAAAATCTCTCCAAAGTCAGGGCAGGTCTCATATTGCTCTTTCAATCGATCAAATCCTATAACCTCAGTCCTAATGGTATTCAGTAATAGGGCACGATGGCTAAGTGCATCAGCTACCTTATTCTCAGTACCTGCACGATGTTTAAGCACAAAGGTATAGGCCTAGATGTATTCTACCAACTTAGCATGCCTCGGGTTTTGTCTTTTCTGGGAGTTTAGGTACCGAAGGGCTTCATGGTCAGAGAAAAGGACAAATTCTTGGGGTAAAAGATAATGCCTCCAATACCTAAGAGCCTGAATGACTGCATAGAACTCTTTATCAAAAGTCGAGTACTTAACTTTGGCCTCATTGAGTTTCTCGCTAAAGAAGGCCACGAGGTGATTTTCCTGACTATGTAGTCCTCCAATGCTAACTCCCAAAGCGTCACAAGCAACCTCAAAAACTTTAGTAAAATCAGGTAATCTTAGGATAGGTGCTTGTATCATTTTATCTTTGATTTCTTGGAAGGCTTTATCTGCAGCTTTGGTCCATTGGAAGCCTTCCTTCCTAATGCAGTCGGTGATGGGTGCTATGATAGAACTAAATCCCCGAATAAACCTCTTATAGAAAGTAGATAGGCCATGGAAACTACGCACGTCATGGACACTAGTTGGGACTGGCCACTCAACTGTGGCTCTAACTTTCTCGGGATCAGCGGAGACTCCTTCTGGGATGATTACAAAACCTAGGAAGATAACCCTTGTTGTCATGAACTCATACTTCTTCGGGTTGTTATAAAGGCTGTTCTTCCTAAGGGTCTGGCAGACTAACCTAAGATGGTTAAGATGGTCTTCTTTAGTCCTGCTGTAAATCAAAATATCATCAAAATAGACCACCAAAAATTTTCCAGCAAATTCTTTCAGGACATGGTTCATGACCCTCATAAAGGTGCTAGGAGCATTAAAAAGTCCAAAAGGCATCACTACCCATTCAAAAAGGCCATCCTTAGTTTTAAAAGCCGTCTTCCATTCATCCTCGGGTCTAATCCTAATCTGGTGGTAGCCACTCTTAAGGTCTATTTTGGAAAAAATAGTTTCTCCGACCATCATATCAACCATATCATCTAAAGGGGGGATGGGTAACCTATACTTTATTGTGATCTTGTTTATGGCTCTGCTATCTACACACATTCTCCAGGTTCCATCTTTCTTAGGGGTTAGCAAAGCAGGGATGGCACAGGGACTTAGATTCTCCCTAAGAAAACCCTTCCTAAGCAACTCTCCCCACTTGTTTCTGCAATTCCTGGTGTTTGGTGGGGTTCATTCTATAATGGGAAAGGTTGGGTTAGGTGGCTCTGAGACCAAATCTATGGCATGTTGGATGTCCCTAAGAGGTGGTAGATGATCAGGTAATTATTCCAGGAAAACATCCTTAAATTCTTCTAGAGCCTTAACTACTTCTTGGGGGCGCTCTATTTGGGTCGGTTCATGACTATCTTTGGTGGTCAAAATCCAAACAGGGGCTCCCTCAGCAATCTCTTTCTCCATCTCCTTAGATTTGATTAGGTTGATTCCGGCTTCTTTTCCTTAAGACTACTTGATCCTCTCTTAGCCTGGTCCTTAGGCTGAACTGGATTAATGGTAAATTTCTTCCCATGGTGATTGAAAGTACAACTATTGGTTCGACCGTAAAGAGTAGCATCATGATCATAAAGCCAGGGTCGTCCTAAGATAATAATCCTGACGCCCATGGGAAGGACACACCAAATCTTCTCTTCATAAGACTGCAATTTGATTAAGACTTGGCATCTAGATTTTATGGGTATAGAGGTTGAATTAATCCAAGAGACCTTGTAAGGGTTGGGGTGAGGGACTAAGGTCAATCCTAGGGCTTTGACGGTACTAGAAGAGATAGCATTGACACAGCTCCCACTATCAACTATGATTTTGCAAACCTTATCCCCTAGTTTGACAAAGGTTTGTAGGATGTTTGTCCTACGCCAATCTTCTTGAACTACGTTTTGGGTAAGGATGCACCTAACTACCCCTAGAAGGTCATTAGATTCAAATTGCTCTTCCTCTCCCTCATATTCTTCCAGTAACTGATCTTCTGGCTCATAGTCTTCTCCCTCTGGATCAGTAATGGGTTCTATCTCATTTCAGTTGACTCTTCTATGACTAGGGCTGTGGAGGTGCACTGGCTAGCTCGATGTCCAAGTTTATGACACCTAAAGCAAGTGTTTTGGGGAGTGGGACTCTTATGGGCTCCAACAGCATTACCCTATTCCTCTCTCTAGCTAAATGGGGTCGGGTCAGATCTGGTCAGCTCGGGCTGGGTCGGCTGGGGCTGGTTGACTCGGATCAGGTCAGTAAGGATTGGGATGACTCGGGTAAGCCTGATTATACCCTGGTTTAGGTCCTGGGAGTCGACTAGGGTTTCTAAAGGGTTCAGGTTTATGATAGGTAGGAGCCCTCTGGAAATGCTCACAATTCCTTGCAACATGATAAGCATACTCTAGATCAGTGACCTCTCTAAAGTAAAGCTCTCTTTGGAGTCTGGGTGTAGGCTAGCCCTAAAACTAGACAGGGTCACAGAAGCATATTCATTGACATGACATCGCATGACATACTCATCAAACTTCGTGATGTAGTCAGCCACACTCTTGTTCCCTTGACTCAGATTCTGCCATTGGTCTAATAAACTCTGGGTGTAAGAAAGTGGTTGGTACTTCTCCCTAAGTCTGGCTTTCATGCTCTCCAAGTTGCTATAGGTTCTTCATCTCTCCGTGCTACCAGCCTTTCAACACTATTCCAGAATAACCTAGCTTGGTGAACCAACCTAGTCTTGGCAAACTTAAACTTCATCATTTCAGTCATTGTATGCCACTCGAAATACTGCTCCATATCCTCCTCCCAATCTACATACACCTTAGGATCTAGACTACCATCGAAGGTGGGGGCTTCTAGCTTGATGTTTCTAAGGGCCCTTTTTCTTGGTCTATGATCTTAGGATTGGGTCTCCTAGGTTCAAACTCTTGGACTGTGTTAACATGGGGTAGTCATTTGGGTTTAGTCTCTATGAGTGGTTCATGGTGAGGATAATCCCTAGGGAGGAAAGGTGATCCAGACTCAGGCTCAATAGATGGCCTAGGACTATTCCTCTCTAAGGTTCCAACTCTCTCATCAAGTTTATCTAGTTTACTGTTCATCCTAGTCAATTGCTCAAGAAGATCCTTAAGTTGAACTTCTCTCTCATTCTCCATAGGTTCACTGGATTGGGAATGGTGGGGATGATAGGGTACTCTTGATCTAGTGGACATGGATTAAGCACACAAAATGTCTAAGATCTACTAGACCTAGAATCTCAACCAGTTGCCTAAGTCAGGGTGGCAAACTAGTCTATAGTAACTCTGTCCTTGGCCACGTAGGTGTAGAGGAGTGGAGGTCCCTGAACACCAACCTTAGACACCAATCTGGGATTGGCTAGGTAGGCAGACCAAACTCACAAGCCCTGATCACCAAGCCTAGACACCAAGGGCAACAGCACACACAGAATGGGCTGACGCCAGAATAGACACTTAGTCTTGACTCGACAAGTTGGTGTCCATAAGCTCTCTAGAGCAAAATTAGTGTCTACTAAATTTAATTAGAGCTTGGGTTCGTGATGCAGGTTATTGCTTTTTAGGCTAGGGACAGGTAATGAAATCCTAACCCTATGTCAAATTGCTGCCCTTAAAGTGATTTATGAAAATGAATGCAAGCAAATGATCTAATGAGATGTCTCTAAATTATATTTTTGAATTTTTGATGTATGATAATAGAGTTAAGATGATGGAAATGAAATAATAAGACCTTAAATACAAGATTAAACTATATGACAAATGAGAACATAAGAAAATGCAAATTGTTGAAATTCTTAGAACAGAACTTGCTCTCAGGTAATATTTCGGCTTGTAGAAACTCTACAAACTGAAATGAAATCTAAAAAAATTATCAAAATTACTTTGAATTATATGATCTAGCACAAAAAAAATCATGAGATTTGGAGATTCCTACAAGTAGTACCAGCTAAAACAACAGATCATGTACAGAAATGAAAACTGCAGAAATTAAAAGATGAAATCTAAGATGCAAAATCTTTTTATTCTTTTAAACCTATTCTTCTTCTTGTGTTCCTCTTCCAAGGCCTGTCATAGTGGAACTCCTACACCTTAGGAGACCCCATGGAATGGAGGAGAGGGTCTTGAAACCCTACATTTTCTCCTAAGACTCGATGTCCTGGTGAAGCATCTTATCCAAGTACTTTAAGAAGTGCTAAGTCCTAACCTGTCTCTGATGCAGAACGAAAGCTCTGATACCAAAAATGATACAGAACGAATGCTCTGATACCAAAAATGATGCAAAAAAAAGAGATGATGCGATGCGGAAGTAAATTAAGACTAATTCTTTTTTTGTTATTTTTTTTCTTATGTTTCAGAAGTTGGCTTTGACTCAAAGGAAAGTTAAACTAAATTGAAAGAAACTATGTAATAATTGAAAGCACAATTTAAAGAAACTAGGTTATCAGAGTAGTTCAGAAGTAAAGATTGCTGGGGGTTGAGAACTCCCAGACCTAGGGTTTCACTCTGAACTTTCAACAGGATAGAAGAAAAGAGAAGAGAAGGGTTACAGACTAGGCAATGATCTTCACAGAGTTTAGTGGAAGGACTCTCTTGAGCAGATTGTTGGATTCCCGGATTCAGATATCTTTGCAATGGATCCTCCAATACTGGTCCTTTGGCAGAGTTGGCTTCTCCTGAACTCAAGATCTGGAAAGAAGAAGAACAATTTATGGAACCAGATACTCAAGGAAGGATTTACCAATAGAAGAACATGAAAGTTGATGTTGCTGAAGTCCTGATTCTCTTGGATGCTGATCTGGCTTCCTCTGGGATTTGCTCCGTATTCGAAGCAGCCGGACTGGACCTGGATGCTGGTGGTCGGCCACTACTTGGAGAGAGGGGCCGTGAGAGATGGAATAGGCTAGGGTTTGGTGGAATGAAGAGGATGATGGGCGGCTAGGGTTTGGAAGTGAAGTGGCTAACCTAGGGTTTTGGAGTTGGAGATCTCACACCTCCTCAAGGTTCCTGGGGAACCCGGATTTACTCCCTCACAGAGTCAACACCTGGATGCAAGTGCGGAAGAGAGAAACACAAAGTTTGGTCACACATAAATTGGATTCATTCATTAGTTGTTTTCAAAACTTACAAGAGGGGTTTATTTTATAGGACTTTACAAGAGGTCAGGGTTTTACATCATCCCATATGGGACTAATAGGATGGATCTTCAAATTAGGTTTGTAGAATCATTTCATTCCCATATGGCTGGCCAAGAGATTCCATAAGTGTTGATTGGTGGCTCCAAATGGTAAGTAGGTGGCGCCTCCTAGCGTTGCACTTTAAGAAAGATTTTTTTCCTTCCATGGCTCAACTCTTTTGGACACTTCCTTTTCTTTTTCCCCAAGTCATGGCTCTTCCCAACTTTGCTTTGGTCTTTTAGGCATGGATTGGGCACCCCCTTGAAGTGCTCCCCAGAAATGCCTCTTTCCTCCTTTAGCTTGGCTTTTTAAGGTATATATGGCGCCTCCTTGATTTTGGCTTCAAGAGAAATTCTTGCTCCCTTGGTTGTGGGGACCAAGACACCGGGATGGAGATGTGGCACCTCCTAGACTCTAGCGTTTGGCTGGGAGTGTGGCGCCCACTTGCTTGGGCTTGGGAGAAAATGTGGCACCCTGGAGAAGACCTAGACCACTTACTAGGACTTGTACTGAGTACTAGGACTTGTACTGAGTCAACATGATCAACAAAATTTAAATTACAGGAAATACAGACTCAAAAAAATTGAGTTGACCAAGTCAACCCTTATTACAAAACCAGAAAACCCTAATTCTTCAGGCAAGGTCAATCAGAGATCAGATGGAGCCCCAAAGTCTTCTTTGAGTCTGGTGCCCGCACCAATTCTCCCGGGGTGGGAGGAACTCGACCCTATCGAGTATGGATCAAGTTAGCTCTGGTATCTCTCCAAGAGTTCTAGGTCCAATTCTTGTAATTCTTCTCGGGAGATCCAAGAGTCATCAGAATCTAGCCTTCCTTGCCAGCGGACCAGGTATTTTTGGTATCCTCGATTACGAGTAGAGATAACCTGATCATCCAGGGACCTTTTCAATCTGCTCTTTCCTCACAGGCCTATTTGTTGGTGGACACATAGGGTTGGGTTCACTCTCAAGAGCAGGATTAAGCTCAAAAGGCTCATTGGGAATCACAGCTGGCTCTCTATACTCTACTAGGTCTATAATGTTGAAAGTGGAGCTAATGCCTAGTTCTCAAGGCAACTCGAGCACATAGGCATTGGACCCTACTCTCTTCACTACTCTAAATGGACCAGCTCTTCTAGCATGTAACTTTCTAATGGTTCTAGGAGGAAACCGTTCAAGCCTTAACCTAATCATTACATAGTCTCCCTCAACAAAAGTTTTGACTCGCCTTTGAGAATCAGCCAACTTCTTATAAGTTTCATTACTTAAAGTTATTTTGGCATGAATTTCTTTATGCAAGTCCTTTACATGCTATGCAAGTGCATCAAGAGACTTGTGTGTGTGGGCTAATAGTGAAATCAGATCAAGAAGTGTGTGAGGCTTGGATCCATGAACAATTTCAAAGGGACTCTAGCCTATAGACCTATTGATCGAAACATTGAATGCAATTTTAGCCCTGGACAAAATACAAATCTCAATACCTGGTGCTCTCAATCAAACCAAAATCTGAGCTAAAGCCTAGTAAAGGATCAAGAAAAACTAAACTAGACTGATGACGCACTCCTAAAGAATGGAATTTATTCCAAAGGAACCCTAGGTCTAAACCTAACAAACTAAGGCTCTCTAGGTTTGACCTTGGGTCGGAGGATGGCATGCAGAGCATGAAAACTTATCATGGGTGCCTAGTAGGTGCCATAAGGTCTTCCAAAAATAGGTGGCAAACCTAATAGGTTCTAAGGAGTCTTGCAACCTAGAGATCTCAGTAAAGTGTAATCCTATAGCTCTAGAAATATTTTAAGATTCAGGGAAGGGTAGGAAATAAGAATCAGAGTTTTGAGGTGGCTTATCGAAAATAAGAAACAAACCATGGTTATTCAGGACGACCTTAAAAATGAGGGAATTGTTTATAGGTGCACTCATCCAAACCTCATGATTTGCTCTAGGAGGGTCTACAAGTGCAAGTTCTAGGATAGGCTGGGTGCTCCTAGAAGGTGGAAGGTTATCAGGAAGGTCTTTGGAATGTTTATCTAAAAAGTGCTCTAAGCTACTGTCTTTTTCTTGTTCTTGGACCTTCACAATGGGCAATTCTTGTGAACCCCTTCCTTCTTCACACTTCTCTACTAGATTTGACTTAGGGGTGTCTTCTTTGGATTCCTCAATGAGTTCAGGGGTATTCTCACTTAAACTTTCATTTGGTGTAATATCCTCTTCCTGAACTTCCTCAAAAGGGTCTTCTCTTAGGGTTAGCTCCTGAATTCCTTGAGTGGCAGGGGTCCCCTCAATAACCCCATCAGGTAGGAGTTGGTTAATTGAATTATCGGGAGAGATATCCTCAAATTCTTCATCTTCATATTCATCTATCAAACTTATGTCAGGCTCATATATTTCTTCCTCAATCTCACTGAAAGGTTCTAATCTATTCTCCTTTGATTCCTCTTTAAGTACGGCTCTGGTCAGGTCAACTAATTTTGGGATGGCCATGCCTAACTCCTTCTCAGTGTTATCCTTCGGGTCAAGAGGTGACACAAGTGGGAATTGACAAACAAAAGTCTGGTTCACTCCGGGTGTCGGATCAATCGGAACTTGACTCAAGTTGGTAGAGATTGGCTTTAAGTCCAAAGTACTTGATTGGTTATATCTTAAAGACCACTCATAGTCTTGGGCTTCTTGGTAGGCTCGGTCTAACTTATCGGTCTTTTTAAGGCATAGCTTCCTATAAATGTCTGGGTGTAACCCAACCCTAAACCTCGATATGATCTGAGCTTCGGTCTCAATGGTATTGCATTTCATGTCATACCACTGGAAGTCCTTGATATATTTAGACACAGGCCTATTACCTTATCGCAATTGGTACCATTGGTCTAAAAGTCTTTTCTCATAGGATCTACCTAGGTACCTATCTCTCAACTTACTTCTCATATCTCTCCAAGTATATATTTCCTCTTTTCTTTGATAACACTCACGCTCAATAGCATACCAATGTGACCTAGCATGTTTGGTGAACTTGGTTTTGGCCAACCTAACTTGTCCTAATTCAGATATGTTAGTCCACTTAAAATACCGATCCATTTGTTCTTCCCACTTATATATGTCTCTTGTCTTCCATCAAAAGTGGGTGCATAAGGTTCGGGGTTCCTAACGGGTCCCTTCTCTAAGTCAACCAAGTATGGTTATAGGCTCCTAGGGCAAGACTCAGGGGCAAGATCATGGTCATAGGCTTTTAGATCAAACCTCCAATGATTAGGTTCAGGATCCCTGTATAAAGGTCTCCTAGGCTCTGGCTGTGGGTGAGGTTGGGGTCTACCAAATTCTGAGTCAGGGGTCCAATTTCGGTGCCTAGGCTCCTCACGTACCTGGGCACGGTCTCTAAACTGGGCAACAGTATCAGTCATATCTTGACTCAATTTGGTCATACTTTCGGTAAGAGTTCTAATCATGGCCTCTAAATCAGGTTGGGTTTGACCAGGTTGGTAGGGTACTCCGTTCCGGGTGGACATGATGATGCAAGCAAGCACACCAAATGAGACTCGACTGAAATGACTATGGGCTAACTAGACCTAGAGCCCAAACTAGATGCCTAATCAGAGTGGCAAGCTAGCCTGTAGTAACTCGGGACTCAGCCAGGCAGGTGTAAGGGAGTGTTAGGTCCCTAAATTGCCAATCCTAGACACCAATCAGAGATGGCCAGGTAGGCGGACCAGCACACAAGCCCTTCGGGATAGAATCCCTGAACCACCATTCTAGACACTGAGTACAAAGCACACACAGAGTAACTAGACAAACTGACTCAACATTAGCCTAGACCTGACTTGTTGGTGTCTCTAGCCCACTAGGGCAAATTAAGTCTAATAAGTTTAAAATTAGGCTTAGGATCGATTGAATGGGTGGTGGTTTTGGGCTAAGAAGTGGTTATCAACTCCTCCCCTTATCTTAGATGCTCAATTGCCCTTAAGATGAATTAGGAGATGATCACTCAAAAAATGAATTGCAGAAACACAGAAAACAGAGTTGCTGTAATTTAACTCTTAGAAATTCCACAGAAACCAATAAATTACAGTAATTTTTTTTAAAATAGTAGCAATTATACTGGTTCCAGAAAAATAAAAATCACATAATTGGAGTTAACTGCAATGAGAAACAATTCCTGCAATAGGATAGTTACAGACTGAAAATAGAATGCTTCCCCCGTTTACAATTCCTGCTACGAAGTTGTAACCCAGCGGATCCCCTACACGCCCTAGGAAACCCAAGGAATGGGAAGAGGAGGCTTGCAACTCACTTCGTTCCTAGGACCGGACGTCCTGGGGAGTCTACTCGAGCAGACAAAGCAAAAAAGAGAGACACTCAAAACATGCAAGTAAGTCAGAAACCCTAGACAGGGCTCTGATACCAAAAATGATGTAGAACGAAAGCTCTGATACCAAAAATGATGCAGAATGAATGCTCAGATACCAAAAATGATGCAGAACAAAAGAGATGATGCGATGCGAAAGTAAATTAAGACTAATTCTTTTCTATTATTTTTTTTGTTTATGTTTTCAGAAGTCGGCTTTGACTCAAAGGAAAGTTAAACTAAATTGAAAGACACTATATAATAATTGAAAGCACAATTTAAAGAAACTAGGTTATTAGAGTAGTTCAGAAGTAAAAGGATCGTTGGGGGTTGAGAAACTCCCAAACCTAGGGTTTCGCTCTGAACTTTCAACAGGACAGAAGTAAAGAGAAGACAAGGGTTACAGACCAGGCAATGATCTTCACAGAGTTTAGTGGAAGGACTCTCTTGAGCAGATTGTTGGATTCCCGGATTCAGATATCTTCACAATAGATCCTCCAATACTGGTCCTTTGGCAGAGTTGGCTCTCCTGAACTCAAGATCTGTGAAAGAAGAAGAACAATTTATGGAACCAGATACTCAAGGAAGGATTTACCAGATAGAATAACTTGAAAGTTGATGTTGCTGAAGTCCTGATTCTCTTGGATGCTGATCTGGCTTCCTCTGGGATTTGCTCCGTATTTGAAGCAGCCGAACTGGACCTGGATGCTGGTGGTCGGCCACTACCTGGAGAGAGGGGCCGTGAGAGATGGAATAGGCTAGGGTTTGGTGGAATGAAGAGGATGATGGGCGGCTAGGGTTTGGAAGTGAAGTGGCTAACCTAGGATTTTGGGGTTGGAGATCTCACACCTCCTCAAGGTTCCTGGGGAACCCGGATTTACTCCCTCATGAAGCTCAACACCTGGATGCAAGTGCGGAAGAGAACACAAAGTTTGCTCACACATAAATTGGATTCATTCATCAATTGTTTCAAAACATACAAGAGGGGTTTATTTTATAGGACTTTAAGAGGTCAGGGTTTTACATCTTTCCATGTGGGACTAATAGGATGGATATTCAAATAGGTTGTAGAATCAATTCCTTCTCATATGGCGGCCAAGAGCTTCCATAAATGTTGATTGGTGGCTCCAAATGGTAAGTAGGTGGTGCCTCCTAGCCTTGCTCTTCAAGAAAAACTTTTTTTCCTTCCATGGCTCAACTCTTTTGGACTTTCTCCCCAAGTCATGGCTCTTCCCAACTTTGCTTTGGTCTTTTTAGGCATGGATTGGGCACCCCCATGAAGTGCTCACCAAGAATGCCTCTTTCGTCCTTTAGCTTGGCCTTTTAAGGTATATATGGGGCGCCTCCTTGATTTTGGCATCAAGAAAAATTCTTGCTCCCTTGGGTTTGGGAGCAAGACACTGGGATGGAGATGTGGCGCCTCCTGGACTCTGGCGTGTGGCTAGGAGTGTGGCGCCCACTTGCTTGGGCTTGGGAGAAAATGTGGCACCCTGGAGAAGACCTAGACCACTTACTAGGACTTGTACTAAGTCAACATGACTCAACAAAATTTAAATTGCAGGGAAATACAGACTCAAAAAAATTGAGTTGACCAAGTCAACCCTTTTTACAAAACCAGAAAATCCTAATTCTTCGGGCAAGGTCAATCAGAGATCCAGATGGAGTCTCGAAGTCTTCTTTTGAGTCTGGTGCCCGCACCAGTCTCTGATACCAGAAATGATGGGGGACAAACTAGATGCGAATGATTCAAGTGATTTGTTGGTTTTGTGATTTTTAGATTTTTATGATTTTCTTTGGATTCCCGAAAATAAGTAAGAGTTGATCTAGGATTTAATAATAACAAGAACTACGAGCATGTGAATTAGTCCCTAAGCAATGATAAAGAGAGGAACCCAGGATTGAGAAACCGCGTAGGACTTAGCTCTCCGATCAATACCTACTTAGGAGTCAGGGGGAAAACCTCAATGATCTGAAGCGCCCGATGCAGAGAACCGTCAATCTGGCGGATGCAGCCTGGATGATCGAGCCATCAACCCTGCGGAGGCGCCGGATGGCTATCCGAAGATCTCGATGGTAAGGGCAACCGTCTCCTTACTCGTGTCACCTGGGGGACTTGCGAACATTCAAAGAAGGGTTAGATTTCGATCAAAGGAAAGCAATAGAACAATGAAAGAGAGTCATTGTAGTAAAGGCAGAGTTCTTCTCAATTTGGAGTTGGATGATGGAGTTGGAGAAGTGATGGTAACTTGAGGCCTCACACCTCTCGACGCCCGAAGGAAAAGGCGCTCCCTCATGGAGATCGACGTTCCTAGTGAACGAAGGCAACTAGAAAGAGATTGAAACTCAAGAAATGTAGTTTTTCATTCATCAAAAATTATCCTTACAAAGGAGGGGTTAGGTCGTTTAAATAGACACCTTAGGACCCTTTTGAAATTCAAATAAAAAATTACAAGAATTCTTGAATGGGTGCACAAAACCTTTGACTTTCTTCTCTCCTTGGCTGACCAAGAGCTGAATTTGATTGGGCGTGGCATGATGCATGGATTGGAGGAGAGATCTTGGTGCCTTGAACTTGGAAAGTAGCTCCTTTATTTTGGAAGAAAGCATGAAGTGAGGCTTGGAACAAGGCATGTGTTATTCTTCCTTCCTTGGTTGTGCATCCTTTTTTGGTACAAGGCATGACATGAGGAGTGTGAAGTGGAGGCACCCATGGATCTTGTCTCTTCCTTCCAAAGAGGTTCAAACAATTTGGGAAGAAGACTTGATTAGAGGGCATGAAGCAAGGGATTTGAATTCCCAACTTCACTCCTCTTTGACCTTCCCTTTGGCTGACCACCCTTGCTTGGAAAGGAACTTGATAGGGGCAGGGAAAAAGGGCTAGAGTCAAGTGATGAGTTCCTCCCCTTTGGTCGTCCAAGGATGAAAAGTGTGCTGCCCACATGGCATGTTGTCATGGAGCCACATAGGATGAAAAGGTGGGCCCAGAGCTGTCTTGGATTCCTTTCTGACTTGGCTCCAAGGAGACTAAATTTTAAGACCAATTTTTGCATGGACCTATAATTCCAACAGACTCAGACTGGACTCGATTTGTGACTGGACTCAGTACAGGACACAATTTGATCCAATTGGTCAAAGTACAGACTATACATGAGACTTAATTCAAAGTAAAAGAAAATTACAAGTTTGAGACTAGGCCTGAAGCCTTATTACAAGACTCGAAAAATTGGAACCCTAATTAGGCATCCACAGAGGGTTGAGGTGCCTCTGTCGGATTCTGGTGCCCATACCACTAGACTTAATAAAATAACAAAGAACCAAGACTCAAAGATTGAGAAATCCCTGATCAAGGATATGCATGCATTTCAAAACTTTAGATCTAAAGCAAGTAAAGAGAGATAGGACCTTATGATAGTAATGGCTATTTTCCTATGATGAGATCACTTAACCTTGGAAGATGCTGCCAGGGTGATCGACAATCAGTCATCCAATGATAAGCATTAAGAGCACGGGTTGATGGCTAGTGGTGTGATATGCATGATGAGGATGCAAACATGTAACTCTAAAGGAGATTAACCATGATGAGGATGCAAACATGTAACTCTAAAGGAGCAAAATTTAACTTCCTACTTGCATATGAGTGATTCAACATATAAGATTAAGGAGATCTAAATAAGAAACCCTAAATGCTTATACTTAAACCCAGCTAGGAGGACTATCAAAATCTTAAAGAAATAGGACAAGATTAGAATTCGCACACAAGTCAAGCTAGCCCTATTTAATGATCCCGATCTTAAAATACTAGGAGTTCAAGCATTGAAATCTCAAGCACAAGGGATTCACTCTTAAGGTTCTCAAATGAAAGATCATACCACATAAGATGGCCTTCTAACTTTCTGGTTTGTAGCAAGTAATCCTTCCTCTTGGATCTGGAGCCTAGAGAACCCTGCAACAAAGAAACCAAGATGATTAGATACTTAATTAGAAGTGAGAAGATTGATGGAACTCAAAAGGAGAGTTTGTTGGAAATGATCCTTGGCGCCATGGTGGAAGCTTGTGTTGGTGTTGATCTTCTTCTTGTGAGGATGTCCTTAATTCGCTTTGAAGGAAGAGGATTGCTTGGAAGATGAAGAGTAAAAGAGAAGGATTAGGGAGAAGAAATGATGGAGGAGAGGAAGAGGTTCACTTAGGCACAAAGATCCATATAGGCACATAGGAACACATAGAAAATTGCTGGAAATTTGTATTCACTCTTCAATTCCTCTTTACAAGGGGTGTCCAAGACTTTAAATAAAGCCTCACAAATTTTGAAATTTCAAATCCCCAAACAAGTGGAGTAATATAAGGGGAGAGGGCTGATTTTCTTGCTTGAAATCCTCCTTGGCCAACTTCCTTGAATTTGAACTTGGGATGGCGCCCTCCTGTGGTGAGGTGGCATGTGAGGTGGCATGTGGTCCCTTCTTAATGTGGCATGTGGTCCCAAGTTGAGGTGGCGCAAGTGATGTGGCATGTGGTCCCCAATTGAGTTGTCTTTAGTCTTGATTTGGGGTATACATTGTGAGTCTTCTTTAGGCTTGATTCTAGTTGACCCATTTGGATTGGACTAAGACTAGACCCGACATGGACTCGACTTACATGATTATTTTGGACTCAAAAGAAAGATTACAGGACCCAACATGGACTCGACTTATATGATTCTTTTGGACTCAAAATAAAGAAAGGTTACCGGACTCTCTAGTCCAACCATAAAGATTCGGAATGGGCTTGAATTGGTTGGAGTCTCTTTCTGATTCTGGTGCCCGCACCAATTCTCCCGGGTGGGAGGAACTCGACCCTGTCGAGTGATAAGTTTCTAATATATCCAGGTCAATTTGTTGTAGGTCCTCTTTGGTGATCCAGGAATCTTCAGATTCAGGACGTCCTTGCCATCGAACCAGATAGCATTGGTAGCCCTTATTTCTAGTAGTGATGATCTGGTCATCCAAGATCCTTTCAATTCTTTCCTTTCGCTCAGGAATATTTGGTGGTGGATACTCAATTGGCATTTCACTCTCAAGAGAAGTGTTAGGACCAAAAGGTTCATCAGGTATTAATGCAGGTTCCTTGTATTCTTTCAGATCGGAAACATTAAATGTAGAACTAATGCCATAACTAGGTGGTAAGTCTACTACATAAGCATTAGGTCCAATTTTCTTTATTATTTTGAAGGGTCCGGCTCCCGGGCATGGAGTTTCTTCATAGTTCCCGGAGGAAACCTTTCTGGTTTAAGCCTAATCATTACAGAGTCTCCTTCATTAAATTCCTTTAACCATTTATGTGAGTTAGCCATATGCCTATAGAGTTCATTGCTTGTTTGAATCTTCTGATTAATCTCCTTGTGCAAATCCTTAACATGCTGTGCATATGACTCAGCAGACTCAGATATTCGTGTATGTACTGGTAATGGAATTAGGTTTAAAGGTTTCTTAGGTTTGTATCCATGGACAACTTCGAATGGACTTTTCCCAATAGACCTATTGATCGAACTGTTGTAGGCAAATTCAGCACGAGAAAGTAGTAAGTCCCAGTTTCCTAGGTTGTCGCCGACTAAACATCTTAAGAGATTTCCTAAGCTTCGGTTTACTACTTCAGTTTGGCCATCGGTTTGAGGATGATAGGCCGTAGAGAATTTCAGCTTAGTACCTAACATGTGCCAGAGGGTTTTCCAGAAGTAGCTAGTGAACTTGACATCTCTATCTGACACAATGGTCTTGGGTAAACCATGAAGCTTAACCACTTGATCTAAAAAATGCTTGGCCACTTTCGAAGCATCTAAAGTTTGAGAACATGGGATGAAGTGCGCCATTTTGGAGAAACGATCGACAACCACGAAAACAGAGTCATGTTTCCTAGAAGTTTTAGGTAGACCTACCACAAAATCCATACTGATATCTTGCCATGGACCATCAGGGACAGGTAAGGGCGTGTATAGACCAGTGTTCTGTCTTTGCTGTTTTGCAACAGCACAGGTCCGACAATGAGCTACGATCTGGGCAACGCTCTTTTTAAGACCAGGCCAAAAAAATTGTTCTTCCATTGATAGGATGGTTTTGTTCCTGCCAAAATGTCCTGCTAAACCTCCAGCATGGACTTCCCAGATCAGAAATTCCCTAACAGAGGTCTTGGGAATACACAACTGATTTCCTTTGAAAAGGTATCCATCTAATAGTGTATAATCACTAGGTTCACTAGATGGTCTTTGTTGCAAGGATTGATAGATGTGACCAAAATCAGGACATGTGGGATATTCATCTTTCAATCTATCGAACCCTACTACTTCAGTGCTCACAGAGGTTAACAACATAGAACGGCGGCTCAACGCATCAGCAACCCTATTTTCAGTACCGGCACGATGTTTCAAAATGAACGTGTAAGCTTGTATGAATTCTACCAATTTCCCATGCCTAGGGTTTAATTTCTTTTGAGAACTAAGGAACCTAAGAGCTTCGTGATTAGAGAATAGGACAAACTCGTGGGGTAGAAGATAATGCCTCCAATATCGTAGAGCTTGAACTACAGCATACAGTTCCTTATCATACGTGGAATACCTTAGTCTCGCCTCATTTAACTTTTCACTGAAGTATGCTACTGGGTGATTCTCTTGACTCAAGACACCTCCAATTCCGACCCCAGAAGCATCACAAGCAACCTCAAACATCTTGGTAAAATCAGGTAACCTTAAGACAGGTGCTTGTGTCATTTTCTCCTTAATTGTTAGGAAGGCCTTACCTGCTGCTTTAGTCCACTCGAAATTTCCCTTCCTAATACAATCAGTGATTGGTGCCACTATCGTACTAAATCCTTTGATAAACCTTCTATAGAAGGTGGATAACCCATGGAAACTATGGACGTCGTGGATAGTCTTAGGTGTAGGCCACTCTACTATGGATTTAATTTTCTCAGGATCAGCGGACACCCCTTCAGATGTAACTACGAATCCTAGAAAGATAACTCTATTTGTCAGGAAATCACACTTCTTGATATTGGCATAGAGACTATCTTTTCTCAGGACTTGACAAACTTGCTTCAGGTGGGTTAAGTGGTCTGCCTTTGTTTTGCTATATATAAGTATATCATCAAAATAGACCACTACAAATCTTCCGATAAAAATCCTTAACACCTGATTCATTATTCTCATAAAAGTGCTGGGTGCATTGGACAGACCGAACGGCATGACTAACCACTCATATAATCCATCTTTAGTCTTAAAAGCGGTCTTCCATTCGTCTCCAGGCCTAACCCTAACCTGGTGATAGCCACTTTTTAGGTCTATCTTGGAAAAAATTGTCGATCCAGCTATCATATCTAACATGTCGTCTAGTCTTGGGATTGGGAATCTATACTTTACAGTGATCTTATTAATGGCACGGCTATCTATACACATCCTCCAGGTGGCATCTTTCTTAGGGGTCAGCAGAGCAGGGACTGCAAATGGACTTAAGCTTTCCTTAATAAACCCCTTCCTAAGAAGTTCACCCACTTGCCTTTGCAGTTCCTGGTGTTCAGTTGGGTTCATCCTATAGTGAGGCAAATTAGGTAAAGTCGCTCCAGGGATTAAATCTATTGCGTGTTGTATGTCTCTTAAAGGTGGGAGGTTATCGGGGAGATCTTCTGGAAACACATACTCAAATTCTTTCAATAATTGGACTACCTCTAGAGGGTGTTCTACAGGCCTGTGGTCCTTAATTTCCTTAGCAGCTACTACCCAAATAGGTGCTCCCTCCATGATATCTTGCTCTAATTCTTTTGCACCTATTAAATTTAATCCAGTCTTCTTATCTTTCAAGCTGCTAGCTCCTCTCTTGACATTATCCTTAGGCTGGGTTGGATGAATGACAATTTTCTTGCCATTGAAATTGAAAGCACAGGAGTTTGATCGACCAAAGATGGTCACATCATGATCAAACAGCCATGGCCTGCCTAAGATGATGCTACTTACCCCCATAGGAAGCACATCACACCAGATCTTTCCCTAATAGGATTAAAGCTGGACTTGAACCTGACATCTTGACTTGATTGGTATAGAAGTGGAATCGATCCAGGACACCTTATATGGATTAGGATGTGGTACAATGGGTAATCCTAGACTTTTGGCTACGTTAGTGGAAATGGCGTTGACACAGCTTCCACTATCGATGACGATCTTACAGACCTTTTCTCCTATCCTAACAAATGTGTGTAGGATGCTAGTTCTACGCCAGTCTTCTTGCTCCTTGGTCTGTGTCATGATACGTCTCACAACTCCTAGCAAATTTGATGAGTCTATGTTCTCTTCATCTCCTTCATACTCATCAGCCAAGCAATCCCCTGCTTCATAAACCTCCTCTTCATCATTCTCCAGGGGTTCTGATTCACCTTCTTCTGCCTCTCCTATATGTAAAGCTCTAGAGGTACATTGGCTCACAAAATGACCTGGTTTACGACACTTATAGCAGACTCGCTCCCTCTCACCTCGAACTTCAGGGCTCTTTCCTTTGTCTTCTCTAGGAAATGGGGGAATGGCAGGGTTGTGCCTAGGGGTTGGATTCGAGCTAGATCATGGTCTATTGGTTGTACCAGGGACTGAACAAGGCCTGCTAATAGGAGGGTTAAACCTAATAGGTTCAGGTCGTCTAAATGTAGCTCTCCTTTGAAACCTCTCATAGTCCGTGGCAACTTGGTATGCCTGATCTAAATCATGGACTTCCCTTAAAAATAGTTCCCCTTTTATATCATCATTCAACCCTGATCTAAACCTTGATAAAGTGGCTGCTTCAGACTCGACTATGTTGCATCGCATCACAAACTCATCAAATTTAGCAACGTATTCAGAAACGGTCTTGTTACCCTGTGTCAATCGTTGCCACTGATCTAATAACCTTTGCTGATAAGACATAGGCAAATTTTTCTCTAAGTTTCCTCTTCATATCTCTCCATGTTGCTATAGGTAAATCTCCCCTTTGCCTTGATATGCGTTCCACGTTTCCCCAATATAACCGAGCCTGACGAACTAGTCTGATTCTGGCAAACTTAAATCTTCTCTCTTCAGACATATCATACCAGTCAAAATACTGGTCCATGTCAGCCTCCCAGTCTATGTACACCTTAGGATCTAAGCTTCCCTCAAAGGTTGGTGCATCTAGACGAATGTTCCTTAGGGCCCGATCATCCTGATCAAAAGTATCATAGTGAGGCCTTCTAGGAGGTGGCTCTGGAGTATGATCAACATAATCCTGATGCGGTCTTCTTTGAATTGGATCAGGTGTGTGTTCCTGTCGTTGGGCTCTAGGATGAACTGAAGGTAATCTGGGTGAAGGTGGTTCAGTTGGGGTCAACCTAGCTTCTTCTAGGGCTCCTACCCTTTCTTCGAACTGACCAAATTTAGCATCCAAACGGTCCATCTTCTCGATCATAGATCTCATAAGGCTTTCCATACTAGTATCCATAGATGAACTAGGTTGGGCTTGTGAAGGGTGGTAAGGTGTGCCTGACCTAGTTGTCATGCAAACAATTAGACTCAGACCCGAACTACGAGTTTTCTAAACCGGTTAGTCCAAATAAACTGAGTTGACTAGATACAATCAAATCAACAGCTACTCTCTTCCACTGGCCAGTCAGGAGGTGGGTCTGTGGGAGGTTCCCCAGCTTTCACTGGGTCCTAATTAAAAACCACAAGAACTGCTTAGGCTTGAGCCACTTAACCTCTATCCTTGACACCAGCTTCCAATAATAGATGAAGAAATGGGTTGCACAAGCTTTCCGAATTGAATTGAACTGGACCTAGAGTTCCAAGCTAGTTGCCTAATCAAGGTGGCAAGCTAGATTGTAGTAACTCTATACTTGGCCAGGTTTTAGAACAAGGGGAGTGTGAGATCCTGTCTCTGGCCTACCTAGGCCCGGTGGAATTGGCCCGATAGACGAATCAGCACCCAAGCCCTTAGTCCCAATTCTAGACACCAAGTAATAGGGCACACACAAGACTAGTTGACACAATGAGTTGACAATAACCCGGGCTCGACCAAATTGATGTTCCTAACCCACTAGGGAAATTAATGTCTAATCAATTTTAGTTAGGGATTGGATCAATATGCAATTTGGTGATTTTTGGGCTTGGGACAGGTGATGAAATCCTGACCCTATGTCAATTTCATGCCCTTAATTTGATTTGTCATGAGATGCATGCAAATTTCAAATTTCAGGTGCAGAAGTAGTGTGTTGCAGTTTAAAAGTGGTATTTATAAGTGCAGAAAAAAATGTCAGAAAAATCTAAAAAAATCATAGAAAACTCCTAACTTATAGATGACATACTAGATGAAACAAAACTTCAAAATAAAATCTGTACTATTCTAGGCAGATTCTGAAATGAAGATAATGAAAAGGAACAGAACAGAACAGAAACCTTAATAACACTGATGGACTGCAGGAATTTTTATCTTTTTTGTAATTTTTTCTCAGATTGAAATTTAAAACGGTGATAAACAACTTAAAATGAAACAGGAAAAAAAATATTCCAATGAGGAATGTGATACTTTCCTTTGGAGTTGCAGGCGGATTACAGTCAGCCTACAGAAAATACAGCAAGCAGAAAAAAATAGAACGTGCCCAATGCAAAATTCACAAATGAAATCTAAGAAGTCCTTTGGCTTTCTTTTTCATGGGTCAATCACAATGGCACCCCGACACGCCTTAGGAGATCCCGTGGAATGGGAAGAGAGGGTGTTTAAACCCTACTTTCTCCTAAGACCGGACGGCCTGGTAACGCCCCCGATCCAAGTACTTCAAGGACTTAATGCTATGCAATCAGGAACTTATTCTACCATGCTCTGATACCAAGATTGGTGTGATATGCATGTTGAGGATGCAAACATGTAACTCTAAAGGAGATTAACCAAAATTTAACTAGCAATTCCTACTTGCATATGAGTGATTCAACATATAAGAATAAGGAGATCTAAATAAGAAACCCTAAATGCTTATACTTAAACCAGCTAGGAGGACTATCAAAATCCTAAAGAAATAGGACAAGATTAGAATTCGCACACAAGCCAAGCGAGCCCTATTATTGATCCCGATCTTAAAATACTAGGAGTTCAAGCATTGAAATCTCAAGCACTAGGGATTCACTCTTAAGGTTCTCAAATGAAAGATCATACCACATAAGATGGGCCTTCTAACTTTCTGGTTTGTAGCAAGTAATCCTTCCTCTTGGATCTGGAGCCTAGAGAACCCTGCAACAAAGAAACCAAGATGATTAGATACTTAATTAGAAGTGAGAAGATTGATGGAACTCAAAAGGAGAGTTTGTTGGAAATGATCCTTGGCGCCATGGTGGAAGCTTGTGTTGGTGTTGATCTTCTTCTTGTGAGGATGTCCTTAATTCGCTTTGAAGGAAGAGGATTGCTTAGAAGATGAAGAGTAAAAGAGAAGGATTAGGGAGAAGAAATGATGGAGGAGAGGAAGAGGTTCACTTAGGCACAAAGATCCACATAGGCACATAGGAACACATAGAAAATTGCTGGAAATTTGTATTCACTCATCAATTCCTCTTTACAAGGGGCGTCCAAGACTTTAAATAAAGCCTCACAAATTTTGAAATTTCAAATCCCCAAACAAGTGGAGTAATATAAGGGGAGAGGGCTGATTTTCTTGCTTGAAATCCTCCTTGGCCAACTTCCTTGAATTTGAACTTGGGATGGCGCCCTCTTATGGTGAGGTGGCATGTGAGGTGGCATGTGGTCCCTTCTTGACGTGGCATGTGGTCCCAAGTTGAGGTGGCGCAAGTGATGTGGCATGTGGTCCCCAATTGAGTTATCTTTGGTCTTGATTTGGGATATACATTGTGAGTCTTCTTTAGGCTTGATGCTAGTTGACCCATTTGGATTGGACTAAGACTAGACCCGACATGGACTCGACTTACATGATTATTTTGGACTCAAAAGAAAGATTACAGGACCCAACATGGACTCGACTTACATGATTCTTTTGGACTCAAAATAAAGAAAGGTTACCGGACTCTCTAGTCCAACCATAAAGATTCGGAATGGGCTTGAATTGGTTGGAGTCTCTTTCTGATTCTGGTGCCCGCACCAGCTGGGATCCCTTCAAGGCTCGGTACTAGAAAGGACCTAAAACAATTAACCTCGGATTAGCCTAAGTGAGATAATCAAAGCCAAAAACATAACCCAAATTAAAGTAAATAGGGCTTATTCGAATCTGAAATAAATCTGGGATAAGTGCGAAATAGAAGTAATAGCTAGGATAGCTATTCCTGTCTTCTTTCAACAGTAGCTCGATGAGTTTTCAATAGTTGAACGCTTCATGGAATAGGGGAACTAGGCTTGCAACGGGCAGAAGCTTCGTGGGGCAGCGGAGAAGAAGACAGTGTCATGGCGGATCTCTAGAGAAGAAGGTGGCGTTCTCCTGGGAGCAGTGATCTGGAGCTGACAATGGCGTTGCGGCAGGCTGGTGGTGGGAGGTCTTGTGACAGGAGGACCGTAGGAGTGAAGCTTGGCGACGGGAGACCGAAGGAGGGATGTTCGGTGATGGGATGACCGGAGGAGTGAAGCCTGGTGATGGGAGTCAAAAGTAGGGAAGTCCGGTGATGGGGACGTCTGGAAATGTTGCTTGTAAGCCTAAGAAGCAGGGGAGTTGAGCCAGGCCTGAAGGACTGGAGGTGGGCTATCGGGTGACGGAGGACCGGAAGGAGGGTGGGTTGGGTGATGGGTGGACTGGTGGAGGGCTTTTTGGGCGACGGGAGACCAGAGGAGAAAGTTTTGGCATCTCAGGCAACTGGTGCAATCGTTTCTTCATGGTGGTGGGGTAGCCATGGGCATGGGGAAGATGATTGATCTTTGGGGAAAGTCGGTGGAGCTTTGGAGCAGGGGAGTTTTGGAACAGATGGAGGTGGTCATGGAAGGGAGCAGCTTTGGATGGAGTTAGATGGAAGGGAGGGTAGTGGGACGATGGAGATAGATGAGGCCTTGCACCTCTCGACATCGCAGTCATGATGAAGGCTTGGACAGGGCCTTACACCCCTCGATGTCACTTTGATAACGAAGGCAATCGGAGAAGAAGGAGAACATGATTTTTTTTTCATTGCAATTCCTTCCGTTTCTTCATACAAACGAGCCTTAATATAGGCTTACAACTGGGTTCCAGAAGACTCTAATCAATGGATTTAAGGCTAACAAATCCGAGGATTAGTTACAAGATGCAAATAATTGGTGAACATGGTTATTAGAGTTTGTTACAGCCATGGGATTTCATGGGATTTTTCTCTATTTTAATTGCCAAAAAAAAAGAAATTCCAAAAGCTTTCGAAAATCTCCGAAACCTGGGGTCTAGGTCTTCCACGACTTGAGTCGGCTCGACGATCTTGGGTAGGTTCGATGGTGCATGTCCTACACTCCTTGTTCTGTGATCTAGATGGGTTCTTGAGGCTTGGTCTTGGTCTCGGTGTCCCCACCATTTCTCTTGGGGTGGGAGGAACTCAACCCCGTTGAGTAAGGGTTTGTTTGGCTTTGATACTCTTCCAAGAGATCTAGGTCAATGCATTGCAGGTCCTCTCTGGTAATCCATGAGTCCTCTTATTTGGGACAACCTTGCCATCTTACAAAGTAGCACTGATAGCTATTCTGTTGAGTACTGACAACTTGATCATCTAGGATTCACTCGATCTTCTCTCTTCACTCAGGCCATTTTTATGGACACTCCAGGGTAGGTTCTCTCTCAAGTAAAGGGTCAAGCCCGAATGCCTAACTAGGAATTACTGTTGATTCCCTGTATTCAGTTAGATCAGATGCATTGAAAGTGGAGCTAATGCCTAAATGAAGGGGTAACTAGAGCATATAGGCATTGGGTCCAATTTTCTTAATAATTTTATAAGGTCAGTACTTCAAGAATGTAGTTTCTTGACGGTTCCAGAAGGAAACCGTTAAGGTCTAAGTCTTATCATGACAAAAACCCCTACATGAAATTCTTTGAAATATTTTCTAAAATCAGCTTTGTCTTGTATAAGCATCGTTACTCATTTTGATCTTTTAGGTGACTTCCTTATGCAAATTTCTAATATGCTGTGCAAAAGATTCGGCTAATTCGGACACTTTAGCATGCA